>JADRCH010000010.1:9695116-9788943 GCA_019843965.1 Rhynchomys soricoides | reverse complement strand
AAGAAAGAAAGAAAGAAAGAAAGAAAGAAAGAAAGAAAGAAAGAAAGGAAAAGAAAAGAAAAGAAAAGAAAAGAGGGAGGGAGGGAAAAGGAAAGAAAGAAGAAAGGAGGGAGGGAAAGAGGGAAAAACCTACCAGCACTGTTTCGGAAATCTTAGAGTTATATAAAGTTTTTTCATAGGAAGATATTAAGACACTATTAATTATTTGTAACATCAACATAAACAATTTCAAAATAACAAAATAATTGTAACTACAAGTGCATGCATGTGTGTACATGTGTGTTCAGAGAGCAGCAGTTAGGAGGCCATTCTCTCCTCCCACTATGTTGGTCCAGGGAATTTAACTCAGGTCATTAGGCTTGGTGGCAACACATTTACCCACTGAGTCATCGGGTTGGCCTCTCAAAATATATTTGTTTTAATATTAAGTGTTTTTCTTAGTGAAACTTAAATTTTCTTTCTTTGGTCATATAGTAATTCCTCATTTACAAAAGAAACAACAGAAGACTAGCAAAGAACAAGACACCTAATACGTTAATATTTATAACCATTTCTACTATTTAAAATAGGGTTGTTAATATTTAAAATTATGAAGCAAAATTAGCACTGAATAAAATATTCATTTTGGAAAATATTGAAAAGGAATCTATTTTCCATCACAATTATTTTGTTTTCCTCAGTAGCTACACATTTTTCTTAATCATAAAATAAAGTCATTGCTTTTTTTATTTTTTTTTTTAATTTTAATGTGTATGGCTGTTCTGCCAGCATGTATTTCAGTGCATTACATGAACAAAATGCTCATGGAGTGCAGAGGATGACAATGGATCCCCTGGACCTAAAGTTTATAAGTATTTATACTACCACTCTGGTTTGTGTGGCTTTGAATTCAGGGCCCTGTGCATGCTGGGCAAACATTCTACCGATTGAACTACATCCCTAGCTCTGAAACAGCTTTATCCAGAGAAGAAAAGCACTCACAGGAAAATATACAACGCTATACAGCATTGGTGCAGCAGTGTAAGCCACTGTGCCCAGTGGCAGTGCTACTTGAAGGTAGGTGATACTGTGCTCAGAAGTCACACTGTCAGGATTCCCCACAGCTTGTTCTTTTTATCTGCCTATTATATAGGTGCATTTTTCTCAGACCTAATGATTAGAGAATTGGAGGATCTGAGAAAAACCCTTTAAGCTAACAATCTTATTTATTTTAAAACATATAATTTATGGTATCTGAAGACTAAATCAGATTACTAATAACTGACAAATATATGTAACAAAATAGTTCATACTCCCGTTTTAATAAATGACAGAATTCATATTGCAAAGAAAAATAAGACAATCCCTACTTACTATTGTAACCTTGCTGAAAAAAGAATGTTTTAAGCATTATTTAATACACAGAAATAAGAAGGCAATCTATGACTCATATCTGAATGTCTTAACAACAGCTTGTGGGATATCTTTAATCATAAATAACTATTTCTGGGAACTATGTCTTCAGATGTTGTGGACATTTATGTAATTAAAAACATCAAAGTCCAATCCAAAATCTGGGTTTGAAACACCTGTGAGCAGGAAAAGATGCTATCCGAGAAAAGCCTGATTCTGAATAGATTAATTCTCTTTCAGCAAGAATTTTTTTAGTTTAGAGCTTTGTGTTAATAACTATGGTAGCAGAAAGTTAGTCAGACTATAGCTTGAACATTCTGAATATTCTATATGAAGAAGCCACACTGAGAACAGTTGATAGCGTTCATTTAGTCCTCACATTTTGTAAGTGAAGGAACCAGTATCTGATTTTGTCAATGAGAAAACTAAGGTCTTGAAACATTCAGTATCTACCCAATACCATAGGGCTGCATACATTAATAGGGATACACTAGTGGGGTCCGAAGCCCTTCATTATTTTATAGCTATAGAATCAAGCATCTGTGGATAATAGAATACAGCATAATTTCTGGCTCTCACTAACAACTAAACCAGTAAAGTACTACAAAACACAATACCATGATAGGAAACATGTGCTACCCAGTTTTGAAGATTAAAAGAAGAGTCTTCAATTACCATCTTATTATGTAAACACATATTAAAATATACCAAAAGGAAGTAAATTGCCCAGATCCAGAATGTTCTTCACACAATGATAAAGGGTTTGGTTTTTTGAAAATATTTTGGAACTCTTTGAGAATTTCTTACAACATATTTTAATCACTTTCCGACTCCCATTCCACCCCAAACCCTCCCAGACCCTTTTATCCACGTATGAATGTAGCTCTCACACCTCATAACTACTCAAAGCACCGAAACGATTGCCTGTGGGGTGCTTCCAACTAATCCATTTACACCCCAATCCATACAAGGGAGACTCAGGGGACATCTCAGAAAAGAGAGCAAATAGATTTTAAGAGCCAGTGGACCTGGATGTCTGCTGCAAGTTTCTATCTTCTTTATTAAAGGTTAGAAAGTCTTTATTTTTCACTCTTGCCCTTCAAAGGGGTTCTCTCTCTCTCTCTCTGTCTCTGTCTCTGTCTCTGTCTCTTTAGAAAAAAAAAAGAAAAGTTCAAAGAGCTTTGAAAAAAAAGAGCTTTTTTTTTTCAAGGAAAATCTACCATAAATGATCAAAAATTGAGGAAATAGCAGAAGTCAATTTGATTACAAAATATGCTGGGAAGGTTAGGCTTAACAGGCTGAGGATTTAATAAAAGAAATGTACAAGATCAAAGAAAATGTTAATCCGGGGGGGGGGGGGACTGAGGCAAAACCAGCATTGAAAACATAAATGATGCCCAGAAAATGTTTGAAGAAAAAGCACAGTGAGAGATGCACAGGCCTAGAGGCTTGTGTGAACTGCAGTGCAGACCGTTATTCAGTTAAGGCCAGGTATAGACAACTGTGGGGTACACTGGCATCAGCACAGGCAAAGCCACCAGAGAAGTATGCACAAGGCTCTGTAATTGGTTGAGTGATCCTAAGTGAATCACTTTTCCTCAGCTCTAGACTGGAAATAATACCTGTAATGTAAGTGAGGGATATAGAGAGGATTAAATGTTACAAGACACATAAAACTTACTGTTGAACCTGGCAGAAAACCGTTCAACATTATGAGAAAAATTCAGGAGAGGGAATAACTCCAGAATCCCAATCGAGACTTTAAACTGCCGTGAACATTTATTTTTACTATGTGTGTATGTGTATGTCTGTATGGAGGTATGTGCTGGTGAGTGTGGGTGCCTACAAAGGCCTGAAGAGGACATCAGCTCTTCCAGAGATGCAGTTACAGATGTAACTGCCCCATGGGTGCTGAGAATGAAACTCAAGTCTCTGTACGAGTGCTAAGTGTTCTCAATCACTGAGCCACCTTTCCAGCCCCTCTAAGTTAGGTTAAATTAAACAAAACAAAAATGGGTTCCTGAATAATACAAATAATATTGAAGAATTTATTTATTATATTTGAAGAAATAGAAATACTGTCTAAAATAGTACACCTCAATTCATCTATGACATCTATCACTGGCAGACAGGAAACAAGACTCTACACAATCCTCATCTATGAAGTACACAACAATTTGATTCTGATTTCCCAAGTAACTCTTATTCCTGGCATTTCAGTAAACTGATACAAAATCTGGTTTTGATATATAGAATACTATTTTATTCTTTACTTTAAACCTTTCGTACATATTTTTAAAATATACAGGAGCTCACAACAACCTTAATAAAGTGACAACATTTCTTTTACAGACTTCTGAAGTCAAAATACCAGTGTGCAGACATGGTTGGCTTCCATGTCAGAGTCATAGGCACGCTTCATTAAGTACTTTTCATAAAACACCAAAGTCTGAAGTGCTAAGAAGAAAAATCCTCAGCAATGTGGTAGAAAGTTTCAAACGTCTTCCAGTCAAGCATTTAGGGTAAGAACATCAGCTGTTTTGTTCACACCCACTTTACTACGGCTGAACCTAAACCAACTTATTATTACCGTCGGGTAGCACACTAAAAAATAACTTCATCTCTGTATTTGAAAACAGACCATTATAAAACAGGATTCTGACACATCTAAACTGCTTTTATAAGTACACTACACTCCCAGCGGCTCTAAGAATGCAGCTTCATCTAATATAAATATCTGAATAACGGTGACACAAAAGTACTTTCATTTTAAAGTTAGTCCATATATATGTTTTCCAATGTTGACACCTTAAACAACATTGATATATGAATTGTGCTAAGAAAATGTTAGGCACAGATCATGTAATATAACTTATAGTTTTTGTAAAAATATAGAATATGCAAATACATACAACACAAATGAATAGTGGACATGACAGTGAACTGCCACAGACCTAGGATATCATTGCAGTGTCAGGCTTTTTCTAAAGGTATCTTGGGTAGCACAAAGAGTAATACATCATTACTGGTGGGTAATCTGCATCTGCATTAGTATTATTGTGGGCTTTATAGAGAAAATTTAAAAAAACAAAAACTTCATCATAGCCAAGAGGACTTTACTTGAGGCACATGAACTAACTTCAAAGGAAGCTGGTAAAAATGTTTTCAAAATCCACTGAAGTACTGAATACAACCTCCTAGCTACTAGATTGTTTTGTTTGAATAATAACTTGTTTACCATCTTGCCTGCCTTATACAGAGGATTCTTTCATCAGCTAAGACACTTCTAGAATGTGTCCCACAGGATTGGAGAAAAAACTGAAAAAGCAGTGGCAGGTGCTGAGAAAAGGGAGAGGAAGCCAAATGGCCTACAGAAGAAAAAGATGCTGCTCCTTTCTGTCTGTAGTAAAAATCTGGGCTATGGAGAAGATGGCAAGGACACAGGCACAGAGGTTGTATGACACATAACAAAACGTAACACTGTGCATCCTCTCTAAAGGCAACACAACTTATGTGGACTGACATGTCTCAACGCTCTGATGGCAAGGCGACATTTGGCCATAAATACGTACTAGCACTTCTCATAAAGGGAAGTTAACAAAGAGTAACTCCCACAAGTATAAGGAGTAAGAACACAGAACAGAAGGCAGACACACAGGCAGAGAGGACACAGAAAGAGAGATACCAAGGGGTTTGCTCCTATTTTGTAGATTTGAAGTTCCTCTTCTATCATCAGTGATGAGGATCAAACACTGAACATATATTCACAAGCTGTAATTCTCTTATGAGATTATTCTTCAAACATCCGTTCCCATTTTTTTTTTTTTTGACTTGCACAAAAGGAAATAAAAAAGATCTTTAATCTCATTCTTCACTTCATGGTCAGCTACTCACATAAATATTTCTCTAGGGCAAATTTCCAAATGAATCAAGAATACAATCCAAAACCACTGTCACATTACATTTGGTTTACTATGTAGTTCTCTTCAAATGGAGCAGGAATTTGCCCGTCTCCTAGGTTTGGGATCTCGTGCTTCCTGATCCTTCACACACACACAAGATGTGCACATTGTTTCAGAAAGCCTTCGGAGGCCAAGGCGGAAAACACTGTTGGAGAGGCTGTATATTACACAGTTACAAAAACTATTGCTTATAGCAAGCCAGGTGGTTAAGAAGGACAGTGTTGGATTGTCCAAGACACGAGAACTTTCTAGAAGAAAGTAAATAATATACGGAAGCCACAGCATGTAAAACACGCTAGTTATCCTAAATAAAACCATGGCATAGCGACGATCAGGGCTGTGTCCTGTTTCCCTAGAGGCATCTACCTCGTGGCTAGGGAATCGGGCCCTCCGGTCATTTATCTCTTTGGTGTGCTGCCGGCAAATTTTGAAAATGTGAAAGTAAGTGAAGCAGACAACCAAGGCAGCAGGAGCATAAAGTAAACAAACAATAAAGCAAGTAAAATAGGCACTGGTAAGCCAAGAAGTGGCACACCATTCAAAAATGTCACCATGGTAACCAGGTTTGCCCCAGCCAAAAAAGGAAGGCAAGAAAATTAGGCAGGAGTAAATCCAAATCATAATAATGCAAATTCTCAGGCGACAAGGAGTGACCAGTTGATTGTAGGAAAGAGGCTTGGTTATTGCAAGATATCGATCCACACTGATGCAAGCAAGACATGCCATAGAAACGCTTTTTAGAACTGAAATAATATATCCAAACACCTGGCAAGTCAATGACTCATGGACACCTGTAGAGTAATGAAGAAGGGACAGAGTAGGAACCAAGCAGGTAACTCCAACGAGGAGGTCAGCATATGCCATCGTCTGTATGAAGTAGCTGGTGGTATAATGGTGTAACAGCGGAGCACAGTGAAAGACAAAGATGACTGTTAAATTCCCAGAGATGATCAGAAATGTCAGCAAGACAATGACAACTGTCTCAAAGATGCAGACATCCTCCACACTGTAGTGACCAAATCCAAGAGGGCAGGAGTGATGCTCAGATGCATTCACAATGCTACTGCTCATGTTCAGGATCCTCCATTCAGTCCACCTGGATTCATTCATGGCTTGAAATTAAGGGAATTTGCAGCTTTGGCTCCAACAAGCAGGTGCCCGGGCCAGCATCTGTTAAACTCTGCAAATCAGTGTCTCAGAACCTGCTTCAGTAGAAAGTGCCAGTGCCTGTATTACAGCTGAGCATCCCACAGTTTGCTCAGGTCTCTTCACCAGCCTTAGTTCACCAGTGACACATCTCAGCTTTGGGGGATAAGGGAGGAGGGTGAGAGCTAGAAAGGTGAAAAGAGGTCTCTGGTTAGCCCCTCCCATGCTTACAAGCAACTTTTGCAGATATAGGCACTTCTACAGAAAATAAATTTTTTAGCTAGTACTATGAAAATTTAAATTTGTAAAAAAAAAAAATCAGGAGAAGAAATGTTTCTCTTAAGAGTTTCTTAGAAATCAATTAGAATGAAAAATGAAACAATCCTAAATTGTCTGAGGTCTCCTGCTTCTACTGTGATGAACTGCAAAGAAAACCACTCATATTTTATAATTTAAATAATTAAGACCCTAGTTTTAGAAGGAAAGCCAAGAAAAAGTACATATGAGAGAGTGTCCTTGGCCTCAGAGGTTCACATCTGATGCTGATGGGAAAACTTTAGGAGCCATTTCTCTTTTGTTTTTTAAAAGGTAAGAACAACAATTCTGTCAAGTCTAATTCCAAAAGACTCATTTGTATGGACACAATGAGGTGCACTGGCAATAAAAGTCAGGCTCCAGATTCCCACATAATGCTTATAAGAATAAAGGGTAATTTCTGGTGGGGAATATATAAAAACAATGAATTAGTTAACAACACCTAAAACTAAAAATTAGGGAAAACTTCGGAAGTCTTAATTCTGTATTCATTCTTTAAACATTGATATGAAAACAGATTTAAACCACCCCAGTTGTTGGTGCTGCTAACAGCACTGTAATTTATATCTCTTCTATTTCAAAATAAAATATTTGGTATTAACTTCAGCATCTATAACTGAAAATAGCTTTCATTATTTGATATGGTATTTCTTTATAAAAAGCATAATAAAGTGTATAGCTTGAAGTAATATCTCACATTTGCATCAACCCCACATCTCATAAATATAGATGAAGTATAGACCATAATGGAACGCTCCCTGTACACGGAGCACATTTGACTAGAGATGCTGCGGTTGTCTGTTACTCAAGTCTTTCTATTATGCTTCATATTCCAATTTGTTAGACCTTTCTTATTTCCATTAGATAACAAACACATTCAATCATTACTTCAAATAAATATTTGAAAGTGGAAAATTACCTTGTTTATTATATTTGCAGTTATTAGCAGCCATATGTTAAGAAAATACCTTGTCTGTTTCTGTATTCTATTTTAAGCAAAAGCACAATTAATGCAGGGTCATCAGGTATTTTGTGAAATAGTCCTGTTTTAAAATACCCCAAAACATCAAGATGGATTTAAATCCTGGACTTTAACATACTGCGATTGTGGCAGGGCAGAATCCATCCGAAAGGCTTCCAAGGTCATTCTGGCACTGTGTTAACATTTGCCAAAGTCTTATTCCCAAGTACAAGCAATTCAGGGAGTCTCTTGTCACTCTTTGTTGTCACAGCTTTTGAAGAACTAGCATGCACTAGAAATGAAAACATTTCCTTCGGGAACAATGTAGCAGCTTAATAGAAAGCATTCTTCTCAAAGTTATTTTCTCATGCAGCAACACATCGTTCAGGCAAGTCCTTTTATGCCAGCCATGGGATAGTCCTCCTTGGACATGCTGAGTTTCAATGATCAGAAAATAGTTCTCTTGTTATAGGAACAAGGTTATGCTTCTCATGTACATTCACTCTGATCAGCTGCGAGACTGGGCTGCTTGATTCAGAAGTCCGATTTACTGTGATGCAGCTATCGGGAAGCTGCCGGGAGAGTCTTTACAGTTTCTCAGTCTTGCTGCCTCCACCTGAGCCAGTGCCTGCACCTCCTCCTCCTCATCCTAAGCTGATGGAGAACTCACCATCAGAAAGGTGACTCGGTCCTCCTGCCCCAATCAACAGCACAGCCAATGTCTACTGCAGCTGAAACTGTCACTAGGTAACAGTTGCCAGGCACATGCAGGCTCATAGACTTACTCTGTGATCTCCGATCAAGACTGACAAAAGAAGACAATGAAACTGACCAATCCTCATAATACATAAACGGTATTTAAGGACTTCTGGAGGCATTCCCCTTAAAGCATTTGCAGAAATCATTTCTTATGAATAGTACTAGGGAAACAAAACTGGCATATCCCTTTAAACCTTGTAGAGCAACTACAAGGTACTATTACACTAAAAAGTCAGCAGTAATGTAATACTCTTTGGTAGAAAAAAATATGAATTATTAAAAATCATCCCAGTCTCCATGAACTAAATTTATATAACTGATTTTTACTATAAACAGTCATATTTTTATTAGAAATTAAAAGTCAGCTAATCATCTCTTCAATACCTGCCACACCCACATGAATGTGCTGAGCTTAGCACACTGACCTGAACAACAGAACACTGGGACTGGACCATGACAGTGCAACCTGTCTGAAGAAATACCTGGGTCAAATATGATCTCCGAAGACAGAGCCAACAGAATAAACAGAAACACTTAGTCTATGTGTATCTTACTACACTAAACATGTCAGAGCTAAAGAAATCCATCCCACAGTGCTTGGATTACATATATTTAAGTTAGTAGAAGCAAAATATTTGCTCAAGTATTTTATGTATATTAAAACATTTTTATTTAAGTTTATATATTACACGCAGTCATTCATTTATTTTAAGCCTATTTCATATATATATATATATATATATATATATATATATATATATATATATATATATAAAACCTACCAAAAATTTTACAATTGTTGTAGGATTAAAACAAATCAGGAAAATAAAAATACAAACGGAAGGTAACAGATGATAAAAAATGTCCTGTATGCTAAAAATTTTGCTATGGGCTTTTATACTTTTCTCTTTATAAAATTCTTAAATCACAAGGTAAAAGGTACTTGTTGCCAATAACTCTGACAACCCAGGTTTGATTCCCCACTCATGACATTGTGGAAGGACAGAACAGGCTCCCACAGGTTTCCACTAACGTCCACATGTGCACCCTAGCACAAGCATGCCCATGGAAGCTCTAGGGTCCCCTCTCCTCTCTCCTTCCTTCCCTCTCTCCCTGCCTCGCTCGCCTCCTCCTTTGCCTTACCCCTCTCTCGCCTCCCTCCCTGTCCCTTCTCTCTATAATAAATGTGAAGAGAGCAAATCTCTACGCCACAAGTACAGTAACTGCTCCACAAATGGACGAAGAGGGGACTAGAGAAGGAGCCATGGCCTGATTCCAGCGGCAGAGCTAAGACACTGAGACAAGAAATGGTTACAACTGCCATTTCTAACACTATCACCAAATCATATCCTCTTCTTTCTACTAATGGCTGCCATTCAGAAAGTATGTTAGAAAGATCTCTTCAGGTTTTATAAAAATGGTTTATAAAGCACAGAAAGGCTATTCTGTCCCCCATGTTAACCTTTCTTTCTGGAAGACTGTGTTATTTTTAAAATTTTCATGGGTGGAATGAAGTACAGACAGATAGTATACATCTCAACAGAAATATTTATGAGTCAAGTTAGAATAGTAAATCTTTTTTTTTTTTTTTTGAGTTTTCATATCATCTTTTTTTTCATACTTTATTTACATTTCAAATGTTTCCCCCTTTCCAGATCTCCCCTTCGGAACCTTCCCATTTCTTCCCCCCTCCCCTGCCACTATGGGGTATTCCCCCACCCACCCACCCATCCACACTCATCTTCCCTCCTTGTCATTCTCCTCTACTGGGGCATCTAACACCCTCAGGCCCAAGGGCCTCTGCTCCTGCTGATGGCTAACAAGACCTTCCTCTGCAGCATATGTGGCCAGCATCATGGGTCCATCCATGTGTATTCTTTGGTTGGTGTTCCAGTCTCCCGGAGTATCGGAGTATGGAGGGGTCAGGCCAGTGGCCACTGTTGCTCCCTCCCTGGGGCTGCAAAGTTCTTTAGCTCCTTCAGTCCCTTCTCCAAGTCCTCCATCTGGGACCTCACACTCAAAGAACTCAAGAAGTTAGACTCCAGAGATCCAAATAACCCTATCAAAAAATGGGGAAGAGAGCTAAACAGAGAATTCTCTACTGAGGAAACTCAAATGGCCGAGAAGCACCTAAAGAAATGTTCAACATCCTTAGTCATCAGGGAAATGCAAATCAAAACAACCTTGAGATTTCACCTCACACCAGTCAGAATGGCTAAGATCAAAAACTCAGGTGACAGCAGATGCTGGTAAGGATGTGGAGAAAGAGGAACACTCCTCCATTGCTGGTAGGAATGCAAGCTGATACAACCTCTCTGGAAATCAGTTTGGCGGACCCTCAGAAAAATGAACATAATACTACCTGAGTACCCAGCTATTCCACTCCTGGGCATATAGCCAGAAGATGCTCCAACATGTAATAAGACACATGTTCCACTATGTTCATAGCAGCCATATTTATAATAGCCAGAAGCTGGAAACAACCCAGATCCCTAAACAGAGGAATGGATACAGAAAATGTGGTACATTTACACAATGGAATACTACTCAGCTATTAAATACAATGACTTCATGAAATTCTTAGGCAAATGGATGGAACTTGAAGATATCTTCCTGAGCGAGGTAACACAGTCACAAAAGAATGAACATGGTATGTACTCACTGATAAGCGGTTATTAGCCCAAAAGTTCGAAATACCCTAGAAAGTAAATCTTAAAATGAAGCTGGGCAGTGGTGGCGCATGTCTTTAATCCCAGCACTTGGGAGGCAGAGGTAGGTAGATTTCTGAGTTCGAGGCCAGCCTGGTCTACAGAGTGAGTTCCAGGACAGCCAGTGCTACACAGAGAAACCCTATCTCAGGAAAAAAAAAAAAAAAAAAGCCAAAATCTTAAAACGAATATGTTTAGTTTTTAAAAGTAAATATTTATGTGTAATACAAAATTTACAAAGTATTATTTTACAGAGAAACATTGTACTTAAACAGATAAAATCATTTAAATCAAGTGAGATAAGAATATTCTTAAACATTACAATAAATATTCAAAAGAAAATTATATTTGCTAAATATTCATGAATGTAGACATATCATCCATTCTATACTAAGAAAAGTAAAGTATTAAGCTTTACTAAAAAACAATTTAGAAATCAAGTGCTAGAGGCTGGAGAGATGCCTCAATAACTTACAGCTCTTGCAGAGGACCCGATTTCAGCTCCTAGCACCCACATAGCAGTTCACAACCACCATAAACTCAAACTCCAGTTCTGGGAGATCTGATACCCTCTTTTGGCCAGGCTCCTGCACACACCCAGCACACACTGCATACACCAAAGCACTTCTTCCCCAGGGAAAGCTTCTCTGAGTTCCCATAGAGCACCATACTAGATTCTATACTTGCCATCGTTTGTAATTATTATTTCATTCATTTGTCTTCTTGAGCAAGTTGAAGACCTCATGGGGGAGCAAATACTTGCTTTGTTCACCATTATATCTAAAGTGCCGCTTTAATACCACTGGGCACAGAATAGGAGTTTAACAAACACATTTTTAACATAATCATTATATAATGCATATTGAAAGAACTAGTCCAATCTATGAGAACAAAAATTACAGTTTCTATAAAAAAAGTTAAAACACACAAAACCGCTAACGACCCCTGTATAACAAAGACACCCAGGAAGAAGTCAGAACATAGGACCAAACTGCAATGGAAATAAGTTGATCTCCTCATACATTTGAATATTAGAGAAATGTTAGTAATTTACAACTTTACCTAAATCCTATTCTATATCAATAGTTAAAATGCTTTTAAAACTTGGGTTTTAGCAAACAATAATGGTTGATTACTTATTTTAAGAATGCCAACTGCTACTAAACACAGTTTCAATTACCTTGTAATGTACTATTCAGGATAGCACTGAAGCACCTAGAGCTAAGTGCTAGAAAGCAAATGTTCTGAAATGATACACATAATAATCTCCTGATTAATGAGTTCTAAACAGCACAGCACAAGTTTATTTTCTAACCACTGCTTTATTGTGAATCAAAAATTAAATACTTAAGTAGAAATAATATACCAAATTTTACTTATGGACACCATAGAGAGAGCCATCTCAACCTGATAAAGACATATATTTGTAGAGTATTTCACAATGAAATATAGAGAAAATTGATTCCTTCTTAAGAATGGGACTAGACAAGCATGTGGCTCCATATTACTTCTATGCACCATGTACTGCAAGTTTCAGTCAATATAATAAGTGGAAAAATGAAACGTCATCACGAAAGGCATAACTGTATATGTAAGAAATATTAAAATAACTACTCTTTATCCATTAAAACATATGGAAACGAGAATACTTTGTAAAAATATGAGGTAATTCACTGCTATATACGTACAATAAAAATGAAATTAAACTAGTAAAACAATAAGCCATTTATATTGGGCTCATACAGTAGAATACAAGGATGCAGCTAATAAAATCAGAATAATGTCTCTACTCTGAGAATTACAGTGTGTCACCAAAACAAAGTTAAAGGTTTAAGGAAATGCAGGAATATACAATCATGATGTTTTTGAAGACTTGTTATCATTAAAAAAAAAACCGAAAAGGTTCTTGCCAGTTTATCTATTAGATACTCATACAAAAATCTAGGCAGGTTTATCTGTAAAACCAACCAACAGCAGAGTATAAAACCTATATGTAAACACAAAGAATTTGAGTAATTACTGTAAAACAATCTTCTAAAAGAAAACAAGAAACAAAATTGGAAGACTGGCACAACCTAGTTTCAAGATGCACTGCAAGACCACGGCACTAGCGATGGGCCTAGTAAGCATAGACAACAGACCTATGGGACAGTAAATGATGCAAAAGGTAAGATCACAGTTACCATCAACTGAATTTTAGTAAGATCTCTAAAACAAGCCTGGGCTTGAGGCGAGTGTTCTGTAAGCAGCACTAGAAAAATCCCAACACCCACTGAGAAATATGAACTAAGGTCACCTCCTCATACTACACATAAAAATTTACTTGTAGGAAAGAAATATCTACATACAATTACTAATGAAATACAAACAGCTTCAAAAAGGAAACACACTAGAGGGATAAATATATTCATGGTCCAGAAGCAAAGTTTATAAGTTAATAAAATAATAACAGAAATTTTATAAATAATATTCCAAAAATTTTATCAAAAGACATCTTTAACAAAATCAACAAGCCAAAAGAATTGAAATTACAAGTGCCACATACACATAACAAAGATATTTTTATGAAAACTGCTGCTACAACAAGACTGACAGTACAAGTTAATAAAAATACAAATAATCAAAAAATGATAACAATAGAGATTGAGTACAACTGTGGTTCTCAGGGACAGCTAACAGTTCTGGGGAGATGGAAAGATGTTAGTCAGGGAGTATTAAGTGATAACTCCATGGAGGAGTACTAGGTGATAACTCCATGGAGGAACTAAGTCTTCATGTGCTATTGTTGCCCAGCAAAGTGAGGACACATTACTGAAATGTATTTTGCTACTTAATTTTTTTAATAAGAAAAAAGCATTTTTAAATGTATGCACTACCAAGAAAGGCCAACTTTTTCAAAGACTGCCAGTTATATCTGAGTAAGTGAAATGGCACCATTTTTAGTATCACTAAAACACTGGAAGTGCATTTCAAAATAACATAGGAGAGAAATGCCAATGCTCTTAAATTTCATATCTAAGAGTTTTCCTTATCTTACACACACACACACACAGAGGTTGGATCAGACTACAACATAATTATACCTGACTCAAAGCAACATGGTACCATGAGTATATACAACGTTTAGGGATGGGGAGTAAAAGGTGCTTAGTTCAAGTCATTAGTTAAAGACAAAAATCAATCAATAATAAGTTTCTAATGTACTTTCTACAGTGGCTAAAATTATCAGACTGGCAATAAAATTTTCTGATAAGATTGGAAAACAACTGAAAATTTTACAGACTGGTGGTGGTGGTATAAAATGGCCAAAACTTAGAAACTGTGACAAATATTTTAAAAATCCTCATGGTATTAAATAAATCTACACTATGGCCCACAATCTCAATCCAGAAGACATGCAAATATACCCACAAAATAATTATAAGAAATCAAGCCTTGCACAAAAGATATTCCCAGTAGCATGTACAAAACTAACCAGTCCAGACTAGAAACAGCACACACATCCATCAACTGGTATATAGTTGAAGAAACTGTGATATGTACTTACTGTGGCCTGCTGCTCAGAGTAACACAGAGAAATAAAAATAGCCAAACAAAACACGGATGAACCTAAACACTAAGGAGGGAAGTCATGCCCAAAGAGCACACTTTAAACAAAGTTCTAAAACATAAGAAAAGATGGGGTTTTTTTTTTTTCTGAATTATAACAAAGTAGTAGCTGGATCAATAGTGTGCTTATGCTCACACGTATGACCATGTGTATGCAGCTATATGTATTCATGGGCATTCACACAAATTCAAGATTTGTGTAAATAAAAGAACGTTCAGGAAAGATAACAACATTTAGTATGTAAAATGTGTGGATCGTGTGCATGTATACATGGCAAAAAATAATGACATAATACACTTAAGCTTTGTGTAAATCACAACCAAAATAACCATGCATCTGTGATTTCACATGCCTACAATGAATGCTCGTTTAATATTTGCATAACAGTGTGTGATCATCACTGTTAGCATCAATCAGAACATGTCTTCTGACATAATCATACCTTTGCAACTGTGGCGTGTGAGTTAAAGACACCAGGAGCAATAGGGGACATAGGATAGAACCGTTTAATTTTACAAGTGACTGGGTACTAAAATTAATACACACCTCCCATTATTTTGACTTTCTATGCATAACATAGAACAATATCCTCTACTTCCTCTTACAAGTTCCTATCTGTAATTTCCTGAAGGTATAAGACCTGGAAACAGAGCTTATGATAACCTTTTCTCCAAGACTACTTAAGAGTGTTCCTCTAAGTGTCACAGCTTAGCCTAGACTGCTGGTTATTTCTGGGTAAGTGAAAGGGCACAATTTTTAGTGTGACTAAAACATTGGAAGTGCATTTCAAACAACATAGGACAAAAGGCCAAGATTTCACAAGTCTCATATCTAAGGGTTTTTCTTATTTTATGGAATAATTAATCTAAAAATTAAATTATTTAGTACAATTTTTAATGAAATATTAACAAAATTAATATTAACTCAGAGACAGGACATGAAATGGTCCTATTCCTTCAAATTTTGTACAGTAAAATCATAGTGGGAAAGGTTAATCATATAACATCTCTTGAAAAAAAGTCTACAGAATTGTACAGACACAGATGTGTGAACATCACATTTTAAATAACAGGTTAACATTAAAGAAAAGAAATGTTCATTTAACCTCATTTTTAATTGAAAGGAAGTTTTCTATTATAAAAAAAATTGTTATTTTTTGAGGTATCTTATTGTTATGGCAACTGACATGCTAAAAATAATAAAGAAATATCAAGGTTGTTATAGCAACTAGAATTTTAAAGAGCCATGAAGTGTAGAATAATCAAACCTTAACTTGGCTTGAAATGCAGTATCTATGACTCAGATTTGAAAAAGAAAACGTGAAATATTCATGTTCTTTACAAATTGTTTCTAGAATTCAATTTTAAAAAAAACAAACAAACAAAATCTTAAGATACAGCTTGAAGTACCATTTCTACATTACTTAAATGAGTAATACTGTGCAAGTATCCATCAGTGTGGCTTTAATAGTCCCACACACTACAAAATCCCATGAAAGGCAGGAGATTATCATGGAGTCAAGGTCCAATAACTGAACACAATTATTTGTATAGAATCTGAGTTTTCTGGTCTTCTAACTTGTTCCTTACCCTGAGTCCTCAAAGTGCCATTGTAGAATACACCAAAGGTTAAAAATACCTACTTACTGCAAAGCTGTGCCCAGATTCATCTAATTAGAGGTCTGCTAGATTAGAACATTACCGAAGTTCTATCAAATACTAGACATTCATTGTTCAATGTTCTGGCATCCCATCTGCCTCACAAAGGGAACATTCATGAGAGTTTCATGAGCACTGGTAAGGCCTCTGAAGAATTTAAACTTGGAAATGCATGTCTTTTCCTAGAGATGGCCATACTGAGGAATAAAAACAGATTTATGTATTTCTGTTAGAAAATCAAAAGCCCTTAGTTTCATTTGTCCCTTCCTAATCAAATAACCAATATTTATCAACAAATGTAGCAACACATGTTATTACCATAATGCATTTCCTCAGCACTCTGGAACCAATGCCAACTCTCTAGAAGCAGACTTCTATCAACATCACTCTGCAGCCTTCCGCTGTGTTTTTACCCGTTAACACTTTTGGACATTTGTTTGTTGGTTTGTTTTCGGTGCTCCCTATCCAAATAATTGGTTTATCTTCTAAGTTAGTAGAGGACACTTGAGAAACACACACAGTTTTTTTTCCCTCACATCTAGCCAGGGAAGGCTGCAGTACTTGGGGATATCCTCTTGTTTCATGGACCACAAATTTTTGCAATTGTGTAAAATGATAATTCCTTCCAAAACACAAATTCACTTCCCTCAACTACCTCACCCAGTAATTAATAGCACTAACCATGACTACTATCATTATAATCTTGAGTTTAATACAGTTCTATTATCTTCATAAAATAACAAAAACTATATATAGTCCTTCAGAGCAATGATTTCAAAACTTAACAGTTTTTTCTTTTGCTATTTTAAAGAATATTTCTACTTAATTTTTTCGCGAATTTCATTCATATATAAAATGTATGTTGATCACATCCACTCTCCTCTTCCAGCTCCTTACCCAACATATTCCTCTTCCAACTTCACAGTCTTCTTTTTAATTCATTATTTTTAAGTGTGTGTGTGTGTGTGTGTGTGTGTGTGTGTGTGTTAGCCAGCCAGCTAGTGCATTAGTAAGTTTATGTGCACCACATGTATTCAGTAGCCTGTAGAGGCCAGAAGAAAACATGGAATCCTCTGAAACTAGAGGTTTGTGATTTCATATGTGTTAGGGGAACCAAATCCAGGTCTTCTGGAAAAGCAACAAAATCTCTTATCCATTGAACAATTTCTCAGCAACCTTTTCTATTCCTTCTTAATAACCCACCCAGTCAAAACAGTTTTACTGTGAGAAACCAAATAAGTATGGGTCATCCATGCAGCGTGGGAAATCTACCAACAGCCATACAAACCTCAAAAAAAAAAAAAAAAAAAGTGATTCTCTTCTAGCACCAACTACTAACAGATCAGCTAGGTGTGGGCCACCTGAGGTCCTCCAAAGCAGTGCTGGATTTTGATTTTTGTACATCCTTACACAGGTAACCTCCACTGCTTTGAATTCATGAGTGAAAGGACCCATCATTTCCTGAAAATAGGATTTCAAACAACTCTTCGGCTGCTTCTCTTACATTCTTTCTGCTTCCTCTTCCATAATATTTCTTAAACCTTGAGTTGGTAGAGCATACTAACGTCCCACTTAGGGGTATGTTACACATTCTCAGCACTGTGAGCAGTTGAGTCTCTGTTTTAACTACTGTCCACCTTTGTACTGTTCTTAACCCCTGCATACTTATATCATGCTACAAAATAAGACCTTTGCTATCTTTTATAAAGAATTGAGAACACTCAAAATTACCAGAAAGAATCTAATATAATTTTGCTATAATTGTATTAAATGCTTAAGTTATTTCACAAAATAAGAGTGAATTATTCAATAATTAATTTGATCATTATTTTTAACTATATTCATTTATATTCATACAGTGATTGAGTGATTAATGTAATAATTGTTGGCCTTTTTTTACTGGTCAATGCCATATATAAGCTGCCTCTTTATATGCAGACATTAAATTTTCATAGTATTTCTCAATGTGAAACAGAAGTATTCTTCATATTACTGTGAGTTATTTATTCGAGTATTTTCTACAATAATTTAAAAGTCTTGCTAGAAGCATGTCTGGCAATCTAGCTGCCCCTTCATAACATTATTGCTATACAATGGTGGTGACAACATTTGTTAAATGATTATGTTTAGAAACAAAGAGTTCTTAATTCGAAAACAGAACATAAAGAGATAACTAAATATTGTATAAAGGTGAGGTTATATTGCCCACAAGCATACTATATACCAAGTGTTTGGAGTGGACTGGAAAAATGTTTGGGGAAAACTGAGCCATCAGAAGATACAGCCTCATAAATATGCCAAGGCAGACACAAACAAGCCAACAAACTAAAGAAATTGTCCATATAATTATAACAATCAAGTTCAGCAATTTAGTTTCTGGAAGCTATTCATAATGTGAAATGAATATGAACAATACATCCTTTAATGTTTATAATTTACATCTACTAGCTTCACTGTGGCCATCAGAGTTAAAAGTCTGGAGTTTACATTTAATTAGTTTTGATGCATTTACACAAGGCTGAAATAGTCAACCATGGTGGGACTATTATTCAGTGTTGGAAATCCTGTCACATATAATTGATATTAAGAAGATGATTTCTGATAACAATAATGAAGGAAACTAACCTAATGTTGAGTCTACCATGCCCCACTAAGTTTCTAGAAATATCCAATTACATCATTATGAAAAGATAGAAAATATAATTATAAGAAAAAACATAGCTTAAAAATCATAAGATGTTCCTTCAAACACACATTGTCATATCGACTCACAAAAGGTATTTTTTCTGAAGGAAGTGGTGTTAAGAGATTAACAGTGGGTCTCATTATATAAACTTGACTGGAATAAACTCTGCTAATCAGGCTGGCTTCCACCTTTCTGCAATCTTTTTGTTTCTATCTCCTGAATGCTGGGATTATAGTCACACAACACCATGCTTAGTTTAAAAGAGTATCTTCACTGGTAACATCTTAATCTTTCCCTCAAATATCTTTGTTTTTTAACTGATACATTCAATGACAAGCACTGTGACTAGCACATAATAGAGGATACTAATATCTGATAAAAAGTTAAAAGTTAACAGGATTTGTGTTCCTTTCTGGTTTCAACACTTCAACACACACACACACACACACACACACACACACACACATTTTGTAAAGCATGGATCAGGAGCAACAGTGGCTTAAAATTACCATTAAGTTAAAGCTTTTTCAGAAAAAAACTAAAATACTGTATTTTTCCACCATTTTTGAATCATGCTATGAGGAATAAGAAACTGACAAATCAACTGAAATGACCTACATCTGCCAGAACAACATTCTTTCTTTCTCACCAGGCACTTTCAAAGCTAAGTGGCTAAAGTGATTAAGTAGCCAAGAGAACAACTCAGAACATTGAACCTTTGACAGAAATCACTTTGAAGAGACAGAAATTGAGAACGGGAAGAATAAACTTATGATGCTGTTTCAAGGCAAGTCTGAGGGAGAAATGAATGTTGCTAAGCTGGAAAAAGTCAGGTAAGGAAATACCTCTATTCAGAAAGGACTGTGCTCAAAGGAGAAATGTGATCAAAGCCAACGTAGAAGACTGGAATAGAATCTACACCTGGGTACTTTTTGACCCACTGAATAGAACATGGTAAACAAACAGAATGACTAAGTGAGGGCGGGCTTAAATGAAATGAATCATCACACACATACACATAAACATATGCATGCATAGCCACAGGGTTAGATATTACTATTATCTAACCTTTCATAATGCCAACTTCAAACCTGCAGTACTCTAAATTTTCTCCTGTGATGAGTATAAACAAGATGTTATCATCTCAGATTTCCCTGTTTACATTGCTTTACCTTCTTTTGTGTGCAAACTATCCAGGTTTATAAGTACTATAAACTACAAGATGATTTATAGCAACAAGCTACTAAAATGTTAAATCTTTTTTTTTAATGGTACATAACTTTGTTCAAGAAAAAGTACCTTCCTTGGATTAAAAGTAGATTTTCATATAATTCCCATAGTACTTATAAAATAGATGTGTAATAAGGTGAAAGAATTCTGTATTCAAAGATCAAACACTAATATCAAGAAACATATAACTAACGTTTACAACAGAAAAAATACACAATATCTACTAAATATCCAATATACTGAAGTTGCTTCTACTAAATTAAATAAATCAACTTTTGGTTCTTCTGTTTAATCACATATGAAGTATTAGTGGTACTATACATATGGACAATTATCAGGAATATAGAGTTGGTAAAAACAATTTATAGCAGGATGTTTGGTTAGACTAAGTTTCTGCATTGGGCCCAGACCTAACAGTATTGGAGCATCTCATGCTAAAGCTCGAGGTTAGCAGTGCAGAACCTAAGTTGTTAGGTGGCCCTCGAGAAGAAGGCTGAAAGCTTCCAACAGGTCCGTTTTAGTTGACACCGTAAGGAAGCCTGCTCTATCCTTTATAAGGAAGTGTTTCACAATGAAAAGGCCACATCCTGCTCTCTGTTTCTGCGCTCTTCAGCTCTCTGCCGCCTGTAAGGCCAAGCTCCTTGGTGCAGCAAATCAAAAGATGCACTGTATTTAAATTGTGAGGTGTTGCCAGAAGCTATAACTACAAATAAAAGCCAATTAAGGCATCGAAAGCAAATTTATTGTACTTTTGCCTTCTGAAAATATTAACACTAAACTGTCAGTGGTCTTCTTGGGACAAAGGTATGAATTAAAAAAACATTCGCGATGGAAGGAAACTCTAAAAACCACTTCTCTGATAGCTTTGTGTGACTTTATATTTGTATATTTCATAGCTCTAGTCATTTAAACGCTCACATTTACAAATACTATCTCAGTACCAAAAAATGGCAGCAAAAATGTAAGGCGTTCTAATTCTAGTAATGGGTTGGAATGACATTTTGCTTAATAACTCCTTTTATAAATCCACCGCCTAAGCTGAATGTCATTGTGTGACTATTTATAATTTAGAGCTTTCTGTCAAGATGATTTTATGCCCTGACATGGCACTGAGTAGGCTGGGAACAGCTGTATGCCCCAAAGGAAAATGAAATTACTGGTGTTGTGCAAGAGCAAAGGTATTAAGCAAGCAGTATTTCTCAAGAGAGTGTCATGAAAATATATTGGCTAATTGATTGCAACATGTAGGAAGATTAGGCCATTCAAGCACTAATAATTACAATAAACATTCAATCAATAGTTTCCTCCAGGTAGATGAAATTTAATTATAAAAATAACTTGAATCTTTAGAACTGTTTAATAACCTAGTAAATTAGTTGATTAAGATAAAGAGTATTGCAATTAAATTTTTATCTGTATACAAGATAGGTATTATATTTTAAGAAATATTTAGAAAATCCATTTACCCAGTTGCCCTGGAATGTCTTTATATATTTAAACTTTTACTTTGTAAAATATAGGTTTAAAAAAACATGAAAAGAATGAAGATAAGTGGTAAATCATTGCAAAAAAGTTGCGTGTGCTTCATTTATGGAAACATTTATCTAAACCCCACTGTTAAGAGAAGACGGTAGGCAGGCTTTCTGTTCTTATTTTGTTGTGCTTACAGTTACAAAAATCTATTAGAAGACAAATACTGTATCTTCCCAACTTGTTCCTAATAATTTTCAAAATTTTCTTTAAAACATATATTGGCAGAGAATGCTAAATACATATGCAGCACGTATTTTTCACTTCTCAGCCAAATAGCACTAGAATTAGAAGAGGAAAGCTCCAGTTCGCTTATTAATGGATGAAAGAGAGGAAGTCACAGCTTCTCCCAGTCCTTACTGCCTATGTGTTTCAGCAAGAGACGCTAACCATCTCAAGCAAGGTATAGCAATGTAAGTGTACACTATATACCTTTTTAAACTTCTTGACGCTTTGAAAATTGAAGCAAGAGGAGTAAAAGTTCTCTCTCTCTCTCAAAACTGATTCTCATAGCCTTGGGAGGTGCTATGTAAGCTATGGGGGAGAAAGGTTTCAACAGTCCTGCCCAATTATAAGGCCAATGAACCACAACAATGGCCAGCAGAGCAAGATACCCCCAATGATGTAATAGTAGCACTTGCATCTTGGGGTAACAGTACCTGTCTAATTGAACTTAATGCCTACTCAATAGGGAGGGATGTACGCCTGCTACTGTGAATCTAATCAACCCCCATGGCTGGTAAGACCACGAAGCTTAGAGGATCCACTACCACTTTTCTAAACCAGTACAATTTCCTACTGTAAAGCAGGTATAAGCAATGAATGGCTTCTGAGAGGGGCAAAGTCAATCTTTTCCAGGAGTGGGACCACTTCTAATAGGTTATCCACAGATACATACTAGGAGCACTAAAAGGACTCAGCGCTCGCGCTCTCTCTCTCTCTCTTTCTCTCTCTGTGTGTGTGTGTGTGTGAGAGAGAGAGAGAGAAAGAGAGAGAGAGAGAATAATTAAAGAAGAAATCTTGAATTTGAGAGGACAGAAGAAGTTTGTGGGAGAGGAAAAGTGGAAATGCTGTGAATATAGTACTCATGTATGAAATTCTCAAAAGGACAGTTCAAGTTTAAGACCAGCCTGGGATGCACATAAATCTCAAGACCACTACATGGCAAATACCTGGCCAGCCATCTTGGATACCCAACCCCCCTTTTAATGGATAACTAAACTAATAGTTTGAAAACAACAATTCCTAATGGCCATGGAAGTTTTCATTCACAAGAGTAAGAGGTGTGAATGCCATCTATGTGGGCAGCTGCAGAAAACTGTTGAATAGGAACAACATTCATTACCTACCTGTGAGGCCAGCCAAATCTCATGTAGAACAATCAGTGTGCAAATTTCAAGAAGAAACTCATCATGTCAAAAAAATACTCCTAAAGTAGTGATTCATAACCTACACATCTCAAATAATACTCAGCAAATAACAATGTTCCATACCAAGAAAAACTGTAAAAAATCTTTTCTCTATAACAAGGATGATTTAATCATTTTCCAGTGCTTAAATTAAAAATATTTCCAGATATTTAATTCTATAAAAATTGGATTCCAATTATGTACTATAATTTTATGACAATAATACCAACAAAGTGTTAGTGATACAAGTAGGTGATGTGCCATAAATGATTGTACATACAAGTCGATAAAATGTGTTAAAGATCAGAATTCATTGTGTTCTTTCATAAAAACAATGGATTTCAAGATGATCACTGGACTGCAGGTTCTTAAAATTACTCAGCACCTTCCTAACGGCTTTGTGCTCTATACAGGAAACAAAAAGCCATCTGCCACCTAGCATTGGCTTTACTATTACTTGAGGGTATACATAGCTTAAGTGGCCTCCTTTAAATTTTTAATGTATATGGTAGAGGCTGGTAGAGACCTCAGCTGGTGGTATGAAAGTATGTGAACCTTAGATTTCCAAAAACTGTGTGAAAAGCCAAGCATGGTATGTTCCTATAATCCCCAGTGCTGGGGAGGCAAGCATAGGCAGATTACTAGGGCATGCCGGCATGCAAATCTAGCGAGTTGGCAAGCTGCAGAGTCAGAGAGAGACAGTGTCTTAAAAACTAAGGTTGATAGAATAATCAAGGAAGATTTCCAATGTTGACTTCTGGACTTTTGTCTGCTTCACACACAAAAATAAAATACAAATAAACATGTTATACATATATACACAAAGAAATAATAAAAGTGTGCTAAAATATTAAATATATTTTGTTATGTTGTCAAAACAATTTAATGAGCAGAAAACACAGAAAAAAATTTGACTCATGGAAGAAAAAAAAGCTTAAATTTTACTAATTTAATTTATATGTAGACAATGGACTATTAGTGCTCTCTCTCTCTCTCAGAGTCTTCAACTACGATAAAGACTATATTCTCAGGGGTGGTTTAAATAAGATCGCCCCCCCCCAACAGGCAATGTTTATCACCTGAATGTTTAATCATCAAGGAGTGGCACTATATGAAGAGGATTAGGAGGTATGGCCTTGTTAGATGAAGTATGCCACTATGGGTGAGATTTGAGGGCTCAAAAGTCCATTCCAGTCTCAGTCTTTCCCATCCCCAATCCCAACCCATGTCTCAGCTACTGCCCTAGCACCACACCTAAATGCTGCCGTCCTTCCTGCCATGATAATAATTGAATGAACCTCTAAAATTGTAAGCAAACCCCCAATTAAATGTGTTTTTTCATAAAAGTTGCCATGGTCATGGTGCCTCAGTACAGCAATAGAACAGTGACTAAGACATTTCACCATGTAGGAAGCCTTGATTTAGAACAGCACTAAAACCAATAGTGAGTTTATCTCACCAGTAGCATGTCAGAGAAAAAATTTATATATACATTTATATACATTACTTATATATATAAAGATAATATATAATATATATGAGATATATATATATCATATATATATTATTCAAAATAGGCTCCAAAAAGTGGGCATAATTTATTATTCATCGTTCAGTAAACTTTCTTGAGAGCCTATGATATGCTACCCTGAACAAAGTCATGCTTTTTCTGACAAAATATGATGTTTTTCTTTTAGAAACCTGGCAGCTGATTTGTTAGATCTTTGGGTTTAGCCTACATATTCAAAAATATTTTTTCCTCTTTTGAAAAGAAAGTTAGATTCTAAGCATATGCTACACATAAATCAAAAGTTATAGCAACACTTCATCATCATCTTTATTTAAGTCACCTACAGAAGTTGTTCTGAAATTAGTTTGAAGGGTGTAGCAGAAGGCAGAATATGTAACTTTTACAGAATAGCAATCTCCTAGAAAAGGGCAATGTGAAGTAGGTAGGAGGAAAGGAGAAGGGGAAGAAGAGAAACAGGAAATAAATTTTAAAAAAAAAAACCTTGAAAAGACTTCAAAATGGTTATATGGAGAAATTATTAAATATACGTGTTTATGGTATATTTTTCAACCCACCCAAAGCACATTACTCAATATTTAAATAGCTCTTTTGACTCTCAATACTTGTAAATTGGGGTGGGGGTATTTTTTAAGTTCTTGTTCATTTCATTTATTATTTTTACATTTTTAATGAAAATATTTTGATATAACTTTTCTTTCATCCCTCTAGCCCCTCCGATGTTCCTTCATTCCAAATTTTCTAGTGTCCCCTACTCTCAAACTGATAAATGTCTTAATAAGGTGACTAATTCAACGTTTAGGTACATAAAATTTGAAACTATAGGCCAGTTCAGTTTAAAACTAAGAAAAGACCCTTTTATCTGTGGAATATTATTCAGACAAGAATAAAAAGATAAAAATACAAAGTATGCTAAGAAACATTGTCAATAAATTCATTTACATTCACTATTTGTTGAATCAATAAATTGATAATTGCTTCCTATAATTTAAAATGGGACCTAAAAATATAATGGAAAATATTATTAAAATCATCATAAATGTAAGTTAATTATTTATATATCCAACAATAAGCAACAGAGAGTGATCTAGTCAACCTCTCCCTTGAACCCCTCCCAAGCAGCAGTCCAGAAAAGAAGTTAAAGAAGAGAGTTCTTAAAAAACTGTGGTAAAGATTCTGAAATGTAGCACCTCACAGTTGATGGCTTCTGGTGGGGAAATGGGGAAGGACGCAGTTTTCTTTAAGGGGCTGGCCACCAGTAATTTGATTACAGTCCTATGCGTATATGGGCAACACAAATTGCACTTGGTTTATTTTTCTCAGGGGTGGAGGGCTAGAGAGGGAAGGTCGACTTGAGAGGAATGGAAAGCAAGTGTGATTGGGGTGCATTGTAAGAAATACTCAAATAATTAATAAAAATATTATGCTGGGGGGAAGCAAGTATGGTTAGTACTGAAGAAAACACAAGAATTTTGAGATTATAGCTTCAATGTCTATGATTATTAGTCTATAACCTATAAAAATATACTATTACAAATAAAACTTGAGGTATAAAATTACCTTGCTCATCTTATATGATTAATCTTAAATAATAATACAAGGTAAGACTTACTTATTAAACAATTTGAAGAATCAATTATGCTAAAGGATACCACTATTTTTACCAATTATAAGGGGAGAAATTAAAATAAATAATCATCAGAAAAGAATAATTACATAGCTAATTTAAGATTAGTTTTATTACAGTTGTATATCATTGAATCTAATTAGAAAATGGGATGCAGAGCTAAACAGATAATTCTCAAAAGAGAAAATGCAAATGGCTGAGAAATGCCCAGAGAAATGGTCAACATCTTTAGTCATCAGAGAATACAACTCAAAACTACTTTGAGACATCATCTTATATCCACTAGAATAGCAAAGTTTAAAAAAAACTAGTGGTAGTTCATTCTGGCAATGATATGGAGTAAGGGAAACACTCATCCACTACCAGTAGGAGTGCAAACTTGTACAAGTATGGAAATCAGAGTGGTGGTTCCTCAGGAAGATGGGAATTGTTCTACCTCAAGACCCACCCATACCACTTTTGGATATATACCCTACCCCCCACCTCCAAAATAGAAAAGGTCCACCCTAGATATACTGCTCAACCATACTTATTGCTGGTCTGTTTATAACAGCCAGAATTAGAAAAGAAAAAATCCTAGTAGAATGGATAAAGAAAATGGGGTACATTTATACAATGGAGTATAAATCAGCTGTTTAAAAAATGAAATCATGAAATTCACAAGTAAATGAAGAGAACTAAAAAAAATCATCCTGAATGATGTATCACAGACACAGAAAAAGAAATATGGTACATATTCAGTTATATGTAGATATCATCTGTTATGTCAATAAGCAAGCTACAATCCATGGAACCACAGAGGTTGCTTGTAGAGTAATGCACTAGGAAGGAACAAACAGATTTCCCTAGAAAGGTAAAGTGAATAGATCTTTATAGATTGATGGGGTGGGGGTTGGAATGGGAGGATCAAGTAGAAAGAGGGGAGGAAGAGGGGTATGAGAGAGGAAATTACAAGAGAGACAGCTAAAATTAAGAGCCATAATAGTGTAAAAGCTTTAAAAAATATACATATATGAAAAGGATCTAAATGAAATTGCCAAATAATGAGGGAGACAGTCCCACCTGACCATCTCTTGTCACTAAATAAAGCTTCTAGTATCCGAAATGAGATATATCTAATTGAGTTGTTGGCCAAAGGGGTCCCACAGGAACCCCCAAATAATCTGGGCTGTTGCCAAGACAATAGGTTGCTTTCCACAAACAGACACTTGCTGAAGAAAACAATTACACAACTCAGTAAACATGGAGAATTCAAGCTACTGCCTACATACAGCCTTCAGACCTACGTGCTAGCACCTTTGGTGCAGGAAGGTACTCGGCATGCTACACAGGAGAAATGTAAAACACCAGCCATGAACCCTTTGATCTACAATGGTCTTGCTTGAAAGATATGCTAGTGCAGTGGTGGCACAAAGCCTGTGGGAGTTAAGCAACCAATATCTGGTTTAACCTAAGACCCACTCTCAAGATGGAACCCACACCCAATACTGCTTGGGTGACCAAGAACCTGAGACTAGATACACAAGGACCTAAAGTAAAACAAAACACTACTGATCTTTTTTAAAAAACAAAACAAACCACTTTGCAATAAAATGAGTCCTAATGACATTTTACTGTATTCATACATCAGTTCCTTCCTCAGCCATCAGAAGAGAAGCTTCCTCCTGCAGTAAATGAGAACATATATAGAGACCTGCAGCAAACACTGTAGAGAGTGACACAACTTGAGATACTCAGCCCTAAATGAGATGTCTCCATCAAATGCCTCCCCTCAGGGCTAAGGGAACCTCACAAAGAGGAGGCAGAAAGAGTGCCCTTCGCATTATGGCTTCAATTTTAGTGGGTTTTTTTGTGACTCCTGAGTGTGCAAACCAGTGGATCTCTATTTCTCTTGGGCTCTTTCCCTTCCTTGTTGTTCGTTCTGTCCAATTTTGATGTGTTAATTTTTGTTTCATCTTATTGTACTATATTTTATTAGCATCTTATATAGCCTGTTTTTTTTTTTCTAATGAGAGAAAGAAAAGGGTTGAATCCAGATGAGTGGAGGTGCAGAAGAACTGGGAGTAGAGGGAGGGGACATTATAATCAGAATCTATTTAATGTGAGAAATAAATTTTCAGTAAAAGCAAAAATTTAAAAGAATTTTCAAAAGAAAACATGGAAGTAACCTTATAAAATATGAAAAACTATGGATATAAATTACTATTATTACTTTTATCTCCTTTCTTTAAAATCTGAACACTGGCCAAATGTTTAAAACCATTTATCTGAACATTATTAGTCCTTATTATTCTAGCACAAGAAAGTTAGCTCTCAACCCATATACAGGAAAGGTATTCAACAGGCAACTTTTATAACATACAACTCCCAAATTTTGAAGAAAAAAACAAAGCATACATTGCAAATAAAAAGAGGGTTCTTGCTAAAAGGTAATTAAAAATTTCAACATAGAGACAGAACAGTTAACCAAATGTAGAATCCTTCTCAGTGTGGATCTATGCATCTGAACAGGCTACATACACACAACAGCAGGTCAGGAATGATAACATACTTTCACAACCTTAAAAAACGCTAGAAGGCATTAGAAAATGGTCTTCAGAATGCTGAAAGCAAAATTTTCAAAGCATTAAGTTTATGTCCAGTGAAAATGTCCTTTAAGAACAAACATTTTCAGGCAAATGAATGGAACTTGAAAATATCATCCTGAGTGAGGTAACTCAGTCACAAAAAACCAAACATGGTATGTACTCACTGATAAGTGGATATTAGCCCAAAAGTTCGGAACACCCAAGACTCAATTCACAGCAACTGGTGGACTAAGTGTGGGGTCCCAGATGGAGGACTTGGAGAAGGGACTGAAGGAGCTAAGGGAGTTTGCAGCCCCATGGAGGGAGAAACAGTGTCAACTGACCTGACCTCCCATGCTCCTGGAGACCGGATCACTAACCAAAGAATACACATGGAGGGACCCATGGTGCTGGCCACGTATGTGGCAGAGGAGGGTCTTGTTAGACATCAGGGGGAGCAGAGGCCCTTGGGACTGAGGGTGTTAGATGCCCCAGTAGAGGAGAATGCCAGGGAGGGAAGACAGGAGTGGGTGGGTGGGGGAGCACCTTTATAGAGGCAGGGGAGGTGGGATGGGATAGGGGTTTCCAAATGGGAGACCTGGAAAGGGGAAAACATTTGAAATGTAAATAAAGTATCAAAAGTAATGAAAAAGAACAAACATTTTCAAATAAAGAAAAGCACAGATGAGGTATTTATGAATAAACCTGAATCATAAGAGGCATTAAAAGTATTTCAAACTCAACAGCTATAACAGTAGAGAAAAAAAGATCTTTGAGAATGGATAAAGAGCATCAAAACCAGCAAAAAAGTAAAGTCTGTATCTTGTTCTTAATCTAAAATAATAAAAGGTTTTAAAGAATTCCTTAGTTGCAGTATTACACACATACTTAAGAAAGGATTTCCTGGGCTGATGGAGGACCATTTAGACCCTCATGGAGAAGGCTCTTGTGGTCCAGACCTCTATCAACAGCAGTCACGACAGATACAGCCATGATGAAACTCAAGTGTAACATAAAAATCCATGTTTTTTCCAAATATACCATGTTACATTTCAATTGAAAAAAACAAAAGCAGAAAGTATTTTCTTGTTGTGTGGTACGGAAGAAGATGAAACTTGGGTTATACGTTTTGTTCTGGAAGAAATACACTACCTAAAAATATTTTTACATCATTACTTTGGCATAATTCACCAACCCATGAAAGAATTAATTCTTGTCAATAAAGAACTACTTCCTCAAAAACTGTTTGTAAGGTTCACATCCACAAACCCAAAACCTCACTAGGTACTCAAACAAAGCCAAATAACATAAAACAATGAAATGCTTCTTAAGAGTGACAATGTAAATCTACTTTCTAAATTCCCTTGCATACTTGGGATATTGGTAATAGCCTAAAGGTTAAGTTGCATCCTGAGCCCTCCTCCAGATAGCATCAAGTCTTGTGTCCTCTAAACCAACAGTGCAGACTAGGATACAACACAGTCAAGACTCAAACCACTACACTTATGTCAGTGATCAAAGTGATGATAAAATCTCAGCTCATTTCCTTTTTGAGAGTAGTCTCTCGAGGACAGTACAAAGACGCTGTTTAGACTAATGTATTTGTTATGTGACCCTTCATTTCCACAGCAAGAGCACTGGTGGGGTTCTCCTAGAGGACTGTTTACCACAGTATTTTTGTGTGTATATTCTGCTCCATTTTGAATATTCAGGGCCAAGGAGGTAGGGCTCTAATAAACCTTATACTCTGGGTTAAGCTACTGTTGCCATCATAGATGGTAAGTTAATGTGGCTGTCTCTTCTGCTAAAGGCTTTTTCTCTCAATATACCATGACAGGAGGAATGGGAAAGAAGACTTATTTTCCTAGGGAAAAAACCAAAACAACATAACCTTACACTATGGTTTTAAATGTGATGAGTTGAGCAGTATACCAATAAAGATTAATGGAAGTAAAAGTTACCTTGCACTGTGTAAAAGCCTTGCTACTTAGATTCCTAAAAGCCTCTATACATTTTGAGAGCTAAAGGAGAAGCCTGAAGCAAAATGAAAGTAGACAGCCAAAACTCAGGAGAGAGAGAGAAAAAAAAAATCACTCCACAGAACCACCTTTCTGTTTCCTTTGAATCTCCTACTTTCCTTCCTATTTTTTATAGCTAAAAGGCAAGTAAAAGGTCACTTAGGTGTTACGTAAAATATAAATTTAAAAGCAGTAACTTAGACCTTACACAACAACAATCTTTGGCCTGATTTTGTGGCTCAGTTTATATTAATTTGTGTAACACATTTTCGGGACAAGGTCTTCAAATACTGGTTCAGATTGGGCCCCCACTCATAATCCTCCCATCTCAGCCTCCCAAACTCTGGGGTTGCGTGCAGGTAGTGACACATCCAGTATGTTCCTGAAGCACACACTCCAACTTTAAAGAAAGCTAATAATTTGCAAACCCACTGTTCAAAGGAAATAAAAATAAGTTAGAGATGTACAAAACTGAGTAGAAGTGGCAGCTGTAGGACTCGGCTTCCATCATCCATGTGTATAAGAATGACTGCTGAAATAACAACTTGTTTAACGAACTACACCTTAACAGACCTGTGTCGAACTGTTAAAAGCAACTACCCTATCAGTCACAACACTGCAATGACTAAATGTGTTATGAAATATGTAAACACCACATTGTATCATAATAGCAATCATTTGCACAAGATTTACCACTTCAAACGACAACCAATTTGAAATAATTATACAAAATACAAATTCCCCAAAGGCCCAAATTCCTTCATAAAAATATGCTTAGAGTACATTAGGAGCAACTGAGTAGAGACGCAACGCTGGGGAGAATACGAAGACTTACAGCCTCTACTGACAGTAAGCTTTCTAGTTCTTGCCTTTCTAATTCACTAAACCATTGCTCATTAAAAATCACAAACCTTACTAGGACAAATCTCAAAAAATAAAAGGTAAAATTGACAAAAGCAACACTTAGAACAACTGTAAATCTCTCATGAGTTCTTCATGTCTAAATGTTCATCTGGTAAATGAAGAGGATGATATAAATAATCATAAAAACAAATTTGCCTGGGAAAAATACATATAACACATAGAGCACATATACTCTCGTGAAATCAAAACATTCTTTCTCTAACAATAATCCTCAAGCCATCACTATTATGTAATCAGAAATGTCAAGGTATTTAAAACAAATTCACTTTGAGTTGCTAAAATTTCAACTTTGATATTGCACAACAAATTTATATATTAGAATACAGTTAAATATATTCACAAATATATCAGACAACCAATTTTCTAAATAGCAGGGATTTTTCCAGGATTTTGTTTTGTTTTTTTTTTTTTAAAAAAAAGTAAGTTTAAAAGTTAAAAAAACCTTCCAGTTCAACCAATCTTGTCTAACTCAAAAATTACTGCTTTCATGTAAATTCACAACTCGTAGAAGTCAATTTGATATCCAAGTATATTATTATAAAATAAAGTCTTCTAAAAATATTCTCATTTTCTCTTCCAAGAGGGACAGACACAGAAGAACAGCGCTAGGAACAAAAGTACAGATATCCAGGGTCACAGTCCTGTCTGTGAAATACCCAGAGCGGGCAGCTGATGAGCACTTTCCTTTTTAATTAGAACCATTTCCTGATTAATTAGTCCCAGAATACTTAATGCAAGCCTCCTGTGTGCCACTGGGACCCAGCATTGATTCTAATCACAGGAATAAACATCACCTCTTCCTTAGGATTAAGTTCAGTCTGTTTCCACTTAAATAGGAAAAGCTCTATTCACCGAATTGACTTAATACACCCAAGTCCCAACATCAAGAGGTACATCTTCAGCTGCCACAAGGAAAAAAGATGCGTGTGCTATCTAGGGAAACTCCCAATCTTAATGTTAGGTTGTAGTGTAGTTCGCACAGAAAAAAAAGGAATTATAATTTTAAAAACTATGTATGTAAAGATCATCCCTTTTCAGATTTGGATTTCTAATTTTTGTCGATTGGCATAAATTTTTGCTTTGCAGTACTAGAACTGAAGCAAAGCATTTAAGGCACCTGCTAGAAAAGCAGTTCAGCCACCTCCATCTCCAACCCTCAGCCATCCCACTGAACAAGGGCCAGATCCAGGGAAATAAATGAAACTCATATTTACAAACATACTCAAATACTCTGCAAACTAAACTTTGAAACGCAATGGAATACTACTCAGCTATTAAGAATGAGGACATTATGAGTTTTGCAGGCAAATGGATAGAACTAGAAAATATCATCCTGAATGAGGTAACTCAGACCCAAAAACATGCATGATATGTACTCACTAATAAGTGGATATTGGCCAAAGAAGTCCAGAATACCTAGGATACAATCCACAGAACTCAAGAAGGTCAACAAGCAGAAGGGCCCAAGTGAGGATGCTTTAGTCGCACTTGGGTGGGAGAAGAAAACAATCACCACAGGAGGCAGAGGGAGGGAGTGACTTGAGTGGTAGAAACTATGGGGAGGGAAAGGGGATGATCAGGTATGTGGAGGGGAGGCAGGAGAGAAGCCCTGAGGGCCAGCAGAATGAATGGAAATATACACCCTCGGGGGTAGGATATGGGGGGACCCTCTAGAAAATATCAGAGACCTGGGAGGTCAGAGTCTCTCAGGACTCAAAGGGAGGGACCTTAGATAAAATGCCCTACAGAGGACAGAGGGAACTCCTAGAGTCCACCTCCAGCAGGAAGACAGGGCATCAAATGGAGGGATGGGGTTGCCATCCCACAGTCAAAACTCTGACCCAAAATTGTTCCTGTCTGAAAGAACTGCAGGGACAAAAGTGGAAAAGAGACTACGGGAGGGGACGGCCAGTGACAGTTCCAAATTGGGATCCAGCTCAAGGGGAGGCTTCAAGGCTGGACACTATTACTGATGCTATGGTGTGCTTACAGACAGGAGCCTAGCATCCTCCGTCCAAGAGGTCCAACAAGCAGCTGAAAAAGCCAGATGCAGATAATTACACCCAACCAATGAACAGAAGCCGGAACCCCTGTGGTTGACTAGACTGTAATAAACATTTTAAGAATAAAAACTGAAAAAAAAAAAAAAACTGAAGGCTTTGTAAAGTAAGAAACTTAAGAATTAATCACTATAAAATAAAAACTTATTTAGAATACCTAAATATAAACTACATAGACAGAAAAATTAGAAGAAATTTTCCATCCACATCTGTTCTACTTTTACGTATTAGACTGAGAAAAAATTTTAAAAGTCAAATGAAAATTGTTCCTTTTTAACATTGGTTTTGCAGATATCAAGATAAAAGCTTCACAGTGCTGTCTTCAAAAAATTAGTCATCTATTAAAAGATTAAGCAGTTTCCACAAACATGTCAAAGATCAGCCTCTTACCAGGTAGAAGTGATTGAATTCTTCTGACACCAGTAACAATTAAAGTTCTCTCTTAGGGAAGAAGTATGCATACCTATGACATTCTAACTCAGGAATAAAGATGTTCTGAACAATTTCTACCTTGTCTTTTTATCACTCAGAAACAAAAATGCTTGCATGTAAAAATGGAATACCATGTGCCTATTAGAAACATTACCCACAAATAAACTGTGGGTCTAGATAATAAACAGTAAATACAGGGGAAAGCAACTAAACAAAAAACACTAATGCACAGTTTTGGGGTTTTCTCTTTTTCTATTTCTGAGATCATGATATAAACACAACATTTCTCCCTTCCCTGTGCTCACTCCAAGCCCTCCCCTAAAGCCCTCTTTATTATAAATTTATGGCCATTTTTTTTCAGTAACTGTTACTATTACATTTTATCGGCAGGGGGTACACATTTGTAGGTCAAATGGCAACTGGCAGGAATCAGTTCTCTCTTTGAACCATGTAGGACCATAGTACTGAACTCAGGCCCTCAGGCTTGACAGCAAGTCCCTTCACCCACTAAGTCATCTCACTGGCCCAAGAATTCCAACAAATTTTTATGGTATAAATATTACATAAAGTTATACATTGCATTTTATTATAATATCTAATTTAAAACAATCTAGAAAAAAACTAGATAAAGAACATATTAGTTCATTCAAAAGCCAGTTTGTGGAATACAACTTAAAAATTTTTTAAAAGTAACATGAATCATAACCAAATATGACATTTATGGAGAATCTTTCTAAAGGAGCTGAAAAAAATTTCAGAGGGGAATTAAATTTTTCTAAGTCCCAAATCACACTAAATTTATTTATTAGCCCTTTGGATTTTTCACTTATTTTATTTTTCTATTCACAGGGGGAAATAAGCAGAACCTGAAAAATTAGTTTGCTATAAAATAAAGTCATATTGTGAGTGCTTCTGTACATATGAAAAACTATGTAATCAATAAAATGAATTATAATAGAAAACACTGAACAAACTGAAAGCTATCTTTTCTTTTTAAATATTGTATCAGTTTACAAAGAGCCAGGCTATGGAATTTTCAAACAAATTGAGTTTCACTGTTTTCCCCTGATTCCTCCCTGTCCTTCTCCTGTCTGTGACATCCCTTCAGTTGCCTCGTCTCTACTTTCATGTCATCTGTCACCTTCTGCCTCCCCATCCTTCTCAACACCTGTCCCCCTCTTGCGGTCTCCTATCTAGTTTCAGAGAAAAAGTCAACTTTTCAATAACCAGTTCTGTGTCTGGGACATGTCAATCAATCAACTATGTTCTATAACTTGGAAGTCTTGTATAAAAAAACTCAAATTTATAAGTTCAGATCCAATTTCTCTTGTTTCTAGACTTTTTTATTATTTCTGTTGTGGCTTTCTTATTTTCTTATTAAGCATGAAGAACTAATTTATCAAGTTTAATTCAGTTTGTTCTTCCCCATACTTAATGAACAATGCTAGGTAGGTTTCTAGGAATAGAAAAAATGGGGAAAACAGATATTCATAATGGCACAATCTATCTTGACTGATCAAAAACCAACTGGAAGTCCTGCAACTAAAAAGAAAAAAAAATCAGAGAAAATTTGAAATTGTGTAAATGTAAGACTCTAAGTAGAGCTGTAGAGGCTCACTGGAAAAGCACGTGCCCAAGAAGTATCAGAGGGAGAATCCTCAGAGGCCATACAGAGTTGGCCTTGGGGAAACTGCATCTGTAATGCCAGTATCCCTATTGTGATGTGGGAGGCAGAAACAGAGCATTGTTAGGAAGTATTTGCAGCAGCAAACAACATCAGACTCCAGTCTCTAACAATGTTGAAATCAACACCAATCCAATGTTGTCCCCTCCACATGTGTGACATGCTCTTATAAACAATAACAAAGGGACAGGTACACACACATGCATGCACATATACCACACATGCACATATCACACACACACACACACACACACACACAGATAAAAGCTATAAATAATTAAAAGCACTTTTCCTGACAGCATTATGAACATCTAATGGAATGGAAGATTAGATAGAAGGACAGAGTGAAGAAACACAAAGAGATAAAAAGAGGCTGGGAAAGCTTCCTGAAACATTCAAAGAGGCTGCAAAAGTGAACAGTCCAAATCATAAGCAGAGTTGGGATGCTGATGTGTGGGTTACACAGTAGATTTTCAGTGCCTGCCACTTGAGTCTCTGCACCGAACCCCTTACATCTTGGCCCTGGCTAATCTAAACAGAGATTTGAGTAAAAATAAAGCCAAAGCAAGACCCCAACCACAAAAAACTTCATCAGACCAAACTGGATAAACAGGCATAAATATTCTCTAAAATATGTATTACAGCCAATTGTGTTAGTGAGCTTCAAGAATGAGATCAAAAATTTTGAATACCTGTGAGATTTAAGAAGAGTACTGTCACGTTCCTTCCCTTTTTCATTGTGTCTATAAGTATAGCCATGCTGCCTACCAATATAGACTAATATACTACATTGAACTTGACTTGAGAATATCAAAGCCTTCCTTCAAAAGACTAAATACACACTCTAATGTAAAATTTGAAAAGTTTCCTTCATTTATCGAGAACAATGTTTAAAGGAAACCAAAGCTTACTATAGTGGCTCATGCCTGTAATCTTAGCACTTGGGATGCAGATGCAAGAGGTCTTCTCTAAGTTTCATGATAGTGTTGACTTCAAAGCAAGACTTTCTCTTAAAATATATATAAATAATCTTAAAAAACTGTTTTTATTTCTAGTAATTGAATGCATCAGTGAGTCCATCAAAATAATAAAGGTTTTTTTTCTTTTTTGCCTTAGCCAATTCAGTTTATTTCATAAGAAAATACCATATATGCGACAGCACATCAAGTGTAATTTTTATATTGCTAAATATGTTTAAGATAAATACATGAACAGATTTATTGTATGGACATTTTATGATGCTGCCTATTCTTTCAGATGACTCAGTTCTAAAGAAGACCCATTTCACCAACCCTGCTGTAGGAGTAATAAACATGACCAGAAAGAAAATGACAGGTGAAGTGAGACATTTTCCAAACTTGGACTTTCTCTCAGTCATGGACTTAAGGTGAAAACAGGAGAGTTTAACCCATGTCTTCCACATGGTTAACAGCTCTATTTATCTTAGGACATGATACAGTGGACACAGGAAGTAGACTGGTACTGATTTACACGACAAAGCACTACCCACTGTCAAGTGGGCGATTTGTGCTTCCTAACAACTGAATTGACATGGTTGTCAAGTAATATTCAATTCCAGTTTCCTAGTTTCATGGCACAAGTCATAGATGGAGAATGCACAGAAATGCAACATTTCATTATCACATCTCCTAAAAATCAGAGTTCTTTCTTCATTTCCTCTCTTTAATAGGGCATATTTTTTTGGCTTTCAGGCTTATATACAATGCATTTATCATATGACAACCTCTCTTTGGTTTTTAAAATGAATATAAACTGGGTGTGACTTCTGTTTAATATTATCTCCAGTAACACGAATAATATTCTCCTGGTACCATTCTGATTACTGAAAAGTGGTTTTCTTCCCTTCTGCTGAACCTCTGATGCCCACATCCTGAAAAGCCTGAAGCTAATTTTAAGTAAAGAGGTAAAGAAAAAATATGCATGTCATTAATTTCTATAATAAAATGTTGTTCAAGCATTTTTACCAAGAGGTCTTAAATTGCTAACATCTCTAAACATATATTAACATTTCTATGGCCCACCTTAAATATTATCTGAGTTCTTTTATCTTTTCGTGGGACCCTTTTGCCCCTACTGGGTTGCACCACTCAGTATGATGGCTTGAGCCCAGTCTTATTGTATCCTGTTATGTCATGCTTGGTAGGTATTCCTGGGAGACATGTTCTTTCTGAAGGGAAAGGAAGGAGGAGTAGATCTTGGGGAGAGGGGATGAGGGAGAATGGAAGGAGTAGAGGGAAAACTGAGGTCAAGATGTATTGAAAACACAGAATAAAAAAAAATTCAAAATAAAAAAAAATCATATCTTAAAATTCCCAGGGAAACACAAATGCAGTATTTCATTTGCAGCTCTCCTGAATGGTATATGTCTATTACTACCAGGACCTCTGCACCAAAATAAAGCAGAAACAACTCCTGTTTGTTTAAAAGGACTGTGCATGAAGGAAGGGGACAAAGACATAGTCATGTACTGAGAATTGCTCTATGAGTTATGGCGGGCCTAGAAGGATGTCTCAACGGTCAGTAGTATTTGATAATCATGGAGAGGATCTGGATGCCATTCTTAACACACACAGAAGGGTTCAAAGCTGTTTCCATTTCCAGGGGACATGTCTCTCCTGATATCCACAGGTCCCAGGCAATCATGTGGTGCACAGACACACATGCAGTTGAATCACTTGTACACATAAAAATGTTTTGTTTTGTTTTTTACAAATAATTACTGCTCAAGAGTAAGCAGAGAAACTAGTATTTCTCATACTTACAGTTTTTATACATACAGACACCACTGCAGATGAGAGATAAGCAAAGACCTCAGGAGATGAGGACCAAGGAAATGTCTTTAAAATTATGCAGTAGAAAATAAATACTATGTAAATGTATAATTGTGTAAGGAGAGACCTTTATCCTTTTTATACAAAAAAAGGGAAATTAAATGGCATATTGTCTAGCAAAACTATTTCACTGATTATTATTCCTTTTATAACTTCTAGCCTTTACATATTTTAGGCACAAAACAATACAACACAATTAATATTCTTTATTCTCTTGCCCACCATATTTAATTAATTAATAACTAATAGATTGTAAAGAACTGGAAATTTTTTAAGTGGCTTTATAGCTTTGTCAGGACCGTGGTGGAATAAATAACCATAGTCCTTGTAAGTACTGAAGCTACAAACAATCTCTATTATAGACTTTACATCATACAAGACAAATGTGTATTTAGCAGCACTCTGGCTCTCAATGAAATCTAATGTTCATTGTTATTTGACTAACAAGCTACACAAGATTCTTAAAAAGTAAACTCTGTTTAAAAGAAAGTACCTAAGAAAATGACTTATGAAGCTTCATTTAGTAAAACTTGCCAAATAAAAAACCTTTATAATCAATACTATAATTTGACTTTTCAATTCAATATTTAGTAAATGTTATTGAATCATAAGAAAAATACAAATTTAAATATTTTCCTTTAGAATTTACAGGATTATAATAACAGTATATTTTGCTAGAGTAATTTTTTCTTTAGCTAGACATTTTATGAAAAGCTGCCTAGAAAAATTGAATACAGGAGAACAGAGTGAAAACAGGTTTTATTCTGCATAGTACCAAAAATCTGACAGTAATAAACAATGAGGCTTTATCTACCCATACAGTGATCAAGAAAGCAACATACATAACTGGATCATATAGAAGTCTACTCTTCTGCTTGCCTTTTGTTTGTTTGTTTGTTTGGTTGGTTTGGTTTGGTTTGGTCTGGTTTGGTTTTAACTTAATTTTCCAGAAAAGATTTTTGGCATCAATAATTTAAGTAATATTTTGCAACTATTTCCCATTTTCCCCTGTAATACAGGTTTTTTAAAAATGTCAAGTTTCTAAAACAGAAATGACCCTTTATAACTCTGCATGTTTTTATTTCAATAAATAATTGAGATTTTTTTGGTTAAGTGACTTAAAATATGAATCTATGTCACTATCCTATTACAACACCTAATATAAAGTATGTACCCAAGCATTTTTTAAATAGACACTGGAAGTTACTGGTTAAATTCCAATACATTGGCCCTAAATGGTCTATTAAATATTCTCTCATGACATTGCCTTGATATGATATTCACATGGAGTTCTTCATTATATTTGTACTAATACAAATCAACTGGTATTGAGTTCTTATTTAAGATGGAGCAAGTACTGATCCATGAATAAAGGATGTAGCTGCACAATTTGAGTGGGCATGGGAAAATGAAAAACCCAGGTTAAGTCTCTAAAAGGCAGCTGAATTATCCCATAAGCCACTACTTAACTGCAGCCCTCCTCCTCACCTGCTCAGATAAAACACTCAGGTTCCTACCTCCGACATTACCGCCTCTTAGGGGTTATCCCTGGTCCACTCAAGCAATAAAGTCACTTCATCCTCAATATTCCATACAGACAAGATACTAACCACAGGAAAAAGGGAATTGGGAGCCAGGCATAGCGAAGCATGCCTCTAATTTCAATTACTTTGGAGGCAAAACAGGACAATAACAAGTTTGAGGCCAGAATGCAAAACTAAGTGAGATCATATATAAAAATAAAGTAAAAACGGGTTGGGACGTTAATTAAAATGCTTATTACCATGGGAACAAGCCCTACTATCACAAAAGGAAAGGGGGAAAGAAAAAATGGTAGAAAGAAAGGAAGGAGGCAAAAGAAAGTGAGAGAATGGGGCAGGACACCAGACAGGAGGATGCACAATGGATAGTTAATCATCATTATCAACTTGATAGGATTTAGAATCACCATGGAAACTTACCTCTGTGTGTGGCTGTACATGTTTCCAGACAAGCTTATTTAAGACAAGAACTACCCTGAATGGGGGCTGCTCCAGTGTATGGGCTAGAGTCCATGACTGAATTTAAAAAGAAACAGAGAGCTGACCCCCAGCATTCATCTCTCTGCTTTATACATGTAGATACAATGTGACCAACTGCCCCTGCTTTGCCTGACATCACTGTCCTCCTATGATGAACTATACACCCTCAAACAGTAAGCCAATACAAACCCTTCCTCGGGAGACAAAGAAGAGGAGGGGTGGGAAGATGAGAAAAAGAAACAAAGGTGAGGAGGAAGAGGACCAGGAGAAGGAAGGAGGAAGATGGTGACACCAACTATAACACCTTATATCACCATACTCTTACTCAACCTATGCATGGATCCAGTGCTGCCTACGCTGCACTCCTCAAACATCAAGTCCTTCTGTGTCAATAGGGCCAGAAACAAGAGCCTGGACCCCAAAGATGCTCAGCAATGGTTGCTGAATTTTAAGTGATTGATAATATAGATATGCAAAGAACTCAACAATAAAAAGAAAAGCCATTTTCAAAAGGGTTGTCTTAATTATGGTTTCTATTGCCATAATAAAACACCATAGCCAAAAGGATATTTGGAAGGAAGGTTAATTTTGCCTACACTTCTAGGTAATAATCCATCACTGAGTAAAGTTGGGACAGAAACCTGAAGTTAGGAGCAAAAGTAGAGGCCATGGAGGAGTGTTTCTTACTGGGTTGACCTTCACGGCTTGCTCAGCCTACTTCTTTATAAAACCTAAGACCACCAGTCCAGGTTAGTACCACCCATAGTAGGCTGAATCACTAGCTAAGAAAATGGCCTACAGGCTTGCTTACAGCCCAGTCTTATGAGGCCATTTTCTCAATTGAGGATCCCTATTCCCAAACAACTCTCGCTTATGTTCACTTAACATAAAACTACCCAGACGTTAATATAGATCTCTACAAAGAAGACATAAACAAGTAGCCAGCAAGAAATTTGGAAGATTTTAAAAATAATAATCATTAAGGAAAGGCAAATAAAAAATCAGATGTACAAATTCATACACATTTCAATAGCTACAACCAAATAATAGTATTGACCAGGATGTTAAAAAAAATACAGAACTTTCATGTAAAATGGTTAGGCATCTGTCCAAAACCACTGGGCACTTACCCAAAAAATATTACTCAGCAATTTCAATCAAGAAAACTAAAAGCATACATTCATATAAAAATTTGCACAAAAATGTAGCAACATTACTCAAAGTAGCCAAAAAGTAGAAACAAGTGATAACTATATACAAGTAAACGTGTATGAGATATCCAACCAATAGAATGCTATTCAGATATCTGAAGGAACGACATAATGACAAATGCTACAATATGAATGAACGCTGAAAATACAGGACCAAGTGAAATAACATTATATGTTGTATAGACCAAAGGATATGCTCAAAGAACCAAATCCACAAAGATAGAAAATAAGTAGATTACTAGTTGCCTGGGAATGAATGGGGGGACAGCTGGAGATTATGTGTTTCTTCTTGAGGTGATGAGTGTTGCACAAGTTTGTTAGATTACCAGTGAGAATTATAACAACACTGCAAATATAAAAAGAATATACTGTACTACATATTTTTAAATAAGTAAAATCATGAATTTTGTTTAAAGTAGTTTTCATTACAACAAGATAAAAAAGGGTGAATTCATTAGTGAATGCAGGAGTTATGGATATGGCTCTGTTGGTAGAATGCCTGCCACAGATGCATAAAGCCCTAGATTGAATCCCAATATCATGTAAATGGAGCATGGTGACAAATCAAGGCAGAAGCAAGAAGGTTAAGATTTCAAGGCGATCCTTGGCTACAGAGTGACTTTAAACTCAGTTTGGAATACTTGAGAACACGTTTCTTTAAGTGAATGCAATCAGTGCTCCCCTTGTATTCCTAAATGAAGCTATATTTTTCATTATTATTCCCTCTGTCTCTCTGTTTCTCTCTCTCTCTCTCTCTCTCTCTCTCTCTCTCTGTGTGTGTGTGTGTGTCTGCCTGTCTCTCTCTCTCTGCGTCTCTGTGTCTCTGTCTGTCTCTCTCTCTCTCTGTGTGTGTGAAAGAGAGAGAGACACATGATAGAAGTACAGCAAACATGACATGGAGCACACGTGGAGGTCTATAAACAACTAACTTTGTGGTGTGACTTCTCCCCTGGCAACTCTACATGGGTTCTAGGGTTCAAATTTAGGTAGCCAGGCTCACCCACTAAGCATCTTTAGCAGCTGAGTAATTTTACCAGCTCCAAATCTATTTGTCTTTAGGGGTGTTTTTGGGGGAATATCTTTTGACTTTATGATACTGAACTTGTATGATTACTGAAGCAATAATACCTGAAATCACGACCACGTTAAGTTTTGGCCTTCAAGTTGTCCATGATGCTCATCATTAGAGATAGGGATGAATCTGACACTCCATATTACAATCCCTCAGCTGGTGGTCACACAGGTGTTTGTGGCAAAACTATGTGATGTAAACTTACCTAGAATATACAATAACATAGAAGCATACGGTGCTGCTGATATCCAGTATTACTATTATCATTACCATCGCACTATTGTTCGTTGTGAGCAACATAATGCTAAGGTGGTAAGAAAGCAGAAGTGAATCTTGAGTGCTTACTATATGATAAACATTTCATCACTTTAATTTGCATAATCCCAGCAGCAGCTATGATCATGCTTAATCTATAAATACCAGAGGCTCATAAGATCAAAAATGTGTTCCAAAGAGATGTGTGACTCAAATTCACTTCTATCAAACAATAAGACATACATTCTTTAAACAGAAATGGTACTTATATATTTATGCACATGTACTTTTCGAACAAAATATTCACTTAGGAGTAAAAAACAAGAATGCAAGTAGTAAGAGAAAAGCTCATATCATTTCCGAAAGAGTATCGATTAGCTGTGCTGTGGTTTTGATGTAGTACATGGTATGAGTGTTACAAAACTGATCCCATCTATAAAAGTGGAAACCTACAACCTAGTATCTGTTGTGTTATTAAAAACTAATTAGAAGATTTGATCAACTGTTTCATAAATATCATATAATTACAGAAACTAAATATACAATTCTGCAATAAGATGTAACATTCAAATTGTCCTAAAATATACGCAGCCTCCCCCACAACAAATGGCTCAGACTATGTGAAAACGTGACTATTACTCAGTGGCTCCTCATGCCAGCAATTAAGATTTCATCCTCATTCCAGAAGCTTTGAATTCTGTTTGCTTGTTTCTATAGAGGCAACAGGGTAGATATCCTCTTAGATCACCTCAAAAATGTTGAAGAATGCTAGTTAAGTCTGGATGATAATGGGGGTCTGAAGAATGCTGTCAGACTCAGTTACGAACCTTCAGGGGATCCCTTAGAGGCAGTGATACCCTTAGCCCAACGCTAGAAATCACAGGCAGGAGCAGCAAATCACATTTGACCATTGTGGAAACTCAAGTCTATTGACATACAACAGACACACCCATCTAACAGGAAACATGAAGTTAGGTGCTCTGTTTTACTGCTGATTCAATTAGAAGGCCCATGCACTTCCAAATAGGAACAAAATAGTTGTCAATCCTGAGATTCCTTAAACGAAAAACTGTCTCAAAATTTTGAGTTAAATTTGAAGCAAATGTTAATGGACTCTGGTCAGGTCATTGTCTGAAACCACAGTGAATGGAAATGGGCCATGTGTTGTAGGGGCTTTTTAAGAAGAAACCCAAAAGGCCACCACATTTCCTGTTATTTTCCAAGAACTACAACTCCCAGCATTCCATGAAGTTCCTGGTCCTTGAGCAGGTGGGGCTTACAGGTTGACTTTGGATCCATACATAGTCCACAGACTAGGTTACATAGTCCTGAGGTTAATTTAAAATCTTCATGAATATCCCATACAGTAGGAAGAAGAAGTGCACTGCTTTTTTTCCCTCAACTTCTTTTTAAAGACTCTTTACTAGACAAAATGCAATAGTGTGTGCTTAGCAGGAGAGAAACCATGCCTGTACCTTAAATCCTAGCTGACCACCTTGGGCTAGTGAAGTCATGAATCTTAGAAAAGAACCTATAATGCCACTGTATTAAACTAGCATAATTCATAACTACGCTCTAAATGTATATCCACAGATAAGTGTAGTTCTCATGTCTCATAAGAAACTTCTGTTTGCAACAGATGGAGACCATTACAGAAAACCACAAACAATAAAAATGCAGGGGAAAAAAGAGATCATGTGGTGCCCAGCCACAACTAATGAATCTTCACCACAATCCTTGCACTTGATGTTAAGTCATTGTGGAAGGGGAAGGCAGAAAGACTGTAAGAGCCAGAGGGACTGAGCAGGTTGTATTCATGTATTCAGTAGTGTGTAATGCTGGCAACTGAAGAAAGAGGCCAGAGAAAGAGAAGGGTGCCCGGGAGGGGGTGGGGAGAAAAGAGGGGCAAGTGATGTGATGATAAAACTTCAAAATCTCATAAATAAAGACTTAATGCACTACATATATTTAGAATTTTCAACTTGATGGGTTCAAATGTGATTCCTACTTCTTCAATGGTAAAAGTAAGAATCACATCACTAGCCAGGCACAGTGGTGTGTGCCATTATCTCAGCAACCAGGACAGGAAAAAAATTAAAAAAAAAAAAACAAGGCAGCTCTCCTTAAGTTCAGGACTAGTGTGGCCTTCAGAATGTTACTGGTCAGTCAGGAGAGAGTGTGCTCTTCTCAGAAAGAGAAGGATCGAGTCAATCCCCAGAATCCTAAAGATTCAATCTCTGTGCTTTCCTGTAACTTGGTTCACACCAAGCCATAGCAGGGAATCATAATATTTTTTTTTTGCTTGACTATTTCCCTACTGGCCTGTAAACTGCTCAAGAGTGGGGTATAGATATTACTAGACTTTACTGGAACCATCTCTTCATATACAATGTTTGAAACAAAAGAAGCGAGTAAACTAGTAGGGAGTAGGGTATCAGACAAACATGGTTCTGTTCTCTGTGCATTTTCAGATGATTATCCTTGAACTAGAAGAGGTTATTCTACCATAGACATTCCAAACATTTCTTCATTATAAGTATTTTTGCTATTCCTGTTTAACAATTCTTCTGTAGGCTCAAGAGTCTTTAGAAATCTCTGTATTTTTTCTTTTTTTTTTCAAAAAATGTCCCTTTATTAAAAACATTCTTTTCTCATACAATATATCCCGATTCCAGTTCCCCTCCCTCGTTCTTCCCAGCTCCTTCCCATATCCTCTCCCATGCAGGTCCACACCTTTTCTTTCTCTTATTACAAAAGAACAACCTTCTAAGAGATCACCAAGCATAACAAAAAATATATATAAGATTTTTAAAAGCCATCACATCGAGGCTGGATGAGGAAAACCAACAGAAGGAAAAGAGCCCAAAAGAAAGCACAATCAGACCCACTCATTCACGCATTCAGGAGACCCATAAAAAATACTAAACTGAAAGTTGTAATACATGCACAGAGGAGCTAGTACAGACTCAGGTCGGCTGGTGCTTGCTACTGCACAAAACTCTACTCCAAAATGGATCAAGGAGCTCAACATAAAACCAGATACACTGACCCTGATAGAAGAGAAAGGGGGAAATAGCACTGAACACACTGGCATTTGAGATAACTTTCTGAACAAAATACCAATAGCACAAGCACTAAGATCAACAATTAATAAGTAGGACCTCATGATACTGAAAAGCTTCTGTAAGGCTAAGAACACCATCAATCAGACAAAGTACCAGCTTACAGAATGGGAAAAGGTTTTTGCTAATTCCCCATCTGATAATAAAGGACCCAAAATATATAGAGAACTCAAAAAGCTAGATACCAAGAAGACAAATAATCCAATTAAAAATGGGGTACAGATCTAAACAGAGAATTCTCAACTTGAGTAAAAAGGGTATATGGGGGGGGGGGAATTAACAAGTAACAATGAAGTGACTCCTAATGGTATTCTGATATTCACTACTCTCTTAGATCAGTGATTCCTTCAGACAATATCATACAAGGTTCCTCCTACAGCAGATGGGAATACAGAGACCCACTGCCAAGCATTACACAAATAGAGAGACCTTGGAACACACAACTCTAAATGGGATGTCTTCAACAAATCCCTCCCCTCAGAGCTCAGGAAATCCCCATAGAAGAGGAGGCAGACAGAGTGTAAGAGCCAAGGGGATGAAGGACACCAGGACAACAAGACCCTCTAAATGAGCTGTGCAAAGCTCCTGTGAATTCACAGAAATCTCTGTATTTCTTATGTATTTCTTCTCTATGTTCCCTAGTTAACTTTAATCACATATCACTTTACAATTTTCCCCATGCCTTATGGGTCCTCACTAAGGCCTGCTATAGCTGTATATACATTACTTCATTGAATCCTCACAACAAACTACAAACTATCAGATAGTAAGTCTATTTTACAAGCAATGGAACTGAGATAGAAAGTCACTCAGGGTAACAAATGATTGAGTAGGAGTTTGAAATATGGACTGCATTTTTCACTCCATCATGAGTATGTTCTGTCAAGTAAAGCCGCTAACAGTCTTCCCATAGCCTGACCTCCTACTGAGGCTACATGAATGTAACACAATTCTCTATGAATGTGGACCTAATAGCTATTCTGAACTGTTCTCTTGATCCTAGACTCCACAAGGAAGTTGGTCTATGGGTGATCTACAATAATCAATCTTGCTCAACTTCATCTGAATCTAGTTCAGTACTTAAAAATATTTGCTCCACAACATTTATTGTCAAACTCTCCCAAAATCATGTTTGCTCTTAGATTATATTATTATAAAAACAACAAAACCATAAAATGTTTGTCCCACACTGTAAGTACAGATCTTTCTATCTGCTAGAGAAGTACACACTAAGAAAGGAAAGGTTGGAGGTATGGCTCAATGGCAGTGCTCTTACCTTATATAGGCAAAGCTCTGGGTTTTGATTTCTACCTACGCCTAGAGAGGAACGAAAAGCACACTACCATAGTCTCATCTTTTGAAACAATGATATCACAAAACAAAGCTGCTTTGAGGGATATAATAATTTTGAAAGTTATGGAGCAACGAGAGGTAAGTGCAAGGTAAAACAGCTGAAACAGAGGACCTTATGCTTTGATGTACAATGTTTTCACAAAGCACATCTAAAAAGAACACCATCCCTCATGGGAATACCTCCAAATGGAATCTGTACCTTTAAACTCTGATTTTACAGAATTAAATGACAGGCCACTTTTTCTCAAAAACCAAGCCTTTAGTAAATCTTCATCATACTTCTGCTCCCCTATACAATTATGGTTTCTAAAACCTTCTATAAAGAAATTCTGTTCAATCTGAATTTTTGATTAGTTGACCTTAGAAATCTCACTGTTCCCTTAATAGAGAGAAAAATTTAACCAATGGATCAAAATAAGAGACTAACAGCTACTGAATCCTGATGAACAAGCACCAAGCATGTAGCACTTCTCATGAAAACCCTCTGGGTGTTTATGATCTCGCTGAGTGGTGGTAAGCTCAGATGTGCTCACCACCAAAGTACATAAATACACTCTTGGCTACAAGAACTTACTGTCTCATTTCTACTCCTAGCATAGAAAATTAAGGCAGACATTTTTAGAAATATGTCATTATTCATTTTTTATTCTCCCAGGCAATGATGTAAAGAAGACAACAAAATTAAATGTACTATTGTACTCCCTGTCACAAAAGTGTTATGATTTGAGAGCCTGCTAAAGGCATCTGATCAGAGCTGCACATTTCTATACTGTTTCTACAAAAATGGTTTTGACAAAGTGTACTTATTATAATTGGAATAACATTAGAATTGTCATATATTCATAAATGGAATGTAAAAATATTTATTATATGATTTTAATTATACATTGCTAGTCAGTGTCAAGTATCAACTAATAAATACTTATTATTCTAAAAATAAGCCATAAATATTATGTATATTTTTAATAAATATTCTGTAACAGATTTCAAATACTACCACTAATAACAAGCAGTTTTAAGCAAGGCAGGCATCTACTCAGTATCTCTTCTCCCTCTTTTCTTCATTAAAAGTCAAACTGGGGGACAGGAGAGAAAGTTCATTGGTCAAGAGCAGCATACTACTACTCTAAAAGACCAGGGATCCACACAGGGTGGCTCACAAGTGCTTGTAACTCCAACTCCAGAGGCATGACATTGGCCTGTAAAGGCACCTGAACAGATAAGCAGATACCCACATACAGGTATATACATGTACACACAATTAAAAATAATAAAAATAAATCTTACAAAAAGGTAAAGTAAGTCAATTCGTTTTATTTAAAATTATTAAAGCAAATCATTTAAAAAAGTTAGTAGTCTTTATGTAGGTGATGTCATATGGTTTATTGGCATATATGTAAAAATGACTGTTCCATTTGTTCTTGTTAAATAATAACCACAAAAAGATCATAATTATACTAATGCTTGCTGTGACTTGAAACTGAGGTCTTGATTGCTACCTTGTGGTTCAGAGGCAACCTGAACTTGTGGAATCTGCACACTCAGGGTAAAATAATTGTAATTCACATGGATTTACTCTCAGAATATATTTTGGCAGTTTTCATGTGTTAGAATAAGTGGATTTACAGGTTACCTAGTTTTAATTTAATCCTCATAAAATGGCCAAATATCTTAAGAATACAGCCTTGAAAGACGCCAATATTTTAAAGAAAAAAACAGTTGATCTGTTCCTTCAAGAAAAATTGCTGTTATGGTAATTAATGATGAAGCAACTACATTATAAAGAATTTCCTAAAGAAACCTATTTGGAAACATTTGGTAGTGTAAACATTACTACATGACTTATTCGCTGGAAACTATCTGTATGTGTGCATTATTATAAAACTTCTTGGGCTAGGGAGGTGATTCACTGGGTAAAGTGCTTAGTACATGAACATGAGAGCTTTAGTTTTGATCCCCAGTGTCCATGTAAAGGGCTGAGCATGACCATGTGTCCCTGTGATCCCAGGACTTGGGAATGGAGGTTGGTAGGGTCTGGAGACTTTCCAGGGTAGCAGGTCTAGACAACTTGGAAAGCTCCATGTTTGGTGTCTTACTATTGCGATGATGAAACACCCTGACCAAGAAGCAAGATGGGAAAGAAAGAGTTTATTTGGCTTAAACTATGATATAACTGTTCTTCATCAAAGGAAGGCAGTGCAGGAACTCAAACAGGGCAGGAATTTGGCAGGAGAAGCTGATGCAGAGGCAATGGAGGAACAAATGCTTACTAGCTTGTTCCTCATGACTTACTCAACCTACGTCCTTATAAGACCCAAGACCTAAGGATGGCACCACCTAGAATGGACTGGGCCCTCTCCCACAAAGCAACAATAAAGAAAATGCCCTTCAGGTTTGCCTATGGAAGCATTTTCTCAAGTGAGACTTCCTCCTATCTGATGACTCTAACTTGTGTCAAGTTGGCATAAAACTAGCCAGTACAGTAAAGACCCTGTCTCAAAAAATAAGGTGGAGAGCAACAGAAAGGTTCCTGGTTACAGTTTCAGACTTCTGCACAGCACACAGGAAAATGCTTTCCTAAATTAACAGCCCTCCCCAACAATTACAAAACTTCTAACATTGCCATACTTAGTAACCTAAAATTGTACACTTAAAACTTGTATAGAGAGTAATAGAGATTTTGGGATAAATTGGTAAAGGATGTATCAACTTCTGATTCATTCATAATAGTGCTTAAAGGGGCTGGAGAGATGGCTCAGTGGTTAAGAGCACTAGCTGCTCTTCCAGAGGACCTGGGTTTAATTCCCAGCACCCACCTGGTAGCTCACAACTGTCAGTAACTAGTTCCAGAAAATCCAACATCCTAGTATATTTATACATGCAAGAGAAACAACAATGCTTAGAAAAAATAAATAAATCATTATGAAAACAATACTTAAAAAGACTGGAAATACAGGTGAATGGTAGACACATGCATGAGTCCCTGCATTGTTACCCAGACATCCCTAAGAGAAAGAGAGAAAGAGAAAGAGAGAGGGAAAAGAGAAAGGAGAGAGAGAGACAGAGAGACAGAGACAGACAAAGACAGAGAGAGAAGTAAAGCACATGGAAAATAATTTCCTAGCCTAAATTCAGCAACATACTTGGGGATAAGAGCTGTAACACTTCTACTTGGTTCTATAGGTCTTTTACAGATATAATAAAATGATATTTTGTTTTTTAAAATTTTATTTATTTATTTATTTACACTCCAGATTTTATTCCTCTCCTGGTCCACTGTCTGTTCCCCATCCTATATCTCCTCCCTGCCCCCTGTTTTCACAAAGATGTCCCCACACGGTACCCCCCACCCCACCAGACCTCTAAACTCCCTGGGACCTCCAGTCTCTTGAGGGTTAGGTGCATCTTATTTTTAAAAACTGATTTAGAAATAAATTTCAAATTTCTGTTTCATAATATGCTAACATTTAAATAATGACCCATATTGATGATTCTCCATACAGAAGCACATTTAAAAAAAAAAAAAAAAAAAAAGAACAGAGAGGGGAAATCTACAGCTATAGAATGTAGGTCAGGAAAGGGGGAGGAAGGAAGCTATCAGATACTCCTAACAGATATGGTGTTTATTTGGGGAATGATAGAAATGATCCTGTAGTCTTCCTGGCCACCATGAAGCCATTCTTAATGTTCCCTCCATTGAGCATTAGGACAATCTAATCTAATACATTGGAATTTGCCCAGGACCTTGGAGAAGCAAAAGACTGGAGCACTGATGAAAGCCAGGGAGAAAACTCCCAAAAAATCTCCCAGGAAGAGATTTCACACTGTTCTAACAACTTGTCACAACACCACGCAAGAGCCAGGAGCTGAGACAATGGTGGGTCACTTGACAGACAGCTTAGTTGACATGGCTTCTCTGTTTGAACCCAAATGGTATGTCAGGACCCTAAAGATGGACTCTGAAGGCCAGTGGACTTCTTTATTCCTTGTCCCAGTGTATTCATATTGATCTATCTTCCTTCTCTGCTGCGCACTATTACCTGTTTCTTTAACTGGCCAATTGAAGATGGCCACTGAGCCTTGTTTTTAGGGATGTGAAGGCCCAAGCTTTGATCCCAACAACCTCAGAAATAATCTGAAATTATAGGGTGCTGAAATTTAATAAACATAGTGAATATAATAAAAGCTACTGAATTGTTTATTTATCTTTAAATGACAAATTTTATGTTATATGACAGTTATCTCAGTAGAAAAATTACATAAATTAAAAGACACATATTTAGTATTAACTGATACTATGTAGTATATTTTGAAGCAAATATTTTCATTTTTATCCTTTATTAAAGTCTAAATTTCTGCATCTTATGAATTATGAGTAGTAAAAGATGTATACATACATTAGAAATTTATTCTCATGAAAACTTTTATTGATCATACATGTCTAGATACAGTGATATGATACTAGATCATGTTTGAATATAAGTAGCACATTATGTACTTTTGATGACTGTTCATTGGGCAGTAGGTACTACTACACCCTTTATTCCACCAAGATTTCTAAATTCATACCTTTTAAGATTTCAAACTTTGAGCGGGATATAAGATACTGTACCACAATATTATTTAAGACATCCTGACGATGTACTGCAAGTCTATGGCGTGATAAAATGGTGATTTTTTTTTTTTTACAGCTTTCAGGAAGACTTTTAGATCAAGATACTAAGTAGCAAAGAAATTTATTATTGAATATGATGTGTAAAAGGTATTTGGAAGCAGAGGAACTACATTTCCCAGGTTGCTTTTCTCCTGTAGTTCTGGCTGTGAGTTATTCTGACAGTGAAGATTGGAGAGAGGTGAAAGCCATATGATTTCTCTCCAGCCCAGAAGGTAAAGCTTAAGCTTTGCCCTAGGAATGTCATTCTCAATCAGTTGCCTGCATACTGTGAGATGATCTTTTTCTTGTGTTGTGTTTTCATTTTGTTTTTTGTTTTTTCGGCTAGCAGAAACAGTAGCTTCCTGATCTCTGGACCAGCTGGTGGCAAGCTAAAAGCTTTATCACCACTTTGTTCTTTCAGTTCTTCCTATGTTCAAGTAACTTAGATCCTTCATTAAACAGACTTTGAAATGCCAATTTTCCTGACCACATCCTGTTTTTTATACACTTCACTTGTCAGCTTGGCTCATAGTTTCTGTTTTATGTCTAATGCTATATTTCAAAAGAGAGAAAGAGAAGCTAGGCATGGTGGCACATGCTTTTAATCCCAGCACTTGTGAGTCAGAGGCAGGTGGATCTCTGTGAGTTCGAAGCCAGCCTAGTTTACAAAGCAAGTTCCAGAACAGCTAGAACTGTTACCAAAAATAAAATAAAAAATAAAAAAAATAAAAATAAAAACCCTGTCCCAAAAAAACTAGAGGGGAAAAGGGAAATAGAAAAGTAGGGGGATACTGAGTTGGCAAAACTTGAGACAAAGAATACACCATTCCAATTGCTAAGTTGTATAAGAGGGTGACCAAGGGTAGATTTTACTAATTTATACCTTAAACTTATGCATTCTACATAGGTTGCCTTTCAGGTCACACCCCAAGTTATACTTTAAACAAGGCATGGAGTCACAAGTCTAGCCACTTAGGCAGATGGGAGATTTAAACAACAAAGATACTGCCACAATTATTTCTTAAGCACATCAGCTGCTACCCAGGTTCATCTTGCCCATTTGACAGAACTAAGCTTTTCCTGATAAAATGACAAGGGACTCTGTCTTAGGGTTTCAGTGCTGTGAAGTGTTGTGGATAGCCCTGGGGCTGTTTGCATTTGGATGCTAATTCTGTCCTCCTGGGAGGGGCTTCAGACAAGGAGTGAGTTACTATCTGTGACTTCTTGTGAACCAATCCCCTAATGAGTAAAGGAGCCAATCACTGGGCACACAGGGGAACTTACAGGTCGGAGAGGAAGAGAGGAAGCAGGAGAGAGAGAGAGAGAGAGAGAGAGAGAGAGAGAGAGAGAGAGGTAGGTAGGTGCCTTTTGGAACTGGGACAGCATGTAGGCAAGATGTAGCTACTAGAGTCTCATGGTATGGTTGATCCGCAAGGATTCACCACCAGAGGAATCAGATTTTGATAAGGCTTACAAGATTAGGTTTTAGTTGTTTCGCCCAGAGATTGAGTTATCATTGTTTCTGAGCTAAGTTTGTCTTGTGTTTTCCTTCAGGCAGCAGCTCATCTGGGTTCCAGAGAGAAAGGTACAGTGGCAAAGCGTGGTTTTGCCTGATGTGCACCACAGAGGCCATGGGGGTATTGAAGCATGGGGCTGGCTTGGTAGTGACCCGCCAGTGGGAACCTAGTGAGCTGGGTGGAGAGGTCAGGGAGCTCTGAGTCAGAGCTCCACGAGATGAAAGCAGGTTGGCCATTGTCCGCCAGTGCATGGCTGGCCAGCCCATTGAGAGAATCAGGACTTAGTTCAGGAACATGGTATATATTCCTTCTTTTTTAAATGTTTCCCGAAACAGTGACGATACCATGATAAAGAAAAACAATAATTGAGGCTGAGGTTTATGCCATTATCATCTTGGCAGGAAACATGGCAGTATTCAGGCAAACATGGTGCTGGGGAAAGAACTGAGAGTTATACATCTTGATCTGCAGGCAGCAAAAGTAGACTGGGACACACTGGCTATAACTGAGTTTATGAGACCTTAACCCCCCCCCCTCAGTGACACACTTCCCCCAAGGCCACACCTACTCTAACAAAGCCACACCTACAAATAGTGAAGCATTCACTCACAAGAGTTTATCAGACATTCCTATTCAAACCACTACAGAACTAATGGAAGACAAAGACTTAATGATGAATGTGACCCTGTACTGCCCCCATGAGCTGCACAATAGAGGCATGTAGTTTGATTTGGAGATGGGCTAGTTGTATGTCGGGGCTGTCTCTTTTGTTAACTGTCAAAGGAATGGAGACTAACTGGAGGTCAATCTTGATGAACAAACATCAGCAGAAACTTCCTTGACAAGTCGAAACTTCAATTATGATACAAAATTTTCATTCAGATTCTACAAGCTCAGTTAGTAAACTATATCTTATAAGCATATTGGAGGCAATGCTCCTTTAGCTAACTTCAACTTTGTGTATCTTAATGTTTCCTAAGCAAGTTTATTAGCAAATCCCTTATAACATCAATTTTATTAATTCAAGTTTTTTTCTACATCAGAATTTTTCAATGAAACCAGGTATGAAATACTCAAAAACTACTATAGGCACTATTTACCACAATCCAGCAGGTGTTCAGAATAGAATAACATACTGACAGCATGCCCCTGATAAATTTTTAAAGAAGTTCAAGGCACTAATAGGTTAGTAGAGCTTTGAAAAACCATAATTTGATGTTTCTCCATGAAAATGTTATTAGAATTCCCTACCTTTGTGATAAGGATTCGGTATTTATCCAGCATTGCCTGGTTGTCATGGCATCCTGCTAATAGCTGCCACACTTCTGCCCTTAGTGCCTCAGGAACACCACTCTTTACCAAGGAGGATAGCCCTTTTGGTCGGGCACCAAGGTTATTGTGCCTGAGAAAAGAAGAAAATAAAGCATTCACAATCCATGTCCTGAACTGCTGCTGCTATGGAAATAATATTTATTAGTTTATTTGCAAAAGTATAAGCCTGGATGAAAAGAAAGCTGACTGGGAGCACTAAACAAAAGTAGAGCTTAAGCCACAGTGGCATGCTTAACTATGTTTGTCTCTATTATTGCATCCTATATTTCGTTGAGCCGTGTCATTCCATCTTTAGGGAAAGTTTTCTCACCACATCATTTATATTTTCCAATTTCCATATGATGATTATGTATTAACATATGCATCTGGCTTTTGTTTATATCCAACATAAAAATGAACCATTTAAGTCCCTTGAGACAGTTATACAGCAACTTAAGTATGTTGCCAGAGAATGACTTGAGATGCTGACAGTGAATCATAAGCCTTTCACACCTTGACAGTACTCACATCTTTATGGTCAGACTGAACTGGGCAAATGAAAACATAATCCCTATATTATCTGAATGAAATATGCAAACCTCAGTTTCGTACAGTGCCCACCCACACCCTGTCTGAGAAGCCACCTGCCTTGTTTACCTAAGTTGGAACTCTGTTTCCATGTAAACCTGAGCACAGAGGACCATCTAGATTTAAAGCACCCAAGGTGAACCTTATGGGAAGAGTTCCTCATCGTTGCCCAGATTTGTCTTGCTGGCCCAGGTGAACTACGAGTATGTTCCCTAGAGTGGCACCTTACTCTTTCCTAAAAACTTCTAAACAACTACATCTTGCTAAAGCAACAGCTTATGCTTATCGGTCTTATCATTTTCTCAAGGGCTGTTTATATCAGAGAAAAGGCAAACATCTGTTCTCTAAAGCCATGATCACATAGTAGCTATGCTATAACTATCAACAGCCATCTGGTCAGAGATTGAATTACAGTTCCAGCCTCATGAATGCAAGTCCGTGCCTCACCTCTTTCCTGACACAGAGCTATGGTCGAGGACTTTTTGCTCAGACATTTCTCATTTCTTACTCACTATGTCATAGAGCTGACCCTGATGTAATCACCCAAATCCAAAACCTGATAATGTATCCCAACTTGAACTAGCACACCAGGCTCTAATTTTGAGTTTTAAAACTGAAAAGTCATGGAATCCATATGTCTGTTTTACATAATTGGTATCCCACATACTTCTCCAAATTATGCACACCCTTCTATCACCAGCCCAGACTGAAGTTTTGGCATCTTCCTCTGAAAATGTGTTCAAAGGCTTTTTGTTTCCAACATAATGTCCTAATCTAGATATCTCTGGAGAAAATCATAATGTTCTGAACATATATAATAAGTTAAAGTAAACTTATAACATCAGGATTTTGTGGAAATCACTAAATTTATGAACACTCCACTTTCATTCAGGTAAACACTTGTGGAGAGGGAATTGGGAGAGACAGAAAATGAAAACTGGTAAAACTGATGAACTCAGATCAAAATGAAGTAGAAAGACTTAGCACATGAAAGATTTAACACTATAAAAGAAGATATGCTGCTAAGGGAAAACGGAGGGTTCAAAATAGTGCATAGGTGTTATTCTAGATACACATGATGTTTAACCTGTTTTAAAACATGTATGAATTTAGAGGAATATATATAGTGTATATATGTATGCACATAATATAATTAGAAAGTCCTTTAATTTTGATATTCTTTTTGAAATTATTTCACTGATGCTAAAATCATTTATAGATATTAATATAAATATTTATACTTACATAAATACATTAATATATTTACACAACTATATTTACTCTCTACCATTAAAAATCTCGACATTATCTTACGGGCTAATATTTTTAGAAAACTAGATAACTTATACAATCATGGATTAACAGCCTTACTTTGCTGGCTTTCATACAATAAAACTGGAATTAAAACTCTGTATTAGCTATTTACTGAATAGATAATAACTAATGGATATTAAGCCAAGTGGTAATAATATATATGACCAGGAAAAGTATGAATAATTTTTTAAAGAATATTTTATCATTATTGTGCAAGTGGAGTGTGCGGATAAGTAAAAGCCAGAGAAACCATTCTGTGGAATGGCTTCTCTCCTTCCAAGCACCAATTTCAGGTCCTCAAACTTGCACACCTGCTGAGCCATCTCAGTGATCCGAAAGTAACTGTTAGACTAAACAACACTTTCAATATTTCTAGTAAAAATATGACAACATACATCCATGGCTTAGATGGACACTAAATGCAGCTATCAGAAAGAGACAACCAATCACATGTGCTGAGCCTACCCTAGAAACAAGACAGATATCTAATGCAATTATTTTAAAATGTACATATAAACCAAACAAATACTAGTTGTACAATAATCATTTTTAAATTTTGCTTTGTTTTGTTTTAGTGGAGCCAGGGATTAAACCCAGGGCCTTACACGTTAAGTAAATACACTACAGCTAAGCCAAAGCACTAGCTCCTGTAATCAATATTTTAACACACAAATACATTCTTCATAAAGGACAATAACTTGTGTCATCTTTACTCATACAGTCTAAGCAACAAAACCATATGCCTGGTCATAAAATGCACTTAATACTTTCTTTAATAAATGAAGCTAAGATGAACTGAACATGTTAGACTACCAAGGCTAAGTAAATAATACTAGTTTAGAGGCAAATGTTCTCACTGATTCTACTAGGATCACATTTTATTATGTACCGCTTAGAAAATTTGCTTTCCAAAAGGATTTTCTTGAAACTGACTAGCATATAAAGACTGTTCTCAAAGCTATCCACTACCATAGAGAATTTCAAATAAAAAGTATTATTTCGAGCAAAGTATTATTTCAGAGGTTTGAGAGAGGAATCGAAATAATTACCTAGAGTTCAGAAGAATATAAAAGCAGCACCTTGGCACTGTTTTTAAATTCTCATAAGAATTAGAACTGAAATTTCAAGGTGGGATAGCAGTAAGTAAAGTTTGAAATTTCTCCCTCCCCCACTAGCAAGTCCTAGATATACAGAAGCTTTACACAAAACATAAAACACAGTTTGTCACAGTGCCTGGCATGCATGAGCTCCAATGCAGAGCTCCAAAGAGGGAAAAAGAAACAAACACAAAACAAAGAAGCGAGAGTGAGGGAGGAGAGGAGCATGAGAAGAGGGCGAGAGAATGTGGAGGACGGAAGAGGAGGACTAACCAAGAGGAGGAATAAATTTGAGTCATTATTAAGATGAAGAATATATCTTTCTGTTTTAATTTGCTTGTGAGTTTTTCTGAGGCTTTGTTCCCTCAATTAGAAAAGTGGAACATTATATTAATGTGAAAAGTGAAAAAGCTATGTATGTTTATACTTAGTGATTTTTTTTGTTTTGTTTTTGTTTTTGTTTTTGTTTTTCAAGACAGGGTTTCTCTGTGTAGCCCTGGCTGTCCTGGAGCTCACTCTATAGACCAGGCTAGCCTCAAACTCAGAAATCCACCTGCTTCTGCCTCCCAAGTGCTGGGATTAAAGGCGTGCGCCACCACTACCTGGTCACTTAGTGATTTTTAATCATCCAAGTTTCCCTTTGCTTTTATCTCGTGTTCCTGACAGTGTATGGGGGCTCAGTTAGGTTAAGAACACATATTTTACCAATTCTGGTGACATACACTGGAATGCAGAACTCAGGCAGCTAGGGCAGGATATTCTGGGATACTTTTAAGACCTAGTAAAATGATAATAAAAAATAAAAAACAAGGAAAAGAAACTCGGAGAGTAGGGAAAGAGAAAGAGAGGGGTTTTTCAAAACCATAAGCCATAGAACTCTACTCAAAGGGCGTTTTACCTTAAAAGTTCTAAAACTTACTAAAAAAAATAGTTCATGTGAACCTATTATTACCAAGACTTTAAACATTTCTAAACCCAAAAAAAGAATGTTTAAAACAGAGTATCTGAGAATGATTATTTTTAGATTTCCAATCTTCTACAACATATAAGATTTCTCTATGCAATTTTATCCTTTTTATGTCTCTATCTTGACACAATTTTAAAAATGACTCAAATGAAATAAAAAGTCAACAGAAAATATCTGCAAGCTTTGTAAAGGGTTAAAAAATCAGCTGTCTCAATACAGTTCCCTTGGGTTCTTCTAAAAAAATACTTTTAATTCTAAAAATGTTACTAATAAAATATTCAAATTAATGTTTCTCAGTATCTGAAGTGATATTAAATGAATATAATTCAGAAATACGTTGTTTTATTTCTTTAAAAAAATATGAAGACTGAATTTTAGCTAAGAAATCTCAAGGGAGAGAGAGGAGGGGGAGTGGAGAGAGAATGGGGAGAAGTCTTCAGTTTGGAAATTGTTCTCCATACATAAGGTCCATCAGTTTGATAAGGACTTGATCAATATATAAAATTAATCAACACCTCCTATAATAAGTTTTTTCCTACCCCCAAGTTACTGCACTAAAAAAATTAAAAGCATCACCATGTATAGTGATGTGTACCTGTAGTCCCAGCACTGGGGGCAACGAAAACAGGCAGACCAAAACTTTAAGACGAATATAAATCCTATTTCAATTTTTAAAATTGTTTTTGAAGATGAGAGAAATACTCAAGTGGAAACTGCTTGCCTATCACGTTTAAAGACCTGAATATAATCAGCACTACCAATGAAGGTTAATATATGAAAGCAAGTATTTAAAACACTAACAATATCATTTTAAAAGAATCTCTACTTGATTTATTTCAGTTAGGACTAAAGATGGATGGGTGGAAATACGATTACTTATTGTCATTTTTTTCTAGTGTATGTTTATTCAAATGTAATAGGCACTTATCAATTATAGTACAACTGTCTGTTTGCCTTTGTAACATGACAAAGCTTAAGAGTAAAAGCTACCACACATGCCATCTCTTAATCGTCAGTGTGCATTGGGGTTCCTAAGAAAAGATGAGTCCATGAAGAAGGACACTGGGTAAGTGAGACCACTGCTATGGCTTTAGAAAACAGCCAGAGAAGTCAGGGCCAGGATAACCAAGAAAACTACAGACACATAGGTGTTCATGGAGCTGAAGTAACAAGAACTTATATAAGGAATATTTCATGCATGGATGCTTTTAATCAATAATCAATATATACTTTTAATTTCATTTCTCTGATGGCCCAAAATATTTACTAACTTGGCCACTATGTGTCTTTTTTTTATTGGATATTTTCTTTATTGACATTTCAAATGTTATCTCCTTTCCCAGCTTCCCTTCCAGAAACCCCCTATCCTATGCCCCTCCCTGCTTCTATCAGGATGCTCCCCCACCCACCCATCCATTCCTGCTCCCCCACCCTGGTATTCCCCTACACTGGAACATCAAGCCTTCCCAGGACCAAGGGCCTCTTCTCCCACTGATGCCCGACAAGGCCATCCTCTGCTACATGTGCTGCTGGGGCCATGGGTCGCTCCATGTGTACTCTTTGGTTGGTGGTTTAGTCCCTGGGAGCTCTGGGAGGGTCTAGTTGGTTGACATTGTTGTTCTTCCTATGGGGTGGCAAACCCCTTCAGCTCCTTCAGTCCTTTCTCTTAACTCCTCCATGGGAGACCCTGCACTCAGACCAATGGTTGGCTGAGAGCATCCGCCTCTTTGTCAGGCTCTGGCAGAGCCTCTCAGGAGACAGCTGATATCAGGCTCTTGTCAGCAAGCACTTCTTGGCACCCACTATAGTGTCTGGGTTTAGTGACTGTATAGGGGATGGATCCCCAGGTGGGGCAGTCTCTGGACAGCAGCACATGTTTTTAACCACTGAGCAACTCAATCCAGACCCTTACTTGTTTTCTTAATGACTGCCATTCTAACTAGGGTGAGATAATAGTTTTTCACTTTTCTCATGACTAGTGAGGGTGAACATTTTTTCATGAGTTTACTGGTTACTTATAGTTCATTTTTAAGAACTCTCGTCTTTGCCGGGCAGTGGTGGCGCACGCCTTTAATCCCAGCACTTGGGAGGCAGAGGCAGGTAGATTTCTGAGTTCGAGACCAACCTGGTCTACAGAGTGAGTTCCAGGACAGCCAGGGCTACACAGAGAAACCCTGTCTCGAAAAACAAACAAACAAAAAGAACTCTCATCCTTTCACTTTATAAGAACATTTATTGATTCAGCTTGATTATTTTAAGGGTTTTTTTTATTTACTTTATTTACATTTCAAATGTTTTCCCCTTTCCAGTTCTCCCCGTCAGAAACCTCCTATCCTGCCTGACCCCCCACCCCACCCCGCGATACTCCTGGAGACTGATCCACCAACCAAAGAATACACATGGAGAGACCCATGATGCTGGCCACACATGCGGCAGAGGAGGGCCTTGTTGGCCATCAGGGGGAGGTGAGGCCCTTGGGCCTGAGGGTGTTAGATCCCCCAGTAGAGAATGCCAAGGAGGGAAGACAAGAGTGGGAGGGTGGGTGGGAGAATACCCCCATAGTGGCAGGGGGAGGGGGAGGAAATGGGGAGGTTCCAAAGGGGAGATCTGGAAAGGGGGAAACATTTGAAATGTAAATAAAGTATGAAAAATAAAAATAAAAAAACAAAGAAACCCCCTATCCCAACTCTCCGCTCCCTGCCTCTATGAGGGTGCTCCCCCACCCACCCACATACTCCTGTCTTCTCTCCATAGCATTCCCCTACACTGGGGCATCTAACACACTCAGGCCCAAGGGCCTCTCCTCCCACTGATGTCTGACAAGGCCCTCCTCTGCCACATATGTGGGCAACATCATGGGTCCATCCATGTGTATTCTTTGGTTGGTGGTCCAGTTACTGGGAGCTCAGGGGGTTCTGGCCAATTGACACTGTTGCTCCCTCCATGGGGCTGCAAACCTCCTCAGCTCCTTCAGTCCCTTCTCCAACTCCTCTACCTGGGCCCCCTTGCTCAGTCCAATGGTTGGCAGTGAGCATCCACCTCTGTATTTGTCAGGCTCTGCCTGAGCTTCTCCAGAGACAGCTTATCATGCTTCCATCAGCAAGCACTTCCCAGCATCCACAAGAATGTCCGGATTTGGTGGCTATATATGGGATGTATCCCCAGGTGAGGCAGTCTTTTGATGGCCTTTCCTTCAGCCTCTGCTCTATACTTTGTCTCCATATTTCTTCCTATGAGTATTTTGTTCACACTTCTAAGAAACACTGAAGCATCCACTTTTTTGGTCTTCCTTCTTCTTAGGCTTCATATGGTCTGTGAATTGACTCTTGGGTATTCTCAACTTTTGGGCTGATATCCACTTATCAGTGAGTACATACCATGTTTGTGCTTTTGTGACTGAGTTACCTAACTCAGGATAATATTTTCAAGTTCCATCCATTTGCCTGCGAATTTCATGAAGTCGTTGGGTTTTTTTTTCTCTCTCTCTCAATATTTATTGGTTCTTTGTGAAATTCACATCATGAACCCCAATCCCAGTCATCTCCCCTCCCCTTATACCCACCCTCCACTCTTGCAACTCCCCCCTAACAAGGAAAAAATCTTGTTGTAGAAGCTGTAATATGTCACAGTGTGTCTCACAGTCTACACACTTTCATCCATACATCTTTGCTTGTAAATGTTCATTGCAATGGTCTGGTTCAAAGCCTCTGGCTTCTGCTACACTATCAATACTGGAACCTCAGTGGGACTCCTCTCAGATATCCTGTGGTTGCCCTCTGTCATGGAGAACCTGTAGTTTTGGATCTGTAGAACTGGCCCCTTCATGCACTCCAACAGTTCATTGATGGGGTAGATGTTTCATGGGCCAATTCAAAGCCCTTGATCTGGGCCTGAGAGGTATCTGAGCTGATCAGTCTGCCAGCTTTACTGCACCCACACCACCAGGGCAAGCTCTTCTGCCCTGACCCAGCTGGTCCACCCAATGTCTCAGCCAGCAAGAGGCAAAGACAACTCTTCTCCTCTCCCACTTTCATGCCTTCGGGCAGGCCCATCCATGCCCACGCCATCAGGGCCAGCTCTACTGTGTTGTCCAGGTAAGGTGCAGGGCCCACTCTCCCAAGTGCTGCAGCAGGGAAGGGGATAAGTCAGCTCTCTTGCTCTCAGGCTCTCAGGGACAGCTCACACACAACCCCACCTCCAGGGTCAGCTGAAGTCATTGTTTTTAATAGCTCAGTAGTATTCCATTGTGTAAATGTACCACATTTTTTGTATCCATTCCTATGTTGAAGGACATCTGGGTTGTTTCCAGCTTCTGGCTATTATAAATATGGCTGCTATGAACATAGTGGAGCATGTGTTCTTATTACATGTTGGAGAGTCTTCTGGGTATATGCCCAGGAGTGGTATAGGGGTCCTCAGATAGTACTATGTCCAATTTTCTGAGGATCCACCAGACTGATTTTCAGAGTAGTTGTACCAGCTTGCAAGCTCACCAGCAATGGAGGAGTGTTCCTCTTTCTCCACATCCTCGACAGCATCTGATGTCACTTAAGTTTCTGATCTTAGCCATTCTGACTGGTGTGAGGTGGAATCTCAGGCTTGTTTTAATTTGAATTTCCATGATGACTAAGGAAGTTGAACATTTCTTTGGTGCTTCTCAGCCCTTCAAGATTCCTCAATTGAAAATTCTCTGTTTAGCTCTGTTCCCCATTTTTTAATAGGGATATTAGATTTTCTGGAGTCTAACATCATGAGTTCTTTGTATATATTGAATATTAGGCATCTATGGGATGTAGGATTGGTAAAGATCGTTGCTGTTTTATCCTTTGCCTTACAGAAGCTTTTTGATTTTAAAGGTCCCATTTGTTGATTCTTAATCTTAGAGCATAAGCCATCGGTGTTCTGTTCAGGAACTTTTCCCCTGTGCCCATGTGTCGAGAATTTTCCCCACATTCTCTTCTTTTAGATTCAGTGTATCTGGTTTTATGTGGAGGTCTTTGTTCCATGTGGACTAGAGTTTTGTACAACAAGATAGAAATAGATCATTTCGCATTCTTCTACATGTAGACCGCAAGTTGAAACAGCACCATTTGTTGAAAATGCTGTCTTTTCTCCACTGGATGGTTTTAATCAAGTGACCGTAGGTGTGTGGATTCGTTTCTGGATCTTCAATTCTATTCCATTGATCTACCTGCCTGTTACTGTACCAATACCATGCCGTTTCTATCACTACTGCTCTGTAGTACAGCTTGAGGTCAGGGATGCTGATTCCCTCAGAAGTCCTATTCTTTTTAAGAATACATTTTGCTCTCCTGGGTTTTTTGTTGCTCCAAAAGAATTTGAGAATTGCTCTTTCTAACTCTATGAATAATTGGATTGGAATATTGATAGGGATTGCATTGAATCTGTAGATTGCTTTCAGCAAGATAGCCATTTTTCCTATATTAATCTTGCCAATCCACAAGCATGGGAGATAGTTCCATCTTCTAAGATCATCTTCGATTTCTTTCTTCAAAAACCTGAAGTTCTTGCCATTCAGATCTTTCACTTGTTTGGCTAGAGTCACACCAAGATACTCTGTATTGTTTGTGACTACTATGAAGGGTGTCATTTCCCTAATTTCTATCTCAGCCTGTGTATCCTTTAAGTATAGGAAGGCTACTGATTTGTTTGAGTTAATTTTATATCTGGCCACTTTGCTGTAGTTGTTTATCAGCTGTAGGAGTTCTCTGGTGGAGTTTTTGGCATCGCTTAAGTACACGATCATATCATCCGCAAATAGTGATATTTTGATTTCTTCCTTTCCAATGTATATCTTTTGACCTCCTTTTGTTGTCTAATTGCTCTAGCTAGAACTTCAAGTACTATATTGAATAGATAGGGAGTGGACAGCCTTGTCTTAGCCCTGATTTTAGTGGAATTGCTTCAAGTTTCTCTCCATTTATTTTGATGTTGACTACTGGTTTGCTGTATATTGCTTTTACTATGTTTAGGTCTGGTCCTTGAATTCTGGTCTTTCCAAGACTTTCATCATGAAGGGATATAGAACTTTGTCAAATGTTTTTTCAGCATCTAATGAAATGATCATGTGGTTTTTCTCTTTGAGTTTGTTTATGTAGTGGATTACATTGATGGGTTTCCGGGTATTGAACCATCCCTGCATCCCTGGGATGAAGCCTACTTGGTCGTGGTGAATGATCGTTTTGATGTAGTCTTGGATTCGGTTTGCAAGAATTTTATTGAGTATTTTTCATCAATATTCATAAGGGAAATTGGTCTGAAGTTCTCTTTGTTGGGTCTTTGTGAGGTTTTAGTATCAGTGTAAATGTGGCTTCATAGAACAAATTGGGTAGTCTTCCTTCTGTTTCTATTTTGTGGAATAGTTTGAAGAATATATTATTATTAGGTCTTCTTTGAAGATCTGATAGAATTCTGTACTGAACCCATCTGGTCCTGGGCTTTCTCTGGTTGGGAGAATTTTAATGACTGCTTTTATTTCTTTAGGGTTTATGGGACTATTTAGATGGTTTATCTGATCCTGACTTAACTTTGGTATTTGGTATCTGTCTAGAAAACTGTCCATTTCATCCAGATTTTCCAGTTTGGTTGAGTATACGCTTTTGTAGTAAGATCTGACTTTTTTTTAAAATTTACTCATTTTCTGTTGTGATATCTCCCTTTTCATTTCTGATATTGTTAATTTAGATACTGTCTCGGTACCCTATGGTAAGTCTGGCTAAGGGTTTATCTATCCTGTTGATTTTCTCAAAGAACCAGCTCCTGGTTTTGTTGATCCTTTGTATAGTTCTTTTTGTTTTTCCTTGGTTGATTTCAGCCTTGAGTTTGATTATTTCCTGCCATCTACTCCTCTTGGGTGTATTAGCTTCTTTTTGTACTAGAACTTTCAGGTATGGTGTTAAGCTGTTAGTATATGCTCTCTCCAGTTTCTTTTTGGAGGCACTCAAAGCTATGAGTTTTCCTCTTAGCACTCCTTTCATTGTGTCCCATAAGTGTGGGTATGTTGTACTTTGATTTCCATTAAATTCTAGAATGTCTTTAATGTCCTTCTTTATTTCTTCCTTGAGCAAGTTACCATTGAATAGAGTGTCATTCAGCTTCCATGTGTATGTGGGCTTTCTGTTGTTGATGTTGCCATGAAGACCAGCCTTAATCCGTAGTGATCTGATAGGAGGCATGGGATTATTTCAATCTTCTTATATATGTTGAGGTTTGTTTTATGACCAATTATATGATCAATTTTGGAGAAGGTACCATGAGGTGCTGAGAAGAAGGTATATTCTTTTGATTTAGGATGAAATAGTCTATAAATACCTGTTAAATCCATTTGGTTCATAATATCTGTTAGTTTTACTGTGTCTCTGTATAGTTTGTGTTTCCAAGATCTGCCCATTAATGATAGTGGAGTGTTGAAGTCTCCCACTATTATTGTGTGAGGTGCAATGTGTGCTTTGAGCTTTAGTAAAGTTTCTTTTATGAATATGGATGCCCTTGCATTTGGAGCACAGATGTTCAGAACTGAGAGTTCTGGTAGATTTTTCCTTTGATGAGTATGAAGTGTTCTTCCTTATCTTTTTGGATGACTTTTGGTTGAATGTCGATTTTATCTGATATTTGAATGGCTACTCCAACTTGTTTCGTGGGACCATTTGCCTGGATAATTGTTTTCCAACCCTTTACTCTGAGGTAGTGTTTGTCTTTGACACTGAGGTGCGTTTCCTGAATGCAGCAAAATGCTGGGTCCTGTTTATGTATCCAGTCTGTTTATGCTCTATGTCTTTTTACTGGTGAATTGAGTCCTTTGATGTTAAGAGATATTAAGGCAAAGTTATTGTTGCTTCCTGTTATTTTCGATGTTATTTTTATGTTTGTGTGGCTATCTTCTTTTGGGTTTATTGAAAGAAGATTACTTTCTTGCTTTTTCTAGGTGTAGTTTCCCTCCTTATGTTACTGTTTTCCTTCTATTATCCTTTGTAGGGCTGGGTTTGTGGAAAGATACTGTGTAAATTTGGTTTTGTCATGGAATATCTTGTTTTCTCCGTCTATGGTAATTGAGAGTTTTGCTGGGTATAGTAGCCTGGGCTGGCATTTGTGTTCTCACAGGGTCTGTATGACATCTGCCCAGGATCTTCTAGCTTTCATAGTCTCTGGTGAGAAGTCTGGTGTAATTCAGATAGGTCTGCCTTTATATGTTACTTGACGTTTTTCCCTTACTGCTTTTAATATTTTCTTTATTTAGTGCATTTGGTGTTTTTATTATTATGGGACAGGAGGAATTTCTTTTCTGGTCCAATCAATTTGGAGTTCTGTAGGCTTCTTGAATGTTTATGTTCATCACTTTTTTTAGGTAGGGAAGTTTTCTTCTAGAATTTTGTTGAAGATATTTACTGGCCCTTTAAATTGGGAATCTTCGCTCTCTTCTCTACCTATTATCCTTAGGTTTGGTCTTCTCATTGTCCTGAATTTCTTGGATGTTTTGGGTTAGGAGCTTTTTGCATTTTGCACTTTCTTTGACTGTTGTGTCAATCTTTTCTAAGGTATCTTCTGCACCTGAGATTCTCTCTTCTATCTTTTGTATTCTGTTGGTGATGCTTGCATCTATGACTCCTGATCTCTTTCCGAGGTTTTCTATCTCCAGGGTCATCTCCCTTTGTGATTTCTTTATTGTTTCTGTTTCCATTTTTAGATCCTGGATGGTTTTGTTCAATTCCTTCACCTGTTTGGTTGTGTTTTCCTGTAATTCTTTAAGAGATTTTTGTGTTTCCTCTTTAAGGACTTCTAGCTGTTTACCTGTGTTCTCTTGGTTTTTTGTTTGTTTATTTGTTTTGTTGCTGTTGTTGTTGTTCCTGTGTCCGGATAGTTCTGCAAGGGTCCCTCTTGGGTCAGGAATTTGAACAGAAGTGGTGATCTTGCCTGAGCTTGAAGGTGTGTCAGCACTCCTAGGAGACCTGCTCTCTCCTGGCACTCTTTGGGCATGAAGCCCTGTGGCACAAGCTCAGGTCCCCCCCCCACACACACACACACTTATATTTCTTATATGGAAAATGTTTTGAACCTTCGATTTTATTTCTTAGTTCTTCATTCTATATGGCTATCTTTACATTGTAAATCTTCACAATTAATGTAGCAGACACTATAATCAGATACTGTGTCTTCCTACTTCCTTATTCTCAAATTTATTTTGGATGTTATAATAAATGTTTATTACATATGAGTTTTAATATGGGCTTTTGTACCTACAGAATATTCTCCTGGGGATTTTACTGAAGTTTTCCTAAGAATATAAACTACTTAGGAAACAACTGAAAACTCAATAACACTGACTCATCAATCCCATGAAGATAACAACCCACATCTATAGATATTTCCCCACATCTATAGGTATTTCAGTCTCTTTTGGTTTTTTTTCAAGACAGGGTTTCTCTGTATAGCCCTGGCTGTCCTGGAACTCACTCTGTAGACCAGGCTGGCCTCGAACTCAGAAATCCACCTGCCTCTGCCTCCAAAGTGCTGGGATTAAAGGCATGCGCCACCACTGCCTGGCTCCTTTGGGTTCTTTCACTGCTGTTTTCTAGTGTTCCAGCACAGACACAGCAGTTTGCTAGAATTCTACATAATTATTTCATGGCTCTTTTGCTCATACTTTGTATTTTTTATGTTTTCCATCTCTAATTTTTCACTGATGGTATATTTAAGTAGAACTGATGTTCACATGTTGACTTTGTATTCTGTAAGATTGTAAAATGAGGCCAGTTAGTGGTGGCACATAGCTTTCATTCCAGCACTCAGTAAGCAGAAACAGGCAGATCATTTGTGAGTTCTAGGTCAACCCTGTCTATAGGGCAAGTTCCAGGCCAGCCAAAATATGTAGTGAGACTTGATGCCTCAAAAAAGAAAAAAAAAGTAAGTAAAAAAAAGAGCTAGGTTTGTTTGTTTATTTTATACAAAGCTTTTGATTCTTTAAAATTAAAGTCATATCTCTCAAAATCAGATACCATTTTATTGCTTCCTTTCAAATCTAGTTTGCCTTTGCCTTTTCTTTTTTCTCTTTCCTTTTTGTATAACTATATGAGATAAGATGGGAGTAATCAACCAATAACCAATTCAACTTACAGCCCACTCCATGAAGTGGAGCACATACCTGACATGGCTTGGGTGACCAAAAACTTGAGACTAGATAGCTCAGGGATGTAGGATAAGACCAAATAATAATGCTCTAAAAAAATGGATGGATGGAGGGAGGGAGGGATGGATACTAACATAGATGACAGATAGATAGATAGATAGATAGGTAGGTAGATAGATAGATAGATAGATAGATAGATAAAACAATGTAGTGGAAAATGACTCCTGATATTTTGCTACACTCATGACTGGCCTTGCTCAGCCATCATCAGAGAAGCTGCCTCTTAAAGTGCAGGAGGGAACAAATACAGAAAGCCAGAGCCAGAGAGAGAGACCTTGGAAAACTCGGCCTTACGTGGAATGTCTCCATCAACTACCCTCCCCATCCACTCCCCTATACCCCCTCCATTCCCACCATCCATAGCTCAAGGAACTCTGCAGAGGAGAGGGTAAAAGAGTGTCAGACCTAGACGATAGAGGACACCAAAAAACAAAGTTCATATGACCTTAAATAGCCTGAAGCAGCATGTACACGTCTGCATTTATATTACGGTTGCCAGTTCAATGGCTTTTGTATGGATTCCTGAGCATGAGAACCAGTGGGTCTCTTATTCTTGTGCCTTCTCTTAGGCTCTTCTCCTTCTGTTAGTTTGTCTTGTCCAACTTGGAACTGATAGTTCTTGCTTTATTTTTATTTTGTTAGTTTTTTTAAATGAATGAATGAATGAAAACCTAGACCCTAGGGTAAAGGTTAACAACTGAACAATCACTTATACCTGCCAGTTGAGGGAAAACCAGTGTTCTCCAATGGAATGACACTGCACATCTAACCCACTGAAGGATGGGCCTCACATTCATGAGCAAGTGAACAACATATAAAGGACTCCACAGACTTTTGTCTGTGCTTTTATTTGGTTACAGCCCGTGTTTTCTTTTTCCTTTTGGGTGGTGTTTTGTTTTCTTGGTTGTTGTTGTGGTGGTGGTGGTGGTGGTGGTGGTGGTGGTGTTAGGTTTCTGTTTGTTTTCTGAGAAAGAACTTAAAGTTGGGTAGGTAAAGAAGAGTAGAGGATCTGGAAGGATTTGGAGGAGGGAAAGACTATGATCAAAATGTATTTAAAATTTAAAAATGTTTCCAAAATGTAATATTTTTAAAAGCTCCCCAATATTATATGAAGTGAATGAGAATGCTCAGAGTGAATATGCCTATGTTGTCCTAGCCTTTGGATTCATTTTTTAACGAGAACGGTAAAGTTCCACGGTGGTGGCATATTCCCTTAATCCCAGTATTCTGGAGACAGAGGCTAATACCGATCTCGGTTCGAGGCCAGCCTGGTCTACAGAGTGAGTTTCAGGACAGACAGAGCTACACAGAGAAACCCTATCATGCAAAAACCAAAAACAAAATAACAACCAAAAACCCCACTAGCTACAGACATTTTATAGGTGCCTATTACAGATCTGTGAAACCTCTCTGGAGTCCTAGTTTGCTGAGTCATATCATAAATGAGTGATGAAGATTTTTAAAGGCTTTTAAATGCACCTATTGAAAGAATTACATTTTTTTTTCAAGTTATGATATGGTAACTTACTAATTTATTTTCAAATGCTGATGCACACTTGATTCCCCAGAATAAACCACATTTACTTATGCTTTATTCTCCTTTTTCTTATAAATCACTGATTTTGACACATTCTTACTATTGTTGGGGACTTTTAAGCTTATGTTCATAAGGCATATATGATAGTGGTTTGTCATAATATTTTAATTTTGTTTTGTGATCAGTGTATGCTAGTGTCAAAATTAATTCAAAATAATTACCTTTTATATTCTGAGAAAGACTGTATAAAACTTAACAGTTCACCTTATAACTATTTGGTAGAACTTTCTAATTAGGTTTCAAGATTTGTTAAGAAAAAATTTTTGAATCAGGGTTGGCTATTTAGCTCAGTTGTGAGAATACCTCACAACTGAGTACAAGGTCCAGCACTGCATAATCTCCTTATGCCGGCAATCATCTGTAATGTAGCACTTGGGAGGCGGAGGAAGGAGAGTCAGAAGTTCTTGTTATCCTTGGCTACATTCAAGGCCACCTTGGCTAAGTGAAACACTTTCTCAAAAAAGAAAGGAAACACTTCAATAAAGAAATGAATTCAAAGATACCAGACCATAAAGGTCATTGCATTTCAAGTAACTTTGACACTCCAGATCTTTCCAGGAATTTGTCCATTTTACCTGGCCTTCAAACTTGAGTTATGAAAAATAACTTCTGAAAGGAACTTAAATAGAACCCATACAGGGGAATATCTAGACAGACAAACATGACGGGCATCTAGGAATCACATTTTAATTTTTATGTCTTTCAGTATAGCAAAGGCCTGTGTATTCGGCTAGTAAAGACTCTTTCTGGGCAAGCCTGGAGACCTGAGTTTGACACCTGAAGCATATGTGAAGGTGGAAGAAGAAGACAGGATCCACAAAGTTGTCCTGTTGGCACCATGCATACAGACCTGCACACATAATCATGCATACAAACACAGCAATACATGTATTTATAAAATTTATTTATAAATTTATTAATAAATAACTTAAAGGATATTAATTAATTTAAAGGATATTAAGATAGCTCTTAATGTTACAGTTTTAAATTTTCTTTACTGACAGATTTTTAATTGGTATAAAAATCAACACTAAGTATATACAGGTAAATATTTTAATGAAAAAAAATTCTTACCATCTTCCTAACAATTCTCCCCAAGAATAGAGAATCTTCTCAGGACAGTCTTTTGACACATCACCTGTTCCACTTGAGAGTTCATTATCACTCTCTACAGATAAAGAAAAAAATACACAGTATATAAGATATAAGTACTTTGAAATCATAAAACAAAAAGAATGGCAATGTATCTACCAAAAGCAAGTAAAAGCAAGTGCCCCGATAAATTTTTCAAATACTTTTATGAAAAATTTCACCCCTCCCCCTACAGGCCTTGCAGATGTGGCTGCTGTGTCACATGTGCATTCGTAGACGGCAGAGAGGGAGAGGATATGTCTGCCCTCAGTGTTTTGACCTATAAACATCTGAATGATTAGTAGCCTAGCATTCTCTCAAAAAAGCAGGCCTAAAATGACCACCAGTCCAGTGCCAGGGGGGCCAGACAGGGAGCTATTCTATATGACCACACCTAGCACTAGGCAGCCATGGAGGGCAGACCATGCCCCAGATAACGCCTGTCTGGAGCCATAATGCATGAGTAGGGCATAGCACTCCTGAGACCACTCCTGAGATGACCACAGACATTCAAAAACCCTGGGTCCTTCTAAGAGGAACAAGTAAGTGGTGGAGAAAGGAAGAAAAAAAAGAAACAGAATGATGTGGTCACAATGAAGAGAGGCAGAACTGGAGGCTCAAGGATAGTGATGTGAGTAGCCAGTGATGCCACTTGCAACCATGGTCTAGGTTGGTGGTCCTGCAGCAGCAGGGGTCTGTTACCATCAAAGGCCGGGAGGATGTCTTTGGTCTGGGCTGCCACCCAGGGCATATTAATGTCTGAGGGCTATGAAGAACTGGCCCAACCTCTCAGCAGGACTGAGCTGGGCCTGAGGGCACGAGAGCAGGAGCACTGTCTCTGCCCCTCACCTATGGCAGCACTCAGGAGAGCAGGCCCTGTACCTCACCTGGGCAGCACAGTAAAACTGACCCTGAGGGTGAGAGAGTGTAAGAGTTGGCCCCTCAGCTTGTCTGCCATGCAGCAGCAAGGGCAAGGAAGAGATGCCCTACACAATAGGTAGAAAAGCTGTCCCTGCCCCTTACCTACTGTAGTACTCAGAAGACCAAACCCCCTATACCTCGCCTGGGCAAGCACAGTAGAGTTGGCTCTGGATGTGCTGGTTGTAGGTAAACTGGCACTGAAGGGGGGCCTCTTGCCTGCTAGGGAGTAAGCAGGGTACATCTGGCCCTAGTTGTAGGATTAGGAGGCTGTGGGAGTGGGGGTTGTTGCTGATCAGCTAACCCTGAAGGCATGAGATCAAGAGAGCTGATGGGCTCACCAGCTCAGATACCTCTCAGGCCCAGATCCCAGGTCTCCATGACACAAGGCAACAACAGGATATCCAGGTCCCAGTGAGGTTCCAGTATTAATAGAGTAGCAGAAGGCAGATGCCTAGTATTAGACCAACGACTCATTGTAAAGAGCATTTGCAAACAAAGGGTGTGAACAAAAAGGGTATATTGTGGTACACACTATGACTTCCACAATGGGTTTTTTTTTTCTCTATTGCTGGGGAGGTTGCATGGGTGGAGGACAGGTACAAGGGGAAGGAGAGATGAGTGGGATTGGGGTGCATGATTTGAAATTCACAAAGAACCAATAAAAAGTTTTTTAAAAATTATCTGCAGATAAGACCATGGAGACGGAGATTCAAAGACAACAGTTTAAAGCTAGTTGTGATCTCAGTAGATGGTAGGGCGAGAGGTCTTGGGTCTCACCCCTCCCTACAAACATTTCATCCACCATCTACCCACATGTAAGAAAGTCTGGAAAAGAAAAGCCCTTGGGATAACCACACAGTAAACAAACCTGAACAAAACTCAAATGATGGCTGATGAGTATCACTCCAACAGAACTATCTCCCCTTTTGGAATTCGGAGAGCAGAGAGGAAGAGAGAGAGGAGAGAGAGAGGTAGAGTGGTATTATTGTGGATCCGAAAGGATTCGCCACCAGAGGAATCAGACTTTGATAAGGTTTACAAGATTAGGTTTTAGTTGATGAGCCCAGAGATTGAGTTATCATTGTTTCTGAACTAAAAAAAAAAAAAAAACTATCTCACTCTCTTCTCCCTTCTCTACATGGGCACACAGGGTTAGAGAGAACTTCCCAGTGCTCACAATTTCTCCCCAGAAAAAGAAACCAGTCAGTCATGGGTTTCCTGAGCATTACAAGATGCCCAGAGGCTCTCTGGTCACATATCCCTGGGAAAATGGCTTGGCTCGATGACCTGATACAAAGAAATGAAGATGAACAGTGCTCAGATCTCAGTGGTACCTTTTGTTTCTGCCATTTGTGACACTTTTATCGGAGACAACAATCAACACTGTGCCTCATAAATTTGTTAAGTATAAATTAAAACAAAATAAACACTGTAAGAAGCTAAAGATTTTGCAGCAGGTAAAAGTGCTGAGAATAAGTGACTTTGAGTGCTCAGGCCTAATGGAAGATCTACAGCACGCATACTCCAACCCTGGCTAAGGAAACATGAGAAAAGAAAGGGGGAGAGAAAGAACGTGAGTACTGGCTGGTTTGTGTGTCAACTTGACACAAGCTGGAGTTATCACAGAGAAAGAAGTCACCCTTGAGGAAAGGCCTATGAGATCCAGCTGTAAGGCATTTTCTCAATTAGTGATCAAGGGTGGGATGGCCCCTTGTGGGTGGTGCCATCCCTGGGCTGGCAGTCTTGGGTTCTATAAGAGAGCAGTGGGAGGAGAGGTCCTTGGGCCTGAGGGTGTTAGATGCCCCAGTATAGGGGAATGCTAAGGAAGGATGATGGGAGTGGAGGTTGGGGGGGGGGAATACCCTCATAGAGGCTGGAGGGGGGATGGGATAGGGGGCTTCCAAAGGGGAGACCTGGAAAGGGGAAAACATTTGAAATGTAAATAAAGAAAATAAGAAAGAAAGAAAGAAAGAAAGAAAGAAAGAAAGAAAAGGAAAGGAAAGGAAAAAGGAAAGGAAAAGGGAAAGGAAAGGAAAAAAGAAAGGAAAAAGGAAAGGAAAGGAAAGAAAAGAAAAGAAAAAACAAAAGAAAAAACAAAAGAAAAGAAAGCAAGCAAGCTGTGCAAGCAAGCTGAGCAAGCCAGGGTTAGCAAGCCAGTAAGTAAATATCCCTCCATGGCCTCTGCATCAGCTCCTGCTTCCTGACCTTCTTGAGTTCCAGTCCTGACTTCCTTTGGTGATGAACAGCAGCATGGACGTGTAAGCTGAATAAACCCTTTCCTCCCCAACTTGCATCTTGGTCATGATGTTTGTGCAGGAATAGAAACCCTGACTAAGACAATGTGGAATGGGCCAACCAAGGAGGCAACAACAGTTCCCCAAGATATATAGGTTTAAGAGAGATTTTTATATAATTCTTGTCATAAAAATAAAGTTTATAAAAGATAAAATTTAAAAACAGTGGTTGTTTAAGGAACTATTAAGACTGCTCCTCCATGCATTCATAGGCAAGAATGTATCTTACACTGGCAACCAAACGTTGTAACATGGGAATCACCCAGGGAGTCACCCAGGGATCATAGAGGACAGCTGAGGATTGCCAGTGTGTGGCAGGGACTGGAGTTCCTAAAGAGCCCAGTTTCAATGGGGGACCCTAGCAGTTTTGGAGATGCTGGTGCAATGTGATAATTATCAGAAATACCAGCTGTAATGAAACAGAGCTGGCTGGGACCATGAAGACAGACTGTGTATACTGCCCACGGTGGAGCCAGACAAGTAACCTAAGCCCTAGAAGATTAGGAATGATTTCCAGATACTGAGCACTGAATTGTTTGCACTGTTGGGAGCTTGGTTTTGCCCTATACAAATTGTGGATGTGCCCTACTTTTTTCCTTCTTGAACTAAAATGTTGTTTTATTTTTAATATTGCAGGAGCACTTGGTTGAGAGATTTTAAACATATTTAAAAGGAAATTTTCAAGTTTTATATAACATTTAAATTTTAAAAATAGATATTTTAAAGGGCTTTTAAAAGTATCTAAATTTCATAAGGCTATGAGATTTTTAAATTTATAAGATGTTTATTATGACACTTTTATTAATATGTAATCTTGATAAATAGATAAATAACATGCTAAGGATTTAGCACAGTTATGATTACAAAACACTAAAACACCAGAGGCTGGAGTATTCCTAACTTATGATACAGCAAGACAATGATATAAGTATGGCAAAGGGCTTAAAGCAGATGTTTTCAACCTATGGGTTGTGACCCTTCAGGAATCAAAAGACCCTTTCACTGGGGTAGCCTGGTGTACATGTCAGATATTTACACTGCAATTCATAACAGTGGTAAAATAACAATAAGTGATGTTGTGAATAACAATAAGAATGATTTTATGGTTAAAATCATCACACAACATAGGGGGAACTACACTGAAGATCTGCAACACTATGGAGGTTGAGGACCACTGCCTAGAGAATGTTTCTCTTTACCTAAGGTTGATTCAAGCTTAAGAATATATGTCTGGTTTCCTTGTGTTTGAAAATATTGTTAAGCTTTAGTTATTTTGGTAAACTGAGTCATATAAGATACTATTATATTCTGTAATGGTGTTCTATAGAAGGATCAGGACAGTTCCTAGTCTCTCTGTGGACTGTGTTAAAGTTTTGTTTTGATACTAAAAAAGCTTCATTCAGAAGTTGTTATATTTTTAAGGCTAAAATTAACAGGAATAAAGTTATACATTTCTAATCTTATAAAAGCTACAAACTTATTGTAAACTTTTAAAGATAATGAAGACATGCAAGTTAATGGTCAATCACGTTATAAATGATCCAAGTCTTTAATGTGTTCAGAACCATAATCATAGTTATGATAAATACTATTTAGAATTAATTACAGAAAAAAACTTTATTTAGCCTCCTTATGTGTTTCAAGGTTAAACCTGAAGTAAATAACTAAACCAAGAAAGTTTGCTTAGCTCAGATATACTTTATATATAATGCTCTTCAAACTTCTCAGAGATCTGCTGAATGTGGCATTTAAAATGTTAGAAGGGAAAAGCTTAGATGACAGACAGAGACCACAACTCCTAGTAGTTATCCCAAGTTCTTCAAGAAGATGATGGGGCATGCCAATGAGGACTCCACCTCGATTGTGGTAATGGTAAACACTGGGCCTAGCTGCCCCAATGCCCAAACTGTAGACAATCAGAACAATGAAGAATTGATTGTCCTACTTTTCTTAGACAAAGTAAGGTCAGTCTCCCAATTTCTTCCTCCACAGGAAAAGTCTCTCAGGTCCTCTGGACCTGGAGGCTAAAGACTAATGCTGTTCGAGGACCTCTGCCTCAACCTAAGAGGCAGACCACAGGAGCCTGGGATGACCATCTAGGTAATGGGTAAATCTCTATTACACTTCCTGTTGTAAATTATCCTTCTCAGATCTCTGATATCACTGACTACTAGCTTTGTCAGCTTGATAGTAGTAGCAGGCAACCAGGTTCTTCCCAAGGCCATGGCCACCTTGTTAGTTCATTTCTTATGTAAAAACCAGGCCTTGCTTTTTTCAAGCTCTACTGGGTGTCTTGACTATTCTATGTAATAACTATCCATTTCTCTGGTAAATGATTAGGTGGGGGAAAAAAGGTTTAAAATCAATTAAAGTTCTAAAATCTCAGACAGTGTTCTACAATGTATAAAGGTCTGAGAATATGAAGGCTTAAGTTTTGAGGCACATGATCTAGGATTGTTAAAAATGGAAAATGCTTCAGGTTTCTTTCCACTTCTATGCTATTGTTACACTATGATTTCAAAAGTTCAGGGTCTTAACATTGATCAGTGGAGTTCTGATAAGCTGGTACAACAGCAATTGCTATTATCAGTCACAAACACAATATTTTAATTTCCTTTGGTTGTCGTCTAAGTATAGACTTAAAGATGCTGGACTAAAAATATCTCTGCCCAATCTGCATATCTGGCTCTCGGCGGGGGGGGGGGGGGGATGTGCATAGCCAGAGCTTTTGCTATATGACTTAAAGGCATGAATCTACTCCAGCTGGTTTTTAGACACCCGTTATTTATTTTATTTATATGAGTACACTGTCATTGTCGTTGTCTTCAGACACACCAGAAGAGGGCATCAGATCCCATTACAGATGGTTGTGAGCCACCATATGGTTGCTGGGAATTGAACTCAGGATCTCTGAAAGAGCAGTCAGTGCTCTTAACCACTGAGCCATGTGAATTTCAGTACAACTGCAGTAGCAATAAAATATCTAAAGCCTTTATCTTTTTTGTAAACTAAAAATTCATGTAAGCTTCAGGAAGTCAAGGGAGTCTTAAGACTTGGATCCACCTCTCATAGAGACTCCAGATAAGTACAGCCTGAGTTTCCCCATCTGCCTATTCCTGAGGGTGGGATCTCTCTCCTGGTTTGGAGACTTCTCCTCTCCCCTAATTACTAGGACTATGGTCCTGAAAGTTCCAAATATAAGATCTTCCTTTAAGTTCCTGAACTTTAACTTCTTTACCTAGTCTATATCTGTCTCAGCAGATTTCCACTTGGCTGACAGATACCACCCAAGAATCGTGGACTACAAATGATTGCAAGCCCTGGATGTGCTGACACTGTTGTGGACCAGTCCAGCAGATGTGATTGCTCCTTGTCTCTTCAGCTGGGTCAGTGAACCAGATGCTTCTGGTGAATGCCCCATTGCCTGAATTCCCTTCCAACCTTGACTAGCATTCTAGTTTTCCTGGGTTCTGACAACAATGTCCTAGTTTCACCAGAAAGTAGTTAACAGAAGAGAGTTCATCAGTCAACAGCCTAGAAGCTAGGTCAAATGGAAGCTCCCTGACAAAAGGGAAAAATGGCTACTTGTGCCTATTGGTATACCAAGAAAGGTATCTATTAAAATCAAATAGACCCAGATTTATTAATAGGTAGATTCATTAGCTCAAATAGTTTTATAATATGATAGGTTACTCAACCTGCTTTATGCAGAACAAGGATGCATTGTATGGCTTTAAAAGAAAATTGTTTCTATACAAACCACTCAGGAATCATTAGAGATAATCTGGCTATACTCAAGAACCATTACAAAAAGGGAACCTGAGATAAAATAAATGACTAGTGCCCATTTCCATTTCCAGGCTCCTCCTAGACAGGAGTAAAACTAGAATGCTCTTGCATCATTAATGCCTTAACTAGATGGTAATTCCTATCTGGGTACAGAAAGCTGATGATTATTAGATCCCAATATAAACAAGTAAGTACCCATCACAGAGTCAAAAGATTCAACTCAGGATACAACTGAAGGTAATATGAGAACACAACAGTAAAGAGATACCTTACAGGTTGTTAAGTTCCTGTCTGTGCTATGACAGTTTAACCTATCTTCACCAGACATGCTTTATCACATGTGGGCGGGGGTGGGTGGGCAAGATGTACACCTGCCCTGACTGGATGTGGGCAGGAAGTACACAGGCAGGAAGTCCGTCATGATATAAGCTTACCACGATTGAACCTGATGACAAATAGGGTGATTAAGTGGTTTTCTCTTTTTAAGCCCCTGTACCAATAATAGTCTATCACCTGACCAGTCTCAAGCAGTGGGATTAACACTATATGTATGGTTTAATGATCCTACAAAGAGTTTTAAGACAGGAGTAAGCAAATTTGAAAACAGTCTCAAAGCCCTCTGCAGAGCTGGAGTTTTCTGAGAAGACACGTTGAATTTAAGAAGCAGGATACAACATGTTAAACTTCACAATTTTCCATAAACACATTTCAGTTTCTTTGCAGTGTGTCTGTCAGCTTCAAAAGAGCAGAGTAAATTAGTGTACTCCAAGTAGCTTCCAATCCATTCAACCAGAAGACTACTTTCTCAAATTTAAGCATACCTGAAATGGAAACAATGTCTCAATCTCAAAACACAGAAAAGTAATTAAGAGAAAATATTTACAAACCACAGAACCTGGCACACCACAGTACTGAAGTGTTGGCTGCCCAGTTTCATAATTGTTGCAACCGAATCTCTAGTGTTCTGCCTATCACTTCAAAGTAGCAGGAAAAGCATTCCAAGTTTCTTTACACTCTTATTGTTCATGCAAGTGCAGGAGCCACTTGTTTAGGACCAAGAGAAGAACCAATAGATCAAGTTAAATTTTTAGATCAAACACAATAAATAGTATGATTCTTCAATTGAACTAATTAAGAATCCTCGTCTAACTATGGCCACATCCTGCTTTAGAGAGAGAGAGAGAGAGAGAGAGAGAGAGAGAGAGAATGAGAATATTCCTGGAAGCAAGGAATTTCCTACTCATGACAGGAAACTTTCAGATCTAAATATTATAAAAAGAACATATATACAAATAAATTTATATACAAGTATATATAATTTTTAATTGAAAATATATTAGGATCAAAAGAGTATAAAATGTCACCTTTTTCTTTGTTTTGCCTTAAATTGAGGTCTCTCATGACATAGCCCAGACTAATCTTTGAATTAATTACATCCTGCTTCAGCCTCCCAAGTTCTTGGATTATAGGTCTTTTATTAACCAAATAATATAAACTTATAAATTAACTTATAAAAAAAAATGACATAAAAAGAAAACAGGAATAATGTGACAACTAAGTTTTCAGAGATATTTCTTTTAATTTTACTTGAGTAATTAAATTCCTGCAGAAAAATAATACATAACTATTAAATATATATACATCAATTCTTCTAACTACATAATTAGAAGGTAGCCAAAAAGCTTATAAATTATGTATAGGTACACAAATCTAAAAATTTAATGATGATACCTGTCGATCTAGAATAAAAATCAAAGTTAGTTTCCACTGTTCTCATTTATTATTATCTATAGTGGGATATACACCACTGTTTCTGCTGGTAGTAGGACAGAAGACAACTTTTGGGAGTAGGTTCTTTCTTCCCACCATGGAATCCAGGGAATAAACTCTGGTGAGCAGGCTATGCAGTAAATACCTAAACAAGCCACCTCTCTGGCCCAGTGCAAAGTTATTTATTTTGATAATTCTAACATAATATTATTATTAGGGCAACCCAAAAGCAATGCTGAATGTGTATGGCTAACATCATAAATAACAGACCCATAATATATGTGATATACATGAAAACTGATATACTTGGAAAAATCAGTAAAGTCAAGATGAAAAGGTTTTCCTCAATTTTCAAACTGTTATAACATTCCTCACCATCAAAAGCAACGTGACTTATTAGAAAGAATATGTTCAAAGAGAGGAAACCAAAGTCTGAATAATTTCTTCCCAACTAAATTATGACCATTTAATTCTGAATCTAGTTACAAATTTCTAATTAATAATCTCTATAGTTGCTAATCAGAAGTGATTAACAAAAAATGTATTATTAACTGGTGAAAACTGCCAATGATACACAAAAAACCACAGCAGCCAATAGATCTTGCCTGAAGGAAAATTACAAATATTAAGCAAATTCTCCTTAATCATAAATCTAGTATGTAAATTTTAAGTCATTTTTAAAATTCAAAAATATCTATTTGAATTTATTATTCATGTCTATTTTTCACAATAAGTTGAAAGGTAAAGGTAGTGTACTCCTGGAAGATTAACAGAAAGAACATACATAAATAGCTATAAGAAAAGATTATTTTTAGACATTTCATTCAAGGAAAGACTTCTTTAATGTAGCCAATTAATTAGAAAAAAAAAGAGTTGGAGGTAATAAGAAGCAAAATTATGTCAGAGCAGAAAGCAGCAGCTCAAATTTAACCACAAGCATCTACAGGGTAAGATGCTTAAGTTTTCTAAAATAGAGATGACGCTCTTCAATCAAGGATGGAACTCTGTCAGAGAAAACATGCTAAAAGCAGTAAGAAAAGTAGTACGTACGTAACAAGTTAAGGCAGCCATATAAAGTAAGACCATCAAGGGTATGACAAGATCAGGCTAGAATCCATGTTCAGATTTTTATACAATTCTGTTCCAAAATACACACCATTAAACAGAAATCATATCGAGCTACTGAGCAAATTAGAGAATTAAAATGATAAAGACAAAGTAATTATCTACATCCATCTGTATGTACATATACAAGGAAAGGAAAAGGAGAAAGAAAGAGATGTACAAATGTTCCCACAGTATCGGGTAGGCTGCTGGCTGGGGTGAAGGTGAGGATTGGGGGGAGGGGTGTTATCAATAAGCCTTACTTTGAACCTTGTGAACTGCAATAATGATGGTGTGGCAAGATACACCCACTGGTGCAATATTGACATACATATTATGTGGGTAACTAACCTATTTCTGCTTATATTTAAGATTTCCTCTAAAGGCGGAAACATATTCTTCATACTGTAAATCTGGTCAAGAAATTATAGTTGGGGATCTCACATTCACAAGGGGTAAACCTATTATTTTTCTGCCAAATGGACAATGTATCATACTGATCTCTAAATTCATAGCTTTCTACCTACAGATTAGTGCGCATCTCATACTTCATCATAGATTTTATTGTTCAGTGGACAGTGGTTAACATAGAAATTCACATAGAATAAGTATAGAGGAATGTTCAGTCATGAATGGGACCTCTATGTCACACCGCTTCTGATCCCAATGCTCGGGGACCATCATGAAAGAAGGAATAGAAAGATTTTAAGAACCAGAGGCTGAAAAAACGGAAATGAAACAGAATCCACTGGACATGGCAGGATGACTGTACTCACAAACTCAGAGCACCTGTGGCTGACTATACAAGACATACACAGGATCAAGCTAGTCAACATCCTAGCATGGGTGAGAAAGGCTCCTTCTAACTGAGGAGCTGTGGACAGTTTATGGATTATAGAGGAGGAAAATTTAGGTGTTTCTTTTTAATGGTGTGTCCCCTGATAGGGCTACTACACTCCTTGGATGTCCCACACCCAGAATTATACGGAAAGCACAGACTGGGACTCTATAGCTTACTGAAATTAAAAAAAGAAAAGCACATGACATTGGGAGTTAGGGAGGTGAGGATGGATCTGAGAAAAGTAGGAGAGAAAGTAGGAGTGGATATGATCCAAATATTTTCTATGAAATCCTTGAAGAATTAATAAAAATATTTCCTAAAGTTTCTATGAGATAGGGAGACGAGTGTAAAGTCTGGAGGAAATGGCTCTACTTACAGAGATTGCTGGGTGTGCAACACAATGCTAGGCAACAGAAACAGACTTGAGCATTCTTTCATAGGAAATAATGTTATAATGAAGACTTTAATATTCAAAGAGATCAATAAACACTACAACTATGAAGTAGTAGAAAACTGATTCTGTAAGTGAAATTGAAGATTTGAGCCAAATGGGGAGGAATTAACTGAGGGGTGAAGGTTTACAATACAGAAGGAGGAGAAAGGAAGAAGAATAAACAATAGTAAGGAGATCTGAAAAGGCCACAAACGTGTTACCTTATCTTTATACACACACATAAAACATATAAGTATATGTATACATGTACATATATAATCTGAATGAAGTTACATCATTTAGGGTAATAATGCTCCTAACAAGAGCTACAGACAATCCAACAGAAACACTAATGCCAGACAAGGGGTGCTCCCTTCCAGCTGCTGGTGAGTAGAATTAAAGAGGCTCCCAGAATAATATATGCTATATGCTACCGTCCTTGGTTGCCTCCCAGAACTTGAAAGTAAGAACCTACTACTGAACGCATCATAAATTTCAGCCACAGGACTAGGGAGTTATTGAGCTGGAACCCACCAGGAAGTCTCCTCCCTGAGAAGTGGCTCTCATGGAGATGCTATGTACACTGCCAAGGTAGAAAGGTTACCTATCTACAGTCCTATTCAGCGCTAAAGTTTATGAACCACAGCAATGATCAGCACAGCATGATAACCTCAAGGGTGCAATAGTTAAGTATCTTTAGAGTAACCAACTGCTGTCCACTTGAACTTAAGGTGTACTCAATAGGAAGTAACCTATGTCTGTTATCATAAATCTAGCTAGCTAGCCATTCCTGCTAAGATCACAGACTCTACAGGAGAATTTACTACTGCCACTTACCTAACTGCATTCTAAATACTTCTCCTTATACCCTCAGTGAGAGTAGTTCTTACCTCTCACCGAAGAAGCTTCTTGTAGCAAACAGAAACATTAGAGAAAACACCTGACAGTGGGATATCCAATCCCAAATGATATATCTACAACACAACCCTGATGACTAAGGCTCAGTGAATATCATGTAAGAGAGGGTAGAAAACTGTGACTGCCAGAGGACTTGGCAACCACGGGTAGTTTTCTATATATGCCAGGGAAACTGCACCCATAAAATCTCAACAATATAGCTACTTAAACAAGAACTTCACAATGATAATAGTTGGCCAGTGTGGATGGGGAAAAATCTCACAAGCCTCTACCCCTACATGAAGAGGTACAGGCAATTAATAGTTTTTCAGAAAGGGAGAGTCAATTTTCTCTGAGGATAAGCCCTAACCCTTGACAGATTATGTGATTCCCAAGTGGACAGCCCTAAACAAATACATATATAAACAACACTAAATAGATTCAGTAAACTGTATTTATTTGTGCATTGTATATGTGCGCGTGTGTGTTACAATAATTTAGGAAGAGTTCGTGAATTTGGAAGTATAAGAGCAACATGGAGGAAGATGCAGGAGGAAGAATGAGATTGGAAATGATACAAATAGAATATTCATGTATGAAAATCAAAGCAATAGGAAAGAAAGAGAGAAAAAATAAGACACCAAAACTTGAGCTGAAAAACTGAATCAGAAAAAGAAAGATTTGAGGAGAAAAGTACCATTTTAATGGAACAGCTAAGTATTCTTGAAATCACATAAAACGACACTTAGTTCGCCTTATAATGGTCTGCAAATCTGCCTGCCTTCCTCTGTAGACAAGGTCCCTAAGGGACCATCTTCCAATTCTCACGGAATTCTTCACTCCATGAAAATATCTGACAACTGGAAAGCTCTGAATAATCTACGATGGGTAAAATAAAAAGGTCAACATTTTTAGCTATAACAATTTATGTCAATTGCATTCTTGATATTTCCATTTGGAAACTCCTAATTTAAAAACAAAACTCTCAATGTTCTTTTCATCCTGGTATCCCCCGACTTCCTCCCATTTTTGTAAGGTACATATCACATCCCTAACTCAGTTACATTATTCTCCAAACCTACAAGTTGGAGTGGTATTTAAAACCACAAATCTAATCTGTGCTTTCCCTAGCTTAAAACTCTTTCAGAGTTTGGAAATACAAAGGAACTGGAAACAAAAGCATTCCTTCTTGCTGTGGCCTACAGAATGCCCCACCATGAGCACCCACTCACTCCCTAGGCTGTCCCTACTCTTAAGCCACCTGTCTTCCTCTATGATCTTCAAACACATCGTGCAGTTTTGCCTTTGAGCCTCTGCACTGTTCTCTCCTGAAATGTTCTCTCACCCTCTTATGCATGACTTCCTCCTGTCACTCAGATCTCACTTTAAAAGCCACCTCTTCTGAGAAACTTTTCGATGAACACCCAGGCTAAAATAGATACTGAGGTACACTACCAATGAACCGATTTTAATTGTCTGAATGGAACATTAGTTCTTGATATTTCTCATCAGATCATCATACTCCCACTGAAAAAGCAGAATTATTTGCGTCAGAAGATTCAAGATCATCCCCAGAGTTCAGAGGCTTTCTGCAAAGACTCACCAGACTGAACACAGTCAACCACCCAGCTAAGATTCACTGGTGAGAAGGGAACACCACAGCACTAGGTTTAAGAACTGAGATTATGGGGACAAGAAGGAAAAAAGCTCACATGTGTGTCTAAAAGTCCACTCCCAACACAGACCGCAGAACATAATTATCAACAATGAACTGCTTACATATACAGTGTGTTTGTTGTCTACTACTAAAGTTCATGATAAATCCAAACCTATAGTGATTTTTAAACATTGATTTTAGTACTTATTTTTGCATTTGTATGTGTGTTTATCTAGTCATAGATGAGGGTGTTTAAAGAAGTCAGAAGAGAATGTCAGAGCCCCTAGAGATGGAGATGCCTAGTGTGAGAACTTGTAAAGTTCTGTTCCATTCCAAGAGCAGCAAACATTTTTTAATTAAAAAAATTCATATAATATGATACTTTCTCATGCCCCAACTACTCTTACATTCTTTCTACCTCCCTATACACTGAATTTTATACTTTCTCTCACACACACTTTTCAAAACGAAACAAAAACAAACACACACACACACACAAAAACCACAAAATGAAAGTAAAAACAAGCAAACAAAAGACAAAAATAAAACAAAATAACCAAAACAAAGCAAAATGAAAGGAAAAGCCACAAAAACACCATTGAGTTCATTTTGTGCTGGCCAACTACTCCCGGGTATAGGCATATTCAGAGACATTCCATTGGAGAAAACTGATTTTATTTTTTCCCCTTTGCCAGCAAGCTATCAACTGTAGCTAGCTCTTGGTTAGAGGTGGGACTCCATGTCCATTATTCCTCTCAGTACTCACAACCAAGAGCAAACTCTTAACTGATGAGCCATCTCTGTAGCCGGTTGTCAGAATGTCTCTGCCCAACACACTCCCACATTCCACAGTCAGGGGAAGAAAGAAGGTATTTGGTATAAACCATACCGTTAACTCAAACATTTCAAGTTTAGAGAACCACCTTAGCACTTACAAACTAATGAGAATCCTCTCAACATCTAGATTCTCTGAAACCAGTCAAAGGACACTTTCACAAGCAGGCATCTCCAAAACAGCAGTCTGAAACCTGCTATACTAACTCTTTATAAACACTTATTCATTACTGCAGAGCCTATTCTATTAGCAGATCAACAAAGCCAAAAAAAAAAAAAAATTGTTGTTTCCTAATCTAACTTTCAAAAATATTTGTATTCATTAAGCAAACATTTACTTAACACTTACCACGACTCAGCAATGGGAACTCAAAAAGGAATAAAATACCATCTGCCCCTTAGGAACTCACACTCTAGAGAGAGAGATGAATAAACAAAGACCGTATTTATAGCACATTATTTTAAAAATCATTGCCCTGGTATGTTTTCTAAAAGTGATTAAAGCAAGATGGTGAGAGGTTAACCCTATCTCCATGTGTAAGGGAAGACTGCCTAGAAAAACAGAGGATGAAGAGCTCACTTTCGCTTGAGGTCCCTGAGGAAGTATCACCAAGACCTTATGCTAAGAGGAAAAAGCTCAGACAGCAGCTCAGGTGCCTTCACCTTCCAGTTGAGAGCACCACTGACAAAGTAATTAAAGGAAAAGCTCTGAGTCCATTGGATGCAGCAGGCACAGTGTGACTGCATTAGGAACTCTCAATCTGGCTCCAACTGGCTCCAGTTAACTCTTCGCAGGTCATCATCATAAAGTAGTCATGGTCTTGCCACCACCACTTAATCTCAGAGTCTCAGTTTCCAGGACCATAAATGAAATGGCTGGATATAATTAAATTCAAGCATTGTATATTGATTGAATATAAATAATATCTAAGCTGTTACCAGTCTGCTAATTTTTACTATTGAATGGTTTCAGCGTACTAACATTGCCCTGAATGTCACAGACTACATACATAAAGAAAGCCTGTTCTCCTTAGTATTTTCATTACACACTTACTTCCCCAAGCCTCAGACAGACATATATTTGGGACTCACAGTTGCTATCAGCAATTTCTGCCTCCAACTCGAACCTCAGGATGAGGTTGATAAAAAGTTTGCCTTCTCCAGCTTCCACAAAAATGAGGCAAGCATATGAGAAAGAAAAATTAAAGCAAGACCTAAGAAAAGGTTTTATTAAGAAAAATGTTACAATTATGTGAACAAGCTTCAATCTACTTTTCTGGGGGAAAAAAAGAATAAAATACTACCTCATGGTACTGTGAGAAGTAAATTAATAATTCAAAAATAAGTATTTCATACATATTTGTCATTATTATTATTACTAATAACTAGAAAGTAGAATTAACTGCTTTATAAATCAGTTCATCTGTTTCCACAGTGGCAAGACGACCCATAGGATATTAAAAGGACTGTGCCTCAAGAGAAGGCAATCAGTATATGGTCTGGTCAGGGTCTTTATCACCACATTTTACTCTGAATTCTAATCACTATATTGACAGCAAGAGAGGGCAAGGTGACCATGCAAGCAAGCCTAGACACAAGATCACTAAAGAACTAGACTCTGCAGAACTGTAGACTTACTGCTGCTCATAAAGAGACATCTCTTCACAAGATGGAGTGCAGACAGAAAATAATCCCAAGCATGAAGAGGTGCTCAATGATACTGCTGCTCTTAGCATCAAAGAAAGCAGGATGCAGGGACCACAAAAGTGAGCTGCAAGTTCAACATGCATTTAGTTACCAGATGCACCAGATAGCAGTGCTGACAAATTAGAAGAGTTACAGTTGGCGTATGATTAAAATCTCCCTGTTAGGTTATATTATGAATATATGTATGTATATGTGTGTACATGTATGTATAGGCATATACATATATGAATGTAATAAAAATTAGTGAAAAAAGAGGCCAGGGATTTGAAGGAGATTGGTGAGAGGGTTTGGAGGGAAGAAAATGTGGGGAGAAATGCTGTAATTAAATTATAATCTCAAAAAATAACTACAAGATCTGTCTGTCAAGCATAAATACATTTTAACTTATTACACCACGCGAAGTACCCGCTGGTGCTGACAGAGCATGAAGCAGGCCTCTGTGAGCAATGGTCACAGAGCCAGCAAAACAAGCACTCATACACCTGGCAGAAGGAAAAGCTTTCTGAGGGAAAACAACAGTCCCTTCCCCTCCGAAAGGATGGATTATCTCTGGGCTTCCTAGGAGTTTTAATCTATCTTCCCAGAGAGAGAAGCCAATACAATGTGCTTACCAGAGAAACATCCATGAAGTGGGTGTAAGAGGGGACAGAATGGTTTCTCACCACTCTCCTATCCTGGCTTCCTTTAAAAGTAGCCTGAATGCATGGTGCTGGCCACACATGCGGCAGAGGAGGGTCTTGTTAGCCATCAGGGGGAGGAGGGACCCTTGGGCCTGAGGGTGTTAGATGCCCCAGTGTAGGGGAATGCCAAGGAGGGAAGACGAGAGTGGGTGGGTGGGAGAATACCCCCATAGAGGCAGGGGGAGGGGGGAAGAAATGGGGTAGTTCCAAAGGGGAGATCTGGAAAGGGGGAAACATTTGAAATGTAAATAAAGTATCAAGAAAAATAAAAAAATAAAATTAAAAACAGAGAAATTCTAAGATAAAAAATAAAATAAGGAGTCAAAAAAAAAAAGTAGCCTGAATGTAGATCTATGTATATATCTATATATAATGTTTAATTCAACTATAGATACAATCCAATACTACATTTCTGACAGATCAGGTCTTAAGAGACTGAACACTTACAAAGAATACCTGTAATACCTATATTTTTAGTAGCTAAAAAAATAAATCAACCTCACTAGCAGTAAGGGAACTATAAATGAAATGAGATGCTGGAGAGATGTGTCAGTGGTTAAGAGCACTGACTCCTCTTCCAGAGAACCTGAGTTCAATTCCCAGCAACCAGATGGCAGCTCAGAACTGTCTGCAACTAGATATACACGCAAGCAAAAAAACAAAAAAAAGTACATCAAATAAATATATTATTTACAAAAAGATATTCTATATACTATAAACCAATGCACTAAAAGTGGAAAGGATTGATAGAATCTACTATTAAGGTATGAGAGGCGTAAGTCTGCAGTCTTTTAGAGATAAATTTGATATTGCCTTTCAAAAGCCAGGTAGGCCCCTGGATATTATACATAAAGAAGGCTATTTTTGAAAAATATTTATACTTTTATAATAGCAAAGAAGAAAAGAATGTACTTGTTTATTAAACCCTGAAAAGATAACTGAAGAAATAATTTATGCTATATCCATGTCCCAGAATACCATACAATTAAAGGATATAATTGGCTATATGGAACTATCTTAAATAAATAAATAGGAAACAAATGGAATTTACTATTAACTTAAACTTTAACAATCCCCATTACAAATGCCCTAGAAAGGGCATTTTATTTACCAAATGTTTCATTTCAGTTCAAAATTCAAGAATTTCTTTTTTTTCTTACTAAATGGTAAGTTTTATTTTTATTTTTTCCAATCATCGTGATTCGTTTTTGATGTTTTTAATTTAAATAGAATTATATAACTTCCTCATTCCTCCTGAAACCCCTCCTAGTGAGTACCCCTTGACCTCCCTTGATCCCTCTCAAGGACGCAGTCTCTCTCTCTTTTATTATAGTTGTACACATATACAAGTACATCTATACACAAATATATAGAAATAGAAGCTGCTCAATATGTTTCTGATGTTTGTGTGTGTGTGGTTTCAAGGCTGAACACTCTGCACTGCAAAACTAATAGCAGGTCTGGAAGACACTAATTCCCCTTCCCCCAGCAGTAGACAGTTACTCATAATGCTTGTGTAGGAGTGGACCCACAGAAATCTCCCCCTTCCACATTATTCCCACTGACGTTGCTATTCAAGAATTTCTAATAAATTTATTCTCTAAATAAAGCTATAAGAAATGCGAGTATGCCGTCATTTTCTCTGTCCAAACTTGAAGCAGCAATTCTGCTGCCGCATATAGAAATGTGCATATCAAAAGTTTATTAAATTTGACTTCCCTCTTGTATCTCATAGTTTCATCAATCTTATCTCTATCATGTCCTATAATAGTTATTGAAGGTACTGATAAAGTAATGTATGTATTATATAATATATAATGTCGAAGACAAATTTGATTTTGGTCTCACTTTAAAATGTGTACAAACATCATATACACATACCATACATACATATACAACTACATGCAAATTATAGAACATAAAATTTACACCAATTAACACAAAATGAAATGGAGGCCAACACTAAGAAAAATCAAATAATCATTAAGTTAAATAATAAAATAATGACATTTTAAATTAATTTATGGGCTCACAATATGTATCAACATGTAAGAGTGATTGCAACACAAAGCTGATAAACTCAGATCCCTCAACCCCACAGTGCAAGAAGAGAACTCTATACTACAACACATGCAAATGTGTGCCTATACACGTATCCACACTCTTTTTTTCTCCTCCCCCCTCACACACATAGAGAAAGAGAGAGAGACAAATAACTTAAAAGATAATTTTACTATTAAGTTAAACTTCATGCAGTGCATTTATATTTTAAAAGATTTTTGAAAGACTGGAGAACAACTCAACAGTTATGAGAAATGGCTGCTCTTCCATAGGACCTGGGTTGGGTTGTCAGCACCCACATGGTGGCTCAATAAATTCCAGGGGACCCAATGCCCTCTTCTGGTCCTTGTAGGCATCAGGCATACACAAGATGTGCAGACTTACATGCAGACAAAAAAAAAAAAATACATACATAATTTTTAAATTAAAAATTAAATGTAAACCATGTAGGCAGTATAGTGCAAGCTATAGGCTCACAAAAGAAATTATTCAATGGGATTCAATATGCACAGGAATTAAAGCCAACCACAGACAAGTAGTGTGGGGAAGGAGGAGAGGGGATGAGGGGAGAGAAGAAGGGGAGAATATGGAGGGGATGGGGTGGGGGAGGAAGGACAGACAAATAACTCTAAGGCTGCTTGATAAAGCCTAAAGGAATCATGTTATCTTACTAATTTAATTATTGATTTGGGGGGGCAAGAGGGGCATGTGAGCACAGTGCTTGAGGAAGTCAGAAGAAAATATCTAATCCCCTGGAGCTAGAGTTACATGTGGTGTGAACCACCACGTGAGTGCTGGGAACTGAACTCAGGTCCTCTGGAAGAGCAACGAGCTCTCTCAAGTGCTGAGAATCTCTCCAGTCTTGGAATCACATTATTTTATATTTGCCTAATATTATGTGTCAGAAAGTATTTTATTTTAGTAGATATACAGAGTATGCCTTAAAATAGAGAAAGGCTGGACCTTAACATCTTGTATTTCATAATTTAGCATTGCTATTTTTATTTTACATTTTTAAAATGAAAAAGCACAGGTAGGCAATTAGTATTGAACACATGAGTTCAGCTGATACAGGATTTAATCTGTCAACCATCCACTGGCTAAATCAATTTTGTTGTTGTTGTTGGGGTTTTTTGTTTTGTTGAAACAAACAAACAAAAAACATGTCTGGTAATTTGAAGAGAAGGTCAAAAGCCCAAAAGACATTCTTAATTAGTCTCAACACATTTAGGATTTAAGTGACTTGGCACTTGACTTATGCCTGGGTCAAATACAATTCAAATAAGATATTTCAAAGTATTAATGAACTTCCACCATGATTTAAAATGTTTATTCCTACTAAAATATAAACAGCAATAATTTTTTCTTACAGAAACTTAGAATTGAAATATAGTAAATATACAAATGTTTGAAAACTTAATGAAATTAATTAATACATGAATCTGCCCCTTTGAGGACAATCTAACCTACTTGAGCCCTTGAATATGGCTAGTAGAGACAGGTATGACTCCATCATCTTTTCCTGTCAATTAATGCCCTAAACTCAGTCTTTGTTTATTTCCAAGCTAGTATTCTACTTTAGGCTTTTATTTACTCAAATTAAATTTATATATTAGAGGTTCTTCAATTAAGTGTGAATTAATTTATATATCTTGCTTCAGCTAGATCACTCTAAATCAAACTAGTCTTTGTTGATGGTAGGACCTAGCTCAAAGCCTTGAGAAGGCTTTCACAGGAGCCCACACAGTCCAGGTTTCCACCAACTGCTGCCAACTTGCCTCTCCAATCTCACTCTGCCTCAAAGATGTACTTCAGATTCTGCTGGCATGTAAATCAGATTTCAATCTACCAAATTCAAAAATGCTGTCACTTAAATAAAACACTAGGTTCTAAAGAATTCTGTACCAATTCTAAATGCCCCACCCATAAAACAATACGACCATATCTACGCTACTTATGTGATTGAAGTGAGGACTAACTAAATGAGTCAACAATATAAAAAAACTGAGGCATCATTTAAAAAAACAAAAAACAAACAAACAAACAAAAAAACCAACTTCCAACAAAGAGTACACACACTCTACACTTCAGAAACCCATTTAACCTCTGGTTGTACAGCTAAGTAGTGGATGGCTGTCACTTTTATAAACAGCTCATTTTTTCTCATGTTTTCTATTGGTTCTCCATTTGAATACAAAGAATCCTGGTTTTGAATCTCGAGAACAGTTTGATTAAAGTTTAAGAGAGAGAAAAAACAAGAAGGAAAAAATAGACCAGGCAAACTGTGACTTGACAATGGAGAAAGGAGAGAAAGCCATGGCAGACAAGCAGCCACATGGCAGACAGACAAGCAGCCACATGGCAGAC
>JADRCH010000010.1:9661324-9695106 GCA_019843965.1 Rhynchomys soricoides | reverse complement strand
ACATGGCAGACAGACAAGCAGCCACATGGCAGACAGACAAGCAGCCATAAGGCAGACAGACAAGCAGCCACAAGGCAGACAAGCAGCCACATGGCAGAAGGGGTAGAGGGATACTTCAGAGAAAAAGAGTGAGAAAGCTCACAGTGTCAAGGAAAGCATGCCTAGGTTCTAGAAAAAGAAACAGAAAAAGTTATACTTCTCTGAGTAACTCAAAAGAGCAGGGTGACTTACCAGCTGTGTGGCTGGGGCTCCCTAAGCACCTGCCAAAAAGAAACAACTTTTGTTCCTTAAATGGCCTGTGTGGTAACTGCTGCTGGTGACTCTCTTCTCTCTAATGAGACTAAAAATTAAGAGGCTACAAGAAAATGAACATCAGTGTTTGAGACTACTTTGGTCTCTGGTTATGAGTCAGTAATAGATTGATCAGCTAATAGTCTTTAAAGTCAGGGGAAATTTATTTTTAATTTTCACTGGAATATATCCATTGAACAAAATACTAGACTTCGTTATGACACAATCATATGAAGTGGAAACTTAAGAGTTCTTTGGAAAGTTGATTGGACGGTGTTTTACTGGGGCAAACACATAAAGGAACTGAAGTGGACATAGGTGAAAGGCTAAGGCGACTCGTAAAGGAACATTTGGCTGAAGCAGACACAGGTGAAAAGATGTTCTGCTAAAGCAAGCAAATTAAAGGACATGCGATGGAGGATTCTTCTCTAACATCATACATATATTGGTCCGCCCTACACTGCATAGTTGAGCTCCATTTGTTGGGACTCCATAGAAAGAAACACACCAAAAAACTTCTGGTTGTGTGCTGCAGTTTCTAGCCGCTTATGTTAACTCAGGCTGATTGGCAGAGTGCAACTGAGACAAACACACATGCTGAGACAAGACCTGTGGAGGACACTGATGTTTGGAGGTATTGTTTTATGGGTGGTGCATTTAGAATTGGTACAAAATTCTTTAGAACCTAGTGTTTTGTTTAAGTGTCAAAGACAGTGACTTAGGCTGAACTTGGCTTGTTGGTACAGCTACTTGTGCAACACCCATGGGCCTTGAGTCTTCATTGATCTTCGCTTCCCTGAGAAAGGCACAGCTGAAAAGTTCTCTCATTCCTGCTGGTCTCTCCTTGCTGACTCTGTATGGAGGCTGAGGCCTGGCTGTCTCTGCTAGGTACTACCACTGCTGCTGATTTGTGTTTGCTATCCTGACTCTACTGAATTGGACTGCTGGTGTATCTGTGAAGTATCTGCGAGTGGATCGAGATGCCACTGCTAACCTGTGAAATGGACTGCTAATTTCCAGACAACACAGATGGGAGTTGCTCCAAAGAACCTTTCTAAACAGGTGCACTTCCCCGTATCCTTTCTTTCCTACCTCTGGTAGGTGGTGGGCTACAAGGATGATTAAAGTGTTTAAGAACCATTATTTAAAATACGGTTTGACATAACAGGGAGAGAGAGAAGGAGAAGGAGCAGAGAAAGAGAAAGGAAGAAAATTAAAGGGAGACGAAAAAAAAAAGAAAGAAAGAAAAGTGACAGGAAAGGACTTCACAGAGAATCTTGGCTACGGTAGTGAGGGAAAGCAGAGAAGAGGGACTCCAATCAAAGAGAGACAGAAAACCATTTGAAAAGGACCAGTGCGCATATTTCAAGGAGAGTGACCCAACAAATGGAAGCTGGGGGCAGGAAATCCCAGGCCTTAGGAAAACTCCCCAAAAGAGCAAAGGTGTTAGCCCTGGGTGAAGACAGTGATTAGGGGAGACAGGGTTTGGCCCCCCTCTCCGAACCCAGGGTAACTCTGAGAGTGGAGGGGAAACCCACTCAATTCTTAGTGGACACAGGGACTCAACATTTGGTCCTCCTCCAAGCCAATGGCCCCATTTCCAAGAAAACAATCTTGGGTCCAAGGAGCCACTGGCAACAAAATGCATTCATGGACTACCCAAAAAACAGTGGACCTAGGGATGGGCTGAGTATCCCATTCATTTATGGTCATCCCAGACTGTCCCTACCCTCTGTTGGGGCAAGACTTACTCTCCAAGATGGGGGCCCAGATACACTTCATGCCCAATGAGCTGCAACTAACTGGCCCAAAAGGAGAGCCCATGAGTGGAGGAAAGACCTCTCCAACTGACCCCTGCTGGGAGCCAAGGCTACCTGGTTTACAGACAGGAGCAGTTTTCTCCAAGAAGGTCAGAGACAAGAAGGTGCTACCATGGTGGACAGCACAAATGTCATCTGGGCTGAACCTCTAACCCCTGCACATCAGCGCAAAAAGCAGAGCTAATTGCCCTCACCAAGGCCTTGGAACTTGGGGTCGGCAAGAAAATTAACATCTACACAGATAGCAGGTATACTATTGCCACAGCCCATATCCACGGAGCTATATACTACCAGAGGACTGCTCACATCAGAGGGAAAATAAATAAAAAGCAAGCAGGAAATCTTGTATCTCTTGGATGCCCTGATGAAGCCAGCAACTGTGAGTATTATTCATTGCCCAGGACATCAGAAGGGAAGAGCCTCAGTGGCCCAGAGCAATATCCAGGCAGATCAAGTGGCTCAAGAAGTGGCTATGCAGGAGCAGCCTATCAGGGTTATGGGCCTGCAAGAGACAACCGCTGGGAAATGGGACTGGACTAAGGGATGGCCTCACTCAACTGCTGGACTGAGCATCCCAGATGGAGGAGCTGGAGAAGGGACTGAAGGAGCTGAGGGAGTTTGTAGCCCCATGGGTAGGGAGCAACAGTGTCAACTGGTCAGGTCCCCCAGTGCTCCAAGAGACTGAACCACCAACCAAAGAATGCATATGGAAGGACCCATGGTGCTGTCCACATATGTGGCAGAGGAGGATCTTGTTAGCCACTAGGGGGGAGGAGAGGCCCTTGGGCCTGAGGGTGTTAGATGCCCCAGTATAGGGGAATGCCAGGGAGAGAAGACAGGAGTGGTGGGTGGGTGGGGAAATACCCTCATAAAGGCATGGGGAGGAGAGGAGGGGGTAGGGGGTTTCCAAAGGGGAGACTTGGAAAGGCAAAACATTTAAGATGTAAATAAAATATCAAAAATTTTATATATATGAATGAATGGACTCAGATTGCTAACTACCCTACCAACTATTACCTAGAGAAGGAAGGACAATGGGGCACATAAGAAGGGAGAACTATACTCCCCAGGAAGCAAGCAAAAGACTTACTTGGCCAAATGCATAAATGGACTCATTTAGGGGATAATCTCATCCAAGCAGTCAAGGTATCTAAGGTATATGTAATGGACCTCAGGGTTTTAGCCAGACATACAGTAGAACAGTGTAAGGTATGCCAGCAAGTAAATGCTTATGCAGTTAAGAGTAAACTGGGCAAAAGACCTAGGGGAAAATGGCCTGGAGTATATTGGGAGGTCGATTTTACAGAGGTTAAGCCAGGACAAATACCTTCTAGTGTTTATAGATCCTTTCTCTGGATGGGTTGAGGCTTTCCCCACCAACCAGGAAACAGTTACTATGGTAGCCAAGAAGATATTAGAGGAAAGTTTCCCAAGGTTCAGAGTGCCCAAGGTAACTATATTGGACAACAGTCCTACTTTTGTCTCTAAGGTAAGTCAGAGATTGGCAGAGATACTGGGGACTAATTGGAAGCTCCATTGTGCATATCAACCCCAGAGCTCAGGGCAGGTAGAGAATGAACAGAACCCTAAAAGAGACCTTAACCAAATTGTCCTTGGAGACTGGCGCTGACTGGGTGGTGCTCCTTCCCCTGGCCCTGTTCTGAGCCTGGAACACCCCTTACCATTTTAACCTGACCCCTTTTGAGATCCTGTATGGGAGCCCCACTCCCTTGACCCCGGCTCACAATTCCCCCAGAGTGACTTTTCAGACTGACAAGGATCTTATGGCTTGATTACAACCTTTCCAATCAGCCACCAGGAACTGTGGCCTACACTTAGTGCCCTGACTAACGAAGGTACCGCAGAGGTTCCACACGAGTACCAAGTTGGAGATTGGATATATTTTAAGAGACATCGTGCTGAGAACTTGGAAGCAAAATGGAGAGGGCCATTCCTGGTGTTGTTGACCACTCTGACCGCCGTTAAAGTGAATGAGTAACTTCTTGGGTTCACAAAACTCACAGCAGATCAGCACCTTCACCTGACACCAACTGGATAGCAGCCAGGTACCCAAGCAACCCCTCAAGCTCAAGATCACCAGCCTTCTGCAAGGCCAGAGAACCCATGAGATGGCTATAATGTATCTTCCTTTCTGAGCCTCAGCACCCCCCACAACCCTACCAAAGTGACTCGGCAAGTACTCTCAGCCACTGGGGATGTAACTTGGTCCACTAAAGAGGAACACTGGCCTTATACCTGGTGGCTGGACCTTGTCTTTGATCACTGTAAGTTAGCAGTGGGCCTTGACTCCTGGGATATCTAGAGACACAGGGGAAGGGATTACCCGAATGTGGGGGACGAGGGAATTGCAAATCTAAACCATGTCCCAGAAGCAGCCTTGGAGGGTGGGGCTTAGGGTGTGAACACCTGAAGTTGAGAAGTGTCCTTCAAGAAACCCCCATATATGTGTACCCCCAAGATGGGAGAAGCCAACAGCAGGCCCATCAGTGTGAGAGGCCAACCACTTTTTTCTGTGCTGCCTGGGGTGTGTGTGTGTGTGTGTGTGTGTGTGTGTGTGTGTGTGTGTGTGTGTGTAACATCAGGAAACACATACTGGAGACCATTCCAGGAGGTAAAGATTCAATTGCCAAGGTGAGAGAAGGGTTAGCTAAGCGGAAGAGAGAAAGAGAACAGAGTCAGGGCTGGTAGAGTCTTGGTTTAACTCCTTCCCTTAGTTAACCACCCTCATATCCACCTTGTTAGGACCCCTAATTGTTCTCCTGCTATTGTTGACCTTTGGACCCTGCATATTGAACAAGGTTATAACCTTCATAAGAGAGCAGTGCAGCTGATGGTCCTGCGGCAATACTATGAGATCCTGAGGACAGGACCTGAAGAATATGAGTTAGTTACCCAAGACCCCTGAGCATAGCTCCAGGATTGGAGCTTGTACAACACAAAGGGAGGAATGAGGAACCCTAAGGGCTTTTTCCAGTCCCACACCTTCCTTACAGCTTCCCCCTTCCTGCCTGGGGTCAAGGATAGGCCAAGTTCCATTTTCTACCCACAAGAACATTCTTGAGTAAAAAAATTCTCAGAATGTACTGACTGATAGTCACCTGACCCTCTGTAAAGTCCCAGGTAGAGTTCAAATGTCATGCTTACTAGCCAATAGATTTAAAGGTCAATATGCTTAAGTTTTAATTGTAACCTTGCTGATGTAACCTGTGCCCCTAAAAAGTATAAAAACTGCTTGTAATAGCCATTCGGGGTCACCATCTTGTCACTCATCTCGAGGGACTGATTGAGGGTTGACCCCAACATGCTGGAAAATAAACTTTTCGCTTTTGCATCAAAAAAAAAAGTTAAAAAAAAAATTAAAGTTACAATCATATGTGTGTACCATGCATTTTTATCACATTTATATGGCCAACCCATTATCCTCTCTTTTCTACCCTCACCCTTGCTTCTGGACCTTTTCTCTTCCCAACTAGTATAGGGGAACTTTTTAATAGACGATCATTTTATCTAGGTATGGTCGCACAGACCTGAAGTCCCAGCATTTGGGAATCAAAGTCAGGAGACTACAAGTCTGAAAGCCAAACTGGGATAAATACTGAGATAAATAAATATTTCTCGCCAAATACAACAACAAATGGATTATAATATAGAAGGTTATTTACTTTTATTATGAATCAGATTAACTAAAAGTAATTTATGTATCATTTTTTAATTTTTACTACACTTATTTTGTGCACACACCCTCAGAACAAGAGCGGAGATGAGAGAACACTTTCACTGTTATCCTGAGTTCTTTCTCTCCTTCTACCATGTGAGTTTTGGAGTCAAATTCAAGGTCTGAGGCTTGGCATAAAGCACATTAACTGCCTGAGTCATCTTGTCAGTCGTAGGTATGTGTCTTAAGGAGAGCAGACTAATACTTGTCAATCATTGCCTTTACGTAATTTCTTGTATGAAGCTAGCCAACAGCAAGCTCAAAGTTCAGACAGTGAAAGGCAAGAGCACTGCAGTCAGCAGCAGGGCAGTTCAGAATGTGTGGGACGCAGAGCAGTGACCCCTGTAAGAAAGACTACTGCGACGGACCTCACGGTCTATAAGATTCCTGAATTCAAAGTAATTCCCTCTAGCACCCTTTTTGAAGAACATTTGACAAATATGCAAAGATACCTAAATTCATTTAACGTTCGATTTTTCCCAGAAAATTAAAAGCAATTTTAGTCACTCTGAATCTGTATTCCCCTTTTAGTTAAATTACAGACTAAAGTAAGACAATATCAAGTGACTTGAACTTCCACTTTTGCTTTGACAGGCAAATTGTTGAAAATAATTAAATAAAAGAGTACTCCAATTCCCCCAGCAGGCAGACATTTCTATGCCACCTCCAGCTCTAACTTTTGATGTATGTGCTGACAGGAATGTCAATTACTGAACTAATAATACAGTGTATTGAAAATGCATGAACGCCTATCTATAAAAGAAAAGAAACTATTACTTCCTACTTTGTGACTTTTGTAGTTTTACAGAGGTGAAAACTGATAGATTTTTCAATAGACAAGGTAACATTGCAAACAGTCAAAAACTGTCAAGAACAGAAGAGAAAAAGTTAAAGAAAGATAGAAATGATGCTGCTTGTATCCTAATAGTATATGATCATGAGAAATTGGAATTTTCAATATATGTTTTTCATACTTTTCAATTCATTTCTACAAATGCTACCTTTATTTTTCTTTCCTAGTACTGAATACTGAGACATTGTAAAGACATAGCTATTAATTACTCATTCTTCTTAAAATTTTTTTTACTTATAGTACTGAGCAGGCAAGATCTCATTAAAAACTAGCATTTTTTAAAAAAGTCCAACAAGAGGGCAGAGAGAGAACAACATGGCTATCTGGGATTTAAAATAAATCTAAGCCAAATAAACGCAAGTTCCACAGAGCACAGGCAAAGGCATCTGCTGTGCTTGAAACTAACAATCTAAGTTTGGCGCCTGGGAACCTTGTGCTGGAAGGAGAACCTACTCTTTCAACTTCCCTCCTGGTACCTACAGGTTCCATATGCATAGGAGAGCCTACAACATATGAGTGCCAATGCACAAATACAGAGACAGGGGGACAGAGGCAGAGACAGAGACAAGAGGGACAGAGAGACAAGAGACAGACAAAACAGACAAAGAGAATTGATTAAAAATAGTAATAATGGAAAAACAGTGAATAGATGAGTGTAAAATTTCTGAGGTAGAAAATGGTGGAAAACTAAATCAAAAGGGTAAAAACAGGATTGAGAGCCATAATAAAAGAATTTTTGCTAAATAAAGTGAGAAACACAAACATTTCCGGTTCACCCTCAGACAGGGTCTCAGTATATATGTAGCCCTGGGTGGCCTGGAACTTCCTGGAACCACACTGGCCTCAATCACAGAAATCCACTTACCTCTGTCCCCCAAGTGCTAGGCTAGGATTAAAGGCATGAACCATTGTGCCAGACCTGGAAACACCAATGGGTCTAAGGGAAGTAATACGACCCACTTCAAAAGGATAGTTGATGTGAGGGACACAGACTAGAGAAGGCAAGAGTAAATAAAAGAATCAGAGAGGGCCAAGTAGTATTGGAGTCTTCATTGCCAGAGTCTTAGTTTAAGAGGTCCCTCCACCTTTTGATAAGGGAAGAATGAAGACCTGGCTGTATGATAGTCATTTACAGAACCTTGGAAAAGGGTACTCACTACATAACAAAAAAGAATGAAGAAAACCATTAGACATAAGTCTGGAAACAGTACTCTACTGTTCATGTTCAGCATGGAGATGTGTAATTGGTCAAACCCTCTCTGTTGTCTCCTGGAAGTAGACAGTCTTATCCATGTACACAGCTTGCTAAACTACACATGGACGTTCCAAAAGTTCCACTTACTTCTGAGATCTTGGTCAATCTATGATTTTCAACCAGAATTCCCATTCTGTTGCTATAAAAATTATAACTGGTATTCCCAACAATGCTTCAGAAATAATGTTTTTCCATATTCTGTTCCCATGAAATAAATCCTTTCCAGTATCAAAAGTAATGTTGGTTTGGGGTTTTGTTTTCAGCAGTATCATAAGAATAAATCAGTATTGGGGATGTGCAGGTGTATTCTTTAAAGCTACATTATCACTGAGTTCACTATAATAAATCTCTACAGAGTTCAATAGTTTTTCTACTGAACAGACTGGTCACCATCTTTTGATAACTTTCCAAAGTCCTGAATGGCTCTTTCTGACAACTTTATCCACTTTTATCACTATACTATAATAGATGGATTTGCAAAATTCTTCCTTAGTCTCTCTACACTAAGTATACTTTAAATATCATTTGTCTGAATAACCTACTAAAAAAGTCATAGAAAATATTTTGAAACATTTCTAAGTATAGGCACGGCTGCTATACTGAAATTACTGTTTTGTTTTAGCTGTTAACATGCCTCTGTTTAAAAGGCTTATTCAGGTGGACATAAGTGGCAGAAGCCTGCTAGGCAGAGGAAACAGCATTTATAAAGACAGAGAAGCAAGTCGGGAGGCCTATGCTTAAGAACTGGGTGTGTGAATTCCTTTCTATTTTCAGCTTCCCTGTCCAACGACAAAGACAGGCAAATCTCTTGTATCGTAATAATGCCCTCAGCTGACCAGAATAACCTAGTGTTTTTAGTTCAATGTATTCATCAGGTTTCTTGAAAGGGTAATTCAAACAGTCCTCCCTAACCTCTGTCTACTCTTCAACCCAAAACAAGGCTTATTCTCACGTTATTTGAATCACTCTCAGAGACCAGGGACTTTTTAAATATCCAAATATTATGCTCAGGTTTGAGTTCTTACCCCTAGGGTATCCTGTTCCATATGACAAGGGAGAGTACTGTCTGCTTCAGATTCTCCACTCTATACCTTCACTATACTGCCCTTTTCCATCTTGGATTATTCAAGGTCCGAGGACTGTTCAAACTAGGAAATCTACAATACTACTATCTAGAATACACAACTTTCTTATCTTTAAAGGTAATATTAAAAATGCTACATTTCAAGAAATGAAAAATGTCATTCTACCTTGGAGGTGGTTTAAAGGAGAACACCTCATTTCCTGTTTCAAAAAGTCCCATGGGCTTCAGGGTAGGAATGGCACAGGCTTCCCTGGACACACTTAGCTAACTCACCACTTACTTCATGTTACTTACCACTCAAAATTACAAGTGAAAAATTTCTTCACTAAATAAACATAAATGTAAAATACTATAATGCATTTTTAATGAAAATTAATTTTGTTTTCTTCTGATTTGATCTCTATATTGTTTCCATTTCTCAAGGGAATGGCATTTTGTGATGATACTACTTGAAATTTGGTGTTCAAATAACTTTCTGGTAACTGCTTATCATGCCTGTTTATTTTGCTTCAGGAAAACAGAATTCAGTTGCTCTTTTCTAACCATCTTCCATGTCTTTGCAGTAAATATAAAGCTTTCTAGGCCTTCCAGCAGCTAACGAGGATATGTAAGCCTTCTAAGTTTGCCCTAAAATATCCTGCTTGTGATTTCTGTACTTCTCCCATTTGTGTCAGTGGGAATGCAGGTAGCTAAATTCTTGAAAGTATTCTAAAGAGGACAGTGGAAACCTACTAAGGAAATAACCCTTGTGACTGATAGTACATTATACACACTGTACTATATAAACCACAGGCAGAAAATAAAAAACGCTCAATTTTACTTGAAACATATTCTTTGGTGGAGGTCAGTCATTATCAAAAGGACATGCAGGCAACTACAAGGACAAAGAAATGTGGAGAAGAACTATTGTCTTTGCCAATAAGCAGTATCATTTGGATATTTTAAGTTAGGTCCTTGGTGTCACTGCAGATTTCCAGCTCTACCTGTTCCAATTTTCATATGACAACATGTCCAAATAATATATGGCTTCTCATGAGGAACTCTAAACTTATAAAACTAGACATTCGATACAAAAGACAAAAATCACAAGAAAACAAAGGACTCATTTTGACAGGATGAAATCTTGGTACAGCTACTTTGCAAAGCTGTTATAACTAATTATATTTAATATAGTCAATCTACTGGTAGGTATATACCAAAGAAAACAAATGCATATATTCATAAAATGTATTTAATATTTATGGGGCATTATTCATAACAAACAATAGCGTTTCATGTTGTAATTGTAGCAGTAATCACACTTGACAGCACATGCTGGTGAGGATGTGGAGAAAGGAACATTCCTCCATTTGCTGTTGGGATTGCAAACTAGTACAACCATTCTGGAAATCAATCTGGCAATTCATCAGAAAATTAGAAAAAGATCTACCTGAAGACCCACCTATACCACTCTTGGGCATATACCCAAAAGAAGTCCCACCATACCACAAGGACACATGCTCCACTATGTTCATAGCAGCCTTATTTGTAATAGCAAGAAGCTGGATGTCCCTCAACTGAAGAATGGATACAGAAAATGTGGTTCATTTACAGAATAGAATACTATTCAGCTATTAATAATTATGAATTTTGCAGGCAAATGGGTGGAACTAGAAAAATGTCATCCTGAGTGAGGTGACCAGACCCAAAAGGACATGCATGGTATGTACTGACTAGTAAGTGGATATTAGCCAAAAACTACAGAATACCTAGGATACAACTCACAGACCATAAACAGAAAGGTCCAAGTAAGGATGCTTCAATCCCACTTAGAAGGGGAAAGAAACTATTCATGGGAGGCAGAGGGGGGAGGGACCCGGTGAGAGATGGGAGGGGGAGTGGAAAAGGGGAACAGGATCAGGTATGGGGGTAGCAGGTGAGAAGTCAGAGGACCAGCAGAATAAATGAAAATGTGCAGCCTTAGGGGGGTGGAAAATGGGGGGTACCCTCTAGAAAGTACCAGAGACCTGGGAGGTGAAAGACTCTCAGGACTCAATAGGGATGACCTTAGCCAAAAGGCCCAACATGGAGAGAGGGGACTTGAAGAGTTCACCTCCAATAGATAGACAGGCCCTCAAGTAGAAGGATGGGGTTGCCATCCCACAGTCAAAATTTCTGACCCAGAATTGTTCCTGTCTAAAAGAACTGCAGGGACAAAAATGGAGAAGAGAGGGAAAGGCAGTCCAGTGACCAGTCCAACTTGGGATGGATCTGATGGGGGTCAAGGTCTGACACTATTACTGATACTATAACGTGCTTGCCTAGCATGGCTATCCTCTGAGAGGCCCAGCCAGCAGCTGACTGAAATAGATGCAGATACTTACACCCAACAATTAGACTGAAGCCGGGGACCCCTATGTTTGAATTAGGGGAAGGATTGAAGAAAGTGAAGGGGAGAGCAACCCCATAAGAAGACTAGCAGTTTCAACTAACCCAGAGCCCTGGAAGCACCCAGAGACTGAGCCACCAACCAGGCAGCATACACAAGCTGCTCTGAGGCCCCAGCACATATATAGCAGAAGACTGCCTGGTCTGGACTCAGTGGGAGAAGATGTGCCTAATCCTAGAGACTTGAGGCCCCAGGGAGCAGGGGAGGCCAGGTGGAAGAGGAGCATTCTCTCAGAGACAGGGGGGGAGGAGGAATGGGAGGAGGAACTGTGGGAAGAGAGGCAACAGCTGGATTGTAAATAAATAAAATAAAATATATATATATATATATATATATATATATATATATACATACACACACACACATAATCAATATGAAATCTATATATGTATATACTTTTATATTTCTGCAAAGCCGGACAATAAAAACAAAATGAGGTTGAAAAAAAAATAAAAACTACAACAAAAAGAATGGATCCTAAGAAACAAAAAAGCTGACCAGACCAGTAAGGTCAAATTGAATGAATAATAGAACATATCCTAAGAAAGAAAAACCAAGACCTAGAGGTTCACATTGAATTTTACTAAGCCTTTACAGAGAAACCAAAAATTAACCCCAACTCTACTTAAACTACTCCAAAATTGAAGGAGTACATCAAACCCAAGCTATGAAGTCACTATTGCCTTGACACAAAGTCATCCAAACAATATAAAACAGAAGAAGCCAATAAATGCCCTGGACAAAGATGACAAAACTTTAACAAGAGCAAAGCCAACACAGTAGCAAAGTAAAGGGCGTAACTGACTATAAGCAAGTAGAAAACATTTCCAGAACCACTAAGTATGTGTGTCACCACATTAATAACAGAACAGACAAAAATGGCACAATCATTTCAACAGAAGCAGGAAACACAATGAAAGCTTCAGCGTGCCTTCTATTAAAGCCATTCGGCACATTAGCTATAGAAGAAATGTAGCTCAACACAATAAAGGTCAAATGTGACAAACTCAAAGGTAATCTGTTAGGTGAGAAAACTTGAAATCATTTCTAAGATCTAGAAAAACTGCACTAACTCTTGCCAGTTTTACCTGATACAGGACTAGAATTCTTAGTTTAAAAAATGAGGTAAAATAATACAGATAATACAAAGAGGGAGGGGCTAAATTGTTCCTCTTTACATGCTACATGGTCTTAAAAGTTAGAAATTCTAGATATCAGAAAAACACTTAAAATGAAAAGAACTTAGTGAAGTTCCAGAATACATACTCAACATAAAAAATTATATTTTTCTCCTTTTTTGTTGAGTTGCCAGATTTACTAAAATGTTTAAGATGCTATGTCTTTCAATAATCTTTTATAACCTGTGACATTTTCTCTGTATTGTCTTTTGATGCCCAATGACTTCACATAAACAAAAATAATTTCAAATAAATATTCATCACATTCTTTATAAGATCTAACTGGTCCAGTAACTCAAACGTGACTCAAGTGATAACTGGATAATGAGGCACAACTATATTACTGACTACTAGTTATACATGAAAAACTATGAAATAGTAATCCATGCTGTAATGTGTGCTTAATTAGGACTATTTTAAAACTATTATGCCAAGTCAAAGAAGCCACATATGAAAGACAGTATTTTATATTTTTATTTATATTAATTTCCCAGAAAAAAAAAAAACACAAATAAAAAAGGCAAATTAGTAGTTGCCAGGGGCTACGGTAAAGAGAAGCAAAGAGTATTTTCTTTTTTTTTAATAATAAAATTTAATTGTTAGAGAATTTTAGAGAAATGTTCCATATAACAGTACAAATCAATACAGTACTTCTAATGAACAGTTTACCAACAAGTACCAAAGTATAAATTGTGCATAAAATTTTATCTAATAAACTTATTTCTAGGAATTTATGTTGACAAAAATATGTGAGTACTGTGGGATATCTATCACAGTATTATATAAAATGGTGAATTATAAGAAACATGTCAACATTAAATACAGAATTAATAAATTATGAAATTACTTGTAGACATTTCTATAAAAATTAAAGTGCTATTTTTTGGCTAAAACTTTAGAAGCCAATATTATCATTATTTTATACTTTCACATTATAAATATGATTAAAATAAATTAACTCACTTTGTAAAAACATTATGCAATTAGAAACTATTTCTGACAGATCAGCTCTTACAGTTTTATAGGCCTTTGATTTTTCTCCTATGAAATGACAAAGGAAAGTTGACTTCAGTCAAAATAGTACACAACCTAATCTCATAAATCACATGTTTAGTGTTACTTGTTTTCAGTAGGCTTTGAAAACTTTACTACTGTCACACTCAACTAGAAATAAGTCAACAAGTCCTGACTAAATTCAGAGAAAATAAATACTAGTTTTCTAAAATATACAGGACTCACCTCCCTAATGTGAACATAAAATTCAAACACCTCCAGTGTTCTCCCTTGAAGATAAGTTAGCTTCACTCTGAGCAAAGAGCAACATTGCTTTGTGTTTCCCAAGGCCATTATTTATCAGATACCTATAACACTGGCTGACGTTACCCCTTAAATATTTCTATTTGGCCAGTATGAAGTGTCCTTTCTTATCTTTTTTGATAAGTTTTGGTTGAAAGTTGATTTTATTCGATATTAGAATGACTACTCCAGCTTGTTTCTTGGGACCATTTGCTTAGAAAATTGTTTTCCAACCTTTTACTCTGAGATTGTGTCTGTCTTTGTCACTGAGGTGCATTTGCTGTATGCAGCAAAGTGCTGGGTCCTGTTTACATATCCAGTCTCTTAGTTTATGGCTTTTTATTGGGGAATTGAGTCCACTGATGTTAAGAGATACTAAAGGAAAGTGAGTGTTACTTCCTGTTAGTGGTATTGTGTTTGTGTGGCTATCTTCTTTTGGAATTGTTGAAAGATTACTTTCTTGCTTTTTCTAGGGTGTAGTTTCCCTCCTTGTGTTGGTGTTTTCCATCTATTATCCTTTGTAGGGCTGGGTTTGTGGAAAGATCTTGTGTACATTTGGTTTTGTCATGGAATATCTTGTTTTCTCCATCTATGGTAATTGAGAGTTTTGCTGGGTATAGTAGCCTGGGCTGGCATTTGTGTTCTCTTGGGGTTTGTATGAGATCTGCCCAGGATCTTCTAGCTTTCATAGTCAAAGAGTAAATTCTTAGATAATAGCTTTTAAGAGTGATGGTTTCTCAATAATGTTAACATATATGCTTTTAAATGGCTAATTCTGTTATGGACATTTCTCTTAGTTCTTAAAAGTTGTTTATAAATTTTGGAAACTTGTCAGATGTGACAGAGTAACATAGTAGAAGTAAACAGCCTGCATCAGACATCAGCACTGTCATTTGCAGCCAAGTGACACAAGCAAGTGGCTTGTGTTCTTCTGTCCTTTACATTCACTCCTAAAGCTAACTTAATAAAAATCATGTGTGCAATTAAAAACTGATGAAACCAATTGATGGATTAGAAACAGAAGGATGCCTCACATGTAGTGAACAATAATTACTAGTCAATATTTATTACTGTCAAAATGATATAAATACATATTAAACAATTTTAAGATTTTTTTTTCAAATATGATACTAATATAGAACTCTGATTGGCTGCAAAGATGGATCAGCTATCTGCTGCTCTTGCACAGGATCACCCACTACCCACTTCAGATAGCTTACAACCATCTATGACTCCAGCTTCTCCCAGCCCCCATGAGTATACACATGTGTGTACATACATAAATAAATAAAAACAAAATAAAAATATTTTAAAAGGAAAAGAGATACTTGCTTCCCCATATTGGAAGCAATCCTTTATTACAGCTAAGACCTGTCACTCTAGCCCTAGTGGCAATGAAAAAAGTGTCATACCCACAGCCAGATGATGTAAGAGGCTTTTGAGCATTTCTCCGCAGCGTTTATGTAGTAAATAGAAAAGATATTGTGCTCTTTCAGAAGTGAGCAGTAAAGAATATAGCAACAACAAAATCAGGTTAGAACTGCAAAGTGTCAAAGATAAGCAGAACAATACCACTGAAATTCTAAAAATAATTCAGAGAATTTGAAACGTCTCATTAAACACTTCAGAAATACTTGAAATCAAATAGGAAGCAAACTAGCGCAGCAATATTGCCAAATTTAAACTGCTGCTTAAGTGGCACTGGGGACTGGGCAACCAAAGAAAGAACCAAATGAACCAAATCTCCTTCTGCATGTCAAAAAATCTAATGTAAGTGTGTCTGAGACTAGGAATATCACTCAACCCCTCAGCGTGAGAACACGTGCGCACATACACATCATTTTTGAAGATTCTAAGCAAGCATCTCTTTAAATGAACTAACTGAATGCATTCAACTTCTTACCCTCTTCTGCTTCATCCTCCTGGGGTGACACTGGGCCCCCTCCACTAGTAGGGGTGACCGGCTCCTCTCTGTCAGATTCTCTCTGCAGACTCACCACTTCATAGATTGCATCTCCAGCACTGCTATGGCCTTTCCCCTCAGACTGAAACAATAAAATCATATATTTAAATATTAGAAATAAAAAGAGAATAAAGTTGTATAGCAATAGTTCATTAAAATCAGCTAAAATGAAAAGCAAAACATTTATCTAGACCATGACTGAATTTCAGATTTTTTTTTAACACACTGTCTTTGGCATAATTTAAGTGAATGATGTCTCTACCATTTTTTCCAGTGCTGGAAATGTATACATGCTGAGAATCATCTAGCATTATATAAACAAATTCAATTTACTAAACATTTTGACATAATCCAATTATTCTTTAAGACTTCACAAGTTTTAGGACCACCAACAAATGATATTTGATTCATTACTAGTTATCTCATAGTTAGAAAGAAATAACAGCTAGACTTGCCAACAAATGGCCTGAACTCTGTATGGCCATTGTCTTTTCTAGGCTTAGGATCTGAACTCAGGTCTGCATGCTGGCCCAGAAAGCACACTACCAACTACACAATGGCAGTACACATCTGTACCCCTAGGATGTGGGAAGTAGAGACAAGGGATTAAGAGTTCAAGGTCGTCTTCAGCTACATAGCAAGCTCATTAGTTCATTATGGGATCCTGTCTTTAAAAATAAATACAAAGAGGAATGTTTGATCTTACATTTCAAACTGAATTAAAATGAAAATGTAGCAAGACACAATAGTGAGTAACATCTACACACTGTATACAGGGACATTTACTAAAGTTAATAAAAACAGACAAAAATATTAACTATATATTAGCAAATCTTGAATGTAACTGCAATGGTAGAGCACTGGCCTATCATGCTCTAGGCCCAGAGGTCAATTTGCAGCAGCACACAACAATACACCTACATTAGCAAATCAAAATCAGCTATTTGACTCATCAGTAGATGTTAATACAATGGTAGGAACCAGTTGGGCAAATGAATCTTTTGGTACAACAGTGGCAAGAAAGCAGTTATCAGGGTAACCAATCACTTTCTAATTACATTTGTTGCCTGGTATACAAGAGGGAATTCAAACCTGGTCAAAGGTTCACAGATGAGGTAGGTATAGATCACAGTGATAGAGCTATTGTATTTCTTTTGCTAAATGGGCGTGGCCTTGGCTGTAAAACTGCTTTCTCAATAACTAACTCACAAACTAGTGCTACTATCAATCAGCTATGGTAAGAATACCTTTATGCCTCAATCAGCAGTGACTTCAGGGTCCCATTAAGTGTTCAAAGTACTGACAATAAATGACTTTTGAATGCCCAGCTATAAATGGACAACTAGATCATCCATCCAAGGCTCAGAAACAACATGGAATAAAGGACAGAAAACATTTGAGAGCCAGGGTTAGAGGATGGAACGGAGCACTGACTTCTGGGCATTACAGGGCTATAGTACCCTGGAAATCATGCAGCTGTCATCACCTGCACAAGACTTGACAAGAAAATACTCTGTGATAGAAGGTGAGGAGATCACGAGACCCTACACATCTCTAGGGATTTATATGCAGTTAAAGAGTGATGGGGAGGGACAGATGTTTTCACCAACAGTTTAGTAGTCAGGGAGGTGCCATGTACCTGTAGACAAGTCCAGTGAAGGGAATGGAGCTAGCTGAGAAGAAAAGGATTGACAAAGCAGGAAGAGGACAAAGGAAGAGAGTAGGGTAGATTACGATCAAAATGCACTGTGTCCATGCACGAGAGTGTCATACTGAAACCCACTGTTATCATACACCAGGATCACTAACTATTAATGTGAATGTCATACTGAAACCCACTGTTATCATACACCAGGATCACTAACTATTAATGTGACGACTAAGTGCTAAAAATAATAGTTATACACATAAACATATTAAGGAAATCTATCTCTATCTATAATTAATATATATAAATATATTAATTATAATTAAATATATTATAAATTGAATACATAAAAGTCAAACCACTATTATACATACATAATTTTATATATATATATATATACATACACAATATGAATAAAATGATACATAACAATCAATGAAAATTGTCTGGGGAATGCAAAGCTAGTTCAACATTGGAGGGAGGGAGACAGTCAATGTAGTCCATAATATTAACAGATTACAAAAGAAAGACTCCAAGATCTTATCAATTGATGCAAAACATGTAAACTCATAATTCATTCATGTTTTTAAAAAACCTTCGACAAACTAGGAAGATAATGAAGTCTTCTCATCCTATTAATGAGAGCCAGTAAAGGCCTACTAACTAACTTTAACATTAATGGTAAGGCATTGAATGCTTTCCTATGAGTTGGAGAACAAAACAACAATGTTCATTATTCACCACTTCTAGTCAGAATCTGGTGAAAAAGTCCTGGCCAGGACTTCATCAAATTATCTTTCTTAGACATCAACAAAATTTTTCTACAAAGGGCCATACAGGAAATATTTTAGGCTTAGCAAGCCAGATGGTCTCAGCTGCAACTGCTGAACTGTGCTGCTCTAATAGTGAAGTATTACAACCACAGTAAAATATTTCACCTGCACTCAGTTTGCCAAGAACCAGTCTTGACTTGAGGAGGGGCTCTGAGGAAGGTGTTTTTGATCATGGCGAAACAAAGTCAAATTGTGGATTACAAGCTGATGGCCTATGTTCTGCTTGAGACAGCAATTTCTCGGTTCTGTTCCAGACAGCTTTTCTTGCAATTCTAACAAACTCTCTGGATAGCGCTCCTCTTGGAGATCAAAAGCCCAGTCTTTTATTTATCAATTCAGTCACTAGCCCGGGTTCCCTTTTGATTATCCCATGAAGCAGCATCCCACGTCCCAAGGTCCTTGATTCTTAGAATGAGACAGCAAGCACATTATTTTTAACATTGCAAATGAATACAGAAATCTGCCTGCCTTTGTAAACACGGACAATGAGCCAGCTGGGTAGGGTCCCCACAACTTTTGTCCCTAAACTCCGTCCCAGGCAGACTTCTTTTAGATCTGCAAAGTTCCTTATACAATTTATATTGCATCTTTATATTTTGCATAGTTGAGATATTATATATTCTTGAACTCAATATTTTCAGAAATCTTTCCTACAGGGTTAAGGGCTGTCCTGAAGGTCTCAGAGGCTGTCCTGAAGGTCTCAGCATCTGTCCTGAAAGTCAAAATGGTCTTTGCTGAGACATAAGACACACCCTTGACTCCCGGATTCATGGTGCTTCTAATAATCAGGGAATCAGTCATTAACCTTGGCAAGGAGAATATTTCTTGAAGGAAGAACATGAAGTAAAAAAAAAAAAAAAAAAAAAAAAATTTATACACACAAGCCTTACACCCACAGCAACCATCAACACTCGTGGAGGCCCATGCCCTGCTGGCTCTGTTTAGGGGCAGGAACCAAGTCACATTGTCCCTGCCATGACCAGGCCCAACTTGGCTTGGTTAACTATACAAATATACTGTCTTGAACCTAAAGACACTTAGCAACTAAGCACTTAGCAACTAAGATTCATATAAAGTACTTTTAGTAACATAATTTTATTTTCAATATTTATTTTTAGACAACTAAAAATCTATATTTATGAAATAAACTGTCAGGTTCATATTAAAATTTATATGTCAAGAATAGGTTGACTTACAAAGATTCATTACAGTTATGTAAATTAATTCCAAAAGCTTTTACAGTATAATAGACTATCATCAAATACAAAGGGCAATATGGTGATAACTCTATGAATATATACATCTTCAGAAGCCATTGGTCATAATACTGTTCATACGTAAGGACACCACAGTAAGGATTTCTTCATATTTAAAACACTAATACCTTTGGTCATTATCTTTAGGGTAGGATCCAGGAAGTAAGATTTTCAAAGGATCACAGCAAATCTGGTGCAAAGCTGAACTGTGAACCACTGTATCTACAAACCAGCTTCTTAATTTGTGAGTCACTATCCTTCACAGAATCATGTAACTGAATGCATACGTTATAATTTCACAATATTGAAAGATTTCCAAACACAAAACATCCAAAATTTAATTGAAAATCAAACATGCAATGAAGCCCAAGTTTTTCTGGCAGCAAACCACCCCCCACCGAATCATATGACTTCACTGAAGCCCTGGCTATAAATACAACATGTGCACTGTACCCTGCACATCCCTTCATGTCACACGGCATCGTCGGACCCTCCGGAAACACAATGGCTCAGATTTGTGAAGGCTGTATCTTAGGAAAAGCATTTTTATTACACATATGTTTAGAAACAGAGTTTACAAAAAACAAAGATTTTTTTCACACTTTCCTACCATCATTCTTCAGCATGTTAGTATATCAAGTTAGTATACTTTAGATTATATTGTTTTACAACATTTCATTTTAAAATTAGTTTTTAAATTAAATTTTAAAATTTGTTTATGATTTTCATTTTTAAAAAAAACTATGAATTTCTTTTTAGTATCAAAATTTCCAACAATTTTTGAAATGGCATTAACTATACTTTGGTCATTTTATTCTTTATAATGCAAAAAGCAGCACTCTCAATTTTAATCATAAAATCAAAATATCAATTTTGAAAGTTTTGATGTTCCACATTCCTAAGTATCAAGATATTCAGTCAATATTTTATTCATTATGTAAATGCAAATATGTGCATGCATCCTGTCAATATGAAAACTATTTATAAATTACAAAGAATTGTTATATAATAAATTTAAGAATTATTTATTATCAGTAAATGTTTTATCTCTATACTTAATTTTATGTATCTATACACCTAGTCTAGTATACAAACTTCTCATGCAAAAAGGAATCCTGGGTAGGAAAAGGTTAAGAAACTCTGATATATAAGATCTTTTGTTTTTAACAAAATTGTGTCTATAAATCATGCAAGAAAATTTGTTTACAGGCAGGTTTAATTTGCTTCTGCACAAGACAAACAAGAATGACAACCTAAGCAGAAGTGTACATCAGAAAAGCAAACAAAAATACAAAAATACAAAAATACAGCCTATATTTTATTTTCCTACAATAAGTACTCTATAATATTAATTTTCATCTTTCTAAAAAATAATTTTCATTATTTCATTTCTCTTGGTTATTTACTGATTGAGTATATTTATTTTTAAAGGTACAAACTGAAAAGCATCTTCAATGGTAATTTTCATTTTAAGCATTTTTAATTTATTTCTATTAGGCATAACTTCACTGAGAAAGTAACGTGTTTCATTATGACTTTTTTTTTTCTGGAATGAATTTTTATTTTATTTATTTATTTATTTATTTATTTTTTATTTTTTTCCCATTTGGAGATGAGCTCTTTGTTTTCTTTTTCTTTTCTTTCTTGATACCGTATTTCCATTTCAAATGTTTCCCCTTTCCAGATCTCCCCTTCGGAACCTCCCCATTCCCCCCACCTCTATGGGGGTGTTCCCATGCCATCACAGTTTGTTCTTATTCATTTCCCCTTACAATGCAATGCTCCATCCTCTTGTTCTCCTTTTGCTGGGTACCTTCTCTTGCAAAACAGTCCTCTCTTCTTCTGATTTCATGTCACATGTGGTTCATTTCTATTACCCATTTTAATACTAGCAGTACTTAAAAGATTTTGTTTCCAACATAATAAAAAGTCAAAGACACCCAAAAGAGAAAAGATTTTTAATTAGGTATTCCCAACCCCCACCCCCACCCCCACCAGGATTTTTTTAAATAAGGTACTGGCTAGAGAATATGTATTAGTTATTTTCCTCGTGGCTACAAATACTTGACCAACACAACCTAAGCAAGGGTGGGGACTCGCAGTTTGAGGACACACTCATCAAGCAGGAAAGGCATGGTGGCAGGAAAGTGAGATATCTGGTCACACAGCAGCCACAGTCAGCAAACAGAGAATGATGGATGCTTATGTTCAGTATGCTTTCTCCATTTAATTCAGAATGAGACTCAAGCCCATAGGATGGTACCACCCACACAGCCAAGATTAACCATCACAGGAGTAAATTCTGTACTATTTACTGAAGAAGGCTAATGTTATAGTAGACTTTAGTTTCCTCCAGAGAATTAAGGGCTATATTCTCTTGAGTAATACACCTCAAAAGGTCCTCTACATTCAGATTTTCATCGAACATTCATCACTCCCTGCTTTGGTTTTTAAAATGTTTTTCCATTTACTCATCTTCAACAGCCAAAGAGACTAAGAGATTACAAAGAGATTATTAGGAGCAAGCCTCAAATGCTCAGATGCTTAGAAGAGAGCTGTCAAGGACCCTTTCCTATGGGCTGCTGCTCAGCTGCAGCTGCCACCACCTAATGTACACACAGTAGGTCAGATATGGCCTATAAACAAGGGTGGAGGTAGAGTAAGAATGAGCGGTAAGGGCCACACCACTCAGAACACCAAAGGCTACCTGTAGCCTCCCAAGAAGAATCAAAGATAGTGATAGCTATCACAGTTTCCCTGACCAGTATTATACTGATAGTCTAAGCTCTGAAACACAGCCTGGCAGATCCCCCACACCCCCATCCCTTCACAGCAATAAAACCTAAGACAGAAGTTGATACCAAGAACTAGAGTATTGCTATGATCAGTCTGGCCGTCTTTTTATTTGGAGGAATATGGACTCTGAGACTTTGGATTAGAAAATCAGTTGAATGATTAAGTGGGACTTAAAGGGCCATGCTAATAGGAACATGGTAGACAGCGGTGCTGAGAGTGATCTGAACTGTGGAGGCTTGGCTCAAGAAGTTTCAGAGGAGAATTTCTGTCTGTTGCCTAGAAATCATTCTTATGATATTTTGGTGAAGAATGTGGCTGTTTTTACCTTTGTCTGAAGAGTTGGAGGCTAAAGTGAAGAGATTAAGATTAAGGAAATCTCAAAACACCTAACATAGGCTCTGTCTTATGAAGAGCATCTTGATCAAACACAGCAAGCTGAGAAAGGAAAAAAATGCAAAATGTATGTTTCAAATATTAAAGGGGCACCTGGAAGTAGAATGTAGCTAAATCCTGTGTTTAATGAGATAATCAGATTAAAGATGTTAAATAGAATTAAGAAAGTGGAGACCTCAGGGACAAGAACCTACCCAGATAAGCTTCCCTGTTATGAAATGGTATTAACGAAAAGCTTAGGTCCAGGCTTGGTGGTGCACAACGTTAATTCCAGCATTCAGGAGACAGAAGCATACAGATCTCTGAGTTGAAGATCAGCATGGTCTACAGAGTGAGTTCTAGGACAGCCAACCTTAGGCAGTAAAGGAAATCATAGAAAACAGAAAACTGGTGAAGATGTAACTGAATGAGGAAGCCATGTTCCAGACCCAGCAAGGAGCAGAACTTGGCAGCTTCAACCACATGGCTCTGGCTTTAAACTCAAGAATAGAAGGATAATGGAATATCCGTCTACAGCCAAGAAAAGTCACTGAGGCCAGATGTGCAGCCGGAGTGTCCTTGCATAAAAGCCCTGAAAGGCCATTGCATGAAACTATGAAGTTGAAGTTGCCTCGAAGACCCCAAGATGTTAGAGATGCCAGAGCCCAGAGCCGTTGGATATCTGCTGAGGAAAGCTGCTAATAGGGAGTGGAACCAGTCCAAGAGAAAGAAGTGGGTTGCAGTCAACCAAGCTGAAAGGAGTTGAAGATCTAAAGAGCATATTGACATCAGACATGGGGATGCAGAGTTTAGAGTTTGCCCATCTGGTTTTGGTCTTGCTTTGTTCCAGTATTTCCTCACTTTGACATTTTGGAATGGTGACATATATCTTATGATGTTGGAAGTATGTGATTTGGTTTTGATTTGATTTGATAAAAGATTACAGTTAAGAGATTGAATGAATCTCAGAAGAGACTTTGAACTCTGGACTTTTAAACATTGCTGACACTGTGATAGACTAAGGGGACTTTTGAAGTTGGACTAAATGCATTTTGCATTATGTAATTATCTACAAGGCTAAGGGGGCCAGGGAGTGGAATGTGGTGGTTTGAATAGGTTTGGCCCACACAGATTCATGTGGCACTATTAGGAGTATGTCCTTATTGGAGGAGGTGTGCCCTTATTAGAGGAAGTATGTCACTATGGAGGCAAGGCTGTAAGGATGGAGATAGACAGACAGACAGTCAGACAGACAGAGATATTTTAAGCTCTGCACAGTATGACAAATCCAGTTTCCTCCTGGCTGCCTTCAGATCAAGACGTAGAACTCTCGGCTCCTCCTGCACCATGTCTGCCTGCACACTGCCATGCTTTCCACCATGATGAAAATGAACTAAACCTCTGAAGCTGTAAGCCAGTCTCAATTAACTGTTTGCCTTTGTAAGAGTTGCCTTGGTCATGGAGTCTTTTCACAGCAATCAAACCCTAACTAAGACACTCAGATTAAGCTGAGATGTACACTAGAGGCTGAAGCTACCATCTTTGTGGCCTTCTAATACAAACTGAACTATGATCATCATTACCAGTTCTCCATAGTCCCTCAGAAGTACTAGAAGCCAGAACACTAACATCATAATCTCCACAAATGCCACAGAGGGCTATCAATTAGAAGCTAAGTCAATGGCCCATTCAGGTTGTCATGACAACAGCAGAGGTCTATATCTAGCTGCCAGCATCAGAAAAACCCCACTGGATGCCTTGGGAATTACAATAGCTGAGTTTAGAGGATGCACCCATTCCTACTACATCAATGGGAACCCTAAAAACTGATGTAACACTGTAACAGTTGCTGGGAAAACTTTGCTCCACTGCCACAGTTGTCATGGTGAATTAGAATACTTCACTGGAGTATTATTATGACTACTCCAGATCCATCCCCACCAATACTGCAACCACTTTAAATATCCTCACTCCAACCCTTCCAAAGGGGAGACCTGGAAAGGGGAAAACATTTGAAATGTAAATAAAGTATTAAAAATAAATTAGAGTAAATTTTTAAAAAGTATTTTGTAATTATTTCAAAGGCAATAAACACTTTGAAAACCATGGGAAAAAAAAAATATCCTCACTCCAGTCCTTCTCGCTGATGAGTGTCAGCACAGACAAGCCCTGTACGCCTGTGCAGAAAGTCTGTGTTACCAGTCAGAGGATTACATGTACAGAGACCTGCCCTTTCAGCTCTATACATGCAGAGCTCTTCACATCTTTTTCAGGCCAGTCTAGAAAATGTATCCCCTACCTTGCTCCATCAGCATAGGCCTTAATAAAGACTTGCTAGAGTGGTTTTATTGCCAACTGTGTGTTTGTTTTTTGTTTGTTTGTGCCAGGCTACATGAAGGCCAGGATGGTCTGGAACCTGCTATACAAACATGAATGACCTTGAATTGAACTCATGATTCTTCCTCCTACATCCACCTTCTGAGTGCTGGGATGATGGACATATGACAACATGCTTTGTTTATGCTATGGCTCAAATCCATGGCTTCCTGCATGCTATTAAGCACTCTATCTATTAAGCTACATTAGATCCACCATTCAACCTTTGTACCTCAAGCAGAATGAGCTTATCTGACAATATAACCTACAGAATGCCAAGCATCCAGAGACTACCAAAATCTGAGATGCCTGGAGGTGTTCAAGCAAAGCTGCTGGAGAAGATCCAGAACTGCCAGCGGTTACTACTCCAGCAGTCGAGGGCTGCCAAAGCTTCTGGCAGCAACTGACTCCAGCTACTGTTTGCTTGGAGGTCCTGCCAAGAGCCGCTTGGAAAACTGTTAACACCCACCAGCTGCTGAGAGCCTCTGGTCAGAGCCACAATACTCCTTTTTCCCCTTTCATGATTTCTAAATTAAGTTGAGCCAAAAAAAACCCTCAGCCAACATGGCACCATTTTTATAGAGATAAATATCAAGAAAATATTATGATATTTTAACATTAAACCTACACTTAGGACAGAGCCTATATCACTGAAGAAACATTTAATGTTTGTTGAATAAGTAAATGAGTTAATAACCAAACTACACTATATGATAGATGGATGCTGGGAAGTGTTTGCTGATGGAAGCATGATAAGCTGTCTCCTGAGAGGCTCTGCCAGAGCCTGACAAATACAGAGGCAGATGCTCATAGCCAATCACTGAACTGAGCATGGAGTCCCGGATGGAGGAGTTGGAGAAGGGACTGAAGGAGCTGAGAGGGGTTGCAGCCTCATGGAGGGAGCAACAGTGTCCACTGGCCAGACTTCCTGGAGTTCCCAGAGACTGGACCACCAACCAAAGAATACGCATGGAGGGACCCATGGTGCTGGCCACATATGTGGCAAAGGAGGGTCTTGTTGGTTCTCAGTAGGAGGAGAGGCCCTTGGACCTGAGGGTGTTAGATGCCCCAGTGTAAGGGAATGCCAGGAAGGGAAGATAGGAGGAAGATGGGTGGGGGAGTGGGGGAGAACTCTCATAGAGACAAGGGGAGGGGGGATGGGATAGGGGATTTCCAAAGGGGAAAACATTTGAAATATAAATAAAGTAAATATCCAAAAATTTAAAGATAGATATTATCTCCACTTTACAGATAAATAATTCATAAACACAACTAAAAGACAGAATAGAGAGCTAACTAGCTGCTTACCTAGGAAAAAATCATTAGTATTTCCACTTACTTTATCATGTTAAAGTCTAGAGTGATGAAAAGACCAGCTAAGCCCCGGAAGCATGCAAACATGAATTCCATCAATAACAAAGAAGGACTGTCAGGAAAATCCCAGACCTGATCATGATTCTTAGCCACAGAACTGGCTTTTCAAGAAGAGATGTGAGGAAAGGAAGCCAGCTTCCCCAGCCAATGATAACTGCAAACTCAAAATCTCCAAAGAGCAAGAAGTATACCTTGAAAAGAAGTAGGCCTTCTGCATAGAGGCACCCCAGCCAATCAGCAAGACACCTCTCCTCTTGCATAATTCCCCAGATACAGAGAGAGTAGGCCATTTTGAACTTACAGCCCTTGGTCTCAATGACGGTTAAGTATGACATAAGACTTTTACTTTAACTTTTTTAAATTTAAGTTTCTATTTTCATTAGAATATCAAACATAAGTGCTATGTTGACATTACTCCCACACCTGCCTCTCCTCCCCCCAACCCACACATATACATTCATAAAAGCTACTGAGTACATTTACCGTTGCTCATATATACATGTGTTTAGGGTGGATCACCTGGGATTGGATAACCTACCAAGAGTTTCATCCCTAGAGAAAATGGATCTGCCTTTTTTGGCAATCACAGTTTGCCTGATAAAATGTTTAATTTTTAAAAATCCAACACGTAGTTGTCCAAGACAATAGTCTTCTATTCATTCTATAGAGAAAGCATCTTTGGTTGGTCACAAAAACACAGCTCAGTGAAGTAGAATGTACCTGCAAGCCCAGCTATTCAGGAAGCATTATAAATGCAGATGAACTGTAATGTTTGAGGCCAGCCTGAACACCTTAGTAAGAACCTTTACAAAATCTTGGAGTCAGAGGCAGGTGGATTTCTGAGTTTGAGGCCAGCCTGGTCTACAGAGTGAGTTTCAGGACAGCCAGGGCTACACAGAGAAACCCTGTCTCAAAAAACTAAATAAATAAATAAATAAATAAATGCTAAACAAATCCACCAATATGCATGTTGTCTTAAATGTGAGCACAAGGGGATGGAGGAGATGGCTCACCAGTTAAGAGCACTGGCTTAACTGGTGGGGTTCAATTCCCAGCATCTACATGGCAGCTCACAACTGTCTGAACTCCAGTTCCAAGGAATCTGACACCCTCACTAATTCAGGCAAAACACCAACACACATAAAACATTTTAATTAATTAAATGTGAGCATAGATTCTACTCTCAGTTTCTACAAGGCTTATAGGAAATGATGTGTATTTCCTCAAAGGAGCTTTTTCTATCACCTATGTCATTTTACTGCTATAGTTACCCACATCTAAAACCCCACAGTACTGGGCATTCTTTTCATTTGGCATATACCATATGCGTAGCTATCTATATACTTCCTTATTAATATAACCAAGATCCTGTGGAGTTTGGGAGTTCAGTTGAAACAGTCTACCGTTATTGTAAATATTATACCACATATGCCAAAAATAATCTGTCCTTCAGTTAATCTGCCTGTGACCTTCACCGAATTATCTTCACTGTAGCTCAATAATCCCAATGTCAGAAATGCCTTCAGTAGTGCTACCAATCCACACGCTAACTTTAAAGAAAGAAAACTGGGGGTTAGAGAGAGGAGAGGATTTACTGCCTGTTGATGAGCAGCCCATCTGACACACTGGTAACCTCTAAATGCTTATTTCATCTGTTTAAACCCAAAACACATGAGACCTGACAAACACAAAATGAGAGGTGACTCTTTTATAGTCAAGTATAAAATTTAGAATAACATTTCAGAACAGATGTTCCAGTAAATAAACACCATTTATTATTAGAGTTGAAAATATCCATAATAAACAGCATTATGTTTTTCAGTACATTTGTTTAACATGACATCAGATGTGCCAATAGATATTATTTCAATTATTCAAACCTTGCTAATTTTGTTTTATGAACTGCCAATCTAGAGCTGGAAATAGTGTTCATGCCTATAATCTCAGCATTTTGGAGGCTGAGGCAGGCAAACAGCTATCACATTTGAAGCCAGCCTGGGCTACAAAATGAGTTCCAGGTCAGCTGGAGCTACAGAGGGAAAATCCTCTCTCAAAAAATAGGAAGAGACAGGGAGGCAGAAATGGGGATAAATGTGTATTTACTTTATATATTTTATCCTGGTTTCAATGTTATTTCCTAAATGACTATATCATAGATAATCTTGTTTAAGATTACTTTAGGAAGCCAGGCAGTGGTGGCGCAGGTCTTTAATCCCAGCACTTGGGAGGCAGAGGCAGGTGGATTTCTGAGTTCGAGGCCAGCTTGGTCTACAGAGTGAGTTCCAGGACAGCCAGGACTATACAGAGAAACCCTGTCTCGAAAAACCAAAAAAAAAAAAAAAAAAAATAGAAAAGATTACTTTAGGATTAATATCATGTGAACATTTCTTTTATAACAATGGTTTTTCTGTTTTTTGTTTTATTTTGTGTAACTGCCTCAGACTGCTCCTTGTAATTTATCACATATGCCCAGAATAAGAGAATTCAAAGCCATCCATGTGTCCACTGCTGCTGACTCAGTTGATCTTTTTAAAATTAACCTACTTTACAGAAACCCACCTACTTGCCGAAATCTCCCATTTACCTGATTCTCAAAGGTGCCTAACTATGAAACAAGTCTATGCATTCAATCAAGGAATGTTGCATTTTCCAAGTTCCTATCTCTCCATGTCTATTCTTTAATGCCTACAACTCTGTTTCCATCGATTTTAATGCATTTCACAGTGCATGCTTGTCATCCCAAAAGTCTTGGGATCAACTCCATCGTCACATAAAACCTGATATGATACCACACACCTACAACCCCAGGACTTGTAAGATAGAGGCAGAAGGATTTTTTAAAAAGTCTAAGCCAGCCTCATCTACACAGTGAGTTTAAGGTCTTAGCTTCAAGACCAGGCCTCCAAAACAAACAAACAAACAAACAAAAAAACCTTCTATATACATTTTGACCCTAGAAAAAGCAGGAATCATTTTACAGGGAACAATTATTTTTAAAAAGAACAAATTTCCAAATGTTGAGTGATGTACTAGGAGCTGGGGAGGAGAGTTCAGTGTGTAAACTGCTACCATGAAATCATAAGGACCTTGGTCCAATCCTCAGCACCCACATTAAAAAGGTGGCAGAACACTAAACATGTGTAATCCCAGGGTTGTGGAGATGGAAAGAGAAGCTCCCTGGAGAATGCTGGCTGGCCATCTTATTGAAATGGCAAGCTCCAAGTTCAGCTGGTAATTATGTCTCAAAAACCAAGGTAAGAGCACCTGAGGACACCACCTGAGTCTGACCTCTGACCTCTACACACACATGTACATCCCACATACATGAACATGCACATATATTCACACTCTCAACAAAATATTGAATAAGCAATAAGATGGGCAAAATTCCATCATTAAATATCATTTATATTACTTTGAAAATAACAGATCCTTGAAAATGCTAACAAGCAATCAAAAACAAGAACAGAAGAAAAAAAGAAGGCAGGAAAGATAAGCAGATGGGAGATAAAAGAGGGGAAATCTCATAAACCATTAAGAGATGTTCGGAAGACTGAAGTTTTATATAATGCTCATATAATGTACTTTATAATATGCTATAAAACTATTTCACACAACAATAAAAACAGATGAAAACCACCAGCTAAAATAATAAAAGATAAAACCATGGTAATTTCAGAGTACCTACTACATGAGGCCTCACTATGACACATTTTTAATATGAACTTGATGAACAGCTCCTGTATTCACTCGCTGATATGGTCATATTGTATTTTTCATATTACCGTTATTAGGCCAAAAATATTATAAAATTTGGGAGACTGGGACTACTTATAAAAAAAACACATGAAGAACTTTACACACTAAAGGCAGACATTTTATAAACTGACACTATTGGAATTTACAATATTTCCCAGTTATGTTCTTCCTTTAATATAAAACAAAAATTACATGTTTTAATGCCTTTTAGACACAACAGGACTAACATACATATAAACTCACAAAGACTGTGGCAGCATGTACAAGGCCTGCGTGGATCTAAGCCAGATGGGGTCTCAGACATGAGAAGAGAAGTGGATACAAGCTCCCATCCCTAACCCAGGAGCTAGCTCCAACTGACAACCGCTCAAATAACTAACTAACTAAATAGTCTTCTCCAATGGTATCTCACTGGGCTGGTCCCATACCATGCAATAGTTGGCCAACACAAAATTAACTCAATGGTATTTGTGAGTACTTTTGGTCTCATAGCCCTCTGCCTGAACATTTTTCTCCTTACTGTCTTTTGTTTACATACTTTGGTTTCCAATTTTCCACTTTTTATGAGTTTTCTGTATGGGCATGGGCTTCTGCTTGTGCATGTGCTTCTCATTACTCTCCCCCACCCACCCACCTTTATTTTGTCCTATTCTGTTTTGCTTTTTAATTTCAATTTGCTTGTTTCTTTTTTAAGAAAAGAAAAAAAGAAAAGAAAAAGGCATCTTGGAGTTGGATGGGTAAGAAGGTGAGAAGGGTCTGGAAAGAGATGAGGGAGGGAAACGGTGATCAGAGTCAGAGTCAGAACTAGATGAAAGGAAATCCACTTCCAATGTTAAAAATTACATCTTATCTTCTAAGGTGACTAATTTAAGAATGCCATAGGAACATAAATTTAGCTCACTTAATATGAAAGCAATCTTAAATATTCTGACTGATGATCAAGAGACAAAAGTCAACCAATGTGGGCTACTAAATATGGCAAATAGAGATCACCATTAGATACAGTTATATTTTTTTAACTTTATAAGCATAGAATATTTGTGTCTGTTTATTTTGGGGAGGTGATGTTGGGTTTTGTTATTGTTCTTTGTTTTATTTTTGTTAGGGTGTTAGTGTTTCAAGTAATTGTAGATAAAAGAAACCTTTGTCTTTTACTGATTATTATTTCTATTAAATATGGCCAGAGTCTACAGGTACATGAGTTCCAGCTTAATAAGTAAGATATATAATAACTTGTTCATTATCAAAATGTGCAGTTTTCACACATTCCATTGGTTGACTTCACATACCACTTGTTTTGTTTTGTTTTGTTTTTTGAGGACTTTCATTGTTTTGGTTGTGATATAAGGGAGTATATTTGCATATAAAGAAAAATGAAGATAGATGGCCTGGGGCTATACCATAATAAGTAGGTAGAGTGCTTGGCTGGCATGACCAAGGCCCTAGGTTTGATCCCTAGCAATGCATAGGCTGTGGTGACAGACATCTACAATCTCAGCACGTGGGGGGTAGAGACAAGCTGAAGATCATCCTAAACTACACTTATCAGTGTGAAGCCACCCTGGGATGTGTGACACCCTGGAGAGAGAGAAAGAGAGAGAACAATGCTACTCTACAAAACAACAAAAACATCCTACCTGTTTCAACCTCATGAAGAAAGTCTCTGTAAAAGTCTTTCTGCTGAAATACCAAAATCTCTCATTTGCAGGGTATACACGAACTACCGTCTCCAGGAGAAAGCGAACTGGCTCCACCACCTCTGTGACCACCATGTCCACTGCAACAGTCATGTACACCCGTTTATCTGCAATAGAGCATTTCTGGGTTTTATTATTCCTTGATTATTGAATAAAATAAAGTCTATAAAGTTACACATGAATTATATTATCTAAACGAGCATACTTCCTTCTAAATATTTATTTTTAAATACTTTCTAACCATTGAATAAGTACACAATCAAATATTCCAAGAATGTTCCTCAGGCATTGATTATTCTATCATAATCAAGTATCTAAATCTCCCGGCAGATGTCTTATTCCATTCTCCAAATCAGATCCTTAATATAAACCACAAGACTGTAGAGAAATTGGAAAAGGCCTGATGTTGAATTTCCAGCAATGAAAAAATATAAACAAATAAAATGTTGAAGATAAATGTTACTCTAAAATTATCAGGTTTCTTAAACAATCACTAGAAAATCAGTAGACAACTACTAGAAAATCAGTAGACAACTACTAGAAAATCAGTAGACAACTACTAGAAAATCAAAGATGCATTCCTTCAACCTGAAACAGAAATGACAGAAACTGATAGCTCTATGTGGTGACTGCAATCTAGAGGAGATACTCAACCCTCTCATGTCGAACCTGTTCAACAGAGTACTGCTGATATAAACATCTCTGTGTGGTATGAATTAAGAGAAAAACCTCTGAAGAATTGTCAACACTTTCATTGTTCATAATGTACATATATCCTCAAAAAACTAATTAATTGATCTGGGGACATAGCAGATAATAGAGAAAGTTATCATTTCAATTTTCTTCACTAGAAGAGCATATTTTGCTATGAGTAATCATTGATGCTTCCTATACTTAGCCAAAAGTCAACTGTGGGCATAAACTAAGGAAATAAATAAATAAATAAATATGAAACAAGATGATATATTATATTCTGAACATACAATTTACCAGAATGAAAATAAAGAATTTTCAATAAAACTATAAATCAAGTAAAACTTTAGTTTAAGGGCAGATCAAAGATCTAAATTCTAAACTGAGTAAATAATAAAAATGTAATAATTATAATATACAATTCTTAGTTAAAATGGTAAACAAGGATACACAAGTTTCCAAAATCTGTTTGCTTGCATATGTCATCCTCCTCCATCACACTCACTCAAATAAACAACCAACTTTACAGCCGTATACAAGCAAAAGCCAAATGCTTCTCACATATCAAATACAAGCAACCGATGTGACTTTCAAAGGATTTGTTTTAACTAATAAAGTTTTCCCCACAAAAGCATGAAAAAATACAAAAAGGAACTTCATAAATATTCACGAACATTCTAAATAAATATATCCTCAATTTAAATAGGCATCAGGACTTTCTAAAAATGTAATAAAACAAGACTGTTCACAATGAAAATTTTGAAGTAATATAAAATATTTTAAGAAGAGTCACCTTTTGGCGTTTCTTCATTAAGAGCCAGAAACGTTGGTGCGTTGGGGTTCCACACGCCCGTGATGACGTAAGCTCTGCCATCATAGCTCTTCCCCATGGACTCCTATAAAAGTCCACATGGAAACTCGGTGATGAAACACACAAGGAAAATTACATCTTAAAATTATACCCTTAGTCATTTTAATTTATTAAAATATGTATCTACACTCAAGCGGGGCTTATGTTTTACTATAAACTTCCCCATGCAAAAGCATTTCTTTGAGTATTGTTATATTCTAGCT
>JADRCH010000010.1:9633378-9661314 GCA_019843965.1 Rhynchomys soricoides | reverse complement strand
ACTTCCCCATGCAAAAGCATTTCTTTGAGTATTGTTATATTCTAGCTATCTTCAAACACAAGTTCAACATAAAGATATATTCTTCTGGCATGGAAAGAGGTGTACCCAGCCAGGCAGTGGTGGCGCATGCCTTTAATCCCAGCACTTGGGAGGCAGAGGCAGGCAGATTTCTGAGTTCAAGGACAGCCTGGTCTACAGAGTGAGTTCCAGGTCAGCCTGGGCTACACAGTGAAACCCTGTCTCGAAAAACCAAAAAAAAAAAGAAAGAAAGAGGTGTATCCATTAATGCCGAATCACAAAAACATAAAGTTCTAAAGTTATATTAAACATGATCTTTTGTTGTCAAAATATCCATATATAAAAGACCACAATGTAAAATTACCTGTACTAAGTTCAATTCCTAGCACCAGAAAAGAAACACACACACACACAATTACCTACAGAAAGAATAAATTACTAGCACATCACAGAAGGGAGAAGTAGTAATTTTTTCTCCATCTTCTTCTAATATTTAATGGTCTTAAAATGTTACTATACTTTATGGCAATAATATCTTCAAACTTAATCCTTTCAGTACCTATAACTGACTAATAAATCACTCTGAGGAGACTATACTCCACAGACGTCTCTCTTGCTCCTCTTTCATCTTCCATGCGGCTCACCTCCTCCCCCCGACCCTGCTCTCTTTCCTTCCTCCAACACAGTTTTTATCTTTTCTCCTTGACTCCTCCATTTTAACATTTTTACTTAGCCAGCTACTGCCTCTTACGAAAACTAGGAAGTCCAACAGTGAAAGCAAGACCATATTCAACTTGCACATATGTGTTTCAGAGAAAGGGAGACAAAATGGCACCTTGTGGAAGAACACCACCAAAGTGTGGGAACATGTGCAAATGCCAAAGAATGCTATCGGTGAAACTTTTATTTCCTCATACTATAAACAGTAAAAAAAGAACCAGACCAAAAACGAAGAAAACTTCTTTTTCATTATTAAAATTTTCCATTAGTAGACATTTCTCTGAATTCCTGTAAAATATTTTTCTAGAATATTACTATCAATTTAATAGTCAAATTGTATGACATAAGGCCAAGAATCCTGCATTCCAGAGATGAGGTGACTGAAAGCCATCCATAAAGGAAACTTCCTAAGAAATTCCACCCTAAAGACAGTCATAAACTCATTATTCCTCTCCCTGATACATCACACATGCACACAAACACACGCACACATGCACACGCACATGTACTCCTCTGGCTCTCCACTACTACCCTACTAACTAGTCCCCATACAGAACAGGAAGAAGCGTCTTACCCCAAACTTTCTGTATGCCTGAATGCTTGCTGTGCTTGAGTACAGAAAGATGAACTAGAATAATCATAAACTTTGTTTCAACCAACAAATACAAGAAATGAGACAGTGCGCTATAGAAGCTTAAAGATTTCAACAAGAACTGAAGCTGTGACAAGCCACATATAAAGTAGCAAAGCACAATGAAGCTAAAATATAAGAGACAGCATTCAAGTGTACTAGTTAACAGAGGGACAAGAGAGAAATAAAGAAAATGAACATTAAAAAAACACTTCTAAGTTGGGTGTACTTGCACACAACTACAACCCCAGTACTCAGGAAAGGATTCTGAGTTACAGCCAAGCTTAGGCTATTTAGCAAGATGTTCTCAAAACAACAACAAAAACTTTTAAAATTATGTATCATCCAGACAACCAAACAGAGGCAGATGACAGGAAAGGAAGAAGAAAGAGAAATCAAAGTGTGAGATCCACAAGACAGAGGATGGAGGGGGTGGCAAATAAAAGAAAAGGTATCGGCTTAGTCACACACACACAGAAGAACTCCTCCAGGGAAGTTCACCTCCGTGTTCTCCACACACATACACTTTCCAAATGCACTGAATTACAATATAAAATCTGGTCTTTTAATCTGGTGTCAGCAAATGGTTACTTATAAAGACCCTGGTACCCTGGAGCATCTCTAAGGCTGAATTTTACATTGTGTTCCAGCTCCATGGAACCCTGATCTGCCAAGTCTTCTGGGGTTTGTGGTAGTTTGCTGTCAGGCTTTTCCTGTGTCATCAGTGGTTATGATCAGAACCACCTATTTCCTTTCTACCCTATAACTCCCCTGACCAAAATATTCTCATTATCATCAGAGTACTAAGTCTCTGTTACTTGTACACTTCATTTCCCCAAAAGAAATAAAGTTGCATTACATGTGATTTTATTTACGTGTGTGCCAGTATACACATATATAAATATAAATGAAACTGTGTTTATGATTAATCTGTTAACAGGACGTAGAATCGCCTAGGAGATAAGCCTCTAGATATGTCTGTAAGGATGATTCCAAAGAAACTGAGATGAGAAACACCCACCCTGATGTGTGAGACACTACTCCATGCTCTAGTGGTCAGGACTGGAAAAAGGAGTGGGAGAGCGCCAGCAAATCCTGTCCTTTGCTTCCTGGTTCTCCAGATGTGGAGAATCCCATCTAAATGTCACCCCACCCTGAATTCTACCTACTATGCCTCCTGTACCCTCTTAAACTATGAACCAGACTCTTTCTTCCCGTACATTGCTTTTCATCTTGTATTCTGTGATAGCAATGAGAAAGTATCAAACACATTGTCACTTATAAGTATGACTTTCCCTTTTGTGAAAATCTTAAACCACAATAACAGGTTTAATAAATTATAAAAGTCTCAATCTGGAGGTTCCTTAGAAAATTTGGAAATAGATCTACTTGAAGACCCAGCTATAACACTCTTGAACATATACCTAAAAGATGCTCCACCATGCCACAGGGGCACGTGCTCCACTATGTTCATAGCAGCCTTATCTGTGAAAGCCAGAGGCTGGAAACAATCCAGATGTCCCACAATGGAGGAATGGATACAGAAACTGTGGTTCATTTACACAATGGAATACTTCTCAGCTATTAAGAATAAAGACATCATGAGTTTTGCAGGCAAATGGATGGAACTAGAAAATATCACCCTGAATGAGGTAACTCAGACCCAAAAACATGCATGGTATGTACTCACTAGTAAGTGGATATTAAGCAAAAAAGTACATAAAAACCTAGGATACAATCCACAGGACTCAAGAAGGTTAACAAGCTGAATGACCCAAGTGAGGATGCCTCAATCCCACTTGGGAGGGAGGAGGGAGGTAGAGGGAGGGAGAGACCTGGGGGGGGGGACAGAAAGGGGGGACTTGATAAGGTATTGGGGGAAGAGTAGTGAAATCCTGAGGGCCAACAGAAAGAATGGAAACAGACAAACTCAGGAGTTAGGAGGTAGGAGGACCCTCTAGAATGTACTGAAGACCTAGGCGGTGAGAGACTCTCAGGACTCAAAGGAAAGGACCTTGGATAAAGTGCCCTACAGTGGGGAGAGGGAACTTGTAGTGTCCACCTCCAGTGGAGGGACAGGACAGTGAAGAGATGGATTGACATCCCACAGTCAAAAGCTCTGACCCAGAATTATTCCTGGCTAAAGGAACTGCAGGGACAAAAATAGAGAAAAGCATGAGAGAAAGGAGGTCCAGTGACAGACCAATATTGGGATCCAGCTCAAGGGTTGGCCCTGGTCCCTGACACTGTTACTGATGCTATGGTGTGCTTATAGACAGGACCCTAGCATGGCTGCACTCTGAGAGGCCCAACAAGCAGCTGAAAGAGTCAGATGCAGATACTTACACCCAACCAATGACAGAAGCTGGGGACCCCTGTGGTGCAATTGGGGAAAAGCTGGAAGAAACTGAGGAGGAGGGAGGCCCCATGGGAAGACCAGCAGTCTCAACTGATCTGGACCCCTGAGATCTCTTAGACACTGGGCCACCAAGCAGGCAGCATACACCAGCTGATATGAGGCCCCAGACATATATACGGCAGAGGACTGCCTTGTCTGGCCTCAGTGAGAGAAAAAGCACCTAACCCTTGAGAGACTTGAGGCCCCAAGGAGTGGGGAGGCCTGGTGTGGTTGGGGGGGTGGTAGAGTGAGGACATCCTCTTGGAGACGAGTGGGTATGGGATAGGAAATCGTCGGGTGTGGAGGGGTAGATCAGGAAGGTGATATAGTCTGGACTGTAAAAAAAAATTAAAAATAAATTCTTCAAAAAGTTTCAATTCACCTAATTAGAAAATATGCATAAGCAAGAAAAAAATACTACTTAAAAACTGTTCAACACACCCAAGAGATAAATACCATTATTGTACCATTGGGAATATCTTGCTGGCTGAGTCATTGTTACGGTTTGTCAGTCAACAGCTGGGTCAGAGTATGGATTACTTTTCTTGTCTGGCATCTTGCATAATTGGAATTTAGGCCCATGTAATGCAAGAGAACTCATGTGTAGTAACATAAACCTAACCATCCACCCATAGATAGTGAAGTCATAGATGGTAAAGAAAAAATTACTACTATCATTTTTCTAATCAATATAGCTTTTAGTTGCTTTCTAAACATTTATTGTTATACCTACAGATAAATATAACTCAGTCCTCATCAAAAAAGCTTTTGGCAGGAGATGGAGACTACTACAAAGATCCACAACTGGTCAAAATGCAGAGAGCAAATGGCCATGGGGTGCCCAGCCCTAAACAGGATATCTACAGCACAAACCTACACCTATGGCTCAAAGAACACTAGGGGAAATGGAGAGAGAAGAATCTAAGAGCCAGAGGATCACTGGGCATGACAAATACGCTACAGCCATGGAAATACAACACTATCATTGCCTTAAAAAGACTCGCACAATGAGCACGGCACTGGGTGTGCCATTGGAGATGGACAAAATTTCACAAGGACCTACACACAGTAAGAACACTGGACAGTCAATGGCTTTTATGAGAGAAAAAAATCACTATTTTCCAGGGATGAACTTCCTGACACATTATCCAATATCAAGTGATTATCCCTAAACATATGTACATACCAACAACACAAATGCAACACTGAGCAAGAGGCTATGAATGTATACATGTATATGTATGAATAGAACAATAGCAATTACAGAAGAGACCAGGAATCCAAGAAAGAATGGGAAGAAGAGGGGAAGAAATGATGTAAACACAGTGTATTCAAATATGAAATTTTAAAAATAAGTTTTATCATAACAAATTGCTCAGTACAAATAAAAAACATTTCACCAACTGGTAAATGTAAAATGCATGCCATTTCAAAGTCTGTTAAAATAAATGAAGTGGCAGAAAACTTGTTTTTAGATTCACATGACACTGAGGTATGTCACAGGAGCAAAAGTATGAAATCTTACACTAAGAGCAAAACAAAAACTAGGCAAAGTTGCAAAGAGTGTAGCTTTTGTTTATTACAAAGAATAACCTGTGAATAACCATAACTGCCTCCTCAGTTTCAATATAATGTATTGAGTTCCTTTTATTAGACAAAATCTAGCCAGGGTCAGTGATCATATACTAAGATATCAAGAAGATTAACACTACCAGATAATAGTAAATCACAACTATTGATATTAAAAATGTAAAGCCTAGCAGTGCCCAACTGTTTGTTATGCAGTAACCCCACTTCTGTTTCTAGGAATATGAATATTGTCTAGGCCTTGGATAGTGATGACTCAAAAAATGGAGTCAAATTACACAGATGTGACTAAGGAGCCTCGGAGGTTTACACCACCTTTATAACTCTATAATCTGACTTTAGGTTTTTTGTAGAAATCTCTAGCAATGACTTACCTTTATCCTACAGACTCTGAAGACTACAGCTAGACCCCAGTATGTTAATGTTTGTGTTGCCTCCGTACTCGCAGAATGACTTGCTCATGGAATTCTCATGGCTAAAACTGTTATGACTTGCTTCTGGAAAGCCCACATTCATTGCTGATGTTGTAAGAAAGGTAAAAGAGAGATGGACCAACAACTAATCTGTACTAACACATTCAACGTAACTAGCTGTCCTCACATGACCTACCCAGGCAGTATTTCCTCTCCGTGTCCATGGCACACTATACACTGGAGAAAGCACTTAGCCATTGCTGCAATTACACACTCAAAAGGTCTGGTTTCACCACAAGAATAAGTTCCCACAGCTACTAAGAACTATATTTTACACAAATCTAAAACCCAAATACTTCACGTAATGTTTGGCATGATAGGTTCTCAAAATTTTAAATAATGCATTCTAATATTGACAGAAAATTAGCTTCTGACATAATTACCATGAAATAATTAAAAGAACAACTTCCCACAGTGATATTTAAATTGCATTTATGAAGCATAGTTGAAAGGAAACATATAAAATATAAAAAAACCTAAACTCACAAAGTAAGGAATTTTACGCTTACTCTCACATTTCTGCAACATCCTAAATCACCAAGTGAATGCTCATTACCGGCAGCATCAGAAGGCACTTCTGTTTAAGAGTTAAGACACCCTGCTATCTTCACCACAAACACTAACCCCGAGTATGTACCATTAATCTGTTTTTCAAGACAGAGTGTCTCTGTATATCCCTTGTTGTCCTGGAACTAATTGTGTAGAACAGGCCAGCCTTGAACTCACTGTAACCCGCTTGCCTTTGCCTCCCGAGTGCTGGGATTAGAGGTTCATTAATCCTTTAACAGCATTCCTTAAAGAAACTTAGTCAATATCATTGCTAAGTACAAATTCAAGGAAGTGCTTCAAAGAAAACAAGCCTCAGGAGCTGCAGTTGACTGTGCATTAACTAAATGAAAGTTACTGTGCACTTTGAAAGCATTTGCTTGTTACCTTAGGCTCAGAGGAGAGACTTGTTCCTAAGAAACCAGCTGAAGCAGACAGTCACCACAGCTTTCACCCTACAGACAATTGTTTGTGTACAAATTTTCTTTCCTTCATACATAATTTTAAGTTTGAGGTTCCAAATTTAATCACTGCTATCACAAAATTAAAATAAACAATTCTGACAACATGAAAATATTTAAAATATAAAATAACTGTCTTCTGTACTTGATTAGGACACTTAAGGTTGTCATTACCATATCCAGTAAATGCATGTCACTGTTCTTCACGTTTCGACCTGGGCTTAATAACATTCCAAAACATCTGCAAATATTGGGGGGAAAGAAAAAGAAAAATAAGGAATCAAGAAGAACACAGAAGGTCAGTGAGCAGCAAGCCCTTACGTAACTATATAATCTGAGATCTGAACTCACAAATAGCTTTGTTTTTTTGAGAACACAATAAATAAAAATCCAAGATACATAACAAAATTATATACAAATCACAAAGATAAGGCATCAAAATTCTCAGGTCTTTATTTTACATATAAATAATCAAGATCAGAAATTGTCCTAAAACTTATAATAAATTATTAATAAGGTAGTAGATATAACTTAGTTCCTAGAGAAATAAAGATTTTTATTTGCCTTATAGTTATTCCGAACTCAAGGTCATAACTAACTAACCCAAACTTAATTCCTAGTAGCAATTAATTAATTAATTAATTAAGTTTGTAAAAAAAAAAGTAATTTTTAATATAAGAAAAAGATACTGTGCTCTCTCTGTATGGTGCTAGATTAACAAAATAAAACTTTTAGTACCCTGGTCCTCATGCGTCATGTCCACCACAAAGCATGTTAGCATTATATACTCAGTTGAGATAAAAACCAGTTAAACAAGCTTCATCACTAACTGTTCTATCACACTGTTGACAATACAAGATTAAGAATTATTATCTACTGCCCATGCTTCCTGGTGCTAACATAGCTTCAAGAATCTTACCAACACTACTTTATTTGGAAAAGGTTTTCATAAGCTCTAAACTTTTGCTTTTATTTTTTTTTAAATTTCTAGGCTATTATTAGCTCTACTTTATGGGTAAGCAAAGCCATGTCCAAATAAGTTAAACAGTACACTCAAATTTATATTGCTATTAAATAGGTCTTGCAACTCAATACGCAATTGAACTTCCAATGAACACCAATAAACAGTCACACTTAACTGAGCTTTTTAATCATAGCAACCCTAAAATACAAGAATATGCCGGGCAGAATTGTATATGGGGAGTAAACAATACAACCAAGTCAAACATAAACTTTAAAGAAAAAAAAAAGAAATGACCGTCAGGAGCTGCATAAGGAGCTCAGTAGCAGAAAGATTACCTGTTACACATGGGGTCCTAGGTTTGATCCGTGTAAAACTAAAGTGTTGATTTTTATACTGGAGCTGACCTGTCTATACTTAATTACTCCTTCCTGTTATGCAAAGGCTTGCTTTACTAGCAGCACATTTTTTACATATGTATGACTCCACTAAGTAGTAATTATACTTCCTAGAAGGACTGGGAGTACCTTGTTCGAGGCTTCCTTTTAGTGTCTGGCAAAGGCCATACCTATACCAATAATAAAGCTTACAAACTCAGATAATAATTCTCCAAACACATTCTTGGACCACTGAAAAAAATAGTAAAAACCAATTTGTTCTAATATTCAAATTTTTAAATTACATTATATCCTTTAAATTTGTATGATTTTTGTATCAGTTCTTCTGCTGTGGCTTTACCTCTTGGGATAACTCTAACCAAACAAGTGAAAGATCTGTAAGACAATAACTTCAAGTCTCTCAAGAAAGAAATCAAAGAAGATCTCAAAAAATGGAGAGACCTCCCATGATCGTGGATTGGTAGAATTAACATAGTAAAAATGGCCATCCTACCAAAGGCAATCTACAGATTCAATGCAATCCCCATCAAAATCCCAACACAATTCTTCAAAGACATGAAAAAAAGCAATTCTCAAATTCATCTGGAAAGTCAAAAAACCCAGAATAGTGAAAACAATTCTTAACAATAAGAGAACAGCTGGGGAAATCAGCATCCCTGACCTCAAGCTCTACTACAAAGCAATAGTGATAAAAACTGCATGGTATTGGTACAGAGATTTTAAACTTTTTTAAGTTACAAATATGAAACTACTATAAAATTTTTCAAATCTATTTCTCAAGGCTCCTGCCTAAATCACTGCCATAGTTTTTAATATATCTTCTCTTCTTTTGGTTGTTTTGGAAGATATAAAGCACCACACCATACTTCTCAGTCACTTGGACATAAACGGTAAAGCTCCAATTCTTACATTATCTTGGGATAAAAATGCTATATTACAGTTTGCAACAAAAAGACCTTGGAAGTTCAGATCTCCCTTAAACAGTAATGCCCAACACCTTAGTTCAGTAATCTTTGATGCACTCCTCTCTCCCTGGATTATAAATAAAAAATACTGCCACTAGCCAGCAGTATGACATTTGAGAAGCACCTATTACCCTTGGGCCTCTGCTTTTTCATCTAGAAAACAACAAAGGAACAACAGAGGAACTTTAGTTCCTCCAAAAATAAAACTACACATTTTTTATCAAGCCCTATTAGTAATTTCCAAAATTATACTTCATAAAAACACACAAGACTTTTTATGGACACCATGAAAGTATTTATTAGGAATAAATATGTCATAAAACATGATAGATATTATTAGTAACATGATACCTAATGTCAATATTATATGGTTCTCTGGGGATTTCAGAACTTTCAATTTTCTTTAATTCTGTGAGCAAGGCAGGAAAGGAAACTGCTGTCTCACCTGTATTCTCGATGAGGGCACAGTCCAACATGAAAGAAAAATATGTAAATAAGCAATCACTGTCAGATACAGTAAGTTCTATGATGCCAGTGTATTATGTGTATGTTCTGTAGGGTTATATGCTCATGATGGTGGATCCCTTGAGCCGCAGTTCAGGTGGCTATGCGCCACCTGATGTGGAGAATATAACTCAGGGCTTCTGCAAGAGCATGCTCTTAACTGCCAGCTAGCTCTCCAGTGCTCACTTGTTTGTTTGATTGTCTGTCTGTATGTTGTTGAGACAGGGTATCATGTATTACAGGCTGACTTAGAACTGCTATGTGCATTGAATCTGTAGATCGCTTTTGGTAGGATGGCCATTTTTACGATGTTAATTCTACCAAGCCATGAGCATGGGAGGTCTCTCCATTTTCTGCCCTATTAAACTAAAATAATATTATTAGGTTTTTCTCCCTTTTCCCTCAAAAGGTTTCACATATTTTTGTAAATCCTTTTTTTCTTCTCCAACGCTTCCATAAGGTGGTTGAAGAGATATCTCAGCAGCCAAGAGCACTTGCCACTTCAGCCAACCCAAGTTCAGTTCCCAGCACCCACTTCAGATGGCTCACAATCACATGTAACTCCAGCTCCAGGAGGTCTCATGTACCCCCCCCAAGGGTATAGGCACACACATGACAGACAAATGGACATATACATAAACCCTTTTTAAAAGCTTCTATTAAAAATAAAGATAAAATGTTATTAACTAAGCAATGTTTTATTAGTAAAATAAAAACAATTTTACTCTTTCTATAAGTATATAAATGTAATCCTAAATTTATCTGCCAAAAATGATCTCACAAATGTCAAAGGGAAAATCTTTGGAAAGAAAATCAAGATGCTCTCATTCACTGCTGCCTTATTAGCAAGCTGTATTTCTTATGAAGGTAAATATCATGCTGTAGCACCATGCCAAAAGAAAAAAGAAAAAAAAAAAAACACCTTTATAGGTCTTGCTTTGGTATAAACAAGTCTATATATGAAAAACCTGGAATGAGATAAACACATGGTACAAATTACCACCAGGTAGTTGTTACCTTATCGATTTCATGACAGTTGGGGCCATCTAAAATAATTATTTGGGTTCTGTCGGCTTGTTTGTTTTGCTCTCCCAAAAAAGTATTAGAAGCTTTATCTGTGGGACTGGCAAATATCATCAGAAACTAGTCCAATTAATCTGTCAACTGAGATCCAATAATAGAATAGAACACACAATAATCTGAACAGGAAAGGTCTACTATAAAGAAATACTTCAGGGCTGGAGAGATGGCTCAGCAAGTTAACAACACATATTGTTCATCCAGAGAATAAGTCTGACTCTCAGCATCCACAACCACCTGCAAAACCAGCCAGAGAGAACCCAACTCCTCTAGCCTCTGAGGGCTCCTACACTTATGTGCATATATTCCTTCACAAGCATATAGACATTAAAAATCATTTAAAAATTAAAATTTTATGACCCCTCAGTGCTCCCGGAGACTGGATCACCAACCAAAGAATACACATGGATGGACTCATAGTGCTGGCCACATATGTGGCAGAGGAGGGTCTTGTTAGCCATCAGGGGGAGGAGAGGCCCTTGGGCCTGAGCATGTTAGATGCCCCAGTATAGGACAATGCCAAGGAGGGAAGATGAGAGTGGGTGGGTGGGTGGGTGAATACCCTCATAGAGGCAGCGGCAGGGGGGAGGGAATAGGGAGGTTCCAAAGGGGAGATCTGGAAAGGGAGAAACATTTGAAATGTAAATAAAGTAAAATAAATAAATAAATAAATAAAATACATAAACAAAAAATTTTTAAAAAGATTCATTTACTGTAATAGAAGGATAAAGGGAAGGCTTCCCAAGTAAAAGTAAAATTGAAAAGAATGGGAAAATTTCTTCCCTGTCATTCAGATTGTCCTATAAAGGCAGAAGTAATTGCAGCCCTTTATATAGCAAAATCTTCTGTACCCTCCAGGCAAAGTCAGTAAGCTGGCAGCTAAGTGTGGCAGCAGAAAAGCAAAGAAAATCAAGATTCCGGATGCCAACACATAACCAGTGTGGTACAGAGTCTAGAGCACACCATGTCTATATTGAGAGGTTTGCATGGTTGTCTCACTGTGCCAAAACCAAAGGTATGAGATCATGGAGAGACTGTATGCCTATGCAACTAGCATCCAACATCACTCCCAGATCTGTGGCAAAAACAAGAAAAATAATCACAGCACATCAGAAGGGGAAAACACCTTCTCCCTGAAGTGTCCTTCTAGCACCCTCTACTGTCACTGTTGAATACTGTGTTTTCTGGAGAAGGAAACTGTCTAAAGCTCCATGGATCAGGTAAGAGAGATTTGGAGACAAGAATAAACTGACAAGTAACATACAGAACACTATAAAAATTTCACAGCTTATGCAGACATAGTAGTATGCTATTTACAAAAAAAATAAATAAAAGAGCGCCAAAGCGGTCTGAGGTCTATAGATTTTATTAATGTCAATTTCCTACTTGTGATATTAAACTATAGCTATGCAATGGTTACCACTGGCAAAAACTGGATACCTGCACGTGAAACCTCCACAATGTTGTAACAATTTCCTGTCACCTGAGTTTTTGTTCTTAGCCATTCTGACTAGTTTAAGGTGGACTCTCAAGGTTGACCAAACAAACTCTTAAGATATCAGTCAACATTACACATTACAAAAAATGTCTGTTTTCATTACTCACACAGTGTACTGGTTGGTATTTGTAATTTTGTCTCAAACCTAGACATTTCAGGGAAGAGGACGTTGTTAACAGAGAAAACAGCTCTATCACACTACCCTGTAGGCAAATCTGTGGGGCATTTCACTGAGTAATGGCTGATGTAGTAGGGTCCAGCCCTCTTGGGTAGCTCCAGCCCTTGGCAGGTTGTTCTGGTTTGTCTAAGAAAGTAACTGAGCAAACCAAGGGAAGCAAACTAGTAAAAAGCACTCCTCTAGGCTTCTGCCTTGATTCCTGCTTCCAGGTTTCTGCTTTGAGTTCCTACCTTCTCTCAATGGACTGAGATTTGGGATAGGTAAACAAATAAACCCTCTCTTCTCCAAGTCGTTTTTGGCCATGGTGGCTTATAACAGCAATAGAAGTCCTAACTAAATATATGGAAAAGTAATCCTTGAAATAACTCACATAGTTAATGCTTATTCCATGGTTCCTGCCACCTCCTTCTACAGGAGGCAGTATCTAAGTCCAGGAACAGGAACATTCTAGTCCAAAGGCTGAGAGATAAATAAGAGTTTCCAATAATCCACACCACAATTTGTCCGTTAATGCTAACTGGTCTCTACCAGTTGTGACTTGAAATAACTGGTAAGGACATTGAAAATATTTTTGTACAAACAACATTCTATCTTCTAAAACCAAGAATAAAAGAAAACAACACATTTAAATCATACTACCTTAACTAAATACCACAGAGTACAAATTAAGCACTTAAAATATTATGTGGATGAGCTATCCCTTTAATTTTGTGAATTATTGGGATGTCTAAGACACTTGATTTGTTAAAAAGTATTCATGAATATATAAATTTACATAGGGAAATAAATATATACTAAAGAACTATAATCTAGGCAACTTCATGTCAGTGACTTGAGCTTCTTTCTAAATGAAACTGTAATGACTTGCAAGGTTAAAGGTAAAAACAAGTACTCACAAAAATCAGTAAAAAGACCTGACGTCAGCTCAGCAGAGAGGAGAGTATTCTGTTGTTTGTCTTCTATGGCACTAAAGATCAAACTTACGGCCTTGGTAGTTAAGTCCTCTCCCACTGAAATACATCTCTAGCACACTAACATGTGCTATAATTCTAATTCTACCATCCACTGATGCTAGCAATAACAAACCATATTAGAAAAGTATTCTGTTATAAGAAAGGAGACACAGGTTGATTTTTTTTTTTTAAGTCATCCATAGCTATGAATCTTTAACTGGAGAAACTAACACAAGGAAAGGTACCTGTCAATCACTCATGCTACAGGATATGACACTTATCACTACCCTTTCTCACTATATATTTTCCCTAGAGCCAGATAGCACAATTAAGTATTAAGCAGAAGCTATTATGGAAACATCTTTAAATTATTCTGCAGATGTTCCAAGTCTTAATTATGACTCTATATCATCTGATATGATCAGTGCCTTCCAGTAATGGTACGTTGTAGCACTTCGTTCTCCAGATGTGTAGCTGCATGTTCAATTTGTAGGTGCAGAAAAGGGAGGGGATGTAACAGGAAAGAACAGATAACCAGATAAAATTCAGAAATATAGGATATTAAAATACTAAGAGAAACACAAACTCCAGCACTGGGTGCCACAGAGCTCTGTAGAGAGGGAGGAAATTCACTGTCCAGTGATGCTTTTAAAGGGAAAGAGTCTGGATGAAATTCACAAGAATATCATCTGGAACTTTGCAAACATACAAAATAAAGATCTGAGTTCTGCATAGCAAGCTGGTACTCAAAGTCTTCACCCCAAACACACTCATATTGTGCTAACACTGGCAGACATCTTAGGAAGGATCCTACTGTCTGAGCTACTACTTTGGAGATCAGAAGCCCCTACATCCTACCCTCAGGTCCAACAGACTTCTCCATCCTGGTTCAGTGGGTAGCTGCAAGGGAAGACAGCATGAGCCCAGAGAAAACCTATGGTGTAGACATACTGAAAACTGTATGCAGTGAAAGAGAGGTTGGCAATTCAGAAGAGGTGGTGAGCACTACCATTTACAATTGGACTTTTGGAGTCCTCACTTCTCTCCACCAATCAGACTCAGAACTTATGCAGCCTACGCAGGAGAAAGTCCCACCCAAGCTGCTTGGGGTGGGACCACGAACTTCCTGCAATTCCTTGGTGTGATCTAAATTTAAAATACCACACCTTTATACTTAAGATGACACAGCTAGGTCACACCTCTCAGGAAGTACCATCCATGACCTTTATTTTCAGTGAGGACTGCAAGACACTGCCTCAAGACCCCCAAGTACAGGGACCTGAGAGGGATCCTGATGGAGTCCCCAATTCTATAAAGAGAAGAGCCAGAGCATATAGTCCCAGTAAATATCTACATATATTGGAAAGGATCTAGGGAAGTCCTCAAACACCCCTTAACCTCAGAGTGGCAGCTGGTTATTCAACCTTGCTCTTAGTGAGCATGGAGGGACCTATCCATGCTCTTCAATTCTAGGAATCCGTTTCATAAAATTGGAAATAATGAAATGTAACCAAATGCACAAGGGAGAGAGCATAAGGACAGAAGGCTAAGAAATAAAATGTGGCATTACAGAGGAAAAAAATTACTCAGGAATAGACCCTATTTTAAAAGAAATCTAAAATGAATGAAAAATTATGCCCCTAAAGACACTCAGTGAGGTGGGAAAGGATACAGGCAAAGAACACAAAGAAACTAAAAAGGTACTAGGGCTCTCTGCCTCTTCTCTCTCTGACTCTCTTCTCTCCCTAACCAGATGCAACCAAGGTAAACATGTCTTTTCCAAACACATAAAGCATGCATTATTAGACGTAAAGGGAGAGAGAGACTCAAGTGTAGTCAATGGCCAGACTTGCACTTTCCTAAGCGGAAATATCATCCCAACAGAAAATCAACAAGCAAACATGTAAACTGAGTCATAGAACAAAGCAAACTGACTTAATGAATATATATATATATGAAAACATTTCATCCAATAGCTGTTGAATACACATTTTTATCAGCATTCAGAAAGCTGAAACAGGAGAACTGCTGTAAGTTTAAGGCTATCCTGATCTACATAATGAGTTCCAAGTCAGGCAACACTACCGGAAGGGAAAGAATGTGCTCCAAAGACACAAACAACAAAGTGATACAGGTAGAGGCAAGACTTCCTGACTATGACTCCGACAGTCCAACACATACCAGCACAAACTGCACATGAGACTGTATCAAAATTAAATCAAAATTAAAAATAATTACCAGCATAGAGACTGCCTACAGGACATGAGACAATCTTTGCCAGATATTTGTCTGACAGAGAAAAATATACAGCACTACTGTCTTCCAAGCTCCCATCAGAATGGCCCATTAAGCTCCTTAATGGTGTTCAATTGGGTTTTTACTCCAAGATTTCAAAACTTCCATATTCCTCAAAACACAACACAGTCAGGTCTGTCACAGCAATAGCCCACTCTGATAAATGCATTATTTACTTTTGTGCCACTGTAATGAAACACCAGGACTAAGGTAACTTAAAGAACAGAGAGTTTATTTGGTCTTATGGCTCTAGAGAGCTACTTCTGTGATAACCGTGGAGGCACTGCGTCAGAGGGGAGCTGCATCTTGAACCAGAATCACAGAGCAGAGGGAGACAGCTTGAAACAACAGCAGTCTTGAAACTCTCAAAGCTAGCCTGCAGTGATACACTTCCTCCAACAGACATAACCTCCCTAAACATCCCAAACAGCACCGTCTACCGGGGATCAAGTGCTCAAATGCCTGATACTATTGGGGATACCCCATTCAAAACCCACACCTGACAACTGTCATTCTATCCCAAGACATTCTGTCCAGAGGATCACATAGAGGTGGAAGGAGAAAGACTTCAACGACTGTGCTGTAGCACTCACATTCAAACACAAATCATACACACATGCAAAACAAGAATTTTAAAAATAAAACTAAAGTAGAGAGTGGCCAAGAAACATCTAGGCAACACACAAGAAAATAACCCTAGAAAGAGGACAGTGAAATGTCTTCCCACCAGTCTTACAGCTTTATATGTCAACAGGAGGAAATCAGAAAAGGAAAATACAATAGAAATTGTGGAGACAGGGAACAGTTCTCATTTCTCTTCTTTTAAAAATACAGTATATTATTACAGACAGTGTTAAATAATGTACTTCATGTTTCAAAACATTTAGCTGATAAAAATTTTATACACTTCATTATCTTTTTAAATTGAAGCAAGAAGTAGAAACATGAATTTTAGTAGTAGACAGACTCAACTCAGAATCATCTGTCTGACCACAGGCAAGGAATTAAACCTCCATGCCTCAAGTTCCTCAACTGTGAACCAAACATAATCACAGCACCTACACCACATAGGTCACACTGCCTACAACAGTACACAGAAGAGAAGGGGTTAAATAAGGGTTACCTAACTACAAGAGTCTGTATTTCAAGTACTGTGCTAGGAGCTGAGAAAAACAAAATAGTATATTCTGATAAAGGGGCTGAGAGAGACAACTGCAGTATATCAATATCAATATTTGAAATATCAATATATGAGGTGCCTGCGGGTGCAAAAAATAAAGAAGTAGCTTGTTTCCTAATAAATCTGAAGTGTTTAAAAAAACTAAGAATTAGAATTCCAGGTGGGTGTTGTGTGCACCTGGGATTTAATATGTTATTCGTTCTACTTTGGAGAATAATAGAGATTTCATATTTTTACTTTGATATACATTTCAAATAAATTTTATTTTCTCTTTGACAAGACACACTGTAATTATATTATGTAATCTGAACTATATTCTTTCACATCAACTGTTTTTCTATTACAAAATAACAGTAGCTGTATAGATTCCAGTATTAAGAATTCTCTTGATGAGACTGCCATCTACTGGATTAATCAAATTCTACCATTTACAGTTTATGATTTAAAGGCATTAAATACATTTGGCATAATAAAAGGCAAAATGTTGTTTCTTTTGAAAACAGGTTAAACTAAATATTTACAAAATCTCCCATATCACAGATAATTTTGCCAGAGAAAGCAATCTCAAGCCAATTCCCATTTGTATACTACAGAGATTAGTTTTAAAAGAAATGAAAAAGAAAAAAGAAAGAAAATTTTAAAAAAGGAACCAAATAGTTTGCATGAATTTATTAACCACCAATAATTATAACCCACAGTTGAAAGTATGAGATTATCATCGAGATAGATATATTATTTTATCTGCTAGAAAAATCAACTAAAAATGGATAAAAGACCTTATAATTTTGAGCTATTAAAGAAAAACAAGCAGAAAACAGTTCAAGATAAAAGAACCGGCAATGACGCCCTGAATAGAAGTGTAGTAGCCCAGACTGTGGTGGCAAGAATGGACAGATAAGACTGCACACATTAGGAAGCCTCTACAAGGGTGACAAGTACCAGTGTGAGGAACATCCACAGGTCAGGGGAAGTTTAAGCAGTCATCCAATTATCAAGTGATTAATTTTGAAAGCATATAGAAATTAAAACGTAAAAGCCAGAAAAAATAATCCAATCAGTGAGTGAGCAAATGAACTGAGCAGTCCTCAAATGAAGTGCAACAACCAATAAGTCCATGAAAAAACAAGCAGCAACCTTTAGGAGTCAAGTAAATACGAATAAAAACTATACTGAGATTCCATCTTACTCCAGCTAAAATGGATGGCCAGCACCCAGAAGACAAGAAATACATGCTGTCAAAGATGAGAAGGATGCAAATGAGTGCAGCCATTATTGAAATGACTACCAGTTCCTCCCAAAACTAGAAACAGAGCTACCACCCGCTCCTATTGTACCACTCTAGTGTAGACTCTCAAGGAAATGAAGAGGTCAGAGTCAACAAACAACAGGGATACCTGCATGCACATGCTCACTGCAGCACTGTTCATAATAACCAAGTTGTAGAGTAAGCCTAGGTGCCTGCACGGAATGCCTGGACAAAGAAACTGTACATAACCTAGAGTCATAACCTAGAGTAAGAGTAGCATAAACGTATGAAGGGAGTACTGGGAAGGGAGCAAAACAAGATGAGAGGACAGCAAGAGAAGGTGACAGAATGGCTATGACAGAAGCACATGTGTACACGAACGCAATGCTATATGTGGAGCATACACTAACAAAACAGTTAACTAGGAGGTTGAGGAAATATTGCTACATTAAAATAAAATAATCATTCTGTGATAAAATTTGTATAGTCTCAAACATATATAGTTTCCCCTTGTCAATTCATAAGAAAATAGAGGCCTGGAGAGATGGCTCAATGGTTAAAGAATTAACTGTTCTTCCAGAGGACATGGGTTCAATTCCCAGTGCCCACTCAGCCACTAATAACCTTATATAACTCCAGTTCCAAAGGAATCCAATACTTTCTTTTGGCATCTTCACACACAACATAGACAACATGCAGAGACATAAATGAAGACAAAACATTTCATACAGATAAAATAAAAATAAGTAAATCTAAAAAGTAGGGGATCTGGAGAAATGACTCGGCAGTTAAGAGCACTGCATGATCTTCCAAAAGACCTGGGTTCAATTCCCAGATCCGCACGACAGATCATAAATATCTGTGAGCTCTAGTTCAGGTGGTCTGATACCCTCATCTGGCCTCCAGTGGTACCATACACACACATAGTACATAAACACACATGCAAACAAAACACCCATACACAGAACATAAAGAAATAGAGGTTGCCTGTTATGGTGCCACCTGCCAGTAATCCCGGAACTTACGAAGAGGAGGCAAGAAGATCAGTAAGGCCAAGGTCATGTTTAACTACATACAGTTCAAAATCAGTCTAGTATACATGGAATCCTATCTCAAAGACAGATGATAGATGATAGACAGACAGACAGACAGACCATGATATTACTTGTCTAGCATTTACGAGGTCTTGGCTTCAATTTCTATCACAAAAAGAAGAGGAAGAGGGAAAAGAAATAATAAAAGGCAATGTAGAAGGTGGTGAAATATAGGAAAAACAATTAAAAAACATCCTTTTAAAAGACATTATCCTAACATAAATATCTTTGGAAGATGTCTAATGATAATAACATATAATAATTCAAAAGGTTTCTCTCAAGTAATTTAAGCAGCAGAAATTGAGATGTTGTGCTCTGAAAAAATATGTGTGCTCTAAGTGGCCTATGTGCTGCCGACCGACCGTTGCTGAGGAGGGTGGATGGGACCCTTTTATCACCTTGAGGACAGGAAAGTGCGGCGCTCCTGTTCTTATTCTCTGTTCTAGTCTCATGTAGCTGTTTAACAAGTAAGACAAGATGATAAAGAAAATGGGAAACAGCGCTCAACTGCACATGCACTCATCAAGGTCACTCTACTGAAGCTAATTGAAACAGAAATGGACCACAGATGAATGCTAAGTCAAAGAAGACAATTTAAGGAGGTTTTTTGATTGGAGGTTTTGGTTTGGGTTTTTTGTTTGTTTGTTTGTTTTCTTTGTAGTCTTAAAATGTCCTTTACAGACTACTGACTAGTTATAAGTGAGGAATGGCTAACAGTGAAGAAATCAGACATCTTGATTGGAAATAAAATTATCATGACTAGCAAAGAACAGCTATCAAGTATCTACAAATGCAACACTTTGTGAAGCACACCTGGACAATTTGCATATAGAATCTGCACATACAGCCTGAATCTGATCATAAAGAAGTATTAGGCAAACCCAAAATAAACAATATTACAGTAAAAGGGAAGCTCAAGTGAGATGGCTCAGAGTTTGCCACCTGGCCCAAAAGCTGCCCTGAATTCAATCCTTGGGTGCCACATGGTAGAAGAGAACCAATTTTGGTTGACCTACACACCCACTGGAGCTCACTTGCTATAGCACACACACACTGTATTCAAGTGAATAGCTATGTGTGTACACGTACATACACAGACACAAAATAAACAAATTTAATGATACAATATTTTAATTTGAAAACACGGGGAAAGCCTGAAATTTATCTCAGTAGCAGGACCCTTGCTTAGCATGCATGAGACCTAGGTTAAACAGCCAGCACCAAAAAGGTAAAGGAAGCCAGGCTTGCTGGCACATGCCTATAATTCCAATTTTGAAGTTATAGCCATAGAACCGGGAGTTTTAGGTCATCAGCTACATAGTGAGTTCAAGATCAGCTTTGGCTAATGAGATTCAGTCTCAAAAACAGATGAGAGAAGTAAAGGAATAGATCCTTCAATTATTTCACATGTGATAGTGAAAGGCTGTGTGGATATCCCAGATCAAAGAAACTGAAAGATGTATGGCAACTCCCTGCAACACCTGACCCTAGAATTAATCCTGAACAGGAGACTAGGCTATTACTGTGTTAACTAGCAAATTCATCGATAACAAATAGTAAATGACAGAAGTATTTTATGAACACTAAGTTTACTGAAGCTGTCAAGCATACTAGGATTATGTATGTAAAGAGACACTTGTATACCTAATTACACCCGTAAGTATCTAGGCATACAAAGCCATGTTACATGTAACTGAGTCCAAGTTTGTCAGAAAACCAATTTATGTTTCCTGTGACTGTGTGTGTGTGTGTGTGTGTGTGTGTGTGTGTACATAGGTATACAGTTAGGAAGAATTAAAGAACAGAAGAGAAGGAAAGAGAAGGGAGAAGGGAAAAGCAAATGGTTTTCTACCAATTTATAATTCTGACTACAAAGTTTAAATATTCTCGGTAGATACTTTCCTTTTTTTTTTTTTTTATTCTTCTGTAAGTTTGAACTCATTTTCAAATGAAAAAATTAAAACATTACTATATCTAATGTCATTCAAAAATTTGAATTAAAGCCTACTACATATAAATTCCAATTAAATTCTTTTAGGTTTATAATATTAAACATTAAAGTACTTTTTCTCTTCAGCTTTTTTCATCTGTTTTAAGACTCATTGCTATTATTTTAATACCACAATGAAGGAGTGACAACTATAAAATGCCATCAACTCTAAAACACACAATATCAGATGTTAAATATCGTGTCTTAAAATTGATGAAATACATTTTTATAGCTGGCCAAACCAGCTAAACAATTTAAAACATACAACTCCATGAACCAAAATGAGAGATATTTTTCTGTTATCTGAAATTAGTGACAGGTTCCAAAGATAGGACTAACATGGAAATAAGTAGCTTTGAGAGAAAACTTCAAATAACTATGGCCAGACACATTTTCTAAGATTTGTAACAAAGGTGATTACAGTGCAAAAAGCCAGCACCTCAATAACTCGCTACCCTCATTCCAGTGTAAGGAATGGGAAGGGGAAACTGAGGGAATGGTCCTGGCATTTAGAACAGAATTTTCTTTCTCTTGGTCATCTCCAATTTCCCACTCTTTGAGGCCAAGTAAAAACTTGTATTTCAAGTTTTTTGTCACTGAAAACAATTTTATTAAAAATTGTGTTTTTAAAATATACCACTGGGGCAGGAAAGATCACTCAGCAGTTTAGAGTACTCATTGCTCGTGCAGAGGACTTGGGTTCAATTCCCAGCACCCACATCATATCTCACAACCTTCTATAACTCCATTCAGCTCCACAAGATCTGATGCCTTCTTCTGGCTCCCTTAGGTACTGTACGTATGTGATACAAGGCAGGCAAAACACCCATATGAACAAAAAGCAGAGCCAAAGAATTATTAAAAGGATATATATTAAATATATATTATATACTATCTATATACATATACAAATGCACATATCCTTTGGACTGTGGAGATGGCTTAATCAGGAAAGTACTGACAGCATATATAAGAGATCTGAGTTTGATCCCCAAAACCAAGGTTAAAAAGCAAGTATGGTCTCTGGATGGCCATCCAGAGACTGCCCCACCTTGGAATCCATCCCATTTGCAGACAATAAAACCCGACACTATTGCTGGTGCCAAGATGTGCTTGCAGACAAGAGCCTGGTATGGCTGTCCTGAGAGGCTCTGCCAGCATCTGACTAAGACAAATGCAGATACTCACAGTTAAGCATGGGAATAAGCCCGGTGACCCCAATGGAAGAGTTAGGGGAAGCACTGAAGGAGCTGAAGGGGATGGCAACCCCACAGGAAAATCAACAGGGACTAAACCACCAACCAGAGTATACATGGGTGGGTCCATGGCTCCCGCTATGTATGTAGCAGAGGATTGCCTTATCTAGCATCAATGGGAGGGGAGGCACTTGGTCCTGTGGAGTCTTGTTACCCCAATGTAGGGGGATGCTGGAAGGGTGAGATGGGAGTGGGTGGGTGAGGTGGGAGTGGATGGGTGGGTGGAGAGAACACTCTTAGAGGCAAAGGGGAGAGGGGATGAGGTGGGGAATTAGTGGAGTGGAGACCAGGAAGGGGGACAACATCTGAAATGTAAATAAATAAAATAATTATTTTAAAAAGCAAGTACAGTAATATGTACATTATTACAAAGCCCGGGGACATGGAGAAAAACAGATCCTTAGGGCTCAGGGGTCAGCTATCCTAGCCTAACCAACAAGCTCCAGATCAATGAGAGACCCTCCCTCAAAGGTAGACAGCACCTGAGGAGGAACAACACCTGAGACTGAGGCCTCCACACACATGCACACATGCATATATGCACAGAGACAAACACACACACACACACACACATATGCTTTAAAAGATACAAAATTAAATATCTTAATATTTAATTAATTAATAGCTGATTACCTAAGAAGTAAATAAGCGTTAAACAAAAAGGGTGTTATGAACAAACGGGTTGAATCAGTAGGAGATCTGTAGGGCAGTACGGGGTGAGAGAGGGAGGAGGGAGGCTGGAGTGGGTAGAAACCTGAGCAGTACAACGGAGATTCAATCTGAAACACATTAGCAGTGCCAATACCGGGCTGAGGTACGACGTAAGGACAAGCTGCTTACCTCTCAATAGCCAATTCTTTGTTAGACAGTTGCTGAACTGTAATCACAACCTTCTTCTCTATTCCTTGCTTTATTTTGAAATAAAATTTATCTCTATCCTTAGGCACAGGACTGAAATATTCAAAAAGAACGAAAATTAGCAACAGAATAAGATAATATAACATTCTAAAATAAGAACCAAATAATAAGGTATTAAACCAAGAATACCATATTCTTAGTGGGTTTTGTTAGTTTGCTTGTTTGTTTTTGTTTCTCAAGACAGGGTTTCTCCATGTAGATGGCCTGGAACTCACTCTGTAGACCAGGCTGGACTGGAACTCATAGATCCAGCCTGCCTCTGCCTCCTTTAGTGCTGGGATTAAAGGCGTGCACAAGCACAGCCCAGTGAGAACACTATATTCTTAAGACATATTGAATCTTACCTCGTACATGTAGAAAACAATAAATTTTATAACCAGCAACATAATTTCTAAAAATTTTGAACATGGATTACAAAAGCCTTGTATTTTTATCTCCCAATCAAGAGCCAAATCTAAAACTATGACAACATGGTATAATTTCAAATTCAACTTTTAAAGTAGAACAAATTTTAAAATAATGCTTATTTAATTTTAGAAAACTGTCACATTCTAATTCGGCTGCTGGTGATCACTGGTACTCCTATCATAATTAAGCCCAAGGGGAAAAAAACAGAACATGTTACTCTTAAGCACTAAGAATGTTAGACTACTAACATATCCAAGTAAACATAAAGAAAAATAGACAAAATGATACAGATCATAGCAAGCTAATTAAAATCTAATAAAAGATGATGTAGCTATTCTCATAATGAACAAATAAAACTTACATGCTTACAAGCTGACATTTAAGTTGTCTTTTCAGAAAAAGAAAAATACTTGCAGCAACTTATTCAATCTGACATTCACTTTTTTTATTAGTAAAAATACAAGTGATTATCTAGCAATTATTGTTAGAAAATAGAAACACTAAAAGCCAAGTGTGGTTGTGCACATCTTTAATCCTAGCACTTGGGAGGAAGAGGCAGGCAGATCTCTATGAGTTCAAGTTCAAGGCCAGACAAGGGCTATGTAGTGAGACCCTGTCTCAAAGAAGACACTGTTAATGTATATGGGTGATTGTTAAATAGAATAGCCACCTCCTAGTAATTACTCACTTTTGAACTGAAAAAAATGTTAATGTATATTAGAAAAAAGTGGTTAAATGACGGCCAAACCATATGTTAACAGCAACCACAAAATAATTTGGTGAAGATATTTTAATAAAGAGCTGGAGAGTTAACTTAGTGGTTACTAGTACTTGTTGCACATGCAGAGGGAGAACCTGGGTTCAGTTTCTACACAGCAGCTCAGCCACCTGTCACTCCAGTCCCAGGGCATACTTTATCAAAATGTGATTCTCTGTGGCTGTCAAAATTACAGCTTTGTGCCCAGTTTTTATGATTTTAGTTAACATTCTATATCATGAGATTCTTTTAATCATTACGATTATTTAACTATCTGAGAAATTCGAGAACAGTGAACTATGATCACTCACCAGCCAAATATTTCTTGACCTGTCTTAAGCCTGATGTGAGTACGACCCAGTGTCTAGAAAGCGTGCTAGTCAATATTGCATCTCAAGCACAATGCTAACTTTCTTCTCAGATTATTCTGTTCAGATATCCTCACCTAAAGTTTCCTTTTCCATCATCTTCTTTGACCTCCAAGGAGACACTGAAGGTAAATACATCACTGTCAGGAGTCGGGATGATTGAGTCTTTAACATCAGACGCTTGTCTGGAAGAACGTTTGAATGCAGTACAGAAACTATATAAAATTCTGCTTACCTAAAACATGAAAAGGGAACTACAATTAGACGAAAGAACTACATGCACCATGACAGCCTTCTCTCCCATTTTGCAAGTCTGTAACTTTCCATACCAACAATTTACAGTAAGTATAGTGTAAGCATCAATCAACCACTGGTCAGTATAGATTAACAGTTTCATTAGTTATTCACTAAAAAGTGGTGGGTAATTAACTACATATTGTAAATACAGATCATTCTAATTCTAAATTATTATATATGAAGACTATCATTAGCATGGAATCCAAGAAAAAATATTTCTTAAGTATCCCTCAAAAAGCACACTAATCCCATATAATGTTTAACAATAATGCATGATTTTACAGGTTTCAGTTCAAGTCTGATGGGTTTCACACCTACACAGATAAGATTCACAGTAAACACCATCAGTATAGGCCCCAGAGACCAGAAAGGAACTAGTATTAAAGAGCTGCAGCTAGGATCTGAACAACAGCAGCAGGCCCAGACCCACTCAGGAATGACAGTGAGTTGGCACTGTTACCTGTGATTAAAAACCTCACTCGTTAACAAAATGTATAATAGGCATGACCAGAAAACAAACAAACAAACAAACAAACAAACTCGAGAACCAGAGATCACTTCATTATTAGGAAATACTTTCTTTGAAAGGGTTTTCTCACACGATGACTAATTAAGACAATGCAATATTCCCTTCAAAGAAACGGCTTACCTGTACTACATATACCATTTGTCAGGGGAAAAGTATCACATTATTTCATTCTATTATTTATCAAAGCAATTCTCCCCAATATAAACAGCAGGGGTCTTTTAGGAGCCATATATATGAAGGGTTGCTCTGTTAGAGAAACTAGATAGTTTGCTATCATAAATCAACACCAACCTCTTCTCTACAGCCTCAGATGCGCTTTGTAGGTGACTGACTCAGCTAATACAACCCCACTAAAGAGTTCTGTAGCAGGCCAGCAGGTATTTGTAATACTTTCTGCAAAGCAAGAAAGTGACTGGGTAGAGTCTAGAGTTCTAAGTCAAGGACTTTTAAAGGAAGCGTCATTGTTTTGATTGGTTCTCTGTTATCAATGACTTGCTCTCACAGAGTAGTGAAGAGACTCAGACTCAATGAATTAATGTGCGTGTGTGCCTAGACTACGTAAAAATATCCAAGTATACTCATATTGAACACTAGCCTCACTAAAAAAGAATTGTTTAACTTAATAGACATCTTTCAAATATCCTTGTTTTGTTTTTTAAATATATATATTTATTAATTATTATTATCATTATTATTCTTTAATCTTTTATCTATAGTCCAGCCGTTATCCACCTCCCAGTCGGCGCTTCCTCCCCCATCTCCAAGAGGATGAAATGCTGATATTTTAAAAGTTAATAAACATCAACTTTAAAAACGAAAATCCAGTAGTTAAAAGCACTTATTGCTCTTGCAAAGGACTCAAGTTTGGTTGCCAGATCCCACATGACATCTTATATATATGTCTATAATCCTACTTAATCCCACTTCAGTGCCTCTTCTGACATCTAAAGCCTCCTGCAGGCATATGCACAGATGCACATACAGTCAAATGAACTTTTTTTTAAGCCAAATACAGTGGCTCACACCTGTACTGCCAGCATGAGAACTGCTAAGACAGAATTGTCACAAGTTCAAGGCTAAGTTTAGGTACAGAAACCTGTGTCAAAATAAATAAATAAATAAACTGAACTAATTTAAGTTCATAAAAGAAGTTATATTCATTTATAAATGTCTCTAGGCTACAAAATATTACAATGAGAGGATCCAAAAATAATTATAAAGTGAATAGAGTATCTACATCTTCCCAATGAATAATCACAAACAAGGTGTTAACTGAAGTCCTTAGTCTCTCTCTAGAACACCCTCAGCTTCAACAAGCTAGACGCTGGCCATAACACTGAAGTTGCCAGCCTTTCAACACACAGCATTTTATGATAGGAGGATCTGAAGATGTTTCAGTGTTTTCACTCAATGCTTTGGAGCATAAAAGATTTCCAGGGTGAATAGTGAAAATGTCAGGTCACTCTAGTGACTATGAAATTATATTTGTATTTTTGTATTTATATATAGCTCAATTTTTTCCCCCTAAAGTGACAAAGAACTATAGATACTACTCTTTCTAAAAGCTATTCTTGCCCCTGGATCCAAAATAAGTGTTAGAATTAACATCTCAAACTATGCACTAGAACAACAAAGACTTCAAACCTCTCAGTGCATCAACGCATTGGTTGAATAAGAACATGGTGAGGGGGGAGGAGTTAAACAAAGGTCCTATTGTCAATACTCACACTGGGAAATGCAAGTAAGATTTTATTATTAACAAACTTCTCAATTTCAATGAACGTACTAATCTAGGAAACACTGTTTTTTAAATTTGCTTAAAACAAAAATACTCCTTCCAATAGAAGAAACTGTTAGCACTGTTGATTTGCAATTGCAGCTGAGTGGTATCTTGATCACAAACAAGATGCCGCGATTGATCTCAGCACTTACCAAAAAAAAAAATGTGGAATTTGTTACTTCAAATGGAATACATTATTTCATTTTTCTGATTTTCTCTAATTCATATATCCTGAATTCACTTTTTCTTGCAAATAAATAAAAGCATCCTACATTGTAAAACAAGTTGTCCCCAAACTCTTAATAGTCACACTTTCACTTTTATTTGATTACCCTACACTCCTTCCCCAATACCAAATTGATTCTTCCATCAAGTACTCACCATTTTAACACTAACACTCTACAGAAACACCCTACAAGCACTTACAGCTAATGTTAACAGTACAAC
>JADRCH010000010.1:9607271-9633368 GCA_019843965.1 Rhynchomys soricoides | reverse complement strand
CACCCTACAAGCACTTACAGCTAATGTTAACAGTACAACCATATTTATAGCACAACGTTTACAAAATACTTTAGTTATCCCCTTATGGGCTTGAATAAACAAAGAAAACTAACAAAGCAGTAACTGATATTAACAAGAAGTGAAGACTCAAGTCTTATGCAAAAAAAAAAAAAAAAGAAAGAAAGAAAAAACCAATAAACTTACTCATTAAACAAACTTTTAGGCTTTTTCTGTGCAAGAAGGAACAATCTAGGCACTATAGATACACTGGAAAACTTCCAACAAATACAAATAAATTGTGATTAGGTTGAGCAAGAATCATTAGCCTACATTTCAGATTTAACTCTAATGAAATTAATTTAAATGTCATGTCTCACAAATTACTATTTCACACACACACACACAAAAAGGTTAATATTGTGTATGAATTCTAGAGTCAGTAGGCAGAAAAAAGGTGATAGAGGGATTAGTAAGGTAAAGCTCAGAAACACTGATTATCAACATTAGCTCTTGGAGCACTATACAAACAATTATGTAAAGTAAATTAAAAATGCATAACAGGGCAAACACTTCAATACACAGCACATTATTAAAGCACACACTCACAAAAATAATCTAAAATAGGCATTTTTTCTGTGGAAGGCAAACGTTTATTGACAAATAATACAGTATAATTGTTTCCACAGAAAGCATTTACAGAAAACACCAGACATAAAACTGAGTATGTCACTGGTGTTGCTGGGAATAGGGGTTACACAGTCATCTGGAACAAGAGACAGACTGTAATCTTAACTATTGTAGAATTTTAGTACTTTTATTGTCTTTATTTCAGTTTTTTCCAAATTAGCAAATATTACACAGTTAAAGTTCAAATGTTACTATTTAATGACAAAGATACTTACTTTTATATATAGTTCCTTTTTCAAAAATAAAAGTTTCCAATCAATATCCATTAACACAATCTATTCTTTAAAATACTAATTACTAAGAAATGTTCATTCAAGAAATAAATGTGGGGCTGGAGAGATGGTTCAGTGATTAAGAGCACTGGTTGCTCTTCCATAAAACTGTGGTACAATTCTAAGCACCTACATGGCAGCTCACAACTGTCTGTAACTCTATCTTCAGGGGATCTGATGCCCTTCTATATTCTGCAGGCACTGCATGCACATGCTGCACAAACATACATGCAAGCAAAACACTCATACACATAAATAAGTATATAAGTTTTTTTAAAAAAAAGAAAGAAAGGAGGGTGAGTGGGTAGATAAAAATATCCCTCCATGAGAAAAGCATATAACTGGGTATGGTAGGCACTCGACTTTAATCCCAGCACTTGGGAGGTAGAGACAGACAGATCTCTATGGGCTACACAGTGAATTCCAGGCCAGCAAAGGCTATAATAATTAGATCCTATCGAAAAAATGAAAAAGAAAAACAATGTGTTAATTTTTTAAGTTAACCTTGCTTGAATACAGCATCATTGAAAATAACCAAAATAAAGATTTAAAAAAAAAATCCTGGCCAGACAATAGTGACACATGACTTTAATCCCAAAATTCAGGAGGCAGAGGCAGGCAGATCTCTGAGTTCCGAGCCAGCCTGCTCTATAGATCAAGTTCCAGGGCAGCCAGAGATATACAAAAAACCCTTGTCTCAAAAAGAAAGAAAGAAAGACAGAAAGAGAGAAGGGAGGAAGGAGGGAGGGAGGGAGAGAGGGAAAAGAAAAGGAAAAAAAGAAAAAGAAACAAAAAGGAGGGAAAAGAGAAAAAAGGAAAAGAAAAGAAAAAAGAAAAACTTACTATCCAGCTGGGCGTGGTGGTGCAAACTTGTAAATCCTAACACTCAGGAGACTATAGGTACACGCACACCTTCATACACCCAGAGACACAAATGAATACTTACAAGTGCACATACCATACACACACAAATGAAGGGTGAGGGGAACTTTGTTGCAGGATATTTGTGTTCACATTGTGAATCCCAAGATTGTGTTTCTAGTTGTGGTGTGGATCAACCCTTAGTATACACCTTTAATCACAAACAATGAAGGTAGAAAGAAGCTGAAAGTGATGTCTAATTGAGTGGCAGACAAAGTGATGAATCAGAAAAAGATTTGACAGAATAGGATATGCCCAACACTCGGGGAAAGAGAGAAGAAAAGGAAGATATTTAAGAGAGCAGTGCAGGCAGAGAGAAGGAAGGAAGAAGGCAGTTTTTACCAGAAGACAAGTTTATACAGAGACAAGTTACAGAGAGAGAAAAAGATAGACACAGGTGAAGACAGAATGAGCCAGAAAAATGAGAAGAAGCCAGAAGATCAGAATAGATTGCCAGAGTTAGTTTGAGGCCAAGCAGAACAATTCAGAAAAGCTAAGAGAAACCAGTTTGAATCAATCAGCTAGGAGAGGAATTTGAGTCAGAATAGCTGTGTTGGACCAGCCACCCAGAGTTCAGCAAGAACTAGGAAGAGTGAGCTTATTCAGCAGTAAGTCTCAGAGGCTTAAAAGATTCGACCTAGATTAGATTGTACAGAGGCCAGAAGCTTCCAAGAGGAGGCCTAGGTTAACAGAGTGAAGCAGTAAGCCAATTGAATTAACAGAGTGAAGTAGTAAGAACAATTGAAATAGGAGAGAATAAAAGTTACTTTTACAGATCTTAGTATAACCTAAGTTCCTTAAAGTATTCTTTTAAAGCTTTGTGTACCGCATCCACAAAGACACAAGAAACATGGGTACCTCTTTATCTTTCTTTACTACTCTGTCTGCAATACCTAAACAGAAGCCTTACAGACATTAAGATACATCTGGTTGTACTGTCCAACTATTTCACAATATATTACAAAGATCCCGTCCAATAGGGTTACAGAAGTCTCCCCAGGACAAAAGCCAAATGTATCCAGCTATCACAGTGTCCAAGACAGTCATCACCCTCACTGGCTGGGCTTCCCCTCTCCCACTGCTGGTATCTGCCGCTTGAAGAGATGGATTCACAGTGAAATAGGAGCATCATGGGCCATCTGGTAGTAGCCATACTGTTACTGCTTGAGAAAACATCTTGCCTTTAGTAGAAAAATCTTCCAGTTCCATAAGGGGACTCTAAGAGGAAAAGGGGAAATATTAATGGCATTGCTGCATAACATACATAAATGATAAGAATGCCTGTCCTTTAGTCCCTAAGCTACTTGTGCCCACCAAGAAGGTATCCCTTAACCACAAAACTCCTGGGAACAAAATAACCAGATGACCAGTAAATGTAACTAAAATATTTCAGATTAACTCAAAACATCATTATAGTATATTTTTGGATGAGATGAGGAAGATATTGACAGATTCTGAAACATAGTAGTATGTTTGAATAAACTACAAACATAACTGAAAAGTAAGCTATGCAGTCAATAAATCCACTTACAAAATACAATGAAAAACAAAGCTTAAATTTATTTTTTATTATTTTTTTAAATTTGATCTTTTATTACATATGTATCAGTATGTCTGTCTGTCTATCCTTCTCCCTGCCCCCCATGTGTGTGTGTCTGTATGTATATGTCTGTGTGTGTGTGTGTGTGTGTGTGTGTGTGTGTTCTGCACACATGGGTAGAGGGTCGATACCTTTTAGGTCCACCTTGTAGGTGCCAGGGATCAAACTGAAGTTGTTAGCTTAGCAGCAAACACCATTATCTACCAAGCCATCTCACTGGCCCCTACTTTTTACAATATTTAAACAAGTTGTTGCTAAAAATATATAGTTTTTCTGAGCTAAAGAATTCAATTTGAAACCCATCTCTATTGTCAATTTTCTGTCTTGAGTCAAATAAAAGGTAAGCACACAAACTATCATCTAAACCAGAACATTTTTTAAAATAAATGTAAAGGTATTAATAATATAAATCAACAGGCACAAGTTAAGGCTGTTCCAGGCAAACAGAAACATAAGGTCAGTTGTCTAAATAAATCCTACCCATGCCATGGGATGTTATGAGGTCCATCAAACAGAGGCTTCATATAGTGTCTGACATAAGATCTCTCTATATATACTGGGTTACTAGACATTTAGAAATGTTCCCTCTTAATAAGGTTTAATGGCCATGGCAGTGTAACTCCTTTTTCAAACAATACATTCTGACCAACAGTGACTAGCAATCAAACACTCTAAAAAATGTGTTTTTAAAAAAAAAAATTTATACATGGAAATCATTTTCCCACAACCAGCAATACACTGTCTAGAAATGTCATAAATAGTAGTATCTCCAAAATTATGTCAAGAATTTTCCATCCCCCTGTTAAAAGCTCTTAAATGATAAAGAAGTCCTCCATTCATAAATAAGTAGATGCTATAATCCAAAGGAAAGTTGCATACCATCAGTTACAGAAATGCCTGCAGCAAGGTTCCCTTTCCTTCCTCCTAGAGCAGCACTTCCATCTCACAGCAGCGGGTTCTTCACTTCTTCAGAGTTCTCCTTACTGTTCCGCTCTAGTGATCCGGTAACCATACAGGTATATTAAGTGACAGCTGTCAACATGAAATACCAGGACTTTGCCAATTTGTTTCCCCACGTCTACAGTGGAGTGTATAAGGACCAGAAATAGCCCTACATTCACCAAAACCCATGTACTGTTTCAACACACTTCCATTTATGACTACCATATGCCAGGTACACTAACAGCACACTTGGACCCATTCACTCTTGCCAATCACAGCTTTTCAGAAAGAAGTAAGAATACAGTTCAGACTGATACACTTTCTTTACCTGAAAAACTAATACTAACAACTTGAAGTCTGTATAAGGCATGAATTCTGGCAGAGAATTTCTATAGTTACAATATAAATTATGTGTTGCCACATACGTTCATTTTAGTGCAAAGCAAAATAATTGCCAGAGGATCCGAAATAGCATGCCAATCATACTTGATACTAAACTCACAAAGATCTACATTTCAATGAAAGATCTCATGTTGTGGTCATAAAAACATCTATAACTAAAATTATGTGTTCATTCTGCATGGTAAATAAAGACTAAAATGGTGCTGCTTTCAGCATTTTCTATTGACAATTTAAATTTCCAAAGCAAGCATAACTGTAAACTTGCCCACACAAACCTACTTTTCTTTGTTTTTTGTTTGGTTGGTTGGTTTTGGGGTTTGTGTGTGTGTGTGTGTGTGTGTGTGTGTGTTGTGTTGTGTTTTAAGACAGGGTTTCTCTGTGTAGCCCTGGCTGTCCTGGAACTCACTCTATAGACCAGGCTGGCCTCAAACTCAAGAGATCCATCTGCCTCTCCCTCCTGAGTACAAACTTCCTTCTCAAGGCCTTTGAAATGGCTTCAAGTACTAAATTAATAACATTTGAGGTGGGAGGAAAGTCAATAAACTCAGAACAGAGTGTATTTGCAAGCATTTGATTCTGAACTATTACTCCAATGAAAGAATAAACCACTATTTAATAATAATTGCTAAGAGTATACTGACATCTTCAAAGGACGCCAAGTTCCCTAACTCTGTGTGAGCATTTGTATTTTAAACTAGGCCAAGTCAAGAATGAACTCAAAGCTTAAAGTGATAAAAAAAAAAAAAAAAAAGTATCACCAGTGAAATCAGCAGCCCTAAGAAACACCGTTATGTTTAATACACAAGTGACAGTGTTACACAACCATCAAGCCCAGCAGAGAATCAAGGAGTGCAAGAGGCATCTTTAAAAACCACTTGAACTACTAAACTTGAGTAAAATAATAACAGGCACAAAAATAATCATCGTTTCTGAGCATAAACAAATAGTACAGTAACCATAGGGTAGAAGGACAATTTACCAAATGGTATGTTCTATTACACCCGTTGTACCTACAATATCATGGACATGCACAATATATCAGACTTAGCATTCTATTCAAGTCCATGCTACTGCAAATATTAACATGGTCTCTACAGTCTCCAAGTTTACATAATGTCTCTATGACAGGGAAATTAAGAGTTCAAAAATATTATCCTAATTCAATCCTGTAGAAAATTGCTACATTGTGTCATACTTACTGCCTCTTTAATTTCACAGGAGAAAACATGTATCTGAAATTCTTCTGAACCATGAGAACTCTCTGTAAATGCAAAGCAATTGCTCTCTGTTGTCCCATCATGCCCACGTGCACAGAACAGCACTTTATAAATTGGAAAAGATGCTATCTCCACATTGCTTGACTGATCTATGATTCTGCAGTAATAAAAACAGAGATAAAATATCAGCTATCAAAGTGCAAATTATGCCAATATATGATGATATAATGTAACTACCTTAAAAGTCACAAAATAGTTATTACAAATAAATAAATTATCTTTGTTATGGAAAATCTTACATACATACACACACACATATACACACACACATACACATACATACATATACAAAATCATTTCACTTTAACAATTTCTTCATTCTTATGTTTCCTAGGAGCCAACTGATATACTATTCAAAGTCTACTATATATAACTATGTATCTTATTTCTCATTCCAACAATTTTGATCTTGTGTAAAAAGCACTATCAGTATGGAGACTGCGGGAAGACATCAAGTAGGAGGAAGACTGTTGAGAGAAAAAGGTTTCAGTGAAAGAGAGGACAGGCTTGATAAGGATAAAACACGTGAAAACGCCCTAAACGCAACATACATACATGCATACATACATACGTGTCAAATTGTCAAAGAATTTTTTCTTGCTTTTGTTTGGTTAGTTTGTTTGTTTTTTGAGATAAGTTCTCTCTATTATACAGTTATTGCTGCCCTAAAACTCATTTTGTAGACCAAACTGTCCTTAAACTCAGAGATACAAACTGCCTTTGCCTGAGATGCAAGTCACCACCACACCCCATGCCTGGTAAAAAATATTTTTTAAGAAGTATTTTTCAGATCTCTGGAAATAAAGACATGTAACTGGGGAAAAAGAGAGAGAGAATGAACAGCACTGATCATTCCTAGGAAGTCCATTTCTTTCTCATCCCTTTCTTTTTCTGGTGTTTTTGTATTTGTCATAGGAGAGTTTGCATTTGTGTGTGCAGGTGCAAATACACATTCTTGTACATGTACATGGAAAGGTTAGAGGTCAATCTCAGTTATCAATCCTTAAGAGCATTCCACCTTGTTTTGTTGTTGTTCTGATTTTCCCACCTGGAGTAGCAGCCAACAAGCCCCATCAATCCCGTCTTGATTCTGTCCCCCAGCACTAGTGTCACAGGCATGTAGACACATTGAAATTTTTTTTTCCTAGTGGTAGTGACCCAAACTCGGGTCCTGTTTTGTACAATAAGAGCTCTTGCTCACCTGTTGTTTGAGACAAAATGTCTAACTGGGACATGTGGCAGGGACTGTGGCAAACAGCAACCCAGGAATCTGCTTGTCTCTGCCTCTCATTTTGAAGGCTTAGGAGACAAAGGAAAGTGCTTGCCTTACAAGTTAGAGGATCAGAGTAAGACCTCAAGAACCCACAGAAAAGAATCTGGGTGTGGTAGCCTGTGCTTGCAATACCAGTGCTAGGGAGGTCAACAGGCAGCTCCTGAAGCTCTCGTAGGCAGGCCAGCAAGCCAGCCTAGCAAATGTGGCAAATTCCAGGCCAGTAAGAGACTTTGGCTCAATTTTTTTTTTAATCTAAATTTTTAAAAGGTAGATAGCACCTAAAGGATGCCACCAGTGGATGACCTCTGCCTCCACACTTCTATGTGTTCCCACACACATTCCACACGAATACTATATGAACACAATGCTTTCCTAAGACACTAAAGACACTTTTATCAAAACTTTGTAAATTTGCACTGCTATTAGTCAATACTTTGTACTTATCATTCTAATAGTTTTAAAAATACCATCTGCAAACAAGAGCAAATTCTAAGCCTAAATGTAATTTTTAATTTGTATTGTAAGTTGAGAGAGTATAAGTGAACTCAGAGTTGAGACCTACATCTGATTTAAGAAACAACATACTGACCACCACTCAGAATAGTTAATCATACATTAAGAAAAAGAAAATTAAGACTTACCTCACAGATCCTTCTGGAACATTGGGCACATAGAGAGTAACAGCAAAGGGGTATTGACTAGAAGCTTTCATGGTGGCCATTGCCCGTAAAGCCTCCACTTCACTACGTGGGGAAGAAACCTTCATACATCCTAAGTATGTCAGCTTGTTAAAGAGAACACTGTCTTCTTCAGGAAATCCACTTGGAGAAGATGGTCTGGGTGTGGAAATTTCTGGAAGGAAGGAACGAAAGAAGGAAGGAACGAAAGAAGGAAAGAACAAATGAACAAAGGAGGAAGGAAGGAAGGAAGGAAGGAAAGAAGGAAGGAAGACAATTAAGTTGCTAGTATACATTCCATAAACACAAGGGTCATTTCTTTGTTTTCCTTATTGCTGACTCACTAGCTTGTGTGAACTATTAAGTATTCTAATGAAGTTGTTTTTCCTTCAATTAATTTTTAAAATTGCTTCACCCAATTTTACCATTCTATATAATGAACAGTTTGGGGGAGTACATACATAATTCTATGCACAATATTTTTTAAAATCTCATTATTGTTAAAGAATAGCTAAAAAAAATTTAACTATAAATCATTTCTTAAGTCATCACTTTTTTGAATATAGGTAAATACCAAGATTTAAATTATTTTAGTAGTATTATTACATGCACAATGTTGTTAAGCATTTCAGTCAGCTTAGTAAGACATTTGAAGCAAAAACAAGGTCCAGGAGTAAAACCATGCATAATATATCATGTAAGCATAATACACAGGGAAGCTTACTGACTAATGTAGCTGGGTTTCTAAAAATGAAGAAGGAACTTTTTATAAGAATGTTAGGTAATTAATTAATTAATGGAGAAAATGAATATAAATATTCTATAAATCTGTGCAACAAAAGATTCGTAACTATAGATTATAAACACAAAACAATAGTAGATAAAATTGGATCTAAAAATTATAGACAATAATGTTAGTAAGCAAATCCTTTAGTGTATTACAAACATGAATAAGGATTTTAATTTTTTTAACAAAAGAAGTAGAAAAAGAAAACTACTAACTAAAAAATTCTAAATCTGAGTAAAATAGGATCTAAAAATGAAATATTCTCTGGAAGGATTTCTCTGGAACAGGATTTTTTCTCTGCAGAAGAAAAATAGTTACAGAAAATTCCTTCAGCTTAAGGAAAATGAAGTAAGAAGAACTGAAAGCTCCCAAGAAAGTCTCTGCTCAGGCTCAAGACAATATGCAAATATAGAACACTTTGTTAAATAAGTTCCAGGAATATAAGAGAATTTAATGTAAAGAAGAAAGAGGCTTATAACTGCCAAGGGAAAAATAAATGGTTGAAAATTTCACAAACTTGGTTAAATATATGAATGTCCATATTCAAGAATCTCAATGATTCTTAAAAACAGAAACTCAAAGAAAACTTTACCCAGGAATCAAACTGCTGACCTAATCGTGCAAGCTTATCATCCCAGCTATTTTGGAAGGAAAGCGCAAGAGATCACACGTTTAAGGCCTCCCTGGGCTACAGAGCAAGTCAAAGTCAGCATGAGAAAGCTGGCAAGTTACAGTCTCAAAATTACAAAGTAAAGGAAAGCTGAGCATAAGGATCAGTGTTGCCTAGCATCACACAAAGCTCTCAATTCAATTCCCAGCTACTGTAAGAGAAAATGGAGGCAAGGGGTAGACTACAGAAATTCTCTCTTTTGAAACTGTAGAAGGGCTGAAGAAATGGCTCAGAGGTTAAGAGTGTTTGCTGCTCTTCCAAAGGACCTGAATTTTGGTCCCAGCAACCATGGTGGGTGACCCAGAACCACCTGTAACCTCAGTTCTAGGAAATCCAATTCCCCCTGCTGGTTCTGGGCAGCACCTGCACACACTTATGTGGATTCACAAACATAAACACACAGAGAAACAAACATATATGAAATAAATAATTTTAAAAATAAAAAAGAACCTATAGAAATGAGAAGGCAGTGAACATCTGTTATGAGCTCCAAGACCAACGAACCAAAACTATCCACCAGCAATGAAAGTAAAAACCATTTCCTTATAAGGAAAACTGAAAACTCAGAAAAGCTATCACAAGCATGTCAACCTGAAGAAAACAATATGACAGGGCAATCTAGGGTATAAAAAGTGAACAAAAACAGAAACAAAAAATATGATAAAATTCTGCCAGGCAGTGATGGTGTGCTTTAATCCCAGCACTCAGGAGGCTGTGACAGGAGGATCACTGAGTTTGCGATCAGCCTGCTCTACAGAGCAAATTCCAGGACAGCCAGGGCTACACAGAGAAACCCTGTCTCAAAAAAATAAATAAATAAATAAATAAATAAACAAACAAACAAACAAACAATCAAACACATTTTTGCCTTAAAAATTCTTTAAAATATAAATATTACACCGTCTCGTGTTTTTCGATGTATGTATGTGTAATAAGTAATCAACATAACAAAAGGGAATTGAAAGGAGCTCAGTATGGCTGCAATGCTTCCAAATTCACCTCAAGATAAGTATACATCCAATACTACATAAATGGTCAAGTAACTCCATTAAGTTCTCTTCCACTGAACCACAATTCTTGTGATTTAATTCTTGATTATTTTACAGAATAATTCTTTTCCCTTCCTAGTTTGACCTTTCCTAGCTGACCACAAAAGGGGGGGGGAAGGGGGATATTCTCTGGTATTTTCTTCTTAAATGTTTGCTTTTTTCCTTTCTTTCTTTCTCCAGAATTCAAGGTATCATTCATGTTATGCAAGTGCTCTGTTACATAAATCCATATTTTCACTTGTAAATATTGAATCTCAAGGAGAAACTTAATTTTCTCCATATTCCTCCACAGAACTGAAGATAATTCTATCATTTTCTTTCTCTCTAATCATCCATTTCTTTTTCCAGTCATGTTGCACTGGCTAGATTTTTAGAATTTCACAGTGCCACAGCAATAGATACCACCTTCCTTGCTGTTCTTGATTAGATGCAACTAATATATAAGAATACAATATAAATTTTTGATAGGTATCATTTCTTTTGTCAAATAAATTTCCTTCTATTCAGAGTTTGACAAGTGCTCTCATGTTCTCTCTCTCCTCTCTTCTCCCTTTCTTTTCTCTCTCTGCCTCTGTCTCTGTCTCTGTCTCTCTGTCTCTCTGTCTCTCTGTCTCTCTCTCTCTGTGTGTGTGTGTGTACATGTATATGACAGACCTTGATTATTTTAGTATGTACCCAATGACAGAATTTCTCTTAATTGTATCACTTACATGGTAAATCACTATTATACATTTTAATGTTGAGTAATCTGTAACAAGTCTTTTCGCTACTTTATGGGTTCCTATTTTTAACACCCTTCACCCTTATCCCTTCTAACCCCTCAACGGTAGGGAGGAGAAAGAAGGCTAGAGGGGAAAGGGGGCTTCTATATCATTAGACTGCTTCCTGTTGAGTAGGAGAGTTGACTTGGAGAAATTCTGATTTAGTCATAAGGAAATCTGTACCCAGGAGCAGCAGCTGCCACATCCCTCTCTCAGGGCTCATGGATCTATACCAGAGTCCCCAGAATTCCAAACATAAACAGCCCTGACACAATATCAGGCAAATCATAGTCAGCTGCTGTGGACAATCTGAAGCAGCCCCATATCCCACACCTGGGATTAAAACAAAAACACATTTCCACAACGTTTCAATGTTTTTAAAGAAATCAAAATTCGCACTACAATCACCCTTGCCACATTAAGCATTGTGATTACACTCCCTACACATATTCTATCATACACTGCTGTTCAATGCTGTGCTCAATATCCAAATTTATCTTAAGCCAATATTGAAAATTAAAATATTAAAACCCTAATCCAGTCCAGATAACCCATCCTCATTAGGGCTATTTATTGAGAAGTCTGAATATAGAACAAACCTACAATGATCAATCAATTCATGTCATTCCCCTGATCAGTTGGTCAAATCATAGTAAAATACTTAACTTCTGCTTAATTAGTAAAAGAATAATTTCTGTCTCTAGATATGAGCATATTATCACCCACCCTTACCTACCATTTACTGCTGACAGGCACTTTGTGACCATAAGGCAAGCTAGTTTCAGACAACAATGCCATGGAGAAAAGCAGAACCAAGATCAAATTACTTCACAATGGTTTAAGAGACCTGAAGCAGAAATCCATTTGAGTCCTGTTCTCTGGCACTGGTGGCTATACTTGATTAACGATGTGACTTCATCTAGAATCAATTTAAACTCACACTGTTGACATACATGGGTGATTTTCTTAATAAAATTATTTAAGGCAAAAGACCCATCCTAAACCTAGATGGCACCTTTTGGTGTCCACACAAATAGGACATAGAAGAAGGAAACTGCTTTTTGCCTGCTTGTCCACATTCTCGCTGGCAAGTTCATTTATCCTGTTGCTGCATCACTTCTTCACCAGTATTAGAACCAACTTTATCAGAATCCCAAGGTAGACTAAAGACCAACAGTTCTCCAGGAGTTTTCTAGGACCCCATCTCCAGATTGGAACTGCTGAGACATGCAGTTTCATGTACTGAACAACTATCAGATTCTCAGTCTTTCTAACATGAAACAGCCATTGTTGAACTGCTTGAATTGCATCCTATAAGCCAACCTAATAAATTTCCCTTTAACATAAATAATATTAGATATAATTGCATTTAATAAATAATTAACTCTAAAGATAAATATTAAATATAATTGACATTCATTCTATCAGGTATGTTCTTTAGAAACACCTAATACACACTAAAACACATCTTTACTCACAAACAGGTTATCAGAGAATAATTTATCCTCACATGTTGCTGTGTTTTTATAAAATATTCTGATGGAACTGATATGCTATTTTGGTTGGAATTTTGTCAATAATAACTATAAGGAGAGATAAACTGTGCAAAAAGGCACATGATATAAAAGATGTTATACTACTCTTTGATTACCAAGAATTTTTAAATTGTTCAATAAGTACTAAGGACATATTATGTGCAAAAAAGCAGAGGTAATAAATATGAGGGCTCTAACACAGAGTTTTTATTCTAGGTAGATATATAGGCAAAACCAGAGAAATCCAAAATAGAAACCTCCAACCAGAACTGAAAGCATGGTGGCCTTGATCTAAATTAAACAAAACTAAGGATGGGCATGGACTTTTTGGGGGGGATTGGGGGGAGACATGGAAAGTGTTGCATGGCTGGCCTAAAACTTGTCATTCTCCTGCCTCAGCCTCCTGAGTGTTCTTTAAGGCCCGACTGGATGACACTGTCTCAAAAAGTTAAATACTGGGGTAGAGGACTAGATCATCAGTTAACAGCACTTGCTGTACAATCCTGAGGACTGGAGCCCAAATCCCACACCCACATACCAACCCCACATTATACAAACACTATCTAGCTTTATGACATTTGTGGGCACATAGGCAAGTAGAATTTGCATACAATGACACAGGCACACATATACACACAAATCCTTCATCAAGATTAAAGACAATGTTAAACTAAAAGCTTTCTTTCATCTTACATTTTGTTATTTTATTCCATTTCCCTTATCATCTTTAAGTGTCCAATACATTACCTGTATTAGATGGATCCAAAACTAACTGGAGAGGTGGCTTATTTGTTTGGCTGGCTGGAACATCTCCAAAAGAATAGTCTGAAATCTCACTGGATCCTTGGCAATCAACAGGTAGACTGCTTTGTCCTTTCTCAGAATCTCTCAAAATCTCTTCCATGGCTTTTTCCAACTGCTCATCACCATTGGAAGCTATCTAAAGGCAGAGCAAGATAATTCTTTTTCAATTTCTTAATTATGAGGCTTTATTTATTAAATATATTTCATTTTGAAAAATTAAAATCTAAATATTCAAATATACATTCAGTAAATATTGAGAATTTGTCCAGTAATCCTAATTTCACATATTCATAATGCATTGAAATCCTGAATGATAAAATCTACTAAATAAAAGAGGGATTAGTTTCACAAAAGGATTCCTCGTAAAACATTGCAGGTGCTTTCAAACTACATTTGATGCAAGGCCAGTGAGATGGCTCAGTGGGTAAAAGTACTCGCTGCCAAACTCATCTCCCCGAGTTCAATCTCCAGATCCCTCGTAGTCAAGGAGAGAACCATCCAGAAAACTGTCCATGGACCTCCACACAATATACTGTAACACACACACACACACACACACACACACACATACATTTAATCAGACTATTTGAATTTTATGTGTTTTGAGAAGAAAATGGATAAGTTCAAATATAGCCCACTGTAAATATCACTTAAAAAATAGTATTTCTTAGCATGTATACACATATTTTCAACTTCTTTATAAGCCCATTAGCTACCAGACAATTACTAATTTTCTTAGAAGTTATATTTTTTTCTAAAAATTAAATGGGACACAAATCTAAGTAAATAAATGGTATCTTAAACACAATAATGCTGATAAAATTGACAAAAAATAAGGCACTGAGACCATCTGAATAGAATTATGTACTAGACATAATACAAGCACTTAATAAGCTCTTTTACAGTGTGTTTCTGACTCACCGACATATTGTGATGCCGTACTTAAGAACGGCCATAAATAAAACAGCACTTTATTATTATTCCCACTCCTATTTGCAAAAAAAAAAACAGTTAGCAATTCCCATGCACATATGACAGGGCTTGCTTGCTTTCTATTCTTTGACTTAGGAAAAGCAACCCAAAATTTTGGAGCAGAATAAAAAAAAAATCCCCCAAAAAATTCAACTGCAAAAAATATAAGATATACACTTTTAAACTAATAGTCAACTGTTAAACCATCTACCACACTCTTATCACATGATGTGAAGCAAAAAATACATAACAGAAGAATCTTTCAATTAAAACTCAGAAGTAAGAGAAACAAAAACTGTCAAATAAAATTATGTAAGAATTAATCAGTAAATTTAATTCACATATTACTTTTTCTTCATTTCCCACCTTTCTTCCTCCAAGAATTTATTAGAAGGTAAATAACCAAAAGATGATTGAGGGAAAAAAGTTTTTGAAAAAAATCAAGCCAATTAATTAGCCTCTGGATGAATAAAACACTAAATATTTTTATTATTATCAATGTCATCTGAAAGAATCAACCAAACACTGATTTCTATTATCCAGGTCAGTACTTTAAGAAATCCTTCAGTGTTCGTCCTCAGATGAGCTCCAAATAGTTGAAAGGAGGAAAAAATTAGTGAAAAACAGTGCCATATTAGGAAAAAGAAGAAGTAATACCTTCAGCCGTGGCTTCCCATCATCCTTTATAGAAGTGTCATCTGTGTGCTGAGGAACCAAAACAAACTCCTCACTGTTCAGTGTGGCCACAGAATCAGATGACCCACTAACCTTCTGGAAGGAAGCTCTGACCTCCATTTCAGTCCTGCAAACCTCTCTGCCCACATCCACCTGGCACAACTAAAGAGTAAAAATAGAAAACGTAGAACTTGATTAAAACCAAACTAATTTTTAAATGAACTAAGAAAGCTTTTTCAATGGCTCTATGAAAAAGACTCCTGGCAAGCAAACTATCTCCAAATCTGAAAGGCTTTCTTCTTGGACTAGGCCACACGGTGGAAAGGCACGTCTCTGCTCTTAACTTTCAGACTAAAGGAATAGTGTTACCTGAAAAACACAACCCAGCTGTACCTCAACCAGACAAATTTACCTCGGCTTAACTCTCTATCTTGTTAAGAAACACTAGAGGTTTTGTCTGTTTCAGCATAGAGAGGGAGAAAAGTAAATGTAGAAACAAATTCACACACACACACACTCACACACACACACACTCACACACACATACACACACACTCCAAACAGAGAGAGGGGAAGAAGAGGGAGGGGAGGGGGAGGGGGAAGGGGAGAGGGAGAGGAACAAGGAGAGGAACATGGAGAGGGACAGGAAGAGGGACAAAGAGAGGGACAGGGACAGGGACAGGGACAGGGAGAGGGAGTGAGAGCACTCTCCTTGTGGTCTCAGGTTTGAGACAGGAAAAGCCTTTAAGCCCAGAAGTCTAACAAGGAAAAAAAGAAACACATAGTAAAACCTTGTCCAATAAAATATAGATATTCAATCACTTTATTAAATCTAAAGCATTTCAAAAAACTTATCTCCTAAAGACCAAATACCACACTTTTAAATATTATGGGGTTAATAACGTTGACAAATTAATATAAAATTTAATACTCTAAGACATGTGTGTTTCTTCTCTGGAGATATTAATATTTTACAACACTCAAAAAATAAGATTTCATACGTTTGTATTCATGTAACAAGTTAGTCTCAATAATTATATTAAATGAAATTCCATTTTCTTGATCTATAGTCTCATAGAAACTCAAATTTCTAGAAGTTCCTATATTTATTCACACAACTAATTCTGCCTGAAGATATTATATACTACGTAACGACAATAGACCTAGTCCTGGGCTACATGCCTGAAGAAGGCTGGACAGGTAGGCATTGTTCTAAAGCTTAAATACTAGTGGGGGGGGGAAGCAAAGAGGAGGAGGAGGATAGAGAGGAATTGGGGGAAAGTGAGTGAGGAGAAGAGGGCAAGACCATTCCAAATCTATTTAAAGATAGTAAAACAGCAAATGACAGAGAAACAGTGCCAAGTGTGGGGTAACTTCAAATAAGGTGGCAGAAAAGAACTCTTACAGGAAAATACATGAGAGAAAACCTAAATGACAAAAAATGAATCTTAAATCAAATAAGATGCACTGTGAATAAATAGGTAATGTGAGGAGGGCAGGATAGGCAGGCTGGCCTGAAGGAGACTGGACCCTGCAATCCATGGACAGTCCAGGAACAAAGACAAAGACCCCAGAAATGTTCTTTCAAAGACATCACTTTTCACTGCACAGATAAACATGGCTGCAATGTTCCATGTTGCCATTAGGTGGCACTAAAACCATTAATCTTGGCAAAAAAAAAAAAAGTTCAAGTCCAAATTGAACATTTAAAAATTACTTTTCAATGTTAAAAATAAAACTTCCCAGGAATGTCCAAACAACAGAGGATTACACTCCTTATTTATTGCTGTTATGTAAGTAAATCACTTTGTAAGACAATTTGTCTTCCAGGATTTTTACCGCTTTATGTTGTGCCTATGAAACTCCAGCGTGAGTTAGCAAGCCATGTCTTTTTCTCTTTTAGGCTGCACTTTGCATCCTTATTTGCCAAAGCATCATGTAATCCTAGAATATTTCTGTGGTCAATCCTTCTCCAATCCGCTGTCAAGTTTTTCTCCTGACTTCTAAACGTTGGAAGTTCTTTTCCCTTGCACACTTGTTGTAGGCATCATCTCACTGCTGAATGAAAAACGTTTGTGTGTCTCTATGCTCACAGTCTCCCAAATTTCTATTCCAACACTAATGCCCTCTCTAATTTCCTGACTTGGAATCCAAATCCCTTGTCATTTCCAAAGAAAAGCTTATTGGTATCTTAAGTCAAATGTGACCAAACAGAATTTCTAATGAACCCTCCGTATCTGTTTCCCATCCGTAGTTCTCTTTATAGTAACTAAACCTCTTCTACTAACTTAGTCAAACCAGAAAACAGATGTCACCCTTGCTACCCCTCCACTGTTTCACGCTTCACATCAGCAATAACGAGTATAACCAGCCTTCTCCAAAACAAACCCTGCCGCTACTTCATGGGAGATACTTCCAGCAGAAGAAGCTGCTGGGAAAGTATACATAAAAATCAGATTCAATTTAAAACTTGAGACCAAAATAATTTTTGCTATAATGCATATGGAACCCAGCCTCTATGCAATGCCTTACTTGGCTCGATAAACTCTCTCATTAGAGAACCTTACACCAAATTTTTTCCCATTAGTCATTTTCATTCATACATTTAACACATATTACATGAGTCTCTACTATGCACCAGACACTATACTCATTAGTATAACTACTGCTGTTTCTCTCTGTCTTCCGAAAGCTAATATTCTCATTTAAGATAGAGGCAATCGAGAAAAAAATCAAGATCACACCCTGTTATACGTACTACGAAAGGTGATGAGTGTATGAAAATGCCATAGGAAAATGCTTTTGTATGTTAACAAGAAATTAATGTCTTTACTTTTTTTTTTAAGACTTATTTTATTTATATGAGTATATATACTGTAGCTGTCTTCAGACAAGCCAGAAGAGGGCATTGGATCCCATTACACATGGTTGCTAGCCACCATGTGGTTGCTGGGAATTGAACTCAAACCTCTGGAAGAGTAGACAGTGCTCTCAACTGCTCAGACATCTCTCCATCCCCCAAAATTAATTAATTTTAAAAATAGGGGTTTTTGCATTCCTATTTCAATGTCGTCATGTTTTTCATAGCAGTTGTTTACTCAAGTCTCTAAATCTGTGAAAATAAACTTTCTCCCTATATAAGTTTTTTATCACAATTTTAAGCAGTAACAGCTAAACTAGGCCTGTCATGAATGTATAAGGCATAAGTGGGTGATAGTCTGTTTTTATCATTTACTACAAATAAACCTATTTAAAAGTTAAAATGGATCAAAACATAGGCACACAAACATTAACAGACCATAGAGAGTATCATTAAAAGAGAAATGTATAAATATGCAAAATTTCAGGGTCTGAAATACATAAAAATGAACTGTAGCACACCTGTTAACCCTGAACAACTTTGCAACAGCCTTCTATTGATATCATAATGAATGTAGTGAGTGTGACCTAATCATCTTCATGTAAGCACTTTGTCTCTGAAAGAAACTGCACACACTTTAAGAAGTGATCTCCTGAGGCCTTCAGCAAACTCCTCAGCCAGTCCCACAACACCCAGAGGAAGCTCTACTCCCAGGTGCTCTGACACACCCAGGATCATAGGATCAGAGGTAAGGGGGACTCAACATCAATCCCAACACCTGGAGTAACTGGGACCAGCGGGATGCAGGGACCCAGGAAGCCCACCGGACCAATGACACGGGCTTTTTCCAGTCTGGGCCAGTGCCCTGAGCAGACCTTGGGCACAAACTCCTCAGCCAGTCCCATAACACCCAGAGGAAGCTCCACTCCCAGGCACTCTAACACACCCAGGATCACAAAATCACAGGATCTCAGGAGCTTGGTCACACCAGGATCTCAGGGTTGCAGAGGCAGTTTGACTCCCAGGAGCTCTGTCACACCCAGGTTCTCAGGATCACAGGATCCCAGAATCACAGGATTCCAGAGATAGCTGGTCTCTGAGGAGTTCTGACACAACCAGGATCACAGGAAGGACAGGCTCCAGTCAGATACAGAGAGGGCGGGTAGCACTAAAGATAACCAGATGGCGGGAGGCAAGTGCAAGAACATAAGCAACAGAAACCAAGGATTCCTGGCATCATCAGAACCCAATTCTCCCACCATAGCAAGTCCTGGATATATAACCACACCAGAAAAGCAAGATTCGGATCTAAAATCACTCCTCATAGTGATGATAGAGGACATTAAAAAGGACATAAATAACTCCCTTAAAGAAATACAGGAGAATACAGGTAAACAGCTAGAAGTCCTGAAAGAGGAAACACAAAAATACCTTAAAGAATTACAGGAAAACACAACCAAACAAGTGAAGACATTGAACAAAACAATCCAGGATCTAAAAATGGAAACAGAAACAATAAAGAAATCACAAAGGGAGACAACCCAGGAGTTAGAAAACCTAGGAAAGAGATCAGGAGTCATAGATGCAAGCATCACCAACAGAATACAAGAGATAGAAGAGAGAAGTTCAGGAGCAGAAGATACCATAGAAAACATTGACACAACAGTCAAAGAAAATGCAAAATGCAAAAAGCTCCTAACACAAAACATCCAGGAAATCCAGGACACAATGAGAAGACCAAACCTGAGGATAATAGGTATATAAGAGAGTGAAGATTCCCAACTTAAAGGGACAGGAAATATCTTCAACAAAATTATAGAAGAAAACTTTCCTAACCTAAAGAAAGAGATGCCCATGAACATACTAGACTGGACCAGAAAAGAAATTCCTCCTGTCACATAATAATCAAAACACAAAATGCACTAAACAAAGAAAGAATATTAGAAGCAGTAAGGGAAAAAGGTCAAGTAACATATAAAGGCAGACCTATCAGAATTACACCAGACTTCTCACCAGAGACTATGAAAGCTAGAAGATCCTGGGCAGATCTCATACAGACCCTAAGAGAACACAAATGCCAGCCCAGTCTACTATACCCAGCAAAACTCTCAATTACCATAGACGGAGAAAACAAGATATTCCATGACAAAACCAAATTTACACAGTATCATTTCACAAATCCAGTCCTACAAAGGGTAATGGATGGAAAACACCAACACAAGGAGGGAAACTAGACCCTAGAAAAAGCAAGAAAGTAATCTTTTTTCAACAAACCCAAAAGAAGATAGCCACACAAACATAAAAATAACATCAAAAATAACAGGAAGCAACAACCACTTTTCCTTAATATCTCTTATTATCAATGGACTCAATTCCCCAATAAAAAGCCATAGACTAACAGACTGGATACATAAACAGGACACAGCATTTTGCTGCATACAGGAAACGCACCTCAGTGACAAGATAGACACACAACTTCAGAGTAAAAGGTTGGAAAACAATTTTCTAAGCAAATGGTCCTAAGAAATAAGCTGGAGTAGCCATTCTAATATTGAATAAAATCAACTTTCAACCAAAAGTTATCAAAAAAGATAAGGAAGGACACTTCATGCTAGTCAAACAGAAATATTTAAGGGGTAACTTCAGCAAGTGTTATAGGTATCTGATGAATCTCAGTGTAATGGCCTTGGGAAAAGCAAAGGAATGTTGCTCTTTGCTCAGAGTGAAGCTAACATATCTTCAAGGGAGAACATTAGAGGTATTTGAATTTTATGTTCACATTAGGGAGGTGAGTCCTGTATATTTTAGAAGACTAGTATTTATTTTCTCTGAATTTAGTCAGGAGTTGTCAACTTATTTCTAGTTGAGTATGACAGTAGTAAGGTTTTCAAAGCCTACTGAAAACAAGTAACATTAAATGTGTTATTTATGAGATTTAGGTTGTGTGCTATTTTGACTGAAGTCAACTTTCCTTTGTCATTTCAAAGGAGAAAAAAAATGAATGGCCTTTAGAACTGTAAGAGCTGATCTGTCAGAAATAATTTCCAATTGCATAATGTTTTTACAAAGTGAGTTAATTTATTTTAATCATATTTATAATGTGAAAGTATAAGATGATGATAATATTGGCTCCTAAAGTTTTAGCCTAGAAAATAGCATTTTAATTATTAAAGAAATGTCTACAAGTAATTTTTTATAATTTATTACTTCTATATTTAATTTTGACATGTTTCTCATAATTCACCATTGTATATAATACTGTGATAGATATCCCACAGTACATATGTATTTTTGTCAACATAAATTCCTAGAAATAATTTTACTGGATAAAATTTTACACACAATTTTAAAAAAATAGATAAGCTTCCCAACCTTATTCATAACTTCAGCTCTTCCCATTGATACTCTGTACTCACAAAGACAACTGAGAGTTTACCAACCTTTGGCTAGAGAGTATCAATCAGTAAAAAGTTATCAATTTGTCAGCAGGGATATAATTACCATTAGAATGCATTAAGTAAAAAAATGTAAGTATTTTATGTTTAACGGGTTATATTCTAACCTCAAACAATTAGATAAAGAAAAAAACTTCCACAATAACCTGAGATCTAGTTCAAAGATCACTGACAGGTTTTTTGTTGTTGCTCTGGGTTTTTATTTTGTTTGGTTGTTCTTTTTGTTTTTGTTTTGTTTTTGCTAAATCTAATGGATAGTTTTCACCTGAACTCAATAAAGCTACTCTTTGAACGGGGGGGGGGGGGGGGGGGGGGGGGGGGGGCAGATGCCAGTGGCTGCCAGTCTTTAGTACAGACAAAAGGGAAGTATGTCTCTTCACTCATGCATTGAGTTTTATGTAACTATCACAACATTTCATCCTGGAAGCCACCTCCGATTCCTCCCTCCAGCAATACAGTTTGGTAGCTTGACGGTTTTTTTTTTTTTACCTGTAAAACATGCATTGTATAGTTTAATATTAAATTATCCTGTGAATATTCAATTAATGCCTATTTAGGAAGACACTTCTCTGTTTTTATTTACCACTGTACCTCTCAGTGCATTGATAGAGACAAAGTAGAATAAAGGTAATATCTGAATATGTGAATGGCTCATGATCGGACACATCTTGCTGCAGTCATGTCAACATATGCCAATTATATTCCATCCCAATTCCCCTAATGTCATTTTAGAATATAGGAGAGTTCTCAATTATTTGCTATTTAAAGTTTATGTTTTCAAAATTTCTAGAGAATCTCTATAAATCCTTTGAATTTGTTGCTTTCTTCGGTGTAATTTATCACACGATTTAGATGAAATAAAGATAACCAGAAGATGTTTGATATTCTTTCTTTTCAAAAAGAAAGAGGAGGAAGAGGAGGAGGAGGAGGAGGAGAAGGAGGAGGGGGAGGGGGAGGAAACGTCGTAGTAATAGTAGTAGTAGTAGTTGTGGTGGTGGTGGTGGTGATCTCCCAACTTCTGTGCCAGGTGTCATACCAGACGCTACCTCCATGTGACCAAAAGAAAGAGAAGACCCATAGGGAGAAAAAAATCACTCTATTCCAGTCAGAGAGAAGAGAGTGTCAGAAATTCACAAAGGCAATGATAGAACACCTGCAAAGTCCAAGAAAAGCAGACAGGCACTCACAAAAAAAGAAGTCAAGATGAACACAGCTCCCAGGAAGGAAGATAGAAAACAAACAAAAAGCCTCCAGAAATTTCAACACCTATATAAACAAAGGAAACACGGAAGTCCACAAATTCAACAGACACTCCCCTTGTCCCAAGTGCATGCAGCCATCAGCCCACTGGAAGCCAGTTGACCACCTCACCTTCCCTTTCCTGTTCACCACTACCCCACTCCCTAGTGTTTCCCCTTTTCTTTCTTTCACTTTTAACAGTAGTTCTGCTTCCTTATAGTTTTTTAAAACATAAGAGAGGCTCAATTCCTGAATGTTGTCCTCTGACTTCCACATGGACCCACACACACACACACACACACACACACACACACACACGGGAGGGAGGGAGGGAGGGAGGGAGAAAAGGAAGGAAAAACAAAAGAACAAAAGAAAGAAAATTTTAAAAAGACAACTACAGTAGAATGCATCACAATCACATTAACCAGAAAGAAGAAAGAATAGTACCAGGAAGGAAATAGACAGAAATAGACAGGATTGAGGAAATCCTACATTCAAATAACAATAAGGAAAAAATGAGAATTACAGCATAATGGAAGATATCATAGAGAATTAATATTATCTCTTAAAAGTTTGTGAGAGATGTGATATTGTGGCATTATACTAATACTAAAACTAGATTACAAGAAAATTATAGACCAATAATACTTCTAAAAACAATCTTCAATATACTAGAAAACCATGCCTAACAAACACACACAAATTACATATTAGGTATATAAGACTGGTTTACCATTCAAAACCCTTCAAAGGGTGCTGGAGAGATGGCTCAGTGGATAAAACACCTGCCATATAAGCATTAGGACCAGAATCTGGATCCCAACCCACCCAAAAGCCAGACACAGCAGTATGCACCTATATAATTCAGATGCTAGAGATTCAGAGACAAGTAGATCCTAGCAGTTCAAGGCCAGCCAGACTGGCCAGAGATTCTGTGTTGAAAAATAAGGTAGGAAGGGACTGAGAAAAAAAATCCAGCATCAACCTCTAGCATCCACATGCACAAGCACCAAAGTGTGCACACCCACACCAACACTTACACCACATATACACACAAACATACTATCAATATAATCAAATGTATCAAAAGATAGAAAATCATAGCTAACTCAGCCAATAAAATGTAATTGACAAAATTCAATACCTATTTATGCATAAAATTCTCACCAAAATAGTTATTGAAGAGAACTTTCTCTACCTAAAATCCTACAACTAGCAAAAACCCAGACATATTATCTCCCAGACTGAGACAGTGAAAAGGATTCCAGTCTTACATTCTGTCTTAACACCCTAAAGTCAAAGTAAAATTCTTCCAATAATCCACCAAAAGAAAAAAAGAAAACAGAAAAAAACTCCTCCTAGAACTAATGAGCAAGTTTAGATAGAGTGCCGAATTCAAAGTACATACAAAACCAAGTTTCTCCCCTACACACAACAATTAGAAAATGAAATTCGGAAGACAACAAAGGAGTCAAGGAGATGGCACAGGCAATAAAGTACTTGTCCCACAAGCACAGGAGTCAAATTTGATTTCCATAACCTGGAAAAGGGGTCAGAAAACATTCCACACATGTGTACCTCCAACACTGTGGAGGCAAAGAGAGGGGAAGGGGGTCCCCGGAGCTCACAGGGCCAGGCAGTCTAGACAAATCAATGAGCTCCTGGTTCAGTAAGAATCTTTCTCAAAAACTTAGGTGGAAGCAAAGCATGATGGTGTGTGCCTTTATTTCCAGCACTTGGGAGGCAGAGGAAGGCAGATACCTGAGCTCAAGGCCAGTCTGGTCTACAGAGTGAATTCCAGGAAAGTCAAGGATACACACACACACACAAAAAAAAAACAAACAAGGAAAACAAAAAAATTTAATATCCAGTTAGTTCTTGACCATCATTCCAATAAACCATCTCAATATAATTTACTGAATACTAATACATAGCAGTTTGTTAAACCAAAACATTAATTGTCTCTTTATTTACAGCAATCTATTTTTAAACCAAAACCAGTGGAAAATTCTTGGAGGTCTTTTAAACATGGAGCTCACGATTTTGTATGTTCAAGATGGATATATCCAACTTCAACATGCATATCCAAGAAAGTGGCACATAAAAACCAAATCGGTTCCTAAAGGAATTTTATAATGTTATAACACAAGAATTAGAATATAAAGTCTGCCAAAGGGTTTTCATGTCTCTCTGGGTTCTTGTGTCTTTTATGTTTTTTAAAATACAAGGCACTCTAAACTAAACATAAACATTTTTATTTTCTAGGCATCTTAAAGGTACACAAAAATAAAGTGGTACAGGTGCTCTGTTGTGTGGGTGTGTATGACTATATAGATGAATACATGTGTGTGCATGAGTGTTTCCCTCCCATTCTCTACTTTCCTAATCTTAAAGGAACTCAATGATTATTTTGATTACACTGACTAGTATAAAGATACACCAACCCCATCCCATTCCCCATATACCAATAGTAACTCTACCAATTCTACTAGGTCAAACAGCTTCCAATTTTTAGCTTAATTCAATACTATTTTCACTAAGTGATCAATGATACCTAAATCTATACCTCACATGGATGATGCTTAGAATTAAGATTTTCACATGCATACTATAAACAGTATAACATTCAACAAAGTCTAACCAGAAGCATTTTCTTCCCAAAATAACTTAATACTGTCAAAGACATGAAATTGTAATGCAGACGACCCAAGTTCCTTCTGTGCCAAATGTGGTTAACATTCTTGCATTGTTAAATTGTGAACTGCACCTATTCCTACTTCAGTATCTCTTGAACCAAAATAGAAACAGAAAACCTAAGTAGGAGTCAAAGTCGCATAAACTGGGAGGACTATTAGGCATAAGAACTAGAATGATGATGGAACACCCCTTACACTTGTGGAAGATTAAACAGTCTTCATTAATAAAGAATATGGAACATTTGCCAACCAAAATCCTTCAGTGTTTTGAAGACTGACCCAGCCCCCACCCCCAAAAAAACAAAATTCCATCCACTCACTGCTTTAGAAGTGCCTAAGCAAGAGCTGAACCAATACGCATACACGTATGTCTCTGACCCTGAACCAATACGCATACACGTATGTCTCTGACCCTGAACCAATACGCATACACATATGTCTCTGACCCTGAACCAATACGCATACACGTATGTCTCTGACCCTGAACCAATACGCATACACGTATGTCTCTGACCCTGAACCAATACGCATACACGTATGTCT
>JADRCH010000010.1:9567428-9607261 GCA_019843965.1 Rhynchomys soricoides | reverse complement strand
TGACCCTGACAGGGGATCCAATGATCTTCATACTACTCTAGTAGACACCTGTTTTAATTTTTCCAGGAATAGTCAAACCTTTCTACCTGAGGATAAGCATTCACTGGAATCAAATTAAATGGTTTTTATTTTTTAAAAAACTGTATGGTTTTATTAAAAACCATGAGTGATGAGTGGTGTAATTTGTAATACATAATATCAGCACCCAGAAGGCAGGAGTCCACATTGCAGGATCTATGGATAAGCCAGCCCTGAGGATATAAACATGGAAGAGCTAACCCTACCACTTGTCTCCTATGTGGTGGCATGGACAAGGGAGAGATGTCTCCTATGGACAAGGGAGAGATGCCCTCCCCCTCCCTTTCCCCCCACTACCTGCAGCAGCCGGAGACCTGGCCCTGGGGTCATGAGAGCAGGAGAGCTGCCCTGCCCCTCTACAGCTGGGGCACTCAGTAGAGTGAACCCTGCACCTCACCAGAGCAACACAGTAGAGCTGACCCTGATGGCTGGGGTGTGGGTGAGCAGGCCCCGAGTGTGAGAGTGTGTGAATAGGGAATGGGCAAGGGAGAGACACCCTCTCCAACCTTACCCTCGGCCACCCATGGCAGGTAGAAGAGCTGGCCCTGGGCTCATGAGAGCAGAAGTGTCCCTGCCCCTCACCCGCTGCACAACTTGTCAGAGCAGTTTCTACACCTCTCTCAGACAGCACAGCAGAACTGGCCCTAGATGTGGGAGTTGCAGGTGAGCCAGCCCCAAAAGTGTGAGCATAGGAGAGCCAGCTCTGCCTCTTGACTGTGGACATTTTTATTTTCTAGGCATCTTAAAGGTACATAAAAAGAAAGTGCTATAGGCAATCTGGTGTGTGAGTATGTATGTGACTATATGCATGAGTGTGTGTGTGTGTGTGTGTGTGTGTGTCCCCTCCCTCATCCCTCACCATCTATTGACAGGTAGAAGAGCTGGCCCTGGGTCATGAGAATGAGAGAAATGGCCATGCCCTCACCAGCTGCAACACTTCAGGAGAGTTGGGCCTGCACTTCATCTGGGCAGCAAGGGTAGACTGGCCCTGGTTGCAGGGGGTGCTAGGGAGCTGGCCTGATGGGTGTGAGAGCGAGAGAACTGGTGGGCTGACTAGCTCAGATACCCTCAGGTCCAGAGATCCAGGGCTTTCAACTGGCCCACCCCAACATCTACCCCATCAATGAACTGCAGGAGTGGATAATAGAACTAGTCCTACAAATCCAAAAGTATGGGATCTCCATGACACAGGGCAACAACAGGATATCCAAGAGGAATCCCAGTCAGGTTCCAGTATTGATAGAGTAGCAGAAGGCAGAGGCCTCAGACCAGACCAAGAGTCACCACAATGAACATTTGCAAGCAAGAAAATGTGGACAAAAGGATATACTGTGGGACACACTATGACACACCACAGCTACCACAATGAGGTATTTTTTCTCGGGGGGGGGGAAGTGTGCAAGGGTGAAGGGCAGATACAAGGAGAGGGGGAAGTAAGTGGGACTGGGGTACATGATGTGAAATTTACAAAAAAAACAATAAAAATTTAATTAATTAATTAATTGTATGAGGGCTGAAGAGGCTGCTCAGTTATTAAGTGCTTGCCTCATAAGCATGAGGACCTAAACCTGATCCACAGACCATATAAAAACTCCGAGTATGATGGTTTACACTTACAGTCCCAATGCTAGGGAGATAGGCAGATTCCTGAAACTCACTAGCCAGCCAATCTGCCAATGAAAGGCTGTGTATCTAAGCAGGTGGGCCATGTTCCTGAGGATGACACCCAAGGTAGTACGCTGGACTATACATGCACACAGAGACCAAAACAAGCTCTTGAACGTTCCCCTACTTCCCAGAACAAATGGCAAATATCCTTAAAGGATCTTATCACCTTGACACTGTACCAAGTACCCATCCTCATTACTGCCCCATACCACTGGCCTTCCTTCTGTAGCCATCATCTGCAATCCTCCCCTTGTTCCCTCAATTCCAGCTATAATGATCTCCTTCTTAGCCTGAGACAAAGCTGACAGGCTTGTTCTGTCTACTCACGAGAAACATTCTTCTCTTAGCTATCTGCTTGGCTCCCATTAGCCTTCCACTAATTTGTTTGCTCAAATATCATCCTCTTGAGAGATCCACTCTGATCACCTCATCTAACACTGTTTCTCATAAGCACCAGATTCTAATCCCCCTTTATCTTGTTCTATTTACTCTTCTTTTTCAGCATACTTTTTCCTAATATTTAACCTAATGTATTTCTGTACTGAATTTACTGTTTATTATCTGTTTCTCTCATAGTACACTACATTGTCAAAGGCTGATGACTGATTTTGTCAACTTGGTAAGATTAAGAGGCTCTTTGAGCACACCTCTAAGTATGCCTGTGATGGTATTTCCAGAGACAATTTGACTGTAATGGCTCCAATAAATGATACATATTATAGTAGCACTATTGGAAGATGGTAAAATGTAGGAGATATGGCCTAGCTAGAAGAACGAGGTCATTGGGAATGTGACTTTGGCTTCTTCATGTTTCCTCCTCACACCACCTCCTGTTAGCCGTGAAGATGCTCCCCCTCCACATATCCATGCTGTCTTGATGGTCTGTCCAAGTATATGGCTAAACAATTATGGACTAAATCCCTGAAACCATGACTCAAACTAATAATCCTTAACCTCTTGGTTTAGTTGTTTTCTCGGGCACTTTTGTCTTTGCAATAAAAAATAACTAACATATCATGGATATTTATTCATGGATGCAGCCCAGTCACCTAGAGAATATTTGACACATAAAAGTCACTCACGTATGTGCTGCATGCATGCATGCATGCATGCATACATACATACATAAAGATGGAGTGAGTTCAGTTTTTGTAAATTTAGGAGCACCCAGAACCTCACAGCCTCATTAAAATTGTGCCATTGTTTTTATTTTTGTATTTGAAATGTTGGGTTTTCTTTGTGTAATCTTCTGTAAAATAGGAGATATAAACATAAAGGAACAAAAATCATCCATCATCTGACACCTGGGCACATGTGCAATGCTGAGCTACATCCCCAGCCATTAAAGAATAGAGTCCATACTCTCTCCCTTTCCCCCTCCCTCACTCCCTCCCCGCCTCTTTGCAAATGTACCACTTATGAAAAAACCAACAATGATAACTGGATAGTTCATGCTTATAAAGAATTATTTTTGAAGGTGTATGTGGTATTAGTATAAGGGAATCCTTGTCTTTTAGAAATATATACTAAAATATCTACAAAAATAAAACTACCTTGTATTTTCTTTGTAAGTAGAATAAAAAGTACAATTATACCATCGCCTGCTAAGGGGGGCCGTAGACCATGGAAATATTTACATCATGACTTCTAACTCTGAGTGTGTTTCAAAATTTGCCATATGATTTTAAAAACTTAAAATCAAGGTATAATAATATGGAAAACTAATTTAACCACCATGAAACAAATACACATACACACCAGTACACACCCCATGAGACTAAGAGAGATTGCTGAGCAGTTAAGAGCACTAGCTTCTCAACAATGTCAACTGGCCAGACTCCCAGAGCTCCCAGAGACTGGACCACCAACCAAAGAATACACATGGAGGGACCCATGGTGCTGGCCACATATGCGGCAGAGGAGGGCCTTGTTGGACATCAGGGGGAGGAGATGTTGGAACACCTTGGGCCTGAGGGTGTTTGATGCCCCAGTATAGGGGAATGCTAGGGAGGGAAGACAGGAGTGGGTGAGTGGGTGGGGGAGCACCCTCAAAGAGGCAGGGGGAGGGAAGATGGGATAGGGGGTTCTGAAGGGGAGACCTGGAAAGGGGAAAACATTTGAAATGTAAATAAAGTAAATATCCAATTTAAAAAAAAAAAAAAAAAAAGAGCACTGGCTTCTTTTCCAGAGGACCAGATTTGATTCCCAGTGAGTACAAGGCAGCTCACAATCATCCATAACTGCAGTCGCAGCATATTTGGGGGATTTGATAACTTCTCAGCTATCAAAACACATATGGTATACAGACATGCATGCAGACAAAGCATTCACATACATAAAATAAATTTAAAACTTTTCTAAGTAACAAGTATATTCTCTTTAGCATCTGGAATATTATATGGCACCTAAATAAAATAAACAATGAAAGGATAAAATATATTTCACAATTAAAGAGCATCTTCTGAAATTATTAAAATAAATGGGTGAATATTAAGAAATAAAGGCTTAACAGGTACTTCCTTCTGAGGCAAAGAAAGGTGATAATTAAAATAACATTCCTCCCCCTGCCCCCCATGTAGTTATAACAAGAGAAGAGATTTATCCAAAGAAGCAAAGGCACTTGGCATGCAAGCTTGACAATGCAAGCTAGATCTGACAACCCGTGCAAAAGTGGAAGAAGAGAACCAACTCCATAAAGTTGTTATCTGTTCCACACACATTCATGCTCACACACAGCAGACACAAATGCACACCGTAACTTTTTAAATAAAATTTAATTTCCAACAAAACAGTATTTAAGCAGTGTGGGATTTGAAGGGTGATAATGTTATGAAGTCATGGGTTTTAATAAATGGGATTAGCACCTATAAGAGAGCACTCTCCATAATTTTCATTCCTTTTGCCACATAACCAAATAGCATTCTTCACCTCTAGAGAACATACCAACGACTTGCCATAACAGAATTAGGTATCACCCTCATGAGGCACCAAAGATTGATTTCAGACTTCCCAGCTTCCAGAACAATGAGAAAAAGAAATTTCCTAGTTTATAAACTATCCAGTTTCAGGTGGTTTGGCACAGTGACACTAAGTACTAAGAGAGACAGTATATTCAAAACATGAGTAAATGATGGGATTACCAATAAAACCAATTGTACAGGGAAAATAATTTAATTAGTCCCTACTTAAAATCCTATTTGATACAAATTTCCAAAGAATTCTGGCCAGGTATGGTCCTCAATGGCTATTCAACACTAAGGAGGCAGAAACAGGTGTATTATAGGCTCAAGGTCAGCCTAGGTTATATGTACCCCTGTTTCCAAAATAATAGTGTTTAGCTATTGTTTTTATTTTCCTACTTAAATAGCTAGGAGGAAATGATGACTATTTCCAATAGCAACATAGGAAAGAGCTAAATATACAGCAAAGGAAAACAAAATACCAAAAAGAGACTAATAAATTTAACTCCATAAAAGTTTTAAACTTCTGCACATCAAAGTATAAAGAACAAAATACAAAGACAAAAGTATTGAAACATTTAAATGTGACAAATTGGTAGTATCCTAAGTATATAATAAGCTTTTAATAATAAAAGAGTAACAGTCTAATCAAAATAAAATAAAGGATATAAAATATGAGTAACCAATAAACATACTGTTTTCTAACAAGCACTCTCTACTTCCCTCAATCATGTAGGGATTAAGCTGAAGGGTAGGTCTCTGGCTTAACTCTAGGCCAGTTAACCTAACAGTCTTTAGTGGTTTGTTCAAAAAGACACAGAACCTTATGCCACATAACAGTGATTTCCTGACAAGAGTCAAGCAAATAGTAAGGAAATAACCTCTCATTAGAGAACTGGAAGAGAATGCAACGGCACTGCCTCTGGATAGCAAGATATATGGAGTTGAGGCCTACTGAAGGAGAAATATCAGGAAAAAAAGCCAAAAATTTAAATTTTAAGAAGAGGTTCTAAAAAGGTTTTAAAAAAAAAAAAAAAACATAAAAAAGACTTTGCTAAAGAACCATGAGACATATTTTATGGTTATTGGGGTGTGGTGATTTGAATGTGCTTGGCCCATGAGAAGTAGCACTATTAGGAAGTGTGGCCTGGTAGGAGGAAGTATGGGGGTGAGTTTTGAGGTCTCCTTCTATGCTCAGGCCATGCCCAGTGTGGATAATAAGTATCCTATGTGGTTACCTGCAGTAGAATCTTCTGGTGGCCTTCAGATCAAGATATGTCTCTCTTGGCTCCTTCAACACCATGTCTGCCTGCATGTTAATGGACTGAACCTCTAAAAATGTAAACTAGTCCCAGTTAAATGTTTTCCTTTTTAAGAGTTACTTTAGTCATGGTGCCTCTTCACAGCAATGAAACCTAAACTAAGATATGGGGTAAGTACATATTTGTATAGATCAAGAGGAATAAATAGTAAACTGGAAAATAACACTTAAAATACTAAGATATATAAAATGTTAAGTTCTATGCCTATTATTTATCTTTGGATATAGAAAATTAAACCTTTTTATCTTGCTATCCAAAGAAAGTAAATGATAACCTCTACAAACCCTAACTGAATATATTTAGATGAGTAAAAGGGTCAAATTTCTATTCAAATGAAGATAATTATATAGGAAATATACACCAGTATATAAAATGCTTGCACTACTATGAGCTGGTAAGAAAAATGACCATCTTCAGCCTATAAAATGAACACTTCATAATAAAATATAATAAGCAATACAAGAGATGGAGGATGTAAAGAAATATTCCACGGTCTCATGTATCATCACAAAAGGGGTGCGGGGGTAATGATTGCACAGGCATCAGCAGTGGACATTGGAAAACAGTATTTACCAGACATGGCAACAGTGTTGCACACATGAACACACAAACATGGCAACAGTGTTGCACACATGAACACACAAAGGCTATGACCGCATGCAAAAAAAACCTACACAAAGTCAAGCATCCAAAATCACAGCCTGGATGGAGAAGGGATTTTAAGTAGCTGAGGAGCTACTGATAACTGAGGGCGATTAAAGAGAGCTGGAGTTGTTTTGTTTTGTTTGTCTGGGATGCGGCCACTGAGAAGCTACCTGTACTCCAACAGATGTTCCTATTCACACATACACGGAGCACTAAGTAGACTCAATTAAAAGGAAACAAAAAGCACAAAAAAAACAAATGGGAAAGAAAAGTAGTAGATGGGATAGAAGAACTGAAAAGAAGGACACATAAAGATTTGATCAAAACACATTATATGTTTGTATAAAATTCTCAAACAATATAAAAATGTTAAGAAAAACATTTCACTGAACAATATTCATCTATCCTTATGGCAAAGTCATGCAAAAATCATGTTTTTCTACCTTCTCTAATTCCAAAGTAGGCTAAAAGTTAAATGTATACAGAAAGATATGCTTAAGAATGTACTGAGGTTGGTAAGGCAGCTCCTCCAAAGACCCTGCAATTAGAAGCCATGTTAAGTATCAGGAACTAAAGTAAAATAAATAAGTAACTAGATGACCAACCACTGTAAACTAAAACTAAAGCAAACTCCAAACTTCTAATTAGGAGTCAAAGGAAAAACTAAAACTAAAACTAATTTTCCAAAGTAGAAAAAGAAAACCAGAGATGAGTTACTGCAAAACATATGCTCTAGAAGCAGGAATGTGGCACATGACTTCAATCTCAGGACCTGAGAGGTTGGGGCAGGAAGATTACAAATTTGAAGCCAGCCTGGACAATGCTCCAAGTCCTGGGTCAAAATAAACAAACAAATAAACAAAAAAAAACAAAAAAACTTTTCTACCTCCTATTAGAGAGTGGAAAGCAATTTTCTGAGTCTACTAAAAAGCAAACAATTGTGCCTTTTCAAAGGTAAAATTTATATGTGAATTATATCTTAAATATCAGTAACTAGGATTGAGGAGATGACAAGGTAGTTCAGAGCACTAGCTGCTCTTTCAATGGACCTGAGTTTAATTCTCAGCACCCACATGGTAGCTCACAACAATCTGTAACTCCAGTTCTTCTGCCTTCCATGGGCACATGGAACACATATATACATGCAGACAAAACATTTATACACATAAAACAAAGTAAATAAATCTTTAAAAATTAAAGAAAAAATAAAAATTAAAACATTTAAATGAGCCGGGCAGTGGTGGTGCACGCCTTTAATCCCAGCACTCAGGAGGCAGAGGCAGGCGGATTCTTGAGTTCGAGGCCAGCCTGGTCTACAGAGTGAGTTCCAGGACAGCCAGGGCTATACAGAGAAACCCTGTCTCGGAAAAAAACAAACAAACAAACAAAAACAAAACAAAAAAAACCCATTAGTCACTGGTGTTTAGTAAATCCTAAATGATGAATCCCCTCTTGAAGGAAAACTGCTTACCTTTTTGCATACCCATGCTGAGAACTAAACAATATGTTCTCCACTGTCTGTTAGTTCACAGTGTACTATGAAAAGAATAATTCACTTAATATGATTATTTCCATTTTTTTATCCATTTCCTCTGTGAAAATGTTACTTAGCTACAGTGGGTGGTGCTGACATATCACACTCTCTCATGTATGGGTCTTACACAGTTTACATATCTAGATTCATAAAAGCATGTATGTGCAGGTGTCATGAAAGAAGCAAATCTGTGTGGGGTCTGGCAGACAGTAGGAGGGGTAAAACGGGGAGGAAAGGAGGCTAGAGCTGACTGGGGGGAGCATACTTGGAAATTGGTCTTATGCGACCTAGCCTAATATATTTTAAAATAAGTCACTTGCCAATTTTGATTAGGGGTTTGTGTTATCTAGGCAACTTCACCTCAAGAAAGCAGATGACTGTCACTGCTACATTATCCTCTAAGGCCTAAAGATAACCTCCCATAAGCCAGGACAGTAGGTAGCTAGAGAAATTAAAAAAGCATTTTGTTCTCCTGAGAACAAGCTAATATTACTGTTACATGGTTTCACAAAAATAAACAGAAGAACATTAAAAAGTATACTCTGCAATTAGTTTTACTTTAGGGTCTGTCAGATTACTCAGCTGGTAGAGGCACTTCCCTGCAGGCCTGGAAGCATGAGTTTGATTCCTGGATCCCACAAGGTGGCAGGAGAGATCACCTCAGAGTTGTCTCTCATCTCCATAAGCTATGTGCCTGACTGAATGTACATACACATACACACTAATTTTTGTTTTATTTCACATTAAAATATTTTAAGTAAATGCTAGTTTTTATTTTGTTAGTTTTAGGTTTCTGCTTTGCTTTTTTAGGTACTATCAATAAAACCCGATTAAATTTGCCTTATGCAGGGTAGGCAAGTTATTTTTTTTTCTGAACTAATATCCTTGTGGTGGTGGTGGTGGTGGTGGCGGTGGTGGTGGTCTGGACTGGTTTGTTTTGTTTTGTTTTGTTTTTAAAAGGGTCTTCCTAAGCTGCCTGTCTTACTTTTCTATTTCTGTGTATAAAATGCCATGACCAAGGCAACTTACAAAAGGAAGAGTTTATTGAGGGCTGACAGTTGAAGAAGGTTAGAGTGCATGACTATCATGATGGAGAACATGGTAGCAGGCAGGAGCAAGCAGGCACAGAACTAGAACAGGAGCTGAGTCCATATCTGAACCACAGGCATGGTAATGTGGACTTTTACAATTGAAAGGCTCACCCCCATTGACACACCTCTTCCAAGAGGCCATGCTTTCTAATCTCTCCCAAATAGTCCCACCAACTGAAGACCAAGCATTCAAAATATATCAACCCATAAAGGCCAGCCTTTTTTGTTTTTAATAATATCTATATTAATTATTTGGGTATTTAACATTATATACCCCAATCACATTCACCTCTCAGTCCTCCCAGGTTCATCCCTCCACCCTTGTTACCCCTGCCCTAAGAAAAAGAAGGAGAAAAAAAAAAAAGACCAATTTGCATTGTCCATATGCTCAAAGGAGCATGGTCAAACTCTTAATGGCCAGCCCCTTAAAGAAAATGCACCTTCCTCACCCGCACTCCTGCCAGGAGCCATCAATTGTGGAGCACTGTACTTCAGCATCCTTAGCACAATTTTTAAGAATTCTCTTTGATGGTTTTCTGTCTAGGTTGTCTGAGAGTGAGTGAGAGTGGGGAGTGGTCCCAGAAGCCTTCTGTGTCCCTCTTTCTCAAATGTGAGTCTGTAGTCATCAATACCACTGCAAAAGTAGCTTCCTTGCCCTTTACAGTCAGTGGAATCATGGATCACAGACTTACACGTGGTTTCTGGAGACAGCATAGACCACAGATATCCACACGGCCTCTATCATCAGCACATGCCATGGATCTCAGCATGGTCTCCAGTGGCAGTATAGACCACAGACATCCACCTGGCCTCGTGAAGACCATTCTTATGCAAATGAACATTGCCCAAACTAGCCTCAAAAATTGTAATCCTGTTAAACTTGATGGCAAACGAATTTAATCCCATCACTCTAGGGGCCAACCTGGTCATAGCAAGTTTTAGGAGAGCAAGAGATACATAAAGACTCCTGTGAAAGAAAGATAGATAGATAGATAGAAAGAAAGAAAGAAAGAAAGAAAGAAAGAAAGAAAGAAAGAAAGAAAAGGAGGAGGAGGAGGAGGGAGGGAGGGAGGGAAAATTACAATTGTCTCAGCCTCCAGAGTAGCAGTCATTATCGGTATCACCAGTCCTACCATAAGCTTTTATTTGTATAGGAAAAGTCAGACTTGATTATAGAATTAATACTCAATTCAGTTGGTTGTCAAGTATGAAAAAAATATACACAACCTGCTCATATTGCCACCCAAGAAAACACTGTTGACTTGGACTTCAGACAGTAACACCTATAATAATTACCATTTAAAAAGTGCCTATGTAGTTAGAATACTCTGTAAGGTAGCTATTACCCTCATTTTATGAAAATGAAAACAGGAAGATGATGGTTAATTGACGTATCCAATGTGACATGTAAATGGATAGCTGAGACAAGACTCAAAGCCAATCTACCAGATTCCAAAGAGCTTGCTTTTTCATCATGGAAGCATGATTCTCAAAAAAAGTATAGACTATTAACAGCTAACATTTACTGAGTGTTTATTTTGTACTAAAAACTGACATTGTTTCATAAAACTGTAACACATAACACATAATTATTATTAATACATTTCTTCAATAAATGAACAAGAAAATCCGGAATAGCATACTCAAAAATCACATGGTTAATAAGGCAATCAACCTGACCAAATAAAACAACCTGTGGTAACTTTATTTTCATAAGAAATATAGCCAGACTAAGCAATGGGAAAGAGGCTATGCCTATTTTAAGCACCACACACACTATAATTTACTAAGTTAAAGTTTTTCTTATAGCAGAAACTATACTATATACACTTCTTTCTCATGAAATCCCTCATAGAATAACTAGATAAACTGAATAATTTTATATGTCTAATGTTACAAAGAAAGCATAGCTCTCAACTTAAAGGGAATAAGTGAGTTTATTCTAGAGCCATTTTAAGTGACCACACCTAGGAACACATATTTAGGCTACCCCAAATCCAATGTTCCAATTTAGAAACAGTTACATCAAGTTTTATAGTTTTACAGAACAAAGAAAATCACGAAATCAAGGTAAATTCAAAATACAATGCTATCTACATCAGTTAAATAGTCACAGCAAGATAAGGGAAGCTTTTTTACAGGCCTTAAATGCTATCTAATGATATTCTTGGCCTTTGGATTGGTGGAAGCTACTGGTCTGTTAAGTTATAAAAGGGTTTTATCTATTTACTCACAAGGTGTTAGTTGCAGCAAGCTTAAAATACAGTGTGACAAGGTGGTCACAGCAAAATGGGGGAAGCTTTTCTAAAGGCTTCAGATGGTCTCCAATGACATTCTTAACTTCTGGGTTGGTAGAAGCTAGCAGACTGATAATAGATTTCAAAAGGTTTTTATCTATCAATCACTGAATGCTAGGTTCCAACACAGAGGTGGTCAAAGAACAGCTATCCAAGGGACTAAAGCTAGCCAAAGATAAAGTAATTAGCCCTGGACCTACATCTCTCTCTCCACATTACTACAGTTCTAATCAGCCAATCAGTCTTTGTAAAGACAACTTCTTTCCAAGAATTTTCAAAACCAACAATGTTCTCCAATTAAAGCATATTTCTTGTCTGCCATTTCAACAACTTTTTAATTTAGTTAAGAGAAAAGTAGCCTAAGTCCAGCAAACAAGTAGTCTTCGATATCTTTAAAATAGCAATTTATAATACTCCACACTCTTAACAATTATATAATCTTCCTTGATCTTCAAGTACAAATGTATCATCAGTCGTAACTCTGCTTTCCCATCAGTAAACATGGCCTCTGTAGTTGCTATTATTCAACTGCTGCCATGTTACTATTTGTCAATTGCTCATCCAAGAGCTTCCTGTGTCATTACTGATTTAACTGTTAAAGTAAGGAACAAAGACGATACTAAGTAATAGAACACTGGCCTAAAAACACAAGGTGCTGGGTTCACTCCCCAGTACATCACAGGCAGGCAGGCAAACAAAGAGGAAGATAGGAGGACAGAAAGTTGGAACGAATGAAGGAAGGAAGGAAGGGAGGGAGGGAGGGAGGGAAGGAGGGAAGGAGGAAGGAAGGAAGAGGAGGAAGGAAGGATGGACTAAAAGAAGGACAGACTGACTAAAAGGACTGGACTCACCCAAGAACAACAGAAATCTAGATCTATTCTGAAGTAACATTCTTTGTATCATGTTTTATTTTCAAAGCTACAGAATTTATGATGAGATGTGAGTCACCTGAAGGTGTCAGTGGAGGCAGAACATATCTACCCTGAGATTAAAAGTAGGAATGAACTGGAAACAAGACACTAGTCTCTTTGAAACTAGTCACACCATTGAAACATCTTAGCAAACCCTCAATGACTATTTAAAAAAGAAAAAGTTCAAGAATATGGGGCAGTGAATAAGGTAAAATTTTCTGTGAATGGCTAATTACATCTGCCCAACCTTGAGGTAATGAAGTCAATAACTATAATGTATCATAATTCCTAAATATGATCTCAAAAGTGGAAGAAAAATAATACTTGCCCAAAAGACACCAAAGAATCTTTAATGTGTATATCATGAATTCATTCATTCAAACATTTACTGTAAGTCAACCACGTATTCTATGTAATACTATAAGCTGGAAATATAAACAGGAATCAATCCATAGGCTTTTCAGGTACCTACAACAAATCATTATATATATCTTGTGGGTTGTACTCTCTAAATAAAGAGAAATAATTTTGGAACTTCCAAAATATTCTCTTCAGATTCCACAAATGTTGTTAACCCATATAGAGCAAACTCTTTGTCGTAGCCTGTTACTGAACGTGAATATAAAATAACCATCAGTTCAAGGTCAGCCTGGTCTACATAGAATTCAGTACAACCAAGGCTACATATAGAGAGACTGAATGGATGGATGGGTGGGTGGGTGGATGGATGACAGACAGACAGACAAACAGACAGGAAAGAGACTACTTTCCAAAAAAATAACTAAAAGTACAGTATCCAAATAAACGTACCCATCTGTAGGAAGTTGAACAGAGCTCCCAACAGAGCTCAATTTGCACTGCAGAATATAAATCACGCATCTTCTATATGAGGTTACATACATGCAAGACTAATTTTAATGTACCAATTCAGTCTATAACCACTTTCAAGGAGGGTATAGGGACACATGTCTGTCCTTCTAGCACCTGGGAGACATAGACAGTAGGATAAGGAGTTAGGTAATGCTCAACTACACAGGGGTTTTAAGGCCAACTGGAGCAAAAGGAGACCCTGTCTCTTAAAAATAATTTCAAGCCCTCAGGAAAAAAAAACCTTTATAGTCTGATGAACTTCATCCCTGATCAAAATAGGAAACAGTAAGATTATTTTATCTCAAGGCTTTCACAACGTCTATCATAATAACAATTTTTACTCTGTACTTTCATAGATTTTTAAACATAAGGTAAAAAGAAGACATAGAAAATCTAGTTATCTTGAAAATAATCCCATTATAAGAATTATAAAACATGTAAAATAAGATAAGTAAAGCAACTAGTTAGTCCTCTCTGTAGCTAACATCACACTTTAAAGTCACAGTTACTCAACTGGAAACTAGCTCAGAAGTAGCACACTTGCCTAGCATGTGTAAGATCCAAAGTTTGATCTAAGGCATCATGTAAAAAATTAAAATAAAATAATAAAGTAATAGTTAAACTTTAAGTATTAAAAGCACTCAAGTCTAAAAGCTTTAAGTCATAAATATACAAATAATAAACTCAAGGTTAGTATATACTATCTCCTGTTACTTTCACTTATTTATGCCAGAAAGATAAATGCTGGTTTTTCCTAACCATTTTTAGAAGATTTGATATTCAGTTTAACCAAAGGCATTTCTTTTACTATAGTTAGTTACAGTGAGTTAATACCACAGTAAGTACTTATCTCTGCCATAAGAATCATAAAACAGGTTATAAATACAAAATAAAACTAATGATTCAGACAATAAATGTATAGCCACAAACATAGCAATGCTGCTTCATAAGTAACACCTTTTCTCAAATGTATACCTGATAATACTACAATGATAAATCAATAACTAAGCACAAAGTAAAAAGGCATTTTCCCACTAAATTCCACTAATTATATTCCTAATAGACAGCAAAATTATTATTGTTCTTTTCTCCCTAAAGACAATAAATAAGGCAGAGATTCCCATCTACTCCAGATTCAACAACTTTACCCACAGTGTAGGGATAAAACCTAGAGCCTCCCAAACACTAGAAGCATAAATATCTTGATGTATGTGTCAGATGTCCAGGCCTCTCTACTGCTGCTCAACCACGGAACCAGAATAAAATTTCATGCATTTTATATCAAAATTACCTTTCTTGTTAAATAGCTTCCCACTTATTTTGTTTAACACATAAAAATTATACATTATATAGATATAGTATATTTTAATATTAAAAAATAACCATCTTTTCTTCGACAGTAAACTGCTTTCAAGATAAAAACACAGAAAGCAGTCCAGTAAACCCTACAGGTAAACCCCACCTTCTAAAGATCACCAAGTAACTTCCCTCCCTGCAGTCTATGCCTCTCTCCACATCCTAAACTGTTTACTCACATGGATCACCTAGCAATTTGTGCATAAAATGCTAGATATTATCAACCTCTCATTATAACCCGAGTACAGCACTTTAACAGTACATAACATAGCGAATCAGTAACAGGAAACAAAGCTTTGTAAAAAGGAAAAGATAAGGCCTTTTTTTAACTTTTCATACTCTTGTCAAAACATGTCAAACTTCTGTAAGCAAAGAACACATTTTGATTTCCTCCTTTGAGAGAAAGATGAAAATAATAACAGGTTTAAAGCAGACAACTTATGAAACCTGGGAGACCACACATTAAATGATTTTTTTACCATGTACTTTTTAGAACCAAATCAGTAAATTATAACTATTCCCAAAGAGTTCCAGAATTCTTTTCCTAAAGAGCAATAATTAGTACTAGAAATCACTGACCCTCATAACATCTAGCACCAAACAAACTAGCTACAACTTAATGTGTGCTTTAATGGAGCACCACAGATCTCTGCTAATATACCTAGGTAAATGAATGAATAGCAAGAAGCCAAGAACAAATATTTACTACACAGTAAGAATCTACAAGATACTTAGTCAGAACAATGTTTGTAATTTTGCTATACCCTTTTATCAATAATCCTCTTTCACACTATCCACAAGCTCAAACTACACCATGCTATTTACTACATTGCATATATCAAAACAGAGTGTTGTTTACCTTAAATATGTGCAATTTTAAAACTTCTATTTCAAATGTCAAAGAAACAGAACATCTAGACTAATTCACAGTTGTCTTACATACTTCCTTTCTCTAAAAACATCAATAACCCTGCGATTTCATTCTCACAAGAAACTCAAACCCTACGTTAACATTCCGTGTAATGTTCTTTTTTCTCCAAATCTGTAATATAAGGGCTTTAACTGCTGTCCTAAAAGACAATTATAGCGTTTTGATTTCATTAAATGAGTAGTTCAAAGAAACAATATCTATTTTGAGGAAATAAATGTTTCCCATTTTAATGGCATAATTTAGAAATACAATAATTGTCACAACTATGTGCTGAGATATGGCACATCTAATTTTTAAAGATTTAAACTTTCAGTGCAACTATTAAAAGTATGTCTCCCCCAAACTTACATTTACTAATTACTATTTTATTACTATTTACTAAATTATTTCTACTATCTACAATACTGGTAATTTTAATTACCTTCCAGCTCACATTTACAACAGTCACTTAAGCAGTTTTATTATGGCTGTACAAACGGAAGAGTATGTTCAAAAGAATACTTTGCTCTAGGTTAGCATGCCTAAGTAAATATGGCAGGCAGCTTTAAAGCAGACAAATGACTTTCACTTGTAGTCACTGCCTCCTGAAATGACTGCCCACTGGACAAGTGTCTATCTCAAGCCTAACTGTTGGTTGGGAGAGATGTGCATAAGTGGTTTTAACATGTCTGCCCAGTCCCCTGTCCAAGATTTCCAGCTGAAATGACTGCAACAATAAGGGTGTCAAGACTCCTTGCAATGAAAACCTCTGTCCTCTGTTTCCTGTTCTGTGTGGGAGTTCTCGCTACTCTAGAGAAATGCAGTTCTGGAATCCTCATCACATTTTCCTACTCACCTTTACCCCACATTTGGCTTCTACTGTGACTCGACTGCCCCCTCCAAAACTTATCTCAAATTTTAATTGCTATTTTTATGATATTAAGGGGAGATGCCTTAATTAGGTCATGAGGATTCAGCCTTCACAAATAAGTTAAATGTCATTATCTCAGGAGTGAGGTAGCTACCTTATGAGTGGGTGATTAATAAAGGGAAGATATTGAGTCCTTTTTCCTCCTCATTCTCCTGTGCTTACTCCCTGAAACCGTCTGCCATATTATGACAGAGAAATGCCAACCTCACCAAATAAGATGACGCCATCTTGAATATTCTTGATATAGATACTAAAACTAAATCAAAGCTAATAAAGAAATCTTTTATTAATTAGTGTCTGATACATTATAGCAGCTTCCCATTTCTGTTCGTAGTTAAGAGCTTTAAGGAGTGAAAAAAATAATTTACTTAGTCTTTCGACTTCAAGCTGACAGCACGCTTACAGAGATATGGTGCGTAAAATCAAGTGGCTATCCCTAATGACACACACTTGTAAGCTTAGACCTTTTTCACAACCTACTTTATTCAGGGTTCTTAAACGCTTCAACTTCCCTTCTAACTCACCAACTGGAGTTATGGGGAAAAGGTAAAGGTGTTGAAGACCTGTTTAGAAGTAGTTCCTTGGGGCAATTCTACTCTTTGTTGTCAGGATACCAGCAGTCCAGTTCAGTAGCAAACACCAAACACAAATCAGTAGCGGCCGCACAATCCAGAAGAAACAGCACAGCTCTGCCAAATGGGCACAAGTCTGTGTAAGTGGTCAGAATCAGCCGAATACCACAAGTTCTTTGGCACATTTCTCTCTATGAAGTGAAGACCAACAAAGACCAAGGAAGCATTGCACAGTGTAACAATGCAAGAGTGTTTCTCAGTGTTTGTAGGGTTTCATTTATATTCTTTCTAAACATCACATGCCCTCTCAAGTATCTGTTTTTAGCAAAACATCACATGCCCTCTCACAAGATAGCTTCCAGAAAAACACTATGTGATACAACTGAATTGTAAAAGAAATTTCCATTTCACACAGTGTCAACATCAAAAGAACCAGAAATTAATATTGCCACTTTAAAAATAAGCCAGTAACATAATTTTTATGTTTATTTACAAAGTTTCATTATAAATGTACTATTTTCAAATGTTTTATTTTATTAATTTTTGGAAATATGGATATTTTGTCTATATGTATGTATGTGCACCATGTGCATAGAAACTCTTGGAGGCCAGAAGACAGTAGGTATCAGATTCTCTAGAACTGGAATTAAAGATGGTTGTGAGTCACCTTGTGGGTGCTAGGACTCAAACATGGGTCCATTGGAAGAGTCACCACTCCAACCTCATAAATCTATTCTTGAACACACATTTCTATGACTCTAGGAAATCATCAAACTACTTGCTTTATTATTTTGAATACTATGAAATCAGTGTCATCTGGTTTTGTTACTCTCAAAAACTAGAATATCTACCAGTGCTACAGCCTAATGTTTCCATTCAGCCCATCTTTCCTTTGTCTAGCTATTTGTTTTCCAGGCTTGCCTCAAACTCACTATTCTCTTGCCTCAGTCTCCAGGATACTATCAGAAATGTTAGCCACTGTACTCAGCAATTTCCCCTTATTCATGAAGGAGCCTTACTAGACTTCGGTTTACTCTGGTGAGCTAAATCTAATTATGTGTTGGGCAGTAACGCTCCAGACTTGTGTCTGTTTTTCCACAAACTTCTACAGTTATGCTCTAGACATCCAATATTCTGTTCACTACTAATAAAAGCCAAGAGGGTACAAAGCAAGTCAGCCATGATGCATCAAATAGTAGATCAAACATATGACCAGGGCTAACACCGAGGAAAAAAGAAGCAAAAGGAACAGGGGAAAGAATGGTAAAGGTGGATAATCAACTTTAATGAGCAGCTGCTACATGATTTCCTCCCAATTAAGTGTGGGCACTGAGTATTAGCTCAATGTATAACAGCATATACTAGCACTACAGATACCAAGAATGTAAAGTTCCATAATATGAATGGCCAGTGTTGTTTTTTCTCAAACCAGCTATATAGATTCCCATGCAGAAACTAAAGCACAGTGGGGACAATGAGAAAGAGAAAGTGGATGCTAAACCTGTCGTTTGGTATCAGATCCCTTCACTCATTCTAGTTCTAAAATTAATAGACAAGCAGGTATTTTTTCACTGACTGGAATAGTTGTGTATTTAAATAAACAAAGCAAAACAAAAATAAAAATTCACTCAAATTCTTAAAACAAAAAACTGAGATTTTCAAAATGTTATAAGGTACACACCAAAATGTATGCCTACTCTCCCCTGCCTTACACATTCTTTCCTTGAAGTTTAAGAAGCACTGGACAGAAATTGAGAGAGAAGCTGCAAAATGCAATAATTACAGGTTTAGATTAACAAATCTGAAACTGTCCAACTTTCCCAAAGTCCAACATTTCCTATATAGTATTACACAGCATTTGCTTAATTTCTATTCCTATTATAGTACTAAACATGCTACATAATTATTTATGCCTACCTCAGTCAGAACTATTTTCCCCAGAATAACGTTTTATTCAGTCCTCTAAAAGGACTGAATATATAAAGGCATAAGGAACATAAAACAACATGATGAAATTTGTTGAAAGAGTGGATTAAACATGTACATTGTAAAGACAAAATTAGTTTCTGTCCAGTAAAATCACTCCAGCAGAAGACTTTTAAAGGTTTGAGTTATACTGTATGACCCCTACAAATAAATACCAAACCCAAATCCACTTTATAGCTAATGGGATTTGAAATGCTAATTCCTTCACCAACTGTAGAGAAGCATTACACAGACTTAACATAATGATAGACACTGAACTCTTACTGCACACAATTCTTTATAAAACATAAATCCTGACAATTCAGAGTATATGATCATGCAAAAACAATACTTTGATTAAAAGAAAAACCTTTATAATGTCTTTGAGTCTGTTCTCCAATACATCTCACTAATAGCAACAGATGTTAAGGCTTAACAAAAAATTACAGAATATGAGTGTAGTTTTAATTATCTGGTTCTAGTTTATGCTATTTGGTTTTCCAGAAAACAAAAATCATTACATTTATAGTCATAAGAACAACTTTAATTACATTTTGGGGATCTATAGTTATTAATTGCCTATGACCTCCCAAGATTTTTTAAAACATCCCACAAGATGATCAGAAAAATCAACATAGTATTAATTTAAAATTGTATGACTATTTTAAAAGGATAAACATTCAACACATTTTAAGTTTCTGTTAATTTCAATATAAAATTTGTATTTGCTACCATACAGCATATGTAATCTTAATGTTCCATATTTTAATAAATGTAATGTACAGTTGAAAGTACACATTTCTATTTTAAATTATTTCATAGGCTGCCAGTTAAATGACTAATTTTACTTGAACTTTAATACCCTAAATGCTTAGTACATTGTACATAACTAACAAACATTAATAAATGTACTTTTTTATTAAAGTTCTTTGTATGTGTGCATTAGTGTATGCATGTGTGTATGGGTACCCATGGGGGCCAGAACATGGTATCAGATTGCCATGGAATAGTAAATTAGTCCAGCCACTCTGGAAATAAATATAGAGAATCCTCAAAAAGCTTAAACTAAATCTACCATATGACTCATCTATACTAGTCCTCAACAGATGCCCAAAGGACTCAACATCCTACTCCAGATACTTGCTCAGCAATGTTCATTTCTTCTCTAATCAAAATAGCAACCTGGGAGTCCTTCAATTAGCAATGGATAATGAAAATGTTGTACATATACACCATGGGATGTTATTCTGCTCTAACAAAAATGAAATCATGTAATTTGCAGATAAATAAATAGAATTAGAAAAGACCATGTTGAATGAAGTAACTCAGACCAAAGAATACAAGTTTTGCATGTCATCTCTTATGTGAATTCCTGACCCCCAATCTTCAGATGTGGTTATTTGAATGCCAAAATTAAAAGACAATTATCTTTGGTTACCACAAACTGAAGGAATAAATAAAGTAAGTGTCTGTGGTGGTTAATATTAACCATCAACTTGATTAGAGGATTATGAAAACAAACTTCTGGGTATATCTGTGATAGATTGCCCAAATTAGGTTCACTGAGGTGGGAATATGCACCTTAAACATGAGGAATACTAGACCACTGGTTGGGACAGCAGACTGAATAAAAAGGAGAAAGAAAATGGACACTCTGCTTCCTAACTATAAGCACAATGTGACCAAGCTGCCTCTGACTTCTGCCACCATGCCTTGATGTCATGGAACCGTGAGCCAAAAGAGACCCTGCCTTCTTTAAGGTGCTCTGTTCAGGCATTTTGTCACAGCAATGAGAAAAATAACTAACAAGGGTAGTTCAGCTATCTGACCTACTAGATCCTGTGGAACATGCAGTACTGAACTTCTATGATGCTTCTCCAGCAACAGAGACTACGCAAGAACAGCTTTTAAGACACTGCTATTTTAAACAAAAGCAATTCAGCCTTCTCTTCTGGTCTCTCCAGAAACTTAACTGGTATCTACTAAGTACAGTGGAGGATACCTTTAAAAGTTGTCAACAAATACTTTGATACACTTCTCTTCAAAAATTAAATACAATGTCCACATCTTCTTGAGTGTAGGCTAGTTTAGTGACTCAAGTTTTTTTTGTTTGTTTTTTTTTTTTTTAAAGACCAGGTCTCACTATGTGTCTCTAGCTGGCCTTGAACTCACAGTGATCTGCCTGCCTCTGCCTCCAAGTTCTGAGTAGCGGCTCACTGTTAAAGAATAGAATGTGGAAAGGCTTGTAATACAGCTTAGTAGTAGGGTGCTTGTCCAGCATGTGTGAGACCCTGGGTTTGATCATTGACACCACAAAAGTAAATAATAATATACAATACCTAACAAAATAAGGAGAAAGCAGTACTGTACTGCTGGTCTAAATGAAGCACACTATCATATTCAGATTCACTCAAGCCACATCAGAAGGAGGTATTTATTCAGGATAGGAGGTATTTATGAGGATATGAGGACCCAAGTATGATGCTCTGCGCATCTGCAGTCAGTCACACAACTCTAAAACATGTTCATAGAAAGGGCCTTAGAACATGCCACAAGAGATGTTCACATGTTGATTTTGGTTTTAAATGATATAGGTAACTTCTGTCAGTTCTGTTTCTTTTTTGAGACCAGGTCTCACTACATTGTCCTGACTAATCTGGAACTTCCTATATATCCCAGGTAAGGCTTGAATTCATAGATATCTGCTTGCTTCTGCCTCTTGAGTGCTAAGGTTAAAGATGTATGCCACCATGACCCCTGGCTTCTTTCTTAAGGGGGAGGGCGCTCTTAAGAAAATATATCTGGCCATATTGAGAAAGGCAGTTAGAAAAATAAAAAAGCCAGAGCTGCATATTGAGACTTGTCTTTAAAAAAAAAAAAACAGTTAACACAATTATAAAGAAAATGTTTTGCCGTTTTGAATTTTTTTTTTTAAACAACTCCAAAACTCCAAAGTGCTACCAAAGATTCATTCAACTGAGGTAAGACCAGCTGAGACAGAGTGTTAGAGCAAACTTCACTAGAACAGAAGAACCACAGCCCAGCTTCAAAAGCTTCCGAAAGTGCTTACTACCCACACTACAGATTTTACTGAAGGGTCTTGCCTTTCATTCATCTACTCACGAAGACTTCAAACAAGCCATCTCCCCTGAGCGTCAGTGCGGAATGACCTTTATAGTCAGAAAACTGTACCTCTAACCAAGAAGCATTGTAATCTCAATGTCCTCTCCTAGGGCTCGTGGAACCCTAGGAGTTCCACGAGCTCATTCTTTACAGGCTGGGGGCCACTATTAAGAGCACTTATTAACTTTCTTTTTACAAACCTGAGGAGAGACCCTATGATTGTGCTGTTTCCTTTATGCATCCCTCCTTTCCTTGTCCTTTTCTGAATCTTCTCAACTCCCATATCCTTGAAACTACAACAGCAACACAACTGGGTTCTATGTACCTAAGATAAGCCAAAGGATTATTTATCAGTATATTACTTTATCCAAATCTGGCTTTGCAGCATGTTCTGCATTACTCCTTTAGTCATCAACAACAACACGACAACTATCTCACCACTATTACAGTCAAATCTCTATAGGCAAGGTATTTGCTCTTCCCTGATATTTATAATTTATACTTATTCCTCATTTAATCTTATCATTGTATTTAGATATTTTCATAAATTGGGAACACATCAAAACCTAATTCTGGGGTTTCCGTCTGTGCCCAGAGCTGACCCTGTGCCACAGCTCTCCATACCCAAATACTGCCAGGAGAGAGCTGGTCTCCCAGGAGTGTTAACAAACCTGTGAGCACAGGTAAGACCACCACTTCTACTCAAATTACTGGCCCAAGAGGGACCCTCCCAGAGCCATCAGGACACAGGAACCATAAAAGAGCCAGGGATAAGATCCTTCCTGTTTCCATGTTCACATGGAGTTGACCCTGTGCCACAGCTCTCCATACCCAAATACTGCCAGGAGAGAGCTGGTCTACCAGGAGTGTTGACACACCTGTGTGCACAGGTAAGACCACCACTTCTGCTCAGAGGGAACCAAGGGGAGCCCTCAAGACACAGGAACCAAGGAGCAGCCTGGGACAGGACACTTCCGGCTTCCATCTGTGCCCTGAGTTGACCCTGTGCCACAGCTCTCCATACCCAAATTCCTCCAGGAATGAACTAGTCTCCCAGGAGTGCTAACACACAAGCTTGCAGGAGGGACAAGCCACAGTCAGAGAGAACAAGACCAGCTAACACCAGAGATAACCAGATGTCAAGAGGCAAGGACAAGAACATAAGCAACAGAAACCAGGCCTGATTGGCATCATCAGAACCCAGTTCTCCCACCACAGTGAACCCTGGATACCCCAACACACCAGAAAAGCAAGACTCTGATTTAAGATCACATTTCATGATGATGATAAAGGACTTTAAGAAGGTCATAAATAACTTCCTTAAAGAAATACAAAAGAACACAGGTAAACAGCTATAAGCCCTTAAAGAGGAAACATAAAAATAAAATCCCTAAAAGAATTACAGGAAAATACAAACAAACAGGTGAAGGAATTAAACAAAACCATCCAGAATCTAAAAATGGAACTAGAAACAATAAAGAAACCACAAAGGGAGACAACCCTAGAGATAGAAAACCTAGGAAAGAAATCAGGAGTCATAGATGCAAGCATCATCAACAGAATACGAGAGATAGAAAAGAAAATCTCAGGTGCAGAAAATACCAGAGAAAACATTGACACAACAGTCAAAGAAAATGCAAAATGCAAAAAGCTCCTAAACCAAAACATCCAGGAAACTCAGGACACAATGTGAAGACCAAACCTAAGGATAATAGGTCTAGAAGAGAGCGAAGATTCCCAACTTAAAGGACCAATAAATATCCTCAACAAAATGACAAAAGAAAATTCCCTAACCTAAAGAAAGAGATGCATGTAAACATAAAAGATGAATACAGAACTCCAAAAAGATTGGACTGAAAAGAAATTCCTCCCATCACAGAATAGTCAAAACACCAAATGCACAAAAAAGAAAAGATATTAAAAGCAGTAAGGGGAAAAGGTCAAGTAACATATAAAGGCAGACCTATCAAAATTACACCAGACTTCTCACCAGAGACTATGAAAGCTAGAAGATCCTAGGCAGATGTCATACAGACCCTAAGAGAACACAAATGCCAGCCCAGGCTGCTATACCCAGCAAAACTCTCAATTACCATAGACAGAGAAAACAAGATATTCCATGACAAAACCAAATTTACACAATATATTTCCATAAATCCAGTCCTACAAAGGATAATAACTGGAAAACACCAACATGAGGAGGGAAACTATACCCTAGAAAAAGCAAGAAAGTAATATTCTTTCAACAAACCCAAAAGAAGATAGCCACACAAACATAATTCCCTCTCTAACAACAAAAATAACAGGAAGCAACAATCACCATTCCTTAATATCTCTTAACATCAATGGGCTCAATTCTCCAATAAAAAGACTTAGACTAACAGACTGGATACATAAACAGGACCCAGCATTTTGTTCCATACAGGAAATGCACCTCAGTGTCAAAGACAGACACTACTTCAGAATAAAGGGCTGGAAAACAATTTTCCAAGCAAATGGACTCAAGAAATAAGCTGGAGTAGCCATTCTAATATGGGATAAAATCGACTTTCAACCAAAACTAATCAAAAAAGATAAGGAAGGACACTTCATACTCATCAAAGGAAAAATCTATCAAGAAGAACTCCCAATTCTGAACATCTATGCTCCAAATGCAAGAGCACCCACATTCATAAAAGAAACTTTATTAAAGCTCAAAGCACACATTGCACCTCACACAATATTAATGGGAGGCTTCAACATCCCATTCTCATCAATGGACAGATCATGGAATCAGAAACTAAACAGAGACACAGTGGAACTAACAGAAGTTATGGACCAAATGGATTTAACAGATAGCTATAAAACATTTCATCCTAAAACAAAAGAATATACCTTCTCTCAAATTGACCATATAATTGGTCACAAAACAGACCTCAACAAATACAAGAAGATTGAAATCATACCATACCCCCTATAAGATCACCACGGACTAAGGCTTGTCTTCAATAGCAACAAAAACAACAGAAAGCCCACATACACATGGAAGCTGAACAATGCCCTACTCAATGATAACTTGGTCAAGGAAGAAATAAAGAAAGAAATTAAAGACTTTTTAGAATTCAATGAAAATGAAGACACAACATACCCAAACTTATGGGACACAATGAAAGCAGTGCTAAAAGGAAAACTCATAGCTCTGAGTGCCTCCAAAAAGAAACTGGAGAGAGCATACACTAACAGGTTAACAGCACACCTGAAAGCTCTAGAACAAAAAGAAGCAAATATACCCAAGAGGAGTAGTGGCAGGAAATAATCAAACTCAGGGCTGAAATCAACCAAGTAGAAACAAAAAGAACTATACAACAAATCAACAAAACCAGGAGCTGATTCTTTGAGAAAAATCAATAAGATAGGTAAACCTTTAGCCAGACTAACCAAAGGGCACAGAGACAGTATCCAAATTAAAATATTCAGAAATGAAAAGGGAGACATAACAACAGAAACCAAAGAAATTCAAAAAATCATCAGAACCTACTACAAAAGACTATACTCAACAAAATTGGAAAATCTGGATGAAATGGACAATTTTCTAGACAGATACCAGGTACCAAAGTTAAATCAGGATCAGATAAACTATCTAAACAGTCCCATAACCCCTAAAGAAATAGAAGCAGTTAATAAAAGTTATTTGGTTTGCTCCCAACCAAAAACAGCACAGGACCAGATGGGTTCAGTGCAGAATTCTATCAGACCTTCAAAGAAGACCAAATACCAATACTCTTCGAACTATTCCACAAAATAGAAACAGAAGGAACACTACCCAATTCGTTCTATGAAGCCAGTTACACTGATACCAAAACCACACAAAGACCCAACAAGAAAAGAGAACTTCAGATCAATTTCCCTTAATGCAAAATACTCAATAAAATTCTCAAAAACCAAATCCAAGAATACATCAAAATGATAATTCACCACGATCATGTAGGCTTTATCCCAAAGACGCAGGGATGGCTCAATATATGGATATCCATCAATGTAATCCACTCTAAAAACAAACTCCAAAGAAAAAAACCACATGATCATTTCATTAGATGCTGAAAAAAGCATCTGACAAAATTCAACATCCCTTCATATTAAAAGTCTTGGAAACATCAAGAATTCAAGGCCCATGCCTAAATATAGCAAAAGCAATATACAGCAAACCAGTAACCAACATCAAATTAAATGGAGAGAAACTTGAAGCAATCCCACTAAAATCAGGGACTAGACAAGGCTGTTCACTCTCTCCCTACCTATTCAATATAGTACTAGTTAGAGAAATTAGACAGCAAAAGGAGGTCAAAGGGATACAAATTGTAAAGGAAGTCAAAATATCACTTTTTGCAGATGATATGATCATATACTTATGTGACCTAAAAAACTCCACTAGAGAACTCCTACAGCTGATAAACAACTTCAGCAAAGTGGCCGGATACAAAATTAACTCAAACAAATCAGTAGACTTCCTATACTCAGAGGATAAACAGGTTGAGAAAGAAATTAGGGAAATGACACCCTTCACAATTGTCACAAACAATATAAAGTATCTTGGTGTGACTCTAACCAAACAAATGAAAGAGCTGCATGACAAAAACTTTAAAGTCTCTGAAGAAAGAAATTGAAGAAGACCTCAGAAGATGGAAACATCTCCCATGCTCATGGATTGGCAGGATCAATATAGTTAAAATGGCCATCCTACAATCTACAGATTCAATGTAATCCCCATCAAAATCCCAACTCAATTCTTCATAGACTTAGAAAGAACAATTCTCAAATTCATTTGGAATAACAAAAAACCCAGGATAGAGAAAACTATTCTCAACAGTAAAAGAACTTCTGGGGGAATCACCATCCCTGACCTCAAGCTGTACTACAGATCAGTAGTGATAAAAACTGTATGGTATTGGTACAGTGACAGGCAGGCAGATCAATGGAATAGAATGGAAGACCCAGAAAGGAACCCATACACCTATGGTCACTTGATCTTTGACAAAGGAGCTAAAACCATACAGCTGAAAAAAGACAGCATCTTCAACAAATAGTGCTGGTTCAACTGGCAGTCAACACGTTGAAGAATGCAAATTGATCCATTCTTATCTCCCTGTACAAAGCACAAGTCCAAGTGGATCAAGGACCTACACATAAAACCAGATACACTGAATCTAATAGAAGAGAAATGGGAAGTGGGGGAAAGCCTCAAACATATGGGCACAAGGGAAAATTTCCTGAACAGAACACCAGTGGCTTATGCTCTAAGATTAAGAATCAACAAATGGGACCTCATAAAATTGAAAAGCTTCTGTAAGGCAAAGGACACTGTCAATAGGACAAAACGGCAACCAACAGATTGGGAAAAGATCTTTACCAATCCTGCATCCAATAGAGGGCTAATATCCAATATATACAAAGAACTGAAGAAGTTAGACTCCAAAGAACCAAATAACCCTATAAAATAAATGGAGAACAGAGCTAAACAGAGAATTCTCAACTGAGGAAACTCGAATAGCCGAGAAACACCTAAAGAAATGTTCAACATCCTTAGTCATTGGGGAAATGCAAATCAAAACAACCTTGAGATTCCACCTCACATCAGTCAGAATGCCTAAGATCAAAAACTCAGGTGACAGCAGATGCTGGCGAGGATGTGGAGAAAGAGGAAGAACACTTCTCCATTGCTGGTGGGATTGCAAGCTGGTACAATCACTCTGGAAATCTGTCTGGCGGATCCTCAGAAAATTGGACATAATACTACCTGAGGACCCAACTATACCACTCCTGGGCATATACCCAGAAGATGCTCCAACATGTAATAAAGACACATGCTCCACTATGTTCATAGCAGCCATATTCATAATAGCCAGAAGCTGGAAACAAACCAGATGTCCCTCAACAGAGGAATGGATACAGAAAATGTGGTACATTTACACAATGGAATCCTACTCAGCTATTTAAAAACAATAATTTCATGAAATTCACAGGCAAATGGATGGAACTTGAAAATATCATCTTGAGTGAGGTAACCCAGTCACAAAAGAACACACAGTATGCATTCACTGATAAGTGGATATTAGCCCAAAAGCTCAGATACTCACAGACCATATGAAGCTCAAGAAGGAAGACCAAAGTGTGGATGTTTCAGTGCTTCTTAGAAGGGGGAACAAAATAATCACAGGAGGAAATATTGAGACAAAGTATGGAGCAGAGGCTAAAGGAAAGGCCATCGAGAGACTGCCCCACCTGGGGATCCATCCCATATACAGTCACCAAACCCAGATGCTATTGCAGATGCCAGCAAGTGCTTGCTGACAGGAACCTGATATAACTATCTCCTGAGAGGCTGGCTCTGCCAGAGCCTGACACATATAGAGGTGGATGCTGGCAGCCAACCATTGGACTGTGTGCAGGGTCCCCAATAGAGAAGTTTGAAAAGGGACTGAAGGAGCTGAGGGGGTTTGCAGCAACAGTGTCAACTGGCCAGACCCTCAGAGTTCCTGGGGACTGGACCACCAACCAAAGAGTACACATGGAGGGACCCATGGCTCTGGCCATGTATGTGGCAGAGGAGGGCCTTTGTTGGACATCAGTGAGAGGAGCAGTCCTTGGTCTTGTGGGGATTCGATGCTCCAGTGTAGGGGAATGCCAGGGTAGGAAGATGGGAGTGGGTGGGTGGGTAGGGGAATATCCTCATAGAGGCAGGGGATGGGGGAGGAGATAGGAGGTTTCCAAAGGGGAGACCTGGAAAGGGGAAAACATCTGAAATGTAAATAAAGCATTAAAAATTTTTTTAAAAAAATTACCTAAAAAAATTAAAAAAAAAAAAAAGCTGGAAACACTTAAAGAAATGTTCAACATCAGGGAAATGCAGATCAGAGATACTTAGAAATTCCATCTTACACTTGTCAGAATCACTAAGAACAATAATACAAGTGATGAGGATGTAGAGCATGAGGAACACTGATTCACTGCAGATGGGGAGCAAGCTTGTACAGCCACTATGACAGTTCTTTAGAAAGGTGAGAATGGATCTACCTCAAGATCCAAAAATACCACTCTTGGGCATAAACCCAAAGGATGCTCCATCCTATCACAAGGACACTTTGCTCGACCATGTTCATTGTGGTTTATTCATAATAGCCAGAAACTGCAAACAACCCAGATGTCCCTCAACAGAATAGATAAAGAAAATGTGGTACATTTATACAATGGAGTATTACTCTGCTGTTTTTTTTTTTTAAATAAAAAAAGATATAAAATTTGCAAATGGATGGAACTAGAAATATTATCCTGATGTAACACAGACCTAGAAAGATAAATATGGTATGCATTTGCTTATAAGTAGACATTAAGTAAATGATAACCAAACTACAATCTGTGTACCCAGAGAGGTTAGGAAAAGAGGAAGAGTCTAGGAGAGATGCATGGATCTCCCTTGGAGGGACCTATGGGGACCAAAGCATGAGAGGGAAGGGGAGATGGGGTAAAAGGAGAGAGTGCAGGGTCAGTTGGCTGGAACTGGGGGGTACTTAGGGGAATAGAAATGCAGGTCTGTGGAAACCTCCTGGAATCTACATATGTGATCTTAATGAGGAGTCCTATTAATGGGAGACACAGCCTCAACTGACCATCTCTTCTAGCCAGGAGAGGCTTTCAGAGGCATGATTGGGTTGTATTCAATTGAATTGTTGATCAAGGGGGTCTCATGGAAATCCCCAAACAACCCAGGCTGTTGCCAAAATAAAGGGTTGCTCTCTGAAAACTGATATCAGAGGTCCATTGCTAAGGGCAAAAACCACCAACTCACTGAACAGGCTAGTGCCTACATGAAGCCTTCACCCCTACGTTCTAGTCTCTTAGGTGCAGGAAAGTACTCTACAGACTACTGAAAAAGAAATGTGGACACCAATCAAGCCACAAACCCTTTGACCTACAGTTGGTCCTCCCAACCAAATATGCTAGAGCAATGGTGGCACAGAACTTGTGGGAGTACCCAACTAATGTCTGACTTAAGGACCACTCACAAGAAGAAACCATACCTGACACTGCTTCAGTAATCAAGAACCAGAGACTAGATAGCCCAAAGACCTTAGGTAAAACCAAACATTACTGGTCTAAAGAAGAAAAAAGTTTTTTAAAAAAATCTTCTTGGCTTAATGATGCATGCCTTTAATCCCAGCATTCAAGAGGCAAGGCAGCCTGGTCTATAAAGCAAGTTCTAGGACAGCCAAGGCTATACAGAGAAATACTGTCTCAGATAGATAGATAGATAGACAGACAGACAGACAGACAGACAAACAGAATTACTCCTGATGATATTCTGCTATGAGAAAAGAATCTACTTTAATTTAGGAGGAGAAAAGGGGGAGGAAGAGGAGGATGAGGAGGGAGAAGATGACAATGACAACGACGACGATGACAACCCTGAACAAAACAGAGGAAAAAATAAATAGACCAATATGACTGAAAAATTTAAAAGGTCCTTAAAAGTCACTGAGTCTAAGTTCTGATCTAAATTATCCCTCCAGAGGCTAGTGATATGGCTTAATGGGTAAAAGCATCTGCCACCAAGCCTGACAACGTGAGTTCAATACTCTGGATCCACATGGCAGAACGAGAACTGATTACTCCAAGTTGTCCTACGACCTCTACATGTACAACACTGTGCACACACACACAAAATGTAATAATAAATTAAAATGTAACAAAAATTAAATAGTTTCTCAGGGGCTGGAAAGATGGCTCAGTGGTTGAGAGCACTAGCTCTTCTAGAGGAATCAGCAAATACATGGCAACTCACAACTGTCTGTAACTCCAAGGTCTAACACCCTCACACAGACATACAAACAGGCAAAACAGCAGTGCACATAAAACAAAAATAAGTAATTAAAATTTATAAATAAATAAATAACCTCTCTAAAATGGGTTCTTCAGCCAGAGTTCTTTGTTATTCAGAAAAAAATACTAGTACTTTTTTAAAGTCACCAAAAGAGCAAGGAATCAGAAATCATAAAGTCCATACAAAAAAGAACATCCCCACAAACATGTTTCAACCTGCCCAGTTATTACTACTGTTGCGGTATTGATACTATTAAACACATATGCCATGGTCCACACCATCAAAATCATCAATAGTCTAGATGTAAGACTTAAAATCACTGCTTCTGTTACTCCTAAAGTAAAATGAGATTGTGCTATTAGTACCCATCACAAGAATGGTTGTTGTGCAGTCTTTAAGGCAACATCTGACTGTTTCTAAATTATCCCTCTTTCTAGCATACTACCTTAAAAACCATAAGCACCATGGACAAAATGAGAATAAGCACACTCTCAGGAAAGGTCTGAAGATTTCCTTTATATTCAGTTTTTGAAATACCTCTTTGGAGCTTCTGCGCTGTTTCTGAAAGATGAAGAGCTGCTGCCAAGTCTAGATGAACAGACATACCTACTTCAAATGTCCATATCACTCCCCAACTAAGTCTTCCTGCCTTCTTTAAACTCAACTCTAAAACTGCAGGGACCCTCACCTGGCACCCTGATAAGGACACATGCCCCTCTGAAGTTTTACTGAAAGACACTTACTTCACCCTTGCTACATTGCAGTTTCCCACACACAACTGTCAGCTTGTCATCAATCTTTCATCTGTGCTTCCCTACCACAAAATCCATATACTGCCTTATTAATAAATGGTTATGGATAAAAAAATGACAGAGAATGAAATCAACAACATACAAATCCATAAAGCTCTAACACTTCATAGAATTAAAATGACCTTGCAAATTCATAATGATATTAACTTTCTTCTAAAAGAGCACACTCAGGAAATCTAAACTTAAGGGAGTGCTCGTAAGGGAAGTATTCAGTACCAAACAACAACCTTAGCTATTTCACCTGCCTGCACCCAAAAGTATTTTTTATCTTGCTTTATTTATTTTACATGGGTGTATGTTTTCTCTACATGTATGTCTTTCCACCATCCATATACCTGGTGTCTGTAGAGGCCAAAAAAGAGCACTGGCTCTCCTGAGAATGGAGTTAGAGATGATTGTGAGCCATCATGTAGGTACTGGGAACCTAACCTTGTTGTCAGGGAAAGTAACCACTGTTCTTAACCACTGAAACATCTCTACAGCTCCCAAAATATATTTTTAACTAAACATAGGGGAAAGAAAAGGCCCGCTTTTAGTTTAGACAACTATATACTTTTATTCAGTGTAAGTACAAAAAATCTGACATTTAAAGAATGATGACTGTTAAAATGTATTAAAGAACTAAAAACGTGCACTAAAACTGTAAAACCCCTAGGGTGGAAAAAAAAAAAAAAGCTTCTTCTACTGGCATAGACAATCACGATGATGGAAATCACAGCTAAAGCTCAGGCAACAAAGGCAAACCTAAACGAGGGGTTATGTTAAACTAAAAGAACTTCTACTCCAACAAATAAAAAGATAGTCTACAGAATATTTATAAACCAAGTATCATATGGGGATTGATATACAAAATATTCACAACACACACTAACTTATGCCAAAAAAAGCAAAATTAAAAAATAAATGAAAACTCTAAACAGACATTTTTCCACAGAACATATAAAAATAAGCCACAGGTATGTATAAAGTTGCTCACTATCACTAATCATTATGGAAACGTAAATCAAAACCACAATGAGGTATCACCTCACCCCTATTAGGGTAGCTGTATTAGCAAAACATCATTGGTAAAGAAATGTAGAGAAAAAAGGGACCTTTAAGTACTATGGGTAGAACATAAATTGGCACAGACAATATGAAGAACAATACAGAAAAAATAAAACCACAACCACCATCTACCCAGGAAGCCCTCTCCTGGGTATTTAGTCAAGGGAAATGAAATGAGAACATCCTAAAAAGATCTGCATTCACATATACAGTGCAGCATTATTCTCGAAGTAGAAACAGACTAAAGGCATCTATCAATAGATAAATGGATCAAAGCTTGGTGTGTCGTTGGTTGTAAGACAGAGAAAATCTCTAACCAGGAAACTTCTTCCCAATAGCTAGCGTTCCTGGAGTTACAAGGTACTATGGAGGCTGCTGGGCAAGAAAAGACATCAGTGACCTCAGCTGCTGATGGACTCTATACCCTGTAATACTGACCTACCAGGCAAAAGTGCCACTGCTCCAATAGTGGCCTGACTACTGCAGGTATGTAACTGATCTCTGATTAGATTTGAGGTCTACTCCATAGAAGTAAATTTCATCTCTTATACTGAAATTCATCTCAAAAGCTCATGGCAGAGGAGGTCATACCCTAGAGTAAAGCCTGCTATTGTTATAATCCTAAACAGTCATGTTATCAAATCACCTTCTTAATAATTTATGTTTAGGCTCACAGATAGACCTATGCTGCTCTTACTCTTGGTTAGAGGAGTGTCTTCTTTGCAACTACCAGCAATCAATGCAGAGATGCTGGGCTGACTCATTTTTATGTCAACTTGACGAAAAACTACAGTCATCTGAGAAAAGAGACCCTCAACTAAGAAAATACCTCCGTAAGACCTGGGTATAGGTAAGCCAAGTAGGGCATTTTCTTAGTGATTATGTGGGACAGCCCAGCCTACCTCTGGACTGGTGATCCTCAGTTCTATAAGAAAACAGGCTAAGCAAGCCAATAAGCACCACTCCTCCATGGCCTCTGCATCAGTCCCTGCCTCCAACTTCCTGCCCTGTTTAAGTTCCTGTCATGACTTCCTTCACTGATGAACAGTGATGGGGATCGGTAAGCCAAATGAACCCTTTCCTCCCCAGTTGCTTTTACCCATGGTGTTTCTTCACAGCAGTAGTACCCCTGACCACAACAAGCTGTTATGGAAGTGTGAATAAAACAGACCCTTTCTTCCCCTGGTTATGATCACAGTGCTTTATTCCACCAATAGAAATCCTAACTAACCCAGACTCATAATTGGTCAAAGTGCTGAGAATAAGACACGGAGGGCTCAGCCCTAAATGGGAACATATAACACCTCCCTCTACCCCACCCCACAAAGACTTAAGAAGCTGCATAGAAGAGGAGGTAAAAAAGACTGTATGGCCCAGAGGATGAGGAAGAATGCAGTGAAATGCTGTCTTTTGGAGAAATCATGACTATCACACTCATAAATTGCAACGTCTGTTGATTACCTGCACAAAATCAAACCAGCTTAAATTCCAGCATTAATGGGAGTGATATTCTACAGACCTTAACCCTTAAAGAGGTGCTACCAGCAGCTGATTAGTTGCTGCAGGAAAGAGAATCTTTCTTTCTTTCTTTCTTTTTTTCTTCTTTTCTTGAGGATATTAACATTGGTAGGTCCCCCATACTCCAGCTGATGATCTCATACCCATGTACATATTAGAAACAGAAATTAAACTTTGGAAGGAGATATAAAGTTTGGAGGGGACATATTAGAAAGGACATGGAAGAAGCAGAAAAAGGGAGATGGGGGTAAGTATGATATTTCATTGTATATATGTATAAAATTCTCAAAAATAAAAAAATTATAATTTAAAAATTACTAAATGATAAAACTATTGCAAAATACATCACATATCTTGGCTGCATGGCATACAGAAATTCAACTGAGGTGGAAAGCCTCCTCCCTACCTATGAAGGCTACTGGAGGTCAAAGTCCATCAAAGTCTTCCCAGTCATGAACCCTATAAATTACAATATCAACTTGCCAGGTAAGGTATGCTCACTTTTTCAATAGCGGCATGAAAGACACAGGGATTACCAACCACTCACTAGTTGGAGTTGAGGCCTGCTCCAAAGAAGGGAATTTATGCCTGACAACTGTAAACACCAATCAAAATCCCATAATGAGGGATATAAAAGACCCTAGCAGATAATTTAATACTGAATTTAGTATCTTAATCACACTATACGATTACTGCTGTAAAGAAATATCATGATACCATGACCCCAACAAGTCTTATCTTAAAACAAAGGGAAAAAAAGGCTTACAGTTTCAGAGACTTAGTCCATTACCATCATGACAGGGAGCATGGCAACAGGGAGTATGGTAGCAGGCAGGCATGGTGCCGGAGAAGTTAACTAAAAGCTACTGTCTCTGCAAGCAGAGAGAGACAGTGGGCTAGTCATGAGCTTTGAAACCTCAAAGCCCAACCCTCAGCAAAACACTTCCTCCAACAAAGCCACACCTCCTAATTCTAATCCTTCAAATAGTTCAACTTCCTGGTGACTAAGCATTCAAATACATGAGCCTATTCAAACCACATTTAGTTATATTAACATAGCTTCAAACTTCCTTCTACATATTTATGTTTACACTAAAAAACTAATGCTACTCTAAGACTTGATCCGAGAAGCCCCTCTTTCTAGTGAACAGTGAATGCATAAACTGATAGCTATACAAAGTGCTAAGATTAAGTAAAGGTTGAGGACTTAGCCATCAACTTGACAGTTACATTTTCCCCTCTCAAGCTGAAGAACATTTTGGAAGAGGGGTGTTCTAATTTGCTTTCCATTGTTGTGATAAAGCAGGGACCAAAATCAACTTCTAGAGGAAAGAGTTCATTTCACCTCAGAAAGTTACATTCCATCATTGCGGTAAGTCAGAGCAGGTACTCCAGGCAGGAACCAGGAAGCAAGAGTTGAAGCAAAACAATAGAGGAATACTGTTTACTAGTTTGTTTTTCATGTTTGCTCAACCTGCTTTCTTATATAACCCAGAACCACCTACCCAGAGGGTGGCACCACTCACCGGTAGTCCGGGTATTCCCATATCAATCATTAATCAAAAATGCCCCACAGATATGCACACAGGACAATATGATTAAGGAAAATCATCAGTTGAAGTTCCCTCTTCTCAGTTGAGTCTAGTTTGTGTCAAGTTGGCAAAAAACTAATCAGCAGAAAGGAGTAAAAAGAACATAAAGGCAAGAACACAAGAAGTTGCTTTGATAACTGTCTTCTAAGAGGCTCAACCCAGCAGCTGACTGAAAACAGATGCAGAGACCAACAACCAAATATTGGATGGAGCTTGGGGACTCTTATGGAAGAACAGGAGGAAGGATTGAGGGGCCTGAGGGAAAAGGAACTCCACAGAAGACCAACAGAGTCTTCTGGTCCACAGAAGACCAACCTAAGAATATACACGGGCTGGAACTAGGCTTCCCTGCTCATGTGTAACAGATGTGCTGCTTGGTCTTCATGTGGGTCCCCAATAACTGGAGGAGGGCTGTCCCTAAAGCTGTTTGTGAATCCCGTTATCCTAACTGGTATATGCCAAGGTGGGGGGATATCCAGGGGCACCTCCAACCTCTCAGAGGAGAAGGGGAGGGGCTTGGGAAGAGGAGTTGTGTGAGGGGGGACCAGGAAGAGGGAGACAGGGTCAGGATGTAAAGTAAATAAATAAATAAACAGGAAAAGAAAAAGAAAGAAAATCAGAATGTAGTCCTTTAAAATAAAAACAAAAGAAGCTGCTTTGAAATAATTTCTAAGTACAACACAGCCATTACATTCATGAATTCAGGGCAATTGTGGATTGCTACACTAGGTCTGCACATGAATGGGGTGGTCAACAGCCAGCCATGGATAGAGAACAGGATCAGGGCACCCTATGCCTTAGTGCTCAACTATGCTAGTAACAGAGTTGGGGAAAGGAGAGACATTGTGTTCTGCTGTATATCCACTGATGACCCTGAAAGATTCCAATCAACCCAATTCAACAGTCACACCGATGGCATTGGCTAAACTAACTTGATCAAAAACCAAAAGAAATAAATCTGGAAAGGGGACTGGTAGGGGGTGAGGATGGTATGGAGGAGAAAAGAGAGGGTAGTAGAGATAATAACCACTCTGTGTGTGTGTGTGTGTGTGTGTGTGTGTGTGTGAGAGAGAGAGAGAGAGAGAGAGAGAGAGAGAGAGAGAGAGAGAGAGAGAAACTGCCCCAAGAACCAACTTAATAAAAAAAAAAAAGGTACACACACACACACACCACTAAATATTAACAGGAACCCTTTCTGCCTTGATTACACCAACCCACCCCCAAACCATACTCAGGATTGCAAGAGGCAGCTTTGAGCCAAGTTAGTGTTGCTGTCACCTCTGTCTTTCCAGACACCATCAGGATTATCTACCTAGATCTTATCAAACACAAACCTCTGAAATGAGAGCCTAGAGACTGCCAACAGCATATGCCTGGAGGTGGAGAAGGTACCTGCAGGAAGAAGGCACCACTGATGACTCTCATTGGTAGAAATGCCTCCACCCTGGGGAAGAAATGAAGGCCCTGGGGCCCAAAGTATAATAATCACTGGTATTGACAGTATCAGGAACCAGTTTCACAAAAGAGGCCTGTGAGACATTTATCAAAGATTACATGAAGCCAATCAAAGACAAACTGGAAGAAAAAACACACTCTTTCATGCCAGAGACTGCAGAACACATCAAGCACTTCTCTACTAATCTCAGAAACTACCAGTTCCTTATTGATGAAAACACAAATCCATTTAAATGGCACAGCTACTGGACTGGGCTACCAGAAGTCATGCTCATATGTGATTTTCTTTGAGGACTGCTCAGAAATAGAAAAACATTAACAAATTTCACAATCACTTTCAATCTATCACTTGTCATCAAGAGTGGCTGCTGCTTGTCAATCCACACAAAATCAAGACTTAAGACTGATGTGGCTGATATCATCTTCAGCTCTTCATATATTCTGACCTTACTTATCTGAAGTAAAGGGATTGCTGGGATTGTTTTTAAGAAAACAAAGATTCTAGCTAGAGAGATGGCTCAGTGGTTAAGAGCACTGACTGTTCTTCCAGAGATCCTGAGTTCAATTCCCAGCAATCACATGGCAGCTCACAAGCATCTGTAATGGGATCGGATTCCCTTTTCTGAAGTGTCTGAAAAAGAGATTGATGATGAAAAAATCTTATAGGTCACTTAATATCTTCTTCATTGCAGAAAAGAAGGAATTCAAAATACTACAAATCATCTAATCCATGTTTGTCTGATATGTTTTTATATTTCTTTCTTCCTCTATATTTTAATCATACATCCTCTACACAAACAGAAAATATGTCTTCTACTTCCCAGATAATAGTCATTCAAGTTTTCATCTGTTATCCTCTGGTACTACTGATTACTAATTACGACTTAAAAACACAATGAAAGATTTCAGATATGGCCTAGTAAGATGAATATACCATGTCTGTTCTCTTGTAAATCTTGGCTTTTTTGATTCGCATGAACACAAATAACAGAGTTGTTGAAAATCACTATAGGACAAATTTAGGAGTAAGAAAGCTCTATAATGACCTGTACAATATTAGGTAAGTTGCTAGATTTCTGTAAGATCACCTTCTCTTCTGCAAACTAACAATATATAACAGCTCCTACATCATCCTCTTACTTACAAGATGGCTCAGAGGTTAGGAGCACTTATTGCTCTTGCAGAAAACCTGGGTTTGGTTCCCAGTACCCACATGGATGCTCACAACCATCTATAATTCCAGATCTGGGGGATCTGACACCCTCTTCTGACCTCTGTTGGCACCAGGCACATACATGGTATGCATACATACATGCAGGAAAAACATTCATACTCATAAAATAAATAAATCTAGGAAAAAAGATTAGTTATATAATGTATATTATCTTATATAATAACTACCCTGATATAAATAATGCTGGCTTGTTATTTTTATATACAGAAGAACAAAAAAGAAACTTTGACCTTTGCTTTACTTTGTTCTTTTAGACATGTTCTTTCAATGTGGCCCCGGCTAGCCTAGAACTCACTCTACAAATTATGTTGTCCAACTCTCTTGCTTCTGTCTCCCTAGTGCTAGGTTTGAAAACATCTGCTATGCCACCTACCTATCAGTAAAGGGTGATATTTTAAAGAAAAATACCAAAAAGCTGAAAAACTGCTAAAGTTTAAAAAAAAAAAAAAACTCAATGGAACAAAGCACAAAAAGGTCATGAAATTCATACTTAAAAAAGAGCAATTGACATATTAACAAACTCTTTTCTATACACTAGTTAGATTATCCTTTTATATTCAAATGATAACGATGGTAAATTTATTGTTCAAAATACCAAATGCACTAGGAGAAATATATTTAATATATCAAAACTAGTGACAATGTTGACAAGAAACGAACATGTCAGAACTTTAAAAGAAAACTAAGCTGTATAACTCATGCAGACTTTCTTTACAATCACTAGTTATTAGCAAATGTTCTGTGACAAAAAGCAATGTGGGAGGGTGGAGCCAAAGGAACCCCACAGGAGACAGGGAAAAAGGATTGAAGAAGCCAAAGGGGTCAAGGACACCACAAGAACATAGCCCACAGAATCAACTTAGATGGCTCATAGGGGTCATAGAAAGTGAAGTGACAAACACAGACCCTGTGAGGGTCTGAGCTAGGTCCTCTGCATATATCTTATGGTTGTGTAGCTTGGTGGTCTCGTGAGACTCTCAACAATGAGAGTGGGTTGTGTCTCTGAGTCTTGTGCCTGCATTTAGGACCCTTTTCCTCCTGTTGGGATGGCATGTCCAGCCATGATATAAGGGTTTGTGCCCAGGCTA
>JADRCH010000010.1:9552170-9567418 GCA_019843965.1 Rhynchomys soricoides | reverse complement strand
TTGGGATGGCATGTCCAGCCATGATATAAGGGTTTGTGCCCAGGCTAACTATATCTTGTTAGGCCATGTTCAGTAGCCTATATATATAATATATCATATATTTCATATATCAGTCTTTAAGGAGCCAAACTACATATTTTTAGTCATTTACCAAGAAGCCCATATTTTCACCACAAATTCTAGTATCACGTGCACACCCTTAGAACTGATTGCACTGTTTAAGATCAACATCATGGGCTGGAGAGATGGCTCAGAGGTTAAGAGCACTGGTTGCTCTTCCAGAGGTTCTGAGTTCAATCCCAGCAACCACATGGTGGTTCACAACCATCTGATGTCCTCTTCTGGAATGTAGGCATGTTCTGCAGACAGAACACTACATAATAAATAAATAAATAAGATCAACATCACATTTTATATTTTAAGAGTATGGTGAAAATTTTAAGGAATTTTAAGAATCTCAATTGGTAAACTCTATTATGTCTCATAAAGGGGAAAAAACCTGTGGTCACTTAAGTAGCTACTCAATTTATGTGAAGGATGCTGGCATACTGCATCTAAACTCTCACTGTACTTTTCAGGTGCGCTGTCTACCATGTAGAACAGTTCATAAGACTGCTGCAACTGTCTAAAATGACATGACAAAGTAGTTAACACATCAGAAGATATAAATGAAAAAAACAGTTTAGCAATGACACAATTCATATTTATTTTGGAACCAAGGCTCATCCCCAAAACCCTTGTGTTTTACCAACCAAGTAGTTATTTACTATAGCAACTTCATTACCAAGATTTCCAAAATTTTCCACACACTTCAGTGCTGAGCTATCAAAGTCTGTGTGTGTGCTGTTACCTAGGCAACATTAAAGAGAACTTTTACCTTAACAGTACTGGAGGGTCAAAGAAAACTGTGCAGGATTTTAGTTAGAAGCGTAAGTGTGAAATCAGCAGACAGAAAAGCTTGAGAACGGCCACCAGTGTTTCGGTCTGATAAACAAACAGAACTTGCTGCCATTGATCTTCATTTCTAGACACCAGTGTCCCGTAGAACAAGGTACATTCCAAACAACTTCAAAACATGGTCAGTCATACTAGCTGCCACATAATACTGAAATCCAAGAAAGCTTTTGGGGTTAAGAGTCAATCCCTCAGGTCTGAAGAAATGACTCAGTGGGTAATATATTTGCTACAGAAACATGAGGTCCTAAGTACCCAAGTAAATGTCAAGTCCATCTATAACCCCAGAGGTCAGATATAGAGGAAAGGAAACCTTGGAACAAGCTGGACAGCTAGACTAGCACAATCAACAAGCTCTGGGTTCAGGAGACCCAGCCTCAGTACATACGGTGGGAAGCAAAGCCATCAGGAAAGATACCTGACATCAACCTTTGACTGATAAACACATGTACCCAGGCATATGAACCCATGAAAATACACATACATACATGCACAAGTAGCATGCACGCACACACACGCGCGCGCGCACACACACACACACACACACAGCCTTACTCACTCCCCCAATCCCTTGCATCTGAATTTAGTATGAAATTTCTACCTTGCTGCCCTAAGTTCTGAAGCTAGTAGCTCAAAACCTACCTTTCTGCCTGAACCACAACAGCCTCAAAAATTTAAGACCCAGTCATTTAGAAACCACATTCTAGAAGATCTCTGTAAACACAATTATTTCCTGCTCTGGTATAGCCAATTTGATGCTATGCACTAAATTAAGCAAAATAAAAGAAAAACACTAATATCTTCTTAAAAACAGAGATCCTTCTCTTTCCACTATACTGAGAATCAATAAACTCAAGGTGTTTTTTCTCTAACTTAAAATTTCTCTCTTCAGCTTTTACTGTAAATATACTTACCCTCTCTCGGGGTCATGTTTTAATCAGGAGCACAGCATATAAAGCTTGTTTTATGCTAAGAAGTACTAGATGATTCTAGATATAAAAATAAAAGATAAACTGAAAAGTTGAAAGAAAACCATCTAGGCCCTTCACCATCTGAAGGTGACTGCCTCTCACCTCTTTCATTACTCTTCCCTGCACACTCCTCGAAGCTTCTGATCACCACAGCTCGTGGCCCAGTAAGGCCTTTCTCTCCAACTACTCATCTTATTTCCCCACGTTCAAAATGCTACCTATTCTTGTGAGCACAGTTAGAAAGTGCTGTTCCCTATCCTTACGGCTAAGGGACCTTCCCCTCCTCTCTAACCTCTTTACCACTCATTACTTTCTGCCATGCTTTATCTGTGTTCCCATATTTAATCTTCCACATAAGCATGAAGGCTTCAAGGTCAAGGACCATGCCTCATTCATCTCTATTCAAACTGCTTAACAGAATACTGGAACTGAATTAAATGAACGGCTTGGGTCAGGAAAGGTCAGAAGCTCAATGGCTGACCAGGTAGGGCAGTGATGCATGTCTGTGATCTTAGCACTTGAGAGGTAAACGGGGCTATGTGAAAGTCTGTTTCTATAAGGCAGACAAAGACAGAAATAGTGGGATCCAATACAGAACCCTGCTTTGCCAATAACTACCCATATGAGTTTGGACTTTAGATTTTTGTATGCTCATCTGCAGGTTAAAAAAGTATGCTCAACTAGTTTGTTTGTATGTCTGTCTGTCTGTCTGTTCATTTGTTTTGGATGTTCATGCGAGTGTTGCTTGTTTTAAAAGAGATTGGTAATCTTTACCCAAGTATAAAATTAACTGGAAAGTTAAATCTTAGCATCTTTTCATACATGACATGAAAAGAATACTACAAAGTGTTTATAGCCAGTAACATGCTTTACATTTAACAACTGGCTACAGCAGAAAGCTCAAGTTATACTATTTTCTGGTTGTCTCTGGTATAAATAATCCTGCTATGACAAGTCAAGCAACACCATGACAATATCACTGAATACAGAGCTAGGTAGAAAGAGATATGCGCAATCTCTGTTCCAAGTCTGCAGCCAATCAGCACAGCCCTGAAAAGATAAGGAGTATTTCACAAAACTGTTATTTCAAGAGAGAGTATGTATGAGAGAGTGTGTGTGTGAGTGTGTGTGCATGTGTGTGTGTTGTGTGTATACATACAGAAGTAAGATATTCAGTATTTTGTCCTGTGGAGTACAGTCCAAACAGTTTACTAAGTGTTCAGTACAACGATCTCCAATATCCATGTATGCACATCTTACTCTTGGCTATAGTCTCTTCATCACAATCCATATCTCTTTTCAAAACAGAACATAACAAGACACCCAAGACACCTACTGATATCACTGTAAGACAAATTATGGGAAGGAGGTATGTGATTTAGAAACAGTGCAGTAAAAAAGCAAATTTTCTATTCCAAATTTTCCCCAAATTCTTAACACAGGCTTGCATCTTCCAATGACACTTCTATTAAGAAGAATTCTCCATTAGAATTAGGGTTTTTTTAAAAAAACTTAATTTGCTCTTAAAGACATGTAGTACTTGCTTAGCTTAAAATAGGCAAGGGACAGCACAGTTCACAAACTACTGTTTAGACCTCATACTCTGAGAAAAACAGGTTTTGTTGAAATGTTTTTCTGACTTTCTACTTAAGCATGCTAAACTGGATAAGGAGCAAAGAAGTTTCCTAAATGTATTTTTGGCTGTACTAGTCTATCACAACAACACTGCCTGTAGCCAGATTTTTCATGAGTATTTTTAAAAAGTGTGTTTTCTATTTTTAAGACTATTTAGAAAATAAGAAGGCTCAAAATTTCAAGCACACGAATAATCTTATCCCAAATCTAACTCTAAATCAACTAAAAATATGTCTACATGTTGCCTAGGAAAATCCCCAAAACGTATATATTTAAAAAAAGAAGATAACCAAAAATGAATCAGCATAAGCATGAAACTGCTATATTCAAACAATTGTGGCATCATGTTGGCTGAATAAGCAATATAAAAAGTAAATGAAATATAAAAATCAAGATGTTGAGCTATAAGCATACTTAATTTCATTAACAGTAACTGGGATCCACTAAGGTCCACATACGCATACCCAATTCAATTATTAACTATAAAGTCAAAACTCCTATCTACTCTTAAAAGACAGCAGTCAAGTCAAAAAATGAGTATATCAGGCTGGAGAGGTGGCTTGGGGTTAAGAACAATTTATTCCCAGCACCCATAACTCTAATTCCAAGGAATCCAATACCCTCTTCTGAATTCCAAGGGTACCAGGTTCCTACATGTGGTACACAGATAGACATGTGAACAAAATATTCACACACGCAAAATAAGCAAAGCTTTTTAAAGAAAATTTTAATGAAGTATTTTTAAATAAAATTTTAATGAATATGTCTTCATTGTTCGGGTTCAACTCTGTCTTTTCTGTTTCCATTTGTCATGACAAATACTATAAGACTAAAGAAATCCCTGGGTTGGCCAGGCATGGTAGTGAAATCCCAGCTCTCAAGAAGCAAAGAGGATCACAAGTTCAGACTAAGTTACATATGCACTGGAACCTAGGATGGGTTATACAGCAAGACCTCGTCTGAAAAAGACTAGGAAAAAAATTAAAAAGTCCTATGTTCAGTCTTTGCATCCTCAAACCCTGGGACTGAATCATTTATATGAGACAAGAGTTATACTTTGGGTCTGGTTAGTTTCAGTGTCTGATGTTTTTCTTATTGCTCTTCTGTTTTGGTTTGGTTTTTGGCAAAACATTTTATAATAAAGTTTAAAATAATGTTTAAAAGATGTTATAAACATGCAAAAACTAATTGAAACCTGTCTGACATAGGGGCAGGGGAAGAACTCTGTGCTGGGACTCCCAAAGGCTACAGTATTGATTGACTTCAATCTCCTAAAGTCCTTTCTCCATACAATCTGAAGAATGGTGGCCAAGGGCTGGAGAGTTGGTGCAACAGTTAAGAGCACATGTTGCTCTTGCAGAGGTCCCAGCACCCACATGGCAGCTCACAACCATCTTTAACTCAAGATACAGAGGATGTGATGTCCTCTTCTGATCTCCAGGGGCACCAGGTACACACACACACACACATACATACACACACACACACACACACAGTGCACATGCATTCAAGCAAGGCACTCATACACATAAAAAAATAAATAAATAACAATAATTTATCTTAAAAAAAAATTAAAAGAAAATGGCAGGCTGAAACAGAGTCCCAGTTCTATACCTCCAGTGTAAGAATTTTATACAACTAACTGTTCCTCCCTTCAGAGTCAGTATGCAGAAATCTGTTATCTCTCCCACATAATATTTGTATTTGGAACTACAGAATTCCCACTTTTCACTACTCCCCCAGCTCTAAGACTTTCAGCCTCACGGCAGTATCTGAGTGTTCAAATAAATATACAGCAATTAAACCATTTCAAGTTTCAGGTAAAGCAAAGAAAATTTTTCAGAAGTCACAAATTCAGAAGTAACAGAAATGAACACTCTTGTTTCACTTGCTTAATAACAGTTTGTAAGTCAAAGATAAATACAGTTGGGTTTGGTTCATGTTCATAATCTAACACGTAAGAGACTAAGGCAGAAGGACTGCTATAAGTTTAAGGTCAGCATGAGCTACATGCTGAGTTCAGGCCAGTCAGAGCTACCATACAAGACCCTGTCTCAAAAAAAATAAGTAAATAAGGCTAGAGCGACAGCTCAGTGGTTTAGGAGCACTAGGTGTTCCTCCAGAGGACCTGGTTTCAATTCTAGGATCTACATGGCTTCTCACAACCATCTGTACCTCCAGTTTCAGAGGATCTGACGCCCTCTTCTGGCCTCCTCTGGCACCAGGCACAGAAGAGGAGCACAGATATATGTGGAGATAAAACACATAAAATTAAATAAATCTTTAAAAATAAATAAATAAATATCCCAGCAAAAATAGTAGAACCTTTCAAATAATTTTTTTAAAAACACCCTTATGATATAAGTCATGAGGGAATGATCAAACAAGCAAAAATTCTCAGAACAACACAAACATAATATACAGAACTTCTCATCAAATGTTTAAAAAAGAAGGAAAGAAAACTGTCGTAAGTCTACAGCTGTATCTATTTCACTTGTATATTTACTATTTTCCTCAATAATACTGGAACTTACCGCCTTACTTGCAGCTTCCCAGAGCACAAATTAAGCTTTACAACTTGCTCACAGATAAGCCCTGAACAACCCCAGATGGTTTAGTATCTTAGAGTACATCTTGAACTAATTTAATATACTCATCAATCTAACTCAAAGTCTTAGCTAGCTGCCCAAGAAATACAATTTTATAATATTATATACTACATTAAATTCATCTAGCCTTTCTTCTTTGCAACCTCAATGTCAGTTTCATATAAGGAACGCAACTAAGATAACGAATCACAGGCCAATTTCCCTTTTCAGGCAGCTTGTAAACTAGTATTTTCCACGAGTAGAATCCATTTCCAATTTGACTACTAACTGCATGTCTGTACCTCCTGATCACGATTAATGGACATTCTACAGAAGTGCAGCGCATGCCAAATGTAAACACTACTACAAGAAAAGTCTTAAGGTTTTCATGAAAGTGTGTTCTCTGAATTGTGACAGTAAACTATCTACCTCTTCTCATACACAAGAAAATTTAGATGCATTAAAATTATCTTAACTTTCCAGTGACCAAAAAAAAAGAAAAGAAAAGAAAGAAAAAAAGAAATCAGTCTTTAAAATCTGTTTCCAAACAGCACTAAGCATGTCAAGCAAACCCTTACCATTAAAGGTCAGCGGTTCATTTTATTTGCATAATACCATCGATTCTGAAAAACGATCGCCTAAATTTGAGTCTTTTTCTGATATAACTAAGTCTGAGAAGTCCAAAGAGAATACATAAGCACCTGAAAGAAACTGTCTTGAGACCATAAATGAACTCTTCTCAGTTCAGCCATCCTTGCTCCTGGCCACCTCCCCAATGGCCAGTGGCCCCTTTCCACATGCTGACGCACTGCCCAGCCCTGCACCCTTGGCGATCAGAGCAAAGTACCAGCTCAGTCTCAGAAACTTTGACTCAGTTATCAGGACACGGAGGACAACATGCGCGTGGGTGCGGATGGGTGTCTGTCGGGGCCCACGCGGTCAACTTTGAAGCGGGCATTCCTTGCAGGTAGAGATCTGCCCAAAAAACAGCCTATCCCAGACAGCAAAACCACAAGCATCGCCAGCAGGAACGGAGCAAAGTGCGCGGGGCGGAGGAAAGGGAAGAGCGAGGGAAGGACACGGGATCCAACCGACGCTTTCAAGTGGGTAAGAAAATAACCCTGTCCACACGCCCCCCGGACTCGGGGTTGCTGGGACTGCGAGCCCGGCAGCAGCCACATCCCGGCCGCCGCCGGCGGGGGCGGCGGCAATGTCAGGAGGGTACATTTGGAGGCGGCAGCCACCCAAGCCACCACCCCGCCCCAGGTGAGGGGCGCCAACCCCGCCTCCTGCCCGGCGGCCCCACCGCGACGAGCAAGCCACAAGAAGAACCCGGGTGTCTGGGAGGCGGCCGACGGCTCCGAGCCCGCCGGATGCCTTCCGCCCCGGTGCTACAGCATCCCCGTCCCGGGCCGGGCCTCGCACCCCGATCCTCTCTGGACTAGCCCGGTCTACCTCAAAACCCCCCGGACCGCGGCTCCCCGCCGTCAGGCCGCCCTCGGGCCCCTCGAAGGCCGCCTTCACCTCACCTCACGTCTCCACGGCCGTGCCGGAACAACAACTCTGTCAGACGCCGGAGTCCCACCCGCCGCCCAGAGCTCTGCGGCCGGGCCCGTCCCGTTCACTCCGCCGCCGCCGAAGCCCAGGGAGGGCGGAGGGAACGGGGCGGAGGGAGCGGGCTGGGGAGGGGAGAGGACCGCTCGGCAGGAAGAGGCGAGGGAGGGGGCGGACTGAGGAGGAGGAGGCGGGCGGGAGCGCGCGCGCCCGGCCCCTCGGCGCGGCGTGCGCGCTCCCGAGGGCGGAGGCGCGCGCGCGCGTCCACAGTCCCGCCTAACCCGGCTTGGCCACCCGAAAGCACCGGGTACAAACCTGAGCCGAGGGCACAGGGCGAACTAGAAGAGCGGAGGCGCACGAGGCCCTCCTGCACGAGTGCTGGCCCCTGCCAGTCATCCCCAGCACTGACTGAGTTCTAAGTCCCTTTTGATGAGATTCTTTCTTTTCTTTTCTTTTCTTTTTTTGTTTTTGTTTTTTTTTTTGTTTGTTTGGTTTTTGGTTTTTTTGTTTGTTTGTTTTTTCGAGACAGGGTTTCTCTGTGTAGCCCTGGCTGTCCTGGAACTCACTCTGTAGACCAGGCTGGCCTCGAACTCAGAAATCCGCTTGCCTCTGCCTCCTGAGTGCTGGGATTAAAGGCATGCTCCAACACTGCCTGGTGAGGAGATTCTTTCTTAACAAACCTGTTTTACGAATTCTGTGAGGCCAGTAAATCACTTCCGAGGGCTAACTTTTCTACTACCCAGACTCTGTCCTTTGAAAGTGTGTCTCTGTGCTCGGAGGCATCCCCCTTGATTACTTCTTCCAGACTCAGATTGCATAGGAATGCATTAAACCAACTGTGAGAGCAGCCCGGTTTCGGAGAATAGATTTTGGAGGACAGATAAACTAAAGTATCTGTTTTCTGCCACAAATATTGTACTAATCTTTGAACTGTGCATTTTTTCCTTTCTAGATCAAGCATCCAGAAATGACCTGTACATTCCCTGAATCTCATAAGAACTTTTTACTCAGGTTCATGGCACAAATATATGTACCCTTAATCTGTGAAATATTTTAGAGATTCTAGAAGGACCTAATTCACTCATTTCTGTGTCTTTCATGATGAATTCTACCTGGCTTATAGGACATATTCATTCAGTAAATGTTACTGTATGAGTTGAATGTGTCCAGAGACTAGAGCTCTACAGTGGCTTCTTGAGTTGAAAATTCTCTTTTCTTACAACACTTCGATTGCTCTGTCATTATTGTCCACCCAGATCTGAAAGCTACTCTGAGAAATGTAACATTTGTCAAAGGACCTCAAACCCAAGTTTCTTTTCTCATTTTTCTTAATGTCAATGCCTACAGATACTGGGTCATAGCAAAAGTGTTCCAACTCATTTGGGTTTCCCCTCCATGTTGGGTCCTTCCCAGAAGGTATTTTTGTTAAGCTCTGTACACTGAGTAGACCTCCTAACCCCCAACCGGACTCAATGAATGCTTTAAGTTTTGATACCTAATAAAATTAGGATTTAATTAACACAAATGATCTGTTGACTTCCAAGCTTGCAGAGTCTCATTATAAATATACAAGAAGTAGATACTGAGCCAGGCTGTATGTGAAAATCAGCATATGAAAGGCCATAGTTTTTGCCTTCTGGTATCTTCTAAACAAAGCAAAGTTATTTGACAAAGGGGACAATGAATGCTAGTACTCAGCTCACTTTCTCCTGTTTAATCAATCCAGGAGCCCAGGCCAAAGAAGGGTGTTACTTCACAGTTAAAGTCGGTCTTCTAAGTTCAGTTAACCTAATCCAGATCATGCCTCACAGGCGCACTCAGAGGCTTGTCTCCCAGATAATCCTATATTCTATCAAACTGACAAAATTCACCACTGAAGACCGTCAGGCACAAGTTGTGTGTGGAGGAGAATGTGAAGGAGTCGTTCTCACTCTGGCTGCTGTGATGGGTGGATTAGTTACCGAAGCCACCCTTCTACTGTGAAGGAAGCTGGCCTGAAGGTGAAGCTGACACATTATGAAAGGGCTCAAAATAAGCCAGAAGTCTTCCTCTAGATTTAGTCATTTCCCTCAGTCAAGATGTGTTCTTAGTTATTTACGATTTTAAAAATGAATTTAGCGTTTTACTATTTGCAGTCAAGTCTAAATTTTTCAATACATATTATGGAAGGAAGAGTTATGTATTACAATTCTTTCAATTAAATAAATAGAAACTGTATTTGATAAGACTTTAGAAGGTCTTCATAGGAACCTGTCTACTCCCCAGAACCCTTCCCAGACTAGATTATGTAATGTCTGAGAACTCATCAGGGCACTTAAAAAATTAATTTAAATTCTGTGCTTTATTTAAATCAGCTTGCCCTAATAAAAACACTTCATGACTCTACTCAGTAACCATGTATATATGTGTTTAACATGTGAGAAGGATTTTTATATTTTTGTTTTGTCGTGTGTGTGTGTGTGTGTGTGTGTGTGTGTGTGTGTGTAGGACTGGGTATCTTCTACCATTCTCTATCTTTATTCTCTTAAGACAGAGTCTCTCACTGAACCTACAGCTCTCTGGTTTGTCCAGGCTGTCAGCCAGCAAGCTCTAGCAGACTTCCTGTCTCCATTTCTAACCAGCACTGGGGTTGTAGGCATGCATGGCCACACCTGGATTTTTTTACATGGGTTGTTGGGGATCTGAACTTAGGTTTCCATGTTTGCATAGCAAATGTTCTTACCCACTGAGCCACTCCCTAGCTACTGTTATATCATTTCAGAGTTGTTTTGTTGTTGTTGTTTTTCTGACACTGGAATGATTAGAAAAATAACCCTGGCAACCCAAGTTGTGGTGGTGCATACCTTTAAGCACTTTGAGGCACTAGCAGACAAATCTCTTAGTTCAAGGCCAGTCTGTGCTCTCTCTCTCTCTCTCTCTCTCTCTCTCTCTCTCTCTCTCACACACACACACACACACACACACACACACAAAGAGGAAGGAGGATTAAGAAAGAAAGGAAGGAAGAGAGAGAGAGAGAGAGAGAAGAAAGAAAAGAGAAAGAAAGAAAAATGACACTGGCTACCTGAAGAAAGAAGAAATGAGAGGTAGCAAAAGATACAATGTAGGTAGAAAAACTTTCCTCCTTCCTTTTTATTTAGAGCTGTAATTCAAAGATAAATCTAAACAAATCATACTAAGCCTATACTAAAGTCACCCTTTAAGACAGAGTAAGAACACACTCAACCAGCCAGGCATGGTGGCAGGAAGATCACAAGTTCATGATTACCTTGGGATACAAAATGAGTTCCAAGGACACCTTGGGCTACAATGTGAGAATGTGTCTCAAAGAAGGAAGGAAGGAAGGAAGGAAGGACAAGAAGATGAGGAAGACAATGACCACCATTATCAATAATGGCAAACACAACATGGTCAATAAGCAATATGTTTATGGAAATCAGAAAATGTTCTCCGTCATGAGAGAGGCAGGCAGAGTGTAAACTTTTCTTTTTTTTAAGATTTGTTTATTTTATGTATATGAGTACACTATTGCTGTCTTCAGACACACCAGAACAGGGTATTAGATCCTCATTACAGATGGCTGTGAGCCACCATGTGGTTGCTGGGAACTGAACTCAGGACCTCTGAAAGAGTAGTCAGTGCTCTTAACCCCTGAGTCATCTCTCCAGCCAGTAAACATTTCGTGAAGACTGACTTACTATTTTTATAACTTAATAAGAAATAAAGATGATAGCTACCAATACCTGATAGAGATGTCTGAAATTCATCTCACTATCAGACTGCTTTTCTCTGTCTGTGGCAATGGCCCTCTTTAGTGAATAACAAAATCACCCTGAGAGGAAGGGGGCATGGGGGAGTTACGTCTACTCAGCCCTTAAGAGATGACCAACCTCTGAGATAGTACCCCAGGCTTCTTTTGTATCATAAAAAATGTTTCAGTATATAAAAGTATAGAAAATAGAACGGTAAGTCCTATCGTGCCCATTACTTTGATCACCAGAATATGCCTAACCTCCCCACCCCCATCCCACACACAAATTTCACTCACAAACATTTCCGTGTCTAGCCCTAAAAGCTAAGGGATCTTTTATTGCCATCAATAAAACCTACAATTCACAGGGTAGATAAGCAGTTCCTTCAAAAATGACAGGTTATCTAAAAATAAGCAGGAAGGAAGAGATGTTAGGTTTGCTTGGATATTGATTTTGCTTTTTCTGGTTTTTTTTTTATTTCTTTTTTAGAAGTTTTATAAGGTATAATTGTCATTCAATTAACGATACATTTCAGAAATGTAAAGCTGGACAAGTTTTGACATCTATACTTATCTAAAAACATCCCCACGATTGAGACAGCAAGCACAGCTACCGTCTTGAAGAGGTTCATTGGGTCCCTTCAGCTTCATCTGTCATATCATCAAGCAACCGTTGAGATGCTATTACTACAGATTGGTTTGCATTTAATGTTTTCTGGGGCTGGAAATCTAGCACAGTTATTAGAGCATCTGCCTTGTGCACACAAAGTCCAGGGTTTGAACTCCAGCAGCACATAAACTTGGTATCTCACACCTATATATTTGGCATCTGGGGTTCAAGGCTAGACTGGCAAATGATGTAAGAAATTCAAGATCATCTTCAGCTACATAGAGAGCTTGAAGTCACCCTGGGGTGACCCCCTACCTCAAAAATACAAAATTTTCATAGATGGAATTATACAATATATTTCTTTATGTTGCTCTTTCTACTCATGACTGTTGTGCTTACTGTAATTTAAATTTTTACTAATGATGTTATGTATTTTCATTTAGTCTCTCAATTTCACAGCATGTTGCTTAATTCCTATTCATGTGAGCCATTGAGCTTTAGCATGCATTTAAATTCAGGGCCCTGGCATACTCTGCTTCTGGTTTCTCTTATCTGGAATGTGGAAATACCTCCCCCGCCCCCCTTTTTTTCAAGTTTGGCAAAGTATTTTTTTTCAACTTTTAAAGGACCTAGCATTTATATAACTTTGGAAAAGTACAGGGTCTTCTCTTGCCAGCCGAGTTTAGATTAATTAGATTAATTTTTAACAGTATAAAGAAATTCTATTGAAATCTTTTTTTAATGAAATGAATAAATTAGATAAAACGAAACCATCACATTGAAGTTGGACAAGACAAACCAACAACAGGAGAAGAGCCCCAGGAGAAGGCACAAGAATCAGAGACCCACTTGTTCACATACTCAAAAGTCCCATAAAAATATGAAACTAAAAGCTCTAATATCTACCCAGAGGACCTGTGCAAACCTGTGTGGGCCCTGTGCCTGTTGCTTCACTCTGAGTTCATGTGAGCTTTGCTCAGTTGATTCACCAGGCCTTGTTCTTCTCCCCTCTGACTCTTCCACTCATTCAACCTCCTCTTCCATGGGATTCCCAGAGCTCTGAGGGGAGGGATTTGATGGAGATCTTCAATGCAGAGCTCCGTGTTCCACGTTCTCTTTCTCTGCATAATGTCTAGCTGTGGGTGTCTGTATTTGTTTCTATCAGCTGCAGCTTCTCTGATGGTGGTTGAATAAGGCACTGACCACTGAGTATAGCAGCATATCACTAGGAGTCACTCTATCACTACGTGTGTGTGTGTGTGTGTGTGTGTGTGTGTTCTCTTTCTTTTAAGACTAGTATCATTGGCTTTACCCTAGGTCTCTGAGCTATCTAGTCCCAGGTTCTTGGTCACCCAAGCAGTGTTGTGTATGAGTTTCATCTTGTGGAGTGAGCCTTAAGTCAAATCAGACATTGGTTGTCTGTTCCCACGAGCTTTGTGCCACCATTGCCCTGGCATATTTTTGCAAGCAGGGTGGCATTGTTGATCAAAGCTTTTGAGGCTGGCTTGGTGCTTAAATTTCTTTCAGTAGCCTTTCTGTACCAAAGATGCTAGAATGTAGGAATAAAGGGGTGGTGTTGAGGGAGAGAATGTGGGGAGAGACAGCTGGATTTGGGGGGCATTTGAGAGCCAATAGGAAAACCTAGTGTAGTGGAAACCTCCTAAATTATATAATTTAGAAATTTATATAATTAAATTATATAATTTAGAAGGTGATCCTAATGAAGCCTTTAAATGGTGAGGGAGATGGAGTTCCAATTAGCAATCTCTTGTCAACAAAAGAAGCTTCCCATACCATGACTGGGTTATTTCCAATTGAGTTGTTGGCCAAATGGGGTCCCATGAAAATCCACAAACAACTCAGACTCTTACCAAGACTATAAGTTGCTCTCCACAAACTGATGGCAAGACCCCATTGCTGAAGGGAACACCTATACAACTCATTGATCAGGGAGAGGTCAAGCTGGTGACTACATAGAAAAGGAATCTTTTAAGATATTTTTCTCATGCTGGAGAGATGGCTCAGTGTTGGGAGCACTAACTGCTCTTCTAAACATCCTGAGTTCAATTCCCAGCAACCACATGGTGGCTCACAACCATTTGTAATAGGATCCGATGCTCTCTTCTAGTGTGTCTAAAGACAGCTACAATGTACTACTCATAAATAAAATAAATAAATCTTTTTTAAAAAAAAAATTTTCTAAATTTGCATACTAAGTAATCGGTTTTCTTATTGCATCCCTGCTTTGTTGACCTCCCCCTCCCCACCCCCACCACCCCTTTCCCTATCAGCTTCTTGCTGGTCCCTCCCCCACAATAGATCCTAATCGGGTTTCAAGTCACTTAAATTCTATTATTCTCTTCCCTCTCCCTTAAGTCTTCTTTTTCCTCTCATAGTCCTCTTCCATGGCTATAGGGACTGATCTAATTGGGGCAGTAAGAGAGTGAATAATGGACTGGCACACAGAGACAGACACAGAAAAGCTGAAATGAAGTAGTCTGGACTCTCCAATATAGAAGCTACAGACTTCCCCACCTCCCAGGTAGGTTATTACATACAGTAAACAAGGACATGGGCTATTTATTATATCCAGCTAATCAAGGACATGGAGTTATTGTATGCAGCTAAACAAGGCAGGTTTAGACAATCTTACTAGGAGCAGTCTGTGTGAGAATTACCTTCAGGGTGTAACATGTTGGGGAAGAAAGCTACAGTGGACATTTTGTGCACATACTATCAGGACCCAAGGCCAGAGAAGGTTTATCATCACTCTGACCCTACCCTGGGGAAGGGACCTCCACTGGGGCCAAGGTGTTGGAATCTCTGACATGGCCGTGGCCGTGTCAACAATACACATAATCTCAGGACTTCACTTGCTCCCTACAGTCCCCTTTGTAGATTCATGCCTTATACCAGAACACACACACACACACACACACACACACACACACACACACACAAATACACACATTAAAATTTTAAACTAGAATTCATATACAAAAAAAAAGCAAGCAGTAGTTATCTTTTGAGTCTGGGTTACTTCACTTAGTGATTTCCAGTTTTATATACTTTGCTGCAAATGTCATACTTTCACAATGTGTGTGTGTGTGTGTGTATCTGTGTGTGTGTCTGTGTATGTGTCTGTGTGTGTGTTTCTGTGTTTGTGTCTGTGTTTGTGTATGTGT
>JADRCH010000010.1:9512751-9551770 GCA_019843965.1 Rhynchomys soricoides | reverse complement strand
AATACACACATTAAAATTTTAAACTAGAATTCATATACAAAAAAAAAGCAAGCAGTAGTTATCTTTTGAGTCTGGGTTACTTCACTTAGTGATTTCCAGTTTTATATACTTTGCTGCAAATGTCATACTTTCACAATGTGTGTGTGTGTGTGTATCTGTGTGTGTGTCTGTGTATGTGTCTGTGTGTGTGTTTCTGTGTTTGTGTCTGTGTTTGTGTATGTGTGTGTATGTGTCGGTGTGTGTATGTGTCTGTGTGTGTGTCTGTGTTTGTGTCTGTGTGTGTCTGTGTGTGTCTGTGTGCATGTGTGTGTGTCTGTGTGTGTGTGTGTCTGTGTTTGTGCACGCACACACACGTGCATGCAGGCACATTAACACATTTTATCTCTTCATTCATCAATGGATATCTCCACTGGTTTTATTTCCTTGGCTAGCATGAGCAGTGCACAGCATGGATGGGCAGTATCTCTGTGGTATGACTTAGAATCCTTTGGATAACTGCCCAGGAGTGACGTAGCTGGGTCATATGGTAGTTTTAATTTTAGTTTTCTCAGAAACCTCCACACTGATTTCCACAATGTCTGCTCCAGCTTACGCTCCCACCAGCACTGAGTAAGGGAGCTTTCGGTTTCATTATAGGCAGAAGCTGTATATTCACAGAGGTAGCCTGCACCTGTGTGGATGTGGTGTGATGTGCTGTGAGCCATCTTTGCAGGGTGATTTCCTACCTGGTGGTTTCCCTACGTCAGTTAGTCCAAGCACAGCTTTAGCAGTAAAATCCAAAACCCCTTCAAGTACTTGCAACAGACCTGGTACATCATTGGGTTTTGACATTTAAATACATGTATATGCATATATATATATATATATATATATATATATATATATATATATCCTAAATATGTATGTTTTAAGGAAAAGTAACTTCAAAAATTATGTTTTCACAGCAAAAAAAAAAAAAGAAAATAACCACTTTCCTCTTCTACATCAAGGGAAATATGCCCCCTCCACACTCCTTTCTGACCCTCCTACAAGACATTTCTTAAATCTTTTTACCTTTTGCCACAGTAAAAGTAAATTATAAAAAATAATTAAGTAAATAAATAAAACAAATTATAAATTTATAAAAAGATTTCTAAATTCTATGATATGATAATATATCTAATATAAAATTAAAAGACAATCTGTCTATAGATTGTCTATTTACTATCAATAAATAAATAAGTAAATAAATAAATGCTGTGTTGATTAAACAACAAATGCTTTAGAATGTCTTAAAAGATTCATAACACCATATCCAATTTTAGGATGATTCTTACTACTCTGATACTTTTCTCTGATTTGTTGGCAATAACCTCTATAGAAAACCATTAGTTTATAGCAATATCTACATTGATTTTTGTTAATCATTTCAAACTTCATATGAAAATTCAGGTTTTAGGATTCTTTGTAACCAGGGTTGTATGGTATAATTATAGTGGAAACGTATTATGCTATCAAGTTCATGACGACTGAATGGAAGTTTAATAACTCATTCTCAATGACATTTTTGTTGTTCGATTTCTGAGTCAGGATCATGAGTACCCCAGGCTAGCACCAAACTCCCTATGTAGCCAAGAATAAAGGTGGACTTCTGATCCCTCTGCCTCTACCTCCTGAGTGCTGAGAATTCAGACCACCGTGTATATACCACCATGCCTGCTTTATAAAACACTGAGAATAGAACCTAAGACTTTGCACATGCTAAGCCCACATTCTACCAACTGACCCACATTCCCTATTCTTTATGCCTTTTGGTATATATTAAACTATGCAATCAATTCTAATTGAATTCTATCACCAATTTGTGCCTCGTTTTGAACACATACCCCCCCCATATAACTGACATTTTTCTTCAGTGTCCCACAAGATACCCAGTTTTGTCCACCTATGACCCCCTTTTATATTTTACACAGTTCATAACTGGTTTTCTCCCCTAGATTATGAGCCCACTGGCAAAATACATGGATCATGCCTTTTGTCTAGGAGCTTCTGAGTTATTGTTGTGTGAACGATAGAATGATTAAAAACATCCACAGAGCTGTGCTAGAGATGTCTGAGCTGTTTCTCTTCTCAGTGAAATGGAGCTCAAATAAGACAGCAGGTTATTGAGTTTTCTTACATGTGGCTAAACATTTGTCTTTCTTTTGTTTCAAGTGGCTCCTAGACACTTGCTTCAATATCTGTATTCTCCTTCCATTTAAGTAACAGAACCCCAGATTTATTCAAGGTTAAAGGAGCACAGACTATGGTCTTTGGCCTCCCTTGTCACCATGAAATGGTGAACTTTCCTTCAAAGAGAACTGGACTCTTCTCTCTCTCTCTCTCTCTCTCTCTCTCTCTCTCTCCCTCCCTCCCTCCCTCCCTCCCTCCCTCCCTCTCCTCTCCCTCTCCCTCTCCCTCTCCCTCTCCCTCTCCCTCCCCTCCCTCTTCCCTCCCCCCTCCCTTCCCCCTTCCCCTGCACTCCCCTCCAGCCTAGAAAGAAGATGCAGTGCTGTTATCTAGTGCTGTGTCTTGAACTAACATACGGGGCTAAGAGTTAAAAGAGTTTTAGTATGAAAAATTAAAAAAAAAGTTTTGTAATAATACAATCCTCCCCCCCCCTCTTTTTTTCTTGCCTCAAGTTTATTTGTAAAAACAGCATAGGACACTGGTCATCTGCAAATAGTGTGTAGGTAGGTGTGTCCCAGCAGTCTGTCTTCACACTGGCAGGAGCCTTTTCTACGGGGCCTTCACAGGGGCCTGGGCACCTTTAGGAGCCTGAGCTGGAGCAGGAGCCTGGGCCTTAGCTGGAGCTTTGGCCTCTGCCTTGGTTTGAACCTTGAGCTTTGGTTGGCAGAGACTATGCCCCTTGGCCATGTAGCTTCGAATCCACTTCCCAAGCTTGGGGTGAGCGATGAAAGCCAGGCGGCTGAGTTTACAGCTGAGATCCTTTGGCATCTTGGGCTTGACCGCCTGAGGCTTCACAAGAGCCATGATGGCCTCTGCGCGTGGACTCACTGACTTTGCATTGTTGGCCTGCATCTTCTTCACGCCTTTCGTGTTGTGCTTCTTGGCAAAGAACTTGGGGTCAACCCCCATAAGAGATTCGTATCTTTGTGACCGGGGTTTCTTGATTCCATTTCATGCCATTTGCGGGACTGGTTGTGTGTGGTGTGGTTCTTGGACTTGGCCATGTCTGCACAGTAACCCTCAGCTCCCGCAGCGCTTGGCACTGGAAGAGCATAATACAATCCCTTTAAAATTGAAGTTCTCCATTTAGACCCAGCCTATCTGCAGCAATAGCTAATGTCAGAACTTTTAATGAGAGGCTGGAGAGATGGCTCAGCAATTAAGGGCTATTTCTGCTCTTACAGAGAACTTGTATTCAGCTCCCAGCACCCACATGGCAGCTCATCATTTGTAACTCCAATTCCAGAGGACCAACATTGTCTTCTCACATCCTCAGACTCACACACACAAAACACACACACACACATACACACACACACACACATACACACACACACACACACACACACGTGCGCACATGCTCAAAAATAAATAACATTTTGAAATAAATAAAATTCACCAAGTAAAAAATGGCTGACTTGATATTCATTTTCCTACCTGTGCTTGCCTTGCATTGCCCATGCCTTTTGATTGAACTTCTTAATCACACTCTTTCTCTTTTTATCAGCACATGCTAATTGTGAAGATTAATGGGTTCTATTATGACTTTTTCATGTAAAATGTAAGATTTTAATTTTTGCTGAGGGTTTTTTTTTGCTTGTTTGTTTGTCTTAACACAACACTGAGAGTCAAAGGTTTACTTCTTCCATAAAGACTGCTTTGCATTTTTTAAAAGATTTATTTATTTTTCATGTATATGAGTACACTGCAGCTGTCTTCAGCTACACATTAGAAAAGTGCATCGGATCCCACTACAGATGGTTGTGAGCCCCCATGTGGTTGCTGGGAATTGAACTCAGGACCTCTGGAAGAGCAGTCAGTGCTCCTAACCGCTGAGCCATCTCTCCAGCCCATGCTTTGCATTTTATTATTTCAGGATTCTACTGTAGTTGTTGGTGAATAGAACTGGTACTGTAATTGTAAGCTTTTGTTTCATATATGTGGAATGCTTTCAAGGTTCTGAAAGGTCTCCACCTTCTAGTGGAAACATGTCTGTGTTCATTACATTAGGCCAGTGTGACTTGGGAGACACAGTCAAAACATAAGTGTATTCTTGAGTTATCTCAGTGGGTGAAAATGTCACCCTGCACTCTGGTACAAATTCCAGTAAATCTCATGACTTTTCTGTTTGCTCATGGAAAATACAGTATAGGGACTGCCTCCCCCTAAGACAGGGTTTAGGAGGTCAGCATTAGATTCAAGAAAGACAAGGCTTTTATAGCTCGGGGGTAGGGGGTTTCCAAATGGAGATTTGGCAGGTAAAATAAATAGACAAGGTTCTAGGAGCGGTACATAAGGATGTGCATTGACCCTAACAACCTCCTGAAATAGGGACATGGTTGCAAGGCAGTCAAAGCAATAGGCAGTCAAAGCAATAGGCAGTCATATATAGGTAGTCATATATAGGTAGTCATATATAGGTAGTCATATAAGCTTTAAACAAAGGCATGATTGGGACTCCTGAAACAAGAAGTACAGAAACATTGTAGTGAAGGTTACAGGTGGGGCAAAGCCCAATCTTTATGAGAAACAGAGGTTAATCATAAACTGGAATGACCTAGTTTGTCTTTACCATGAGATGACTTTTAGGCCGAAAATGGTGGCAGGCTGGTTCTTCACTTGCATCTTTAAATCACAAAAATGTAACCCCAATGGAAGCTTAGAAGAGAACACTTTAGAGCAGTGACTCTCAACCTGTGGGTCTCGACCCCTACAGGGATTTCATAGCAGATATCCTGCATAGCAGATGCTTACATTACAATTCACAGCAGTAGCAAAATTACAGTTATGAAGTAGCAACAAAATAATTTTATGGTTGGGGCCAGCACAACATGAGGAACCGTATAAAAGGACCACAGCGTTAGGTAGGTTGAGAACCACTGCCCTAAAGAACAGGGATGGAAGCAGTTCTTTTCTTCTCTTCTCTTTTTCCTTCCCTCCTTAAGTTCTCCTTCTCGGTGGCTGATGTTAGGGATTCAGGATTGGAGTTCAGGAAGAGGGGAAAGGGAAAGGGAGCAGATAGAGCCTAATTGGGTAGACTCCAGCGGCATGGCTTTGAACTCTTTGGGATTGATGGGTGTTAGCGCTGGCTCCTGTGGGCATTTCTGTGGATTTCTCAGTGCTTGATCTCTGAAAAGTGCAACTCTTTCACTTCCTGTGATATGGGCTATATATTTTATTTTTCTCGCTGTCACTTCTCCATTACCGTGAGGACTTGGTTTTTTTTTTGGTCTGGAGGGGATGCTTGTTTGCTTGTTTTTCATCTCTGCCATATTGTTTTTTACAGCCTAATTGACATGCCAGGCAGTGTTTTGGGGCAAAAGTGTAAGGGATCCCCATATTGGCTTTCTCTCCTGTGTAACCTATATCTGGCCCATCACATGTGTTATGCATCCTTTCTCTTGACCTCCTGAAGGGGCTGGCTGTTTCTAATATAATTGGGTAGATCTTCCCCAGTAAGAAAAAGGCTGCTAGGCATTCACTTTCTGGCCTTCAAAACTCTCACAAGAAGCCTTCCAACTACAGTTCTCTAGGATTCAGTAAGAAGGCCTCAAATGAAAAGAGCAAAGGCCAGCTCTTCATCCTACTGAAAGGAGCAAAGGAATGCATAGCAAAACTCTCTAAAGATTACTTCTCCCTCTCTCTCTCTCTCTCTCTCTTTCTCTCTCTCTCTCTCTCTCTCTCTCTCTCACACACACACACACACACACACACACGCACACACACTATTTCCACTGATTGACCTTTGTGTTTTTAAGAACCACCTAGCCAATGGAAACTTGTTATGAATTTCTGCTTTGTGGTCTGGCACTTTACTCTAAATTTCACACCTCCTGCAACCTGCTTAGGTCAGAATTTCCTGGTCAGCCTTCTGTTACATTTATTAAAGCTTTAAGATCCTCTGACCCACTAATGTTATCAACTGTGTCTTTAATTCGTTCCTATATCCTCTCTTCCGCTCTACCTCAAATTCCTGCAGCTACAAGAAACCTTCCTCTAACAGACTTTGTCTCAATTCTTTGTCTTAAAATAAAATCTATATTTTTCAGAGTGTATATTTGACTATCCTCCTTAAAATCATTTTGTTAAAAATCAAATGTCCCTCTAGAAATATGACTAGCTCCTTCATTTCTGTTGAATAATTGCACTAAATAGTTTATGCCACTTACTACTAAGGTCAACTTTTGAATACTTTAGCTCTTCAAAGGCTTTGATTTCCTTCAAAATAGCTAAGCAGAAGGAAGGAATGGGAAATACAGGTATATAATACACTCATAACCCAGCCGTGATTCCCTTCTGACTCTCCTATCAGAATAAAACATAACAACCTTGGGCCTGGGGAGGCAGCTCAGTGGTTAAAGAGCTTGCTACATAAAGACATGAATTCAGAGATAGGAAGATCTCTGGGCTTGTTGACCAGCCAGTCTAATTAAACAAGTGACCTCCTGGTTCTGTGAAAGACCTTTTTTCAAAATATAAGATAAAGGGTCTGGCGAGGTGGCTCAGCAAATAAAGTGCTTTCTGTGAAAGCCTGGTGAGCTGAGTTTGATTCCTGGGACCCACATAAAAGTGGCACAGCGTGCCTGTGTCTTTTCCCACACTAAAACACATTAAAATGAGTGCACTTACTCACATGAGCATGTGCATACATGACTCATACACATACATATGCACATACTAAAAGGCTATATATAAACATATATATCAACTTCACTTCTCTTTTTTTTTAAGATTTATTTATTTATGTCATTTATATGAGTACACTGTAGCTGTCTTCAGACACACCAGAAGAGGGCATCGGATCCCATTACAGATGGTTGTGAGCCACTATGTAGTTTCTGGGAATTGAACTCAAGACCTCTGGAAGAGCAGTCAGTGCACTTAACCACTGAGCCATCTCTCCAGCCCCACTTCTCTTTTCTTACTCATCAATGATATTTATTCAAGGTCCTGCCCTCCCTTCCTGGTCAAAGCCTATTGTGTAAATTTTATTTGGTCACAGTGGTTGAATTGAACACATATTTACTAAGTATTTAGTTAAGTGGTACCATTTAAGTATTAGGAATGCAACAATAAATTTGACAGAAAAAGCCTCGGCTCTCAGGCAAACATCATCAATAAACAATTAAGAACCAGAGCTTATAGTGTAGGGCAATACTCAATGCAATAAGAAGTAGAGCACTAGACAGTGTCATCAGAAAAGGCCTCTCTTGGGAAAAGTCTGTGCAGATCCTAATCAGGTGAGGACTGGCTAACAACAAACGCCCTGAGATGACAGCTCTTGATGCTCTGGAAAAACAGCAGGAAGTTCTGTATGGGAGAGACCAGGAGGGAAGGGAAAGTGCTAGGAAGCAAGTTTGGGGAAATAGTTGAAAGCCAAGATGACAGAGGGCATAGAAGACCATGAAAAGAATGGGTATATTATTCTAAGTGGGTGGAAGGTCTTGTCAAGTAGAGGAGTAGTAAGATTAGTTCTCTGCTTTGATAAGACCGATGTTTCTGCAGTGTTGAGGATTAACAGTGCAGAAGCAAGACTGGAACCAAAGACCTGAGTTAGAAAGCTAGCTTAAATGACTAGATCATCAATGATGTGGTGCTGCATGCCTGTACACCCTAGAGGCAGAGACAGGCAGATCTCTGAGTTCAGGGCCAGACTGGTCTGTAGAGTTCCAGGTCAGCCAGGGTATACAGAGAAACCCTGTCTCCAAAAATCAAAAATAAATAAGTAAATAAATCTTAAAGATTACAGAAAAATTGTAAAAACAAACATTCCCCCCTTAGTCATTAAGAGCTCTGGCAGCTCTTTCTGGGGACCTGGGTTCAAATCCCAGCACCCACATGCCTGCTCACAACCATTTGTAACTGTAATTCCAGAGAATCGACCACCCACTCTGGCATTGGAGAGTACTAGCTATGCACAGGTGCACCCACACATGGAAGCAAAACATCCACACATATAACAACAAATTAATTATTTTTAGAAATAAAATAATAGGCTGGGTGTGATGGTGCATGCCTTTGATCTCAGGCTGGGGTAGGCAGATCTCTGTGAGTTCAAATCCTGGTCTACAAAATGACTCCAGGACAGCCAGAGCTCTGTTACACAGAGAAACCCTATCTCTACTTCGATGATGATGATGATGATGATGATGATGATGATGATGATGATGGTGATGGTGATGATGGTGATGATAACAACCAAGATAAACCCAATAATAATATAAAAAGAATGTTGGCCCAATATGCTACCACTCCAGTAGTCATACAAATAAACAATGGCATTTTCCTTTATAAACACAAACACACACACACATGCTCACACACAAACAATTCTGCCTGCTCAAATAGCATCAGAATTTTAGGGTCTAGATTTTTGCTGCAGCCGGTAGAGTGCTTGCCTAGCATACCGGCCTTTAATTCCAGCTCTTAAAAGGTGGTGAAAGACTCACAAATTCATCCTCAGCTACATAGATAATTTGAGACTAGTCTAGGATACAGGAGAAAAGCTCTCAAAGGCGAGGGAGGGGGACTGCTCCTCTGAGCCTGGGTAGAGATACTGTGTAAGGACCAAGGGGCGTCCACCAGCTGATTCAAAGCTGCGTCTTTGACTATGTAGTGTGGGTGTGTTTAAGAGGGCTTCTCTAGCCTGGCCTCAGTCTATGTCTGGCCTGTAGAGTCTAGCTGCCTGGGACCAAGCCCAGGTACATGGCAACAAGTCAGGAACCAGCTGTGGGTGGCAGTAACCAGCAGCACTCCCAGCTCTTAGCCCCCAGTAAGGGTGTGCCCTGATCAGAGAAAAGTTGCCACTCAAAATGCACCAGTGGCTGAAATTGGTGTAAATGCCTATGGGATATGTGTGCAAAACCCATGATACACACAGTGGCCATTTTGTAACCCTCAAGGGTGTGCGATTTCCCAGAGGTAGAAGAGCTAGAGGGGGCCTGCCAACCAGCCTTACTCCTGAGGTGACCCTACTGAGGAGTCCGGAGGCTTTTGCACATGGCAATGTTGTCCAGCTGAAGGCTATCTGTTCCACTTCCTGAACCAAAGATCAAGGTGACCCTAATATTTTAGCATATAAAGACAGATCTAAATATCTAGACGCTGCAGCCAAGGCATCAAGAATCTGATGCCCCAGTTTCTAAAAAGCCTAAGCTTTCCTTCGTGTGAACCACACTGTTCAATGCACCCGAAACTGGCCAACACTCTGGTTGTTAGAGGTGGGGCAATCAAGCTGCCCGATTCTGAAACTGACCACTTGGGGAAAACCTATTTACTAGGACTTCCTACAGAAAAACCAGCCTGATGATGCACCACTACCCCCAGGACTGTTTTCCCTCAGAGGACGTCAGCCAGTGCTGTCAGTAGAGAGGAATCTGGAGCACACAAGTGCTGACTTTTAACCCACCGTCCTCTTACCTATACAAGGAAATCTGTGATCAGGAAAGAGCAGTCAGAGCTCCCTTTACCCCTCTGCACACTCTCCAATGGAGGGAATCCCGCTGAGAGAACCTCTCCCTTCCTCTGGAGCCTTGAAGATTTCTTGAGCTTTCTACCAAGAATATTTTAAGCCTCAAATGACATTCCTCCCTTTTGAGACATCCTGCTGACCTTTTTTTTCTGCAGTCTGTTTCCTCTTCCCTATATAATGAGATCTCATTTCAACACCCTATTTATTTTAAAAAAAAAAAAAAAAAAAAAAACTAAACTGGAAAAAAAAAAGACTGTATATATTACCACCATGCAATCCTTGGGCTTTCTTGAAGTTGGAGCACCCTTCATTTATTTTATTTTTGTAAGAGTGCTCTTTATATATAAATGATTCAGTTAGGAATTGTGTATTCCCTTCACCCATTACATCTCTCCAGTCTCCTTCACCCAAGAACAATTTCGTACACTGTCTCTGATGTTCATTACCTTGACTCTTGGGACACTTACAAGCCTTTTATCTTAAGATACATCTAACAATTTGTACTTCTGAAGATTTCACTACAATTAGATACATATTAAGCACTTCTACTGGGGCGATCCCACACAGATTCTGTTCTCCTCATGCTATTATAGCCTATCAGGGGGTAGATGTACACTTTAAAAATCATTTCAATTTTACTGATACTTATTTGAATCCTTTGATTAAAGTGTTATCTTACAAGCTACTACACTTTGAAGTGTTTTCTTTTTCCTCTTTGCTGTAAGCATTTTTCTTTTGAAACTCCACAAAGCCACTCTCCAACTCAAACTTAGATCATATTCTTTTATTAACTTTTGTCTGTATTGACTCATGATTCATTATTTTAATTAACAGCTTCAAATCTGTTGTTGTTGTTGTTGTTTCTAGATTTAAGTAGGATCTTACTATTTAGCCCAGGTTAGCCTCAAACTTGGAATCCTCCTCCCTCAGCCTTCTGATGGGTATGTACACCATGTCTGGTTCTAATCTGCTCCTATAGTTATTTAATTTAATGCTCAAATTGTCCAAAGATTTTGGCCACTGGAACTCCTGCAGGCTGGCTTTTGGGGTATGGGTTGGTTGATTGGTTGGTTGGCATTCCATAGCCCCCTATTCTTGAAGCACTTTTCTTTTTGATATTCTAAGCTTATCTCACGCTTTTGCTGCCCCAGTGTTGGAATCAGCTGTTTCTCTAAGAGCCCTGTCTGTTGCTTTTGTGGAGGGTCACATGATCAGTCCCAAAATGATACTCTCATTTGTCACTATGATGTTGCTGCTTGTTTCTGCGGCCTCTCAGTAGTTGGAGCTAAGGAATATCAAGATAGACTACAAGATACATACATGTATTGTATCAGTGTCACTTTTTATATCTATATGATGCTAAAGACAGATTCACACAAATACCTTCTAATGTAGCACCACGGGGACTCTTCTAGTTGTCTTTTTTACCACCTAACCTGGCTCCAACTTTTTAATAGAATTATGTATATAATTAACTCCTTTTTAAACAATGGATTACTCATTGTCATGATCACTCCCTTCCCTGAACTGATGCTTTCCTCGTCCCACTCAGCCTTTGACACCAGTCCTGCTTGTCCCTCTTATGTGAATGCCCTCCTCAGCCTATTTAACTTGTCTGTCTGTCTGTTTGTTCTGCCACAAGGTTTCACTATGTAGCATAGGCTAGTTTCAAAATCAAATGCTGAAATTCCAAGCATTTGTGCCATGTCTGCTTAGGCTTGAGCCTCATACACAGCAACTTTTCTCTGTGGATACCTGATAGGCTATGCCAGGTTCTCTCTGCTCAGGCTATGGCTATGTGCTAGGGGACATCTCTGTAAATTCTGTCCTTTCCCACAATGGGCTCCAAAACCCTAGCCTGAGCTTCTGTGGCAGTCCCTGTGTTAGGCCCTGAGAGCTTCTAGATCAGATTCCAGGAGAGGGATTAAGCAGACAGAAGAAAGGTAAAGAGAAGTATAAACTCCATGCATACACATACATGCATGCATCACATACATACATACATACATACATACATACATACATACATAGATACATACAGTTTAAGAAAATCCGTGCATGTGTGTGTGCGTGCGTGTGATGTGAACTTGACTGAGAGCTCCTGGGGGGTAAAGAAAGAGAGAAAAGAGAACTGAGTCCAGCGTCTCAGGACACTCCAAGCTTTAACATTACTCAGAGAATAAGGAGGAACTAACAAAGTTAAACTGTGAAGAGTCCAAAAGCATAGGGGGAAAACCAAAAGAAGTTTCTTGGAAGCCAACGTGCTCCAAGAAGATCATTTGCCTTAGCTACTCTGTGCCGTCAAGTGAGATGAAGATGGAGATCAGCACTGGGTTCAGTGATAGCCAGGTTAATGCGTGCCTGCTGCCTCGCTAGGGAACGATGGATTTCAACAGCCCTACTGGAGTAGTGTGGTAAAGGTGGCTCTGGAAAGGCTGATGGGGTGAGCAACCCAGAGAACTCTTGCGACTTTGCCTATTAAAAGGAGTGAAGAAATAAAGCAGTAACTAGAGGATGTGTTTCGAAGATTTCTTCATTAAATAAGAGATGTTAATTGTATTTATCTATTAATTACCCTACCAAAAAAATAAAATAAAAGAATCAAATCGGGCAAGGAAAGCTATGGGGTAATTATAAGAGTGAGAAATAACTAAGGCCCAAAGCACAGGACGACGGCTATGCCTCTGTCTCGTAAGGAGCAGGAACAGTTCAGCTTTCATAGCATAGGGGCGGACAAGACGTAAGTAGGTGGAGAAGTGAGGGGGTGGAATTTCTCTCTTCCTTCTCATTGAAATAAGAAGCAAGGTCAGCAGCTGAGATGAGACATCCACAAAGAGGCTTGAAGGTGAGCAGTGTTATCTGGGGGCGTGGGAGAAGCAAATGACCTAAGGACATGCAAAGAATTACTGGACCACACTTAGTAGTCAGTTGAGGCTTGAAGTCATAATTTAAAATTTACTTCAATCGGCATGATTGTTTGTTTTCTCCAGTTTAGGCACTGAACAGAGAGAAAGCAGTGTTTCACCAGCTGGGGATTTTGCCAGGCCAGAACCAAAAGAGAAAAAAGCAAGTGTATTGAGGGTCTCTCTTAGTTAGGGTTCTACTGCTCTGAAGAGACACCATGACCAAGGTAACTCTTATAAAGGACAACATTTAATTGGGGCTGGCTTACAGTTTCAGAGGTTCAGTCCATTATCATAGCAGGCAGGCATGGTGCTGGAGAAGGAGCTGAGAGTTCTGCATCTTGATTTGAAGGCAACCGGGGGAGACTAGTATCCTCAGTCAGCTAGGAGGAAGCTCTCCCCCTCCGCCCTCCCGAATGGGTAGAGCCTGAGCATAGAAGGAAACCTCCAAAGCCCACCCCACAGTCAAACACTTCCTCCAAGAAGGCCACACCTCCTAACAGTACCACTCCCTATGGGCCAAGCATGTTCAAAACACCACAGGGTCTGACTGCTCATAACAAAAAGAGCATTTCATGAAAGAGTTTGTGAATGTTAATTATATAAGGTTTAATGCATTTAAGCAAAAATTTAGGCAGATGTAGTAGCACACACCTTTAATCTCAGCACTTGGATGGCAGAGGCAGTAAGATCTCAGTGATTATGAGGCCAGCCTAGATGACTAGATGAGTTCAGGCTTGCTAGGAATTCGTAGTGAGACTTTGTCTCAAAAAACAATTTAGAATAATTGTAGATTAATCATTATGATATGTGTATATTTAAGATTGTAAAAAGGATAGAACCACATAAATTAAATATCTTCTTAACTACAATTTTCAATCAGAATGGACATAATTTTCAGGTTAAACAAACATTAGTTTTTTGGAAGTCATCATCATCATGATCATCATCAATATTATTGTTTTTTAAACCTTTTATTGGTTATTTGTGAATTTCTCATCATGCATCCCAATCCCACTTATCTCCTCCTCCCATTGTACCTGTCCTCCACCCTTGCAACCTCCCTCCACCTAAAAGAAAAAAATCTAATAGTAGAAACTGAGCAAGTCACAGTGTGTCCCACAGTATACCCTTTGGATCACATATCTTTGCTTGCAAATGTTCATTCCGATGAGTCATTGGTCTTGTTCGAGGCCTCTGGCTCCTGCTACACCATCAATACTGGATCATCACCAGGACTCCTCTCAGATATCCTGTTGTGTCATGGCGATCCTGCAGCTTTGGATCTGCAGGACTGGCCCCTTCACATGCTCCTGAAGTTCCAAGACAGCATAGATGTTGGGATGGGCCAACTCAAAGCCCTGGATGTGGGCCTAGGTGGTAGCTGAGCTGGTCAACCTGCCAGCTCTCTGGAACCCACACCACTAGGGCAAGCTCTCCAGCACATCCTTGGCTAGCTCACCCAATGCTTCAGTCAGCAAGGAGCACCACTAACTCACCTGCACCCATGCTAGCAGGCCCAGCTCTATTATGCTGCCCAAGAGGGTTGTAAGGCCCTCTCTCTTGAGTGTTACAGCCAGTGAGGGGCAGGACCAGCTCTCCTCCCTGCCATAGATAGTGAAGGGTTAGGGGAGGGCATCTCTCCCTCGCCCATGATATCACACTCTCACACCCTCAGGGCAGCTTGCCTGCAACTCCCACAACTAGAGTCAGAACTACTGTGCATTTTGGTTGAGGTGCTGGGTCCACTCTCCTGAGTACTGCAGGGACAGCTCTCTCACTCTTACACCTTTGTAGCCAGCTTTCTCATGATGTCCAGGTGAGGGGTGGGGCCCAGACATCAGCATGGCTCCAGGTAGCAGTCCAGAACAGGAACATCCACTTGGCCTTTGCTGCAGGGCCACAGACCCAGACATGGACCTTGGTGACATCATGGACCAGGACCTCACCATGGCCTTAAGTGGCATTGACAGCTACTCATATCACTGTTCTTCACTACCCTCAAGTCTCCAGCTCTGCCTGCCTTCGTTGTGCAGACATCCTTCTGCTTCTCTTTCTCATCCATCTCTCCAACACTTACTTGCTCATCTGAGTGGTGCTCTGGGCCTCTGGGTGTCTGGGGTCATCTCAGGAGTGTTATGCCCCACCTGCATAGTGTGGCACTGGGCAGGGGGTATCTTGGGAGTGGTCTGCAAGCCCTTGCCACTTGATGCTAGGCTGGGAATCATCTTGGGCAGTGGTCTGCCTGCCTGGGCCCCAGCTGGGGTGATCTCAGGGGTGCTTTCTCCACCAAGGCTTCATGGTCATCAATATTATTATTATACAATTCTATTGTTGGCTCTGATAAATGCTTACTGCAAACTGAATGTAGTTTAGGAATTTTTGGACAGAACTTTTCCCCTTTGCATCTGGGGTCCTGTTTGGGTTTCCATTGCTGTAAAGAGACACCATGACCAAGGCAACTCTTATAAGGAACAACATTTAATTGGAGCTGGATTACAATTTCAGAGGTTTAGTTCATTGCCGTCATGGTGGGAAGCATCCAGGCAGACACAGGGCTAGAGAAGGAGCTGAGGGCTCTACATCTTGATTCAAAGGCAGCCAGGAGAAGACTGTCTTCCAAGCAGCTAGGAGGAGGGACTCAAAGCCTACCCCCACAGTGACACACTTCCTCCAACAAGGCCATACTTCCTAAGAATGCCACTCCCAAACATATCCAAACTACCACTGGCTCCTTAACTTAAAATTTTCCACTCACTCTCTGTTCGATTCTTAGACACCATTAGTTCATCTATTTTATGACCTCACTGTCAACTAAGTGTAATGCAGTATAATTAAGTCAATAGGGGAATAAATAAATATTGACTATGAGAATAGGTATAGGCAGATCACAGATGACTCCACTTTTGACACCCAGGCGTTCTTAAGGCCTCAGTTTATCCACTAGGCTGACCATGGCTTTTATATACTCACTACACAAACAAATGCCATGTGTTGTCTCAGTGGACAGGCATGAACATTGGTATGCTAAACTTTTGGTCCTCATAAGTTTCCTGAATAGTTAGCTGGATGAGGCATGCACTCAAAGAGCTCTATAATGAAGTATATATGAGAATTATCGTTAATACCAATGAGTGCTATATTTACACAAAATGGAATTCTGTTATACATAGAAGGCATTCATGTTTAAAATAGCAGACTTTTGAAAGATAAAGATTAGAATAAGATATACTTAACAGAAGGAACAAGAGCAAAAATAGTGGAGGCAAAAGGAGGAGTGGGTGACAAGAATGAAAGGTTTAAAAATCATTTGGTGGCAAAAGCAAAAAATCCATTCACTGAGCAGCATCCCAAGCCCTGATTGTGTACATGCATATAGTTGTATAAGGAGCCTCAGTGTCTTCTCCAGATCCTAACGAACTATCAGAATCTCTTGGATCTATTTCAAAATGCCTGACTGGTAGAGTTTGGCCCATTTTGGCTATAATACTAATGCTCTGTCAAAGTGCCGTTTCTAGGGCGTATGACCTACTATAATAACTATTCCTGTGGAAATCGAGTGCGGTGTGTTGGAAGAGCTGAAAGTGAAGTGTAGTTCGTTAAGAAGGCAGAGTGAGGGCTTGTAAGGAGGGTATACTTAAAGAGATGCAAGCCGTAATAAGAGCGCGAGTCTCTGCTGTTCCCTCGCAGATGCGTCCGTACTTCTTGTGTGTGCTGTTGTCTCATCGGGAAAGTGCAAGCCGTGGTACTCAGGAGGCAGAGGCCAGTAGATCTTGGAGTTCAAGGCCAGCCTGGTCTACAGAGTGAGTTCCAGGACAGCCAGGACTACACAGAGAAACCCTGTCTCAAAAAACCAAGATATATAGATATAATATCGATATAGGTATATATACATACATATATATGACAATTGAAACTTAAAAATTATTAAAGTCTTATAAAATGGGGAGTAAATCTGGCAAACTAGGTTCAGGGTTTGTTGGTTGTTTTTTTTTTTTGTGGTTTTGCTTTGTTTTATAAATCAGATTTTTTATTAAAATCTTGTGGCTTTACTGATTTACTTTTCCTATAAGTATTATTTTATACATACATAGCATACTGGGCAGATACTGAGTCTAAAACATTGGCAACAACTGAATTCTAGACCCGGGTTTAATGTTGTCTAAATATATGACTTATAAATAGGACAATGTTTCATAATTTAGCATTGGAATAATAATACATCTATACTTTTTTGAGAATTTTAATTTAAAACTTTATTTTTTGAGGATATCGTGTGTGAGTAACGTATTTACGTTTTTTGTGCCCTCAGACTTCCCCTCAGCTCCTCCCATGCCCTTAGACCCTTTCAAATTCATGACCTCCTCTTTATTATCACAGCATATAAATAAACTCAGTGTATATAAATGTATATATGCAAATCTACTGATAGGTACATATTTGTATTGTATATATACAATACATTTGTTTTGTATTTACACATAAATATTTGTTGTGTATGTGGGGGTTTTTATGCTTTTAGGGGAGGTAGAGGGGCTTTGGTTGGTTGGTTGGTTGGTTTTGTTTTTGTTGTTTTGTTCATTTGTTTGTTTGGTTGGTTGGTTTGGTTTGGTACTTTTGGTTTTTCAAAGCATGGTTTCTCTACATATCTCTGACTGCCCTGGAACTTGCTCTGTAGGTCAGACTGGCCTCACCTCTGCCTCCCCAGCGCTGGGATTAGAGACATGTGCCACCGCTGTCCAGCTTCAGTAGTACAGTGCATGGTGCATTATACCAAAGAGCAGGGATTCAAATAGACATGACTATAAAAATAGTAATTTGGGAAGATGTGGTATAAACTCACAGCAAGGATGTGAGGCTGTGGAAGTAACCGAGCAGCAGTAATAACAGTAAGAGAATTAGCACGGAACAGTTACTAAAATTAGGATACTAAGACAGTGGGTAGAAAAGTGATTTTGAAGTGTTCTTGAATAAACACATTCAATCTTGCTTAGGATAATCTTTCAGAGTCTGGGTAAATGACTGCAAATGAGGTATACTACACTCACTAACAAATAATCTTCCAGAAAGAAAAAAGTGCTCTTACATATGAAACGCCTAGGAAGGAAAGATTTGAAATGTTAAAATAATACTTTTAAACCATACTTAGCCTCCGGAGTGAGTTTTTCTGTGAGCTTCATGGTAGATGGGAATGCAGTAATATTTTTATTTTATCTATTTGATGTGTGAATTCACACTTATCATGGCATGAGTATGGGGTCAGAGGACACCTTTTGGTAGCTGGTTTCCCCTTCCACCATGTGCATCTTGGGGATCAAACTGGGTCATCAGGCTTGGCTGCGAGCATCTTTACTTGCTGAGCCATCTTTCTGGGCCACAGTGCTATTTCTGACAGCACCAGATGACTATCTCACACAACATTATATTCTCATCAGTCATGCTAAGGTAGCCAATGTGCACTGTTTCAAAGACACTGAAAGTTTGTGTTTTGCATGTATAATTTTAGAATAATTCAACAAAGAAAAAATGTGTTATATAATACCCAGGCGTAATAATATATTTGTAGGGACTCAAGAGCTGGCTCAGTGGTTAGGAGAGCATCTCCCACAATGAAAGGCTCACAACTACCTGTAACTGAAGCACCAGAGGATCCAGCACCTTCTTCTGTGCTTACATGGACATATATCCACCCACAGACATGCTCACAAAATTAAAAAGTAAAATCTCAGAAGAAGAAGAAGAAGAAGAAGGAGGAGGAGGAGGAGGAGGAGGAGGAGGAGAAGATAGTTGGTCTGGAGAGGTAGCTCAGTGGTTAAGAGCACTGTCCGCTATTCCAAACAACCTGGGTTTGATTCCCAGCACCCAATGGCAGCTTACAACTGTAACTCCAATTCCAAGGGATCTGACACTCTCACACAAATGCATATAAAATAAAACTAAATAAATTGTATTTTTTCAAAAAAACAAACTAATGGAAAGAACCCTTTTAAAAAAGCAATTGTGTTGTGTGTCTTTGTCTGTATCTCTCTGTGTGTGTGTGTGTGTGTGTGTGTGTGTGTGTGTGTGTGTGTGTTGCCAGGTAGGTGCTAGGAATCCAATTCAGGTCCTCTGGAAGAACAGCAGCAGCCAATAGTCTTAACCACTGAGCCATTTCTCCCATATAGAGCTCCTGTTCTATAATGTTTTAATTTCATTGTGTACCAGGAATTTGTTATATAAGATAGTCTAGAAAATATTTTTCTCCTTATAACTGGTAACACTTTGGAAACTGATGTTTGCCCGTAGACGTTTCATGTGTGTTTATGTACCTAAATGCTCTGATTGTTTCTCAGATTCTTAGAATGCCAAAGTTTCACACACACACACACACACACACACACACACACACACACACACATACACACACAAACACACGCCATTAAGCTTCTAAACTGTGCATGTGAACTGAATAATCGAAAGACCACCTGGGCTGGGAAGTGGTGGCGCACGCCTTTAATCCCAGCACTTGGGAGGCAGAGGCAGGCAGATTTCTGAGTTCAAGGCCAGCCTGGTCTACAGAGTGAGTTCCGGAACAGCTAGGGCTACACAGAGAAGTCTTGTCTCAAAAAAAAAACAAAAAGAAAGAAAAGAAAAAAAAAAGGAAAGACCACTTGGAACTCCATGACCTCCTTGCAGTATCCTAGACTGAGACATGGAAGATGGGAAATGTGCTGTTGAGAATATTCAGATCCAAAGATTACTAAAAGGGAGAAGAACTTATTCAATTAACAGCAGAAAAAACAAAAGTGTTTTCTACCTAGGCAGAAAATGCCTTCCTGAACCACAGAGCAGAGGTGGACAGACCCAGAACATGTGTGGTATAGTCAGTCCCCTTCATCTTTTATGTTCCCCAAGCACACTGGGAAGTTGATCACACTAGGAAAGTCGATCGCACTAGGGAAGAGCAGCATTTAAGAGAAGAAGGCTGTGGAGGATGGCTTCCTGGGGAAGAAGACATCTAAACTGCATTTTAGAGAAAAACTTCAAGTGTCTAACAAGCCTGGTGGTAATCTAAATAGGCAGAGTTTGGGGAACTGAAGAATAGGTAAATGAATATATTTTTCATAAATAAATACAGAGCATATGGCCTGACAGTGGATTTGGCAACTGGACAGGATACCTGACATTGGGACTCTTTAAACAAAACAGAGAACATATGGTCAGTGGAGGCACACGGAATATCTGGGTGAAAGGTTCTAAGATGTGAAAGGGAAGATCCAAGGTAAGGGTGACTGAGTCATCGAAACACTGCAAGTAAAAGAATGTCTAACATGCTTAGCACGCTTGAGAGTCCTAAAAATAAAGGAGAGATAGGAGCCAGCAAAACCCCTAAGAGTTTCTCTCTGGCGTGACTGATATCAACTGTCTCCAGCAACACCCAGTGAGTAGGCTGCTGGAGTGGGTGACGGTGGACATGCAGTAATATCAGACTTTAAGGTCAGCAATAAAACAGCAAGGCCTAGACAGCTGTGGTAACACACCCCTGCTCGACACAGATAGAAGCAGGAAGACTACACAGCAAACTCCAGTCCAGGTAGGATACATAGGGAGGCCTTTTCTAATAAGACAACTTAAAACAAACAACAAAATAGCAAAGTGTTTAGAAGACAGGCCGTAAGTACCCATGCAATAATGCTGATTCTACGTCCTCTAAAGTCCTACTCTGTGACAAATGGCAATGTCATAACTATTTTACTCCATGTGTAATATGTTCGTTAGATAGAAACTATCTTGCAATACAATTTCTAACAGGTAATATCTTTAACTGAAAGGGAAGCTGGTAAGATAGATTATGTTTTGGTACTGCTTGCTTAATTTTTTCCTATATAGGTATACATTTCCAGGTTTCCGTATTTAAAATAAATAACTCAATCAGAGTAAAACATTTCTTGGCAAAAGAAACAAAAAAGAAAAAAAACCAAACTGTGTTTTTAAAATCTCATATTTTCTTGGGAAAGGAATAAAAGACTAATTATCACCTAGAAAGCTACTGGAGAAAGGAAGTAATTTGTAAAAATCCAAATAGCTTGATGAGGAGAGCAAGCCAAATGATGACAATTCTGGGAGAGGCAGGAGGTGATAATTGCTTTCAGAATTTGAGTTTGCTTCTTTGCATTTCAGCATGCAAGTGTTTAAAGTGTATAGGGAAGAAAAAAATGAACACGTTTAGGAGCAAGAAACTCACAAAAGAAGAACACAGAGCCAGAGACAAATATAAAATGTGTAACCTTATTAGTAGCCAATAAAAGGGATATCCTGTTTGCTGCCAACAAAGACTGACAAGGACTTGATGAGAGATGGAGAAGGTGGTCTCATAGGCAACAGTTGGAAAACAAGATGGGAGACTATATCAGAAAGGCTTAAAAATAAACATATCTGTTTCGAAAACTCCACCTCTCATACTTACTTTTGAAAAATAATCAGAGTATTCAGTGATTAAACATTCAGTTTAAAACAGTATTGTCTATTGTGCTGACTAGTCATATGTCAACTTGACACACGAACAACTTATCTGGAAGGAGGGAACCTTAATTGAGAAAACGGCTCCATAGGATCTAGCTGTAAGGCTTTCCTATTGATGGGAGAGCCCGGTCCACCTCTAGCATTCTATAAGAAAGCAGGCTGGTGTGCTGCCACCTGAGGCTATAGTGATGTTCATAGCTCAAGCTGCCTCCAAGGGCCTGGTCTGGGTCCGTGGTGCTACTGCATCTGGGGCTGTGTTCATGGTCGTTGCTGTTGTCAGAAACCATGAAGAATCCCATGATTCATGCTCCTACTGACCATGAGGAGCAAGCAAGCTACTTTGCAGAGATATTGATGATTACAGCCAAATAGTTGAGAAAGTGGGATATGGAAGGTTTCTGTAACAACCCCTACACCCCACCTCAAGAAGTAGCAGCCTAAACAGGAAACCATCGAAGAGACCTCTTAAAAATTGTGATAAGGATGCTGAAGTTAGCTCTCCACAACTGATGGCTTCTGGCAGAGGTGTGGGAAGGGAAAGACTCAGTTCTATTTAAGAAGCAAGCCACTGACAGTTTGACCATGCTCCAGTGAGTTTATAGATAACACAAATTGAACTTGATTTTTTAAAGTGTTTTTATTTTAATTTTAGTGTTGGGTTTTGTTTTTAAGAGGAGGGGGAGAAAATGAAAGGACTGGGAAATAAATGTGATCCGATGCATGAGGTGAAATTCCCAAAGAATCAATAAAAATATTATGTTGAAAAATGAAAAAAGAAAGCAGACTGAGTAAGCCAAGGGAAGCAAGCTAGTAAGCAGCACCCTTCCATAGTCTCTGCATCAGCTCCTGCCTTCAGGTTCCTGTCCTTCCATAGTCTCTGCATCAGCTCCTGTCTCCAGGTTCCTGTCCTTCCATGGTCTCTGCATCAGCTCCTGCCTCCAGGTTCCTGTCCTTTGTGAGTCCCTGTCCTGACTTCCTTCGATGATGAACAATGATCTGGAAGTGTACACCAAATAAACCCTTTCCTCCCCAACTTGCTTTTTGGTCATGGTGTTTTGTCATAGCAATAGAAATCTTAACTAAGGCATCTATTAAAACTATCCAAGCCCAGCAGTCGTGGCATACACCTTTAATCCTGGCACTCAGGAGGCAGAGGTAGGTAGATCTCTGACTTTGAAGGCAACCTGGTCTACAGAGTGAGTTCCTATACAGCCAGGGTTACACAGAAAAACCCTGTCTCAAAAAACAAAAAAAGAACTTAAAATATACAGCAAAATCTAATGCTGATGGTAGAATACTTCTACACACTATGTAAGTGTGCAAATCATGTAAAATATGTATCTGAAAGAAACTCACAGTATTGATAATCAAGCAGACTCTGAAATAATATATAAAGATTGAGCCCTAACATTTATAAATTATATATTTACAGATGTAACTAGATCTTAATTGAAGGCTTTCTCTACAAAGAACAGAAACTTAAAAGTGTATACATTATGAAGAGGAAGCTGAGCCAAGTATAGTGGTGGTATCTGTCATCTCAGCGTTCAAGAGGTTGAAGCAGGAGGATTGTGAGTTTAGAGATGGCCTGGGTTAGAAAGGGGTGGGAAGAGATCACAGTAATACCAAAGTAACACAAATGGGTGGGGATGTAACAACCTTATTTTTAAATGATTTTATAATCTGTAATGTTGGTTTATCTCATTACCAAGAAGATAATAGTCTCAACCATTAGCAATATCTCAGGATCTCCAGAAAAAAAAACAAAAACAAAAACAAAAAAACAAGAATAGCCATTATTGACGTTTTCAGAACTTTCAAAATGCCAAAATGTCCGCTGTGTTAAAAGGCGGTCCATAATAACTGTGTTTGCTGAATTGAATCCTTATTATTCATAGAACCTTAGTGAGGCAAAGATTCCCAAACCCAAGGTGTCTGTTGTAGTCAAGGTTATTGGCAGGAAGAATGGAGATCAACTCTCTGATTTAAGTAGAATGTTAGGTGAATACAGGATCTTGTCAAGGCAATCACGATGCCTCACAGCTGCCATCCCAGCATTTGGAGGCAAATGTTGGGTGGGACCTTGGGTACAAATTTTAAGGCAAGAGGAAGGAAAGGAAGGAAGGGAGGGAGGGAGGGAGGGAGGGAGGGAGGGAGGGAGGGGCAGGGAGGGAGGAAGGGAGGGAAAGAGAGGGAAAAGGGAAGATGGACTCTGGTCTATAGACCAGATGAGTTAGGAAAAAAAAAAAACCTCTCACTTCAAGATCAAAGTACCAGTGGTTTAGCATCTAGTGCAGGAAAATGACCTGGTTCCTAGAGACTGTCTTATCACTATATCCTCACACGGTAGAAAAGACAGAATCTGGGACCTCTTATAAGGGTAACGACCCCTCTCATGATGCCACTCACAACACCTTCCCATTATTGATTATGTTTAAATTTAGGAATTGAGGGCTAGAGGAAGGACAAATTCATGAACATTAAGACTGTTGAAGAGACTGAGTTCTACACCTTAATTTATTTTTTTAAGGAATTGAGATTACCAGAAAGGGCTGGTGCTAAAGGATTCAACACCAACTCAAAGGACTGAAGCTAAATTATAAGAATAAATTCTCTACAGAGCCACAGACTTCATCTGATGAAAAAAGTTGAGTAACAGACCCAACCACTCTGTTTTTCCCCCCTAGGTCTGAGTGGTTTCCATGTATTTTAGAAATTACTTGCAAAAACACTGAAAATGCCTTGGGAAGTGGTTAGTTACAGCTGGCATCACAGATACCAAGTACTAGGAAATGGACTAGGGAAAGTACAGAAGTCTTTAACTACATCTACTCCTGGAACTCAAGTTTGCTGCGACAAGACCACTATTAGGAGAAAAAGAGGAAGCAAGAAGAGAGACAGAAGAGAAAGAAAAAATGAAACTACAAAGACAGACATACAGAGGACATTAGTTGTCATTGTGAGTCAAAATTCCGAAGCTTGAAATGTCCAACTCCCTCCCAGCAAGGGAGAGAGAGAAACTGTGGAATTGTGTGACCCTAACAAAATACTCAACAATAGCACCATAATGATTGGCCACTGAATGATTCTACACTACACAACTCTGTGATGGATACATTCCTCTACTTATACACATTATGATTTTAGTCTTTCTGGCTCTGTCATCATTTTAAAGCATGCTCCGTTTCTTTTCTTTTCCTAGAATGTTTTTTCGGTTGCTTGTAATATTTCTCAAGGAGAAGAATAATTACACAAAGGCTCTGGTGTTTGCCAAGAGGAAATGGATTTTAACGGAAAGCTTTTAAGTCGGACAAACCTTAATAAGAGCAGTAAAGGACAGTGTACTCTGGACAGGTAACTCTACAGCTTTCCCTTACATTGGTTGTGATTAAGTGATTTGTGAGCAGAGGATTTCAAGTCGGGGTTTCAATTGTTTTTCTTCATTCTTCTTTCTTTTGCACGATGTTTTCGGACAAACCTGTTAAGACTTTTTAATTTTGTCAGTATATGTTGATCTTTAAAACAAGAATGCTGATAATGAGCCGAAGATACAGTTTTTCCTAAAGAAAGATCAACAACAAACAAGCAAAGCCCCACTGAAACAAGAATTCTGGCTTTCCCTTTGATGATGTAGTGTCAGGCCTTGGCCATGACTCAGAACAGTCTCATAGTTCAGTTTCCTCCATTGTAAATAACTTCAATGTCTGCACCGAGAACTAAAAGGATATATGTGCAAATGTTTTCAAGATTATAAAACAGTAAATGAGAAATATAATAAGTGATAAAGGTATCACTGAACATTTCATATCATTTAATATTAAAAATATAGACTGCCAAGCTGGGCAGTGGTGGCACACGCCTTTAATCCCAGCACTTGGGAGGCAGAGACAGGTGGATTTCTGAGTTCGAGGCCAGCCTGGTCTACAGAGTGAGTTCCAGGACAGCCAGGGAAACAAAGAAACCCTGTTTCGAAAAAACAAAAAACAAAAAAACAAAAAAAACAAAAAATATATATAGAGAGAGAGAGAGAGAGACTGCCTCCTTTGATTTTTATCTAAAAAATAAACCTCTGAAGACCAGTCTAAATTTATAAAAGTTAATAAGTAGGTTTTTTTTAATTTCATAGTTATTTTCCACATGGTAGGTTTTCTTAAAGATTTATTTTATTTTTATTTGTGTGAATGTGTGTGTGTGTGTATCTGTATATGAGTCTGTGCACGTGAGTGCAAGTGCCTGCAGAGACCAGAAGGGGTCATCTCCTAAACTGGAGTTTCAGTGGTCATCATCACCCAGTTTATCCTGGGAACCAAACACTAGTCCCCACAAGAGCCACGAGCACTCTTTACCACAAAGCTGTCTCTCCAGCCTCTGTGAAGGATTTTTTTTAAATAGCCATTATTAATGTTTTCTTGCAGTGACTGTTTCCAGGACTCTTACTTTCTCCAAAGTTTTTTGAATTACTTTTATGTTCCTTTGAATCCTGGGGGTGTTCTTCTGAGATTTACTGTTTCTTTTAAGCTGTGATATTGAAAATGAGATTCTGTACAGGGGACAACTGAAAAAAACCAAATAGAGAACAAGAGAGAGTCATGCTACTTAAAACAACTGCTGTCCCCTGTCGGAAGCCTGAAGAGAATGTGTTGAAAGAGATTTGCTAGACGAATATTCCATGTCTACTTCGTGAAATTACCAAGTGCCTGAGGACTAGGAAAGTACTGAAATACTCACCATGAAGAAACTCTCTTGTATTTTCCCCTCTAGCACTTTAGTGTCTGGATAATACAACTGCGGAGCTGTGAAGTTATAGATATAAACCTGCTGATGAAGGACAGCCTTGTGATGAATTGTGATACCAGACAAGCAGGAATTTATTGGGCAGCTCCATAATATGGGCTCCTGAGCAGGGAAAAAATCTCAAGCCTACTCTTGTACAGAAACTCTATTTCTCAACTCCAGCTGTCTAAACCTATATAGAATTTGCCTTTCTATTTTTTAAACCTCTCACAACAAAGCGAAAGCTGAATTTACACACCAGTCTTTGCCTTTTATCCATCAACACCTTGGTTGCAGACAGACTACACTGCTGGCTGGTTTAAGAGGGATGAAGCCTCTTGACTCCTTCACACCTTTTCCATGTGCATGTATCACAGGAGCTTGGATTAGGGCAAATGATCTGAGCAAGTGGTGGCTGGTGCCTGATTCTCAGGCTGACCTTGACACTCTCTTGCATTCTTTTCCTAGAGGATGGAATCCAGCTAGTAAATACAGTAATACGATGTCTTAGTTAGGGTTTCCATTGCTGTGAAGAGACAGCATGACCAAGGCAAGTCTTTCTTTTCTTTTTTTTAAGTTCACGTTACATCCCACTCACTGCCCCAATCCTGGTCGCCCCCTCCCACAAATCCTCCTCCCATCTCCCCTCCCCTTCTCCTGCAAGAGGGTAAACATCCTCCTGGTATCCTCCCACCCTGGCACATCAAGTCTCTGCAGGGCTAGGCACATCCTCTGCCAGACAAGGCAGCCCAGCTAGGAGAATATATCCCACAGACAGGAAACAGCTTTTGGGATAGCCCCCATTCCAGTTGTTTGGTACCCACAAGAAGGTCAAGCTGCATATCTGCTACATATGTGCAGGGAGGCCTAGGTCCAGCCCGTGTATGTTTTTTGGTTTATGATTCAGACTCTGAGAGCCCCAAGGGTCCAGGTTAAGTTGACTCTGCTGGTCTTCCTGTGGAGTTCAGGCCCACAATCCTTCCCTCTATTCTTCCATAGGAGTTCTCAAGCTCTATCCACTGTTTGGCTCTGGGTATCTGCATCTGTCTGAGTCAGCTGCTGGGTGAGCCTCTCAGAGGACAGCCATGCTAGACTCCTGTCTGCAAGTATAACAGAGTAGCATTAATAGTATCAGAGATTGGTGCTTGTTGGGACAGTAATTGGTTGGCCATTCCTTCAGTCTCTGTTCCATTCCCCTTCCCTGAATTTGTTGCAGACAAGATAAATTTGATGTTGAAGGTTTTGTGGGTGGGTTGTGTCCCTATAGCTCTCCTAGAGTTCCTGTCTGGCTACAGGAGGTGGCTTCTTCAGGTTCCATATCCCCAATGCTGTCTGTTACAGCTAAGGTCACCCCCACTGATTCTTGGGTACCTCCCTTACCCCAAGTCTCTGTCACATGCTGGAGATCCCCCTTGCTTCCTCACCCCTGAGCAACTCTTCTAAAGGAAAGCATTTAATTGGGGCTGGCTTACAGTTTCAGAGGTTCAGTCCATTATTATCATGACAGGGAATGTGACAGCATGCAGGCAGACATGGTGCTGGAGGAGCTCAGAGTTCTACATCTTAATCCTGAGGCAACCAGGAGGAGACTGGCTTCCACAGGCAGACAGCAGGAGGGACTCTCCTGTCCTGGGTGAAGCTTAAGCATAGCCCACCCCCACAGTGACTCAGTTCCTCCAATAAAACTACACATACTCCAACAAGGCCATACCGCTTAATAGTACCACTTTCCATGGGCCAAACATATTTAAACCACCACATATGGCTATCACAGAATACTGTGCAATATAGTAAATAAGAACTATGTGATTGCCAAAAATAAGTTATCAAAAATCGCTTTTGCCTTAGTCTGTCTGAGCTGCTATGATAGTATAGCACAGACTACATAATTTATGAACAATAAAGTTTCTTACTGAAGGCTAAAAGTACAAATCAAGGAGCTGACAAGCTCATTGTGTGGTGAGGATCCAGTCTCTGCTTGCAAAATGGTAGCTTTGCTACCTCTTATATGAATGCTGACCCTTCTAAGGGAGAACATAGCATCTTCACATGGTGAAAGGGGAGAGAGCCAAAGGACCACCCCCTTCCATCAAGCCCTTTTACAAGAACACCCAATCCCTCCTAAGAGAGAAAAGTCCTTGTGATGTGATCACCATATAAAAAGCAGGCACCCCCTTCCAGCACCAGGTGGATGTCCTCTGAATTTGGGAAGTGATGCACTTAAACTGTAGCATAAGTGATGTGCTCCTTTCTTGGTGTTCCTTTCTTTCATCTTTTCCCTTCTTTCTTTTCTAATAGTTGTTGCCTGCCAAACTTTGTTAGTTTATTATTTTTGATTGTTCAGACAAAGGCTTACCATGTAGCCCAGGATGGCCAGGAGCTTGCTTTGTGGATAAAACCAACCTTGAGCTTTTCTTGCTCCCCCTGCTTCTGCCTCCCAGGTACAGAGATTACAGGTGTGCACCAGCCACCATGGCCAATTAGTATCATTTGTTTTTTGATAGGGGTTGGGGCAAAGCTTAGGTTTTTGGCACCAAAAGGAGCAGATCTCACTAACAAGGTGAAGTCATAGTCATTCCACTCAATATTATTTATGTTAACTAGGACTGAGAAAAGAGCTTCACTTGGTTCTCTTTGAGAACTATACCCACAGAATCCCAGACATCAGTATTAGGAAAAGTAATAAGGGTGAAATGATGGCTCAGACTTGCTGCTCTTCAAGACCTAAGTCCAGTCTCTGGCACCCATGTCGGAGGCTCACAAGCACCTATGACTCTAGCTCCAAGGGGTCCTACTTCTGGAGTCCTTGCACACCCATACACTCACATACAGCATACACTCACACAGACACATGAGTAACAGTGAAAATCTTAGAAACAAAGAAAAATTATATAAGTATAAATATGTAGATGGAATAACCCCTGATCTCAAGGATCTGGTGACTAGCAATACTTCACAACTTCTGACATCTTGTTTTGTTTGTTTTGGGGTTTGTTTTGAGTCTTTTGTTTTTTAAGACAGGGTTTCTCTATGTCTCACTCTCTAGACCAGGCTGGCCTCCAACTCAGAGATCTGCCTCTTAAGTGCTTGGATTAAAGGTTTGCCACATATTTTAAAAGATTTGATCCACAAAGCCATCAAGTCCTTGCAATATACAAAATGTGATACAAGAAAAAAAGCACATAACTATCTAATTGCAAGATCTTACACAATGCCTCTGCATGAGTGTGATTATAAATTAACTTTCCCTAAGTTCTCTGTCAGCAACTTTTAAGGACTATGTTAAAATGAAAAATTTGTTAAAAATATGTTAATATGAAAAATGAAAAATAATGCTCAGTCATTTTACCAATCATGTTCCTGGATCCCAAGATAATTATTTCAAGTCTACATGATTCTCTTGTATACTCTAAGTAGCACGCTTGCATTGCTACTTCATATTCCTTTATTGGAAGCATTACATATATGTTTTCAGGACAAGGCAATGTCAAGTGTGGTCATTTTCATTTCCTGAAAAATGATTTGCTTTTCCTAGAGTTAGTGATCTCTATAACTATGCATTTAATTCTATCATTCCTAACTCGTTCAAACTCTGTACCAGATACATTAATCCTTCTATGAATTTCATCTCTAAATATTTCTGTCCTAGACCCCAATTTTGATTTTGTCACACAGCTGTTTTCCTAGATCCTCTCTGACAAATACCTACAGAATTCTTTCACTTCTGTCTAGTGTGGATCTCCGGTTTGACTGTCTGTTTGACCTTCAATCACTTCAAAAAGGATACATAAGACTGTTTTTTAAGAACCTGCTTTGTCTGAAAATACATTCCACCTGCTTTATGAAACTGTGAGCTTTCGAAAAATATGTCAACACCTTTGTCTCACATATACTTCATGATGCAAGTTAGAAATAATATTTCTTCAGAAGTTGTAGGCCATTTTCCCATTGCTTTCTGCATTCTAATATTGCCATTGTAAAGACCAAAGCCATTCTGATCTTTACTTCTTTGTAAGATTTTTTATTATTATTATTATTATTTCTGGAAATTTGTGGGATTTTGGTTACTGTTCTGAAGAAGAGTGTAGACTGAATATCCAGCCAAAGACTGCACATGGGGAATCCCAGGGCTGAAGAAATGAAAGTCAACTGATAGAATCACAAGAAAACTCAACGAGACATTTCTAACTGGAAGTGGCATTTAACAAACACCTCTGACTCAGCCTGTCTCAAACGCTGCCTAAAGAGAACATTTGTGCCAATGCAGAGCATGAAGTTGACAAACTGCCCATTGTTCATCACTGAGAAGAATTACCCTAAATTATCAGGCTAGTGAAGCTGGATTTAGAGAACCAAACTGGTGGCCTAGTCACAGCCTGCTTTGTTGGCTAGTGCCAAGGCCAAGAACCCTCCCTGCATGCTTTGCCTGCTGAACAAAGACAGTTTCTTGCCAGAGCTACCAATCCCGCTCTTGGACCTCTTTGACTCCAGATCCTGAAATTCTGCTTTGAGACATGGGAACAGTACAGTGCAGACAGCGGCAGCTGTCATCTTTCTGTACACCTGAGGAACTTCCAAACCTCAGTGCAGAATGGGCTAGACGGAGAGATAGCATTTTCCATTTGCCCTCACAAAATTGGCCCTGTGACTATCCCCAGACAGAATGCTGATCAGGGTGCCTTGTAGGTGACAATAGCTCATGGATTCCATTGGTTTTAATGTCAGTCTTAGTTCCCACTCAGACTGCGACAACAGTATATCAGAGTTAGACATGAAGAGTATTCTGACTTGGGCATATTAATTTGTCCAGTCATCAGAGATCTAAAAATGGAGTCAAAGGAAACCGACATGTGACAGCTCATTTACATTTCCTATATTGGATAAAGATTAAAAAAAAAAAAAAAAGGAGGAAGTTTAGATGGCCCAAACGACCTTAGGTCTTAATCATCCACCTTCATATGTAATACAAAAAATGATCACATATGCTCGTGGCTTATCTCTTCAAGTTAACATTCCTGATGCTCACTCTAACTCCAGCTACCTAAGGCCAGTCATGCCTGGCAACCTTTGCCAAAGATACATTTCTTAAACTAATAACCCCACACAGACTTCTTGATTATTGTTTGCATCTCTCAGGGCTTCTTGGCAAGGTGCTTAGATTTGAATTCCCTTTGCTTCCTATCTGTAGATGCTGGTCAGCCCTCTTACTTGCATATAACCTGCCACAGTTCCTTTAAACCATAATATATCCCAAGCCTTCTTCTTATCCCAAGAAAGGTAGAAAAAATATTATTAAAAAGGAGGAGGAATATAATCCAGACCATTAAGATTTACTTCTGAGAAAACTGACATTCTCGGTAGGAAAACATGGAGTTTTATCAGATGCAAAATTAAGCAAAAGAAAAGACGATATAAAGCCCAAGCTTAGAATCAAGGGTGCATCTGAACAATCTAGAAGAAATTGGACAGGAATAATAGTAAATCAGAGACAAAGTAAATAAAAACTCCTTACTTACTAACTAACCAAGAAAATAAAAGCGCTCAGGAGAGGGTTTCCTTGAGTCACGTCTATTCTTCCCATTTGTGTGCCAAACTCTGTCTTTCCTTATATTTATAAAAATCAGCTGTCTGTGCCCCTCAGTTCAGATACTTTCCCACTAGCTAACACCCTCCTCCAACTTCTGCTCTATCTCTCTTTTTTTGACAGAATTCTTCATAAATTTCACTTATTCTCTCTCTCTCTCTCTCTCTCTCTCTCTCTCTCTCTCTTACTCTGTTTCTCTCTCTGTGTCTCTCTGTGTTTCTCTCTGTCTCTCTCTCTCTGGCTCTCTGGCTCTCTCTGGCTCTCTCTCTCTGTCTCTCTGTCTCTCTCTGGCACTCTCTGTCTCTCTCTTTCTCTCTCTCTCTCTCTCTCTCTCTCTCTCTCTCTCTCTCTCTCTCCCCTACCCAAGTTTCCTCTTCAATATGCTCCAGCCATGGTTTTGCCCCACCAGTCAACTTAAGCTCCCTGTTAAGGTCACCAATAACCTCTCTGTGACTACAGTCAATAGCTGATTCTCAGTCCACTGATCCCTCTTTTTTTCCTTTTGCAGCCAGTAATCATGTTTCTCCTGACCTCATTGGCTGCACTTCTGTCCTAGGTCACTTTATTCAACCTGATCTCAAAATGTTGGGTCTGCCTCCTGCACCTCCTTTCTTATCTTACTCTTTCTGTGATTACAACTTAACCTTCCAGTTTAAATATAACCTCTACGCTAAAAATACCTATCTCTTCAAGACCTACCTATGAAACCTGATACAGCATGCCTTTAATCCCAGCACTGGGAAGAAAGATCTGCAGATTTCTATGAAGTCAAGGTCAGCCTGGTTTACAAATGAAGCTCCTGACCAGCCAGGGCTGCATATTGACAACAACAAAACAACAACAGGAGGAGAGAACTGACTTTCATAAGGTATCCTTGGGCCTAAACACACACACACACACACACACACACACACACACACACACACAAGATTTAACCTTGCATCAATAGATAATGTTACAGTAAATCGAATGTTCCCCATAGAACAAAAGTTCATAGTATTTGAACTTTTGGTCCCCTTTGGTGGTACTGTTTAAGGAGGTGCTATATGCATGTCCCTGGGGGGGGGGGGCTGTATGGATGTCTGGAGTGAGTTCATAGCATAAACTCACATGCAGTTTGCTTTCTCTGTTTTACGTTTGTGGCTGAAGATGTGATCTCAGCTTCCGGCCTCTGTCATGCTTTCCCACCATGACAGACAGACTCTTATACCTCTGGAATGTTAAATCAATAAACTTTTTCCTCCATAAGTTAGATTTGATCGTGGTATTTTATCACAACAACAGAAAAGTAGCTCAAGGAGAAAACTGCAGGGTCTACGGAAGGGAGAAAATACTGTATACACAGAGAGTGTGGGTGCAGAAAGCATGTTGACATTGTGTTCCAAAGGTGTCCCTCCAAGGAGAAGAAGCATGTGAGTTTGAATAAGACAAACTTCATCAATACAAATATGGAGATGTGCCAGGCAGTGGTGGTGCACGCCTTTAATCCTAGCACTTGGGAGGCAGAGGCAGGCGGATTTCTGAGTTCGAGGCCAGTCTGGTCTACAGAATGAGTTCCAGGACAGCCAGGGCTACACAGAGAAACCTTGTCTCAAAAAAACAAACAAAAAAATGGAGATGTAATGGGTTTGGGTTTTTTGACCTGACTTTTAACAAATTCCTTGAGGTTTTTTAGTGAGCCTGACTACAATCTTGACCTATAATTAATGAAACGGAAATGCCAAGATTTCTTTGGTATAGGAATGACATATACAGAAGGAAATGACCATGCTAGAGCAGATATGTTCAGCTGTATAAAGAACTCTTCCTAATGCCTTAGAGGCTCCTTTCATCAAGCCATTACTAAATTAAAAATAAAAATGCTAATATTATACCTTGTTATTGGGGAATGATCTTGAAAAACCTCTATGAAAGCCTTCCTTTGTAGTCAGTAATTATGGCGGGAAAGTTTGCCATGAAGTTTGGCATCCTTGATTTTAGAATAATAGGTCTAAGAGAAAGAAGCCAAATGGCAGCATTTTAATCATTAGAGACAAGAGAGGCAATTACCACATTAAACCTCACTGAGCAATGTTAATCAAGTGTCTTAACTCAAGAGATTTCCGGTAGTAATTAACAGTTACAAGATCCCTGGCAAAGAGCTAGATTAATGGGCAGTTTATCAAAATTTTGCTTTAGAAAAATATCTATGTCTGGAGAGAATTCAATTTATGCAATCATTTAAAAAATATGCATATGTAAGCATTTTGTCAAATTTGTATTGATTGGATATAGTATTGTGAATTTTAAATATTTTTAAGATTTTTAGTTTAAAATTGTACTCTAAAAGTATTTGTGGATATTTAAAGATGGGATCTGGGGAGACAATTCAGTTGGTAAAATAGTACCCTTATACAGCAATTAATCTTCATTATCAGCTTGCAGAGATTTCGAATACCCATGAAAGCAAATCTCTGGGCATATCTGTGAGGGATTATCTAGATTGAGTTAACTGAAATGGAAAGGTTCAACCTAGTGGTAGACAGTATCCTTACCCGGGCTGCCATCCAGGACTGAGCTGAGAACAAGCATGTATCACCCTCTGCTTCCTGACTGTGGGGACATGTGACCAGCACCCCAAACTCCTGCTGCTATGACCTTCCTGCCCTGAACTCTGCACTATACCCTCATACTGTAAGCCAAACTAAACCCCTCCTTCCTTTTCTTTTATATTGATTTTTTGGGCACTTTGAAACAAACACCAATAAACTATTACATTGCACAAGTGTGAAGATCTGAATTTGATTCCAAGAACCCACATAAAAATCCAGACACAGCACTGGTTTTTAAAGGGATAGTACAGTGTAGTATGCTGGATATTTGCTTGGGATGTGGGAAAAACTGAGTCCCTGGCCTGATTTTGAAGCCCTGAGCTAGATTCTATACCAGCACTGAATAAATAATGTTTTAAAATAAAAAGACAAGGGCTGGAGAGATGGCACAGCCATTAAGAGCATTAGCTGATCTTGCAGAAGACCTGGATTTGATTCCCACCCACATGGTGGCTTACAATCATGTGTAACTCCAGTCCCAAAGGACCTAACACCCTCTTGAGACCTCTGCTAGCAACAGGCATGTACATAGTATACATACATACATGCAGGCAAAACACTTCCTGTACACATAAAATAAATAAATCTTGAGGCTAGAGGAATGGCTCAAAGATGAAGAGCACTGGTTGGTCTTCCAGCGCCGATTTCCAGTATCCGTTTGGTGGCTCACAATCAACTCAGCTCCAGTTCCAAGAGATATGATGCTCTCTTCTGGCCTTCTGGGTACAAGGCACAAATGTGGTATACAGTCCTTAGAAACACTCATACACATAAAATAAATAATTTTTAAAAATAAATCTTTTAAATTACATAAAATTATTACATTTAGAGAATTAAAAAGTTATTTTGAAAATGGAAAAAGCAGCAGAAATGTTTAATCAAGTAGAAGTTAGAAGATAGGGCTGAGGAAATCTCCCTGAAAGTAACACACACACATACATGCATACATATAAACACACACACAAATACACACACACACAAACACACAAATATACACAAACACACACATATAAATATGCACACATATAAACACACATTAATAAACACACACATACTTATATAAGCACACACATATCAACATACACACGCACACGCGCGCACACACACACACACACACACACTAGCCACAAAAAATATGAAAGATTCAAAATAAGAAAATGGGCCAAGTGGTGGTGGCAGCGCCACCCAGCACTTGGGAGGCAGAGGTAGGCAGATCTCTAGGCCATATAGACTACACAGAAAGTTCCAGGATAGCAACCTTATCTCAAAAAAAAGAAACAAAGGAACAAAATAAGAAAGGAAGGAGGAAAGGAAGGAAAAAGTCAAGGATGAGTTGAACTCTAAAGCCACAATTTGGAGGGAAAAAATACAGAGGAAATAACTGAAAACTTATGCAAATAAGTTGCTGGTTGCTGAAAGACAAATTTTCAGATCGAATAAAATCTAATGACACATTATTATTGAATTTCAGACCTGATACTAAAAAGATTTTAAGGCTTTCAGAGTAGAAAAAAGTTAGATGCAAAAGATTAATAACCAGAATGCCTTCGGGCTTCTCAAGAGTAATAATTAAACTATAAAAAAAGGAAGAAACAACAGACGAGGAAACACTATGTCTAGCCTTGAATGCCTTTCCTGCTGTTATTGCTTGAATTCAATCTACTCTCTGGATACACAGGCTGAGGCATGCATCTGTAACTCAGGGCTGGAGGACTGAGGCGGGAACAGACAGACCCTGGAGGCTGCTCTTCAGCTAGTGTAGCCAAAATGAAAAGCTTCAGGTTCAGTGAGAGACCCTGTCTCAAAATATAAAGTGCAGAGTGACCAGGGATGACATTCAGCTTCTGGTCTCCATGCATGCAACACATAGGTGAGATCACCTGAAAACACTGTATACACATGCACACAAAACATTTTAAAATAAACAAATAGACATGTTTAGACATTCGAAGTCTTATACATTTACAGGTTTTTTAGTTATTGGTAATTTTATACTTGAAAATAATGTGTTTTTAGCACCAGACAGTTGTGGTATGCACCTTTATAATTCCAGCACTTAGGAGGCAGTGGCAGGAAGAGCTCTATGAGTTTGAGACCAGCCTGGTCAAAAAACCAAGCTCCAAGACAGCCAGGACTACACAAAGAAACCCTATTTAAAAAAAAAAGATGATGATGATGATGATGATGATGATGATGATGATGATGATGATGATAACGACGACCATGATGACGCCGACAACGCCGACGACGATGATGTTTTTATCAAGTCTTCTCCCCACTCCCTCCTCGCCAACTCTTCCTAAACCCTACACCCCACTTTTGCTTCCCAACTTAATGTAGTTTTTTTAAACCCACTGACTCCTCTTAGTGCCGCTGTGTGTGTATGGATGTAGGCTATCTACTAGAACATGGGCAGTTTGTTAAGGGCAACAGCTAAAGAAAGTTGCTTATCCCTCCTGCAATAGCTGTCAGTTGCCAAGAGTTCCTCAGTTGGAGTAGGAAGTCATGAGCCCCTTTCCTACCCATGTGAAAGTTTGTCAGCCGGGCAGTGGTGGTACAAGCTGGGCAGTGGTGGCGCACGCCTTTAATCCCAGCACTTGGGAGGCAGAGGCAGGTGGATTTCTGAGTTCCAGGCCAGCCTGGTCTACAGAGTGAGTTCCAGGACAGCCAGGGCTACACAGAGAAACCCTGTCTCGAAAAACTAAAAAAAAAGAAAAAGAAAAAGTATTGGGCTACAGAGATGGCTCAGTGGTTAAGAGCACTGACTGCTCTTCCGGAGGTCCTGAGTTCAAATCCCAACACCCACATGGTGGCTCATAACCAACTGTAATGAGATCTGACGCCCTCTTCTGCTGTGTCTGAAGACAGCTACAGTGTACTTCATACATAAAATAAATAAATCTTTAAAAAAAAAAAAAAAGAAAAGAAAAGAAAGAAAGAAAGTTTGGAGTGGTCTTGTGCATGCACATACATATAAACACACTACATACAGACAATACAAACATACATACAAACACACATAAATACACACACATATAAACACACATGCATAAATACACACATATATAATAAGCACATGCATATAAACACACACACACACACCACACAACAAATATGAGAGATGGGCCAGGGGGTGATGGCTGCTCGTGTGCACAGCAGTCCTGCCCTGTCCCTCGGCAGCAAGCCTCCACTAATCCGCACTTAACAATCTTCCCCTCCTCTTGTGACGATCCCTGAGCCCTGGGAGGAGGAGTATGATAAAGACGTCCTACGTATGGCCGAGCACCCCAGCCTCTTATTCTGTGTACTTTCACAATTGTAAGTCTGTGACTCAATCACCATTTCTGCAAGAAGCTTCTGAGATCAGACGTAAAAGCCGCCCAAATCTATGGTTATAGAAACAAGCTGCGGGGTTACAGCTTGGCACTACGTCTAGTTTGCAGGACAACAGCAGCATACTCTCTCCTAAGGCCTGAGTCCTACCCAGTCGCAGATTCTTGGCCCTGTTAACAGTACTAAGTCTGAATTCTGTCTTATGGTGAGGACATTACTCTCAAAACATTGCTGTCACTGTTGCACCAGTGGGCGTGTCTTCCGGGATTGCTATCATTGCAGCTTATAGGGTTCATAGCTTGGTAAGTCTTTCTCTGTAGCATGCACAGCATTATGGAAGTTAGCCAATAGAAATAAAGCTTCCAGGTCGATACCAGCTTAATTTCCCCGTGTCCTATGATTTAAAAATATGATGTCTTCAGCAACAGGGTCTTACCATCAAGTTCTAGGGGATAACAAGGAGAATGAAAATAACCTCTATTGTTTGGGGATCTATGGGACCTCAATGACCAACAATTTGAAGGGGGATAACGTGTTCTTGTCACCAGGATTTTTGTTCAATAACCTATAGCATCAGGAAGAGGCACTACCCTCTGAGGAGAGTAATTCCATTTTTTATACATTCTTCTATAACAGTGGGGTCGCTGTGGCCTTTTCACGCGTTTCTAGTATTATTTACCTGTCTTCATACCTCCCCTTTCCACCCTCTTGCCCCACTTAACCCTTTCCGTCCCATTATCCCTTTTCTACTTGCATGGTCACCGCTCCCTTAGACAAGCAACATCTGTTATGTTTATCTGTTCTGAGCTTTTGAGACATGGTCACATGGCTAAAAACTTACCTGTGTGGTGACACATTCCTGTAATCCCAGTCTGTAGGGGGCTGAGACAAGTTTGAATGAGTTTGAATCTCCATGGACTACATAGTGAATTCCAGGCCAACCTAGCTACAGACAGAGCTAGACTTTGCCTCAGAAAACCAAACAGAAAAAAAATTAATTCCTATATATGTTTTAAAAAATATTTTTAAATTTATTTTATTTTGTGTTTATAAGTGTTTTGTCAGCATGCCTGTTTACCACATGTGTTCTTGGTGCCCACAGAGGTCAGAAAAGGGTGCTGGATCCTCTGGAATTGGTGCTATGGTTGGCTATAAGCTGCTGGGCATGGTGGCACACATCTCTAATCCCAGAATTTAGGCAAGAGAACTGTGTGTCCAAAGCAAGCCTGGGTTTAAGAGTGAAACTTAATCTCAAAAAGCCAAACAAGTGAGGCTTAGAGCCACACTCCTTAAATCCCAGCACACAGAGGGCAGAAATAGGCTGATCTGTTTGAGGCCAGCCTGGGTTACATGGTGAGACTCCACCTGAAAAAGAAAAGACATGGCACACATACACCACACACACACACACCCCACATACACACACAGGCACAGACATAGACACACAGACACACACAGGCACAGACACACACACACACCCCACATAGACACTCACACCACACACACACACCACACACACACTCACACACACACACACACACACACACACCCCACATAGACACTCACACCACACACACACACCACATACACACACACACACACCACATACACACACACACACACCACATGTACGCACACAGACACAAACATACCA
>JADRCH010000010.1:9312484-9512651 GCA_019843965.1 Rhynchomys soricoides | reverse complement strand
CCAAATAGACACTCACACCACACACACACACCACACACACACTCACATACATACACCATACATACACACACACACACACACACCCGTACACCACATATACACACAGAGACGCATACATACACCATACACACACACACACACACACACACCCCACATAGACACTCACACCACACACACACACACCACACACACACTCACACACACACACCACATATACACACACAGACACAAACATACCACATATACGAGCGTGTGCACACACACAATACACCTTCTTCCAATTTTCCATCTTTATCTTCTTCTTTCCTCAAATCTGCCGCTGCTCTTTCCACTGACCTATCTTGTCAAAGATCGAAGGAAGGAGGCTTTCAGGAGACTTACGTATCAGAATAGAGAATAATCCAGAGAGGCTATGGCAAAGGGACACGTGGAATCTAGTTCAGAGGCGTGTAAATCTGCCAAAGCCGAAGCCATTTCTCCACCTGAAGCTGAAGCTTAGATGACCATTGTGTAGTAGAATCCAAATTGGAACAAGGCATTGCAGAATTACATGATGAATATCTTAAAATTTGAAAAAGTGAAAAGGGAGTCAATTGATTCATAATATATTTAACGCTCTGAAAGAATATGTACAATTCTTTCTCAGAGTTCCAAAAACACTTAGCGATATCGTGGTAGCGCCAACTAAGTTGAGGCGGTAGGAAACTATTAGCAGAAACAAAACTAGCAACAGACAGAAAAAATAAGTCTACAGTTTTAATCAATTAGTAATGTGGAAATAAAAGTGATAACAAGGGTCTGGAGAAGTGGCTCGGTCATTAAGGGCACAGGTTGCTCTTCTAGAGGATTTGGGTTCAATTTACAGCACCCGCAGGTTGACTCACAACCTCTCTAACTCCAGCTCCAGAGAACTGAATACCTGCTTTTGGCCTCCATGGACATCAGGCATGCATATATGCACAGACATATGAGCAGGCAAAGCACCAATACACAAAAAATAAAAGTTAAAAAAAAATCTTTTATGTTTTTAAAAAAAATCATAAAGAATGCTGTCCAATAACATGATTAGATAATGAGATGTCGAGAATGGACATATCACAACAGATGTTTGCTAAATGACAGCAAATGGGTAGTATTTAAAACAAAAATAACAAGAAACAGCAGTGTGAGAGTGTTACCTACAAATACAGTACAAAAGATGCGGTGGTCAATTTTGCATCAACTTGACTGGATCTTGGTACGCACAGCCATTTGCTAAGCCTGTCTTCTGGGTGCATTTTTGATGGTGTCTCTGTAAGAGATAATAAGTATTTGTATTGGTAGACTCTATAAAACATAGCCTCTCTCCATGCATGTGGGCGGTGTCTAATCTGACGAAGGCCAGAGTAGAACAAAAGGTGGGAAAAGTTGAATTAACACTGATTGGCTGCTGAACTCATGTATGTAGATCATCTGCTCTTAGTATTCTTGGGTCTCAGGCTTTCAGATCCTGCTCGACTCTGTTAGACGCTCAGGGTACAGCACCGGCTCTCCTGGGACTCCATCTTGTTCGTCTAGTTGTGGGACTTTGTTCTCATAGTTACACGAGTTAATTCTCTATAGCAAATCTCTGTACATAGACCTATAAGTGTGTTTACAGACATATAATATGGGTGTATATAGATATCTTGCCTAAATATAAGACATGAAATGCCTACCCAGGAGAGAAGGAGCAGTGTGACAGAAGAGGTATGGATGGAATTAAAGATCTCATTTTTCATAACTAATTTGATAACACTATTTGGCATTTAAAACTATATTCTAGCATTAATGTTAAATTTTAAAAGTAAGGTATTTTAAGAGAGGGTTTCATGAAGTCCAGATTGGCTAGCCCAGGATGACCTTGAACTCCTGATCTTCCTGCATCTACCTCCCAAGTGTTGGGACTTCAGGCATGTACCACTACAGCAGGATAACATTGTCAAATTAAGTAATTACTGCTACAAATTGAAGCTTTTTCTTTTGTTACAGTAATGGGAAACCCCTTCGAACCAGTACATGGAAATGAGCAGTAAAATTTGTTTGTTCATGTCTTGTTCCAGTTCCACAATTCGCAGGGTTTTTTCTTCTCTCTGTTTCAGATCCCTTATACTTAATTGAATGAACATTAATTTACAATCTTCACCAACAAAGAAGGAAAACCTAATGAAAAAGTGATTGATAAGGGGTCCTGACATAAAACAGCGATCTGGGCGTGTCTTTTAGCTGAAAGTTATTAGACCATGAGTCATAAAAAAGAATTATAGAATGTGGGGATTTAATTCAGAAATTTCCTTCTTGAAGATAGCTTTTTTTTTCATCCACAAATCTTTTTTTAAATAACTTTCATTGAATTTGTTCTTTTATAATTTCATACATATATAAAGTCCATTCTGGTTTATTGTAACCTCCCACCCACACACACTGATCTCCCTCCCACTGCAGTTAAGTCTCCTCTCCCTAGAAGGCCCTTTACTAATGCACATCTCACTGGTTTATTTTTAGATTGACTGAGTTTAACCAGGATACTCTGTATAAGCATAGTTTAATAATCTATTGGAGCCTGGTGGGTTTCTTATCTAGTACAAGACTGTAGACAATGACTACCCTCCCCCAGAGTCCATCAGTAGCCAGTATGTTATCAGAGAGAGGTATTGCCCTGTGGAACCTTACTTGATGGATGCTTGACTATTAACAGACCCATTTTGTGTAGGCTCATAGCAGGCAGCCACAGCAACTTGAAAATCATGATTCCACTAGCTGCGCCATACCCACAACAGCATTTCACAGCCCTTTGGAGACAAATCTTTATTTTAAAAATACAATTTGCAAGTCTACCAAGTTCAGCAACAATCAGCTTGGTTCTCCAAAGTGTTTACTCAGTCGACAAATATAATACTCAAGACAGAGCCTACCTAAATCAACATACACTAGCAACAATAAAGCTAATAACAACAGAGTCATAAGTCATAAGTACTGTGGTGTATCCTTTGTGTTATGCCATTTAAACCCCCACAATGATTCTATATGTTAGGCTACATTCTTTTCCTCATTCTATAGATAAGTAACCTTGTCCTGACTAGTTTTATGGCAACTTGATACAGGCTGTCGTCAACAGAGAGGAGAGAGCCTCAATTGAGAAAATGCCTCCATAAGACCCAGTTGTAGGAAAGGCTGTAGTGCTGTTTTTTTTTTTTTTTTTTTTTTTTTTTTTTGGTTAGTGGTGATGGGAAAGGGTCCAGCCCATGGTGGATGTCGCCACCTCTGGCCTGGTGGTCTTGGATTCTATAAGAAAGCAGGCTGAGCAAGCCATGAGGAACAAGCCAGTAAGCAGGACCCCTCCATGGCCTCTACATCAGCTTCTGCCTCCAGGTTCCTGCCCTGTTGAATTCTTGTCCTGACTTATTTTGATGATGCACTATGATGTGGAAGCCTAAGCTGAATAATCTCTTTCCTTCCCAAGTTGCTTTGGTGATGGTATTCATTGGTGTAACAGAAACCCTAACTAAAACAAAATCTTTTAAAGAATGAATAACTTATCCAGGGTTGGGAGCCAGAGGCCATTGGATCTCTGTGAATTCCAGGACAGCCAAGCTACATAGAGAGACCCTGTCTCAAAAAGAATTTTTTAAAAAAAGTAACTTGAAGTGCAGAGCCTGGATTTGAACTTGTATCTTACTGAAACATCTAAGCTCCTATAAACTTTCCAGTGTAGTTTGAGTAAAAAATAACAGTCTAGAGTGAGCAGATAGATAGATCATTGTACTACCAAATACTGAGGAAAGACTCAAGAGCAATGGTTCTCAACCTGTGGGTCACGAACCATCTGGGGGTCAAATGATCCTTTCACCAGGGTGGCCTAAAACCATCAGAAGCATATTTATTTACTTTATTATTCATAACTGTAGCAAAATTACAGTTATGAAGTGACAATGAAAATAATTTTATGGTTGGGGGTCACCACAACATGAGGAACTGTATTAAAAGGCCACAGCGTTACGATGGTTGAGAACCCCTGCTTTAGAGAAAAGACTAACACAGAGAGCCAATTAAAAGTGTCACAGAATGCCACAATAGATTTCACATGAGCACTACTAGAATAACCCAAAGTACAAATAAGTTAAATATTTTAATGTCCTCTCGGTTTGGCCACTGAATTATTAGTAATAAAATTTTCACTTGTAATATGACACCTATAAATGAAGAATTCCCATGTAATTGAGATTGATCCCTTTGCTACCGCAATATATATGCCCATCAAATCTGCTTCTCAGTGGAAATTAGATCCTGGAGTACTTACTCATTTGCTTTTCTGTGCTTGCTACAGCAGAGGGCATTAGGTGATCTAGATCATTTCTAACTCCAGGTGGCATCAGAGTTAACATAATCATCTTCCTAAACTGCATAGCCATGCGTTTCAAAAACATTAAATGTTCCAAAACTAGAATGACCCAAGAACAAAAGAGAGGATATTTGAAATTAGATCATTCGTGTTAATGTTCTAGATGTTTCATAATTGTGGATGTTTAAAGCTACTCCGCTTATGAAATGCTTTGTTATTCTTGTGCAGGCCTCTACTCGGACCAACAGAAAATATCAAGGCAGCAGCTGGTACTTAAAAGAGTGATGGCTTAGCTGCAGGAATAAACTCTGGACTAGAAGCCCATTGTAGGCAGGAGAGTTTGAGAGAACTTTCCCCTTTCCTCCTTATTTTTGCCATTTATTAATGATTAAAGCTGTGCAAAATTAGTTAATCTCCTTTTCTATGTCTAAAAAGTAATGCCAAGCCAGGCATGGTGCCACACAACTTTAAGCCAACAGTCTGGAGGCAGAGGCAGAGTTTAAGTTTGAGGCCAGCCTGTACTACATAGTGAGTACGTAGTTCAGGACAACCAGAGCTACATAATGAGACTCTGTCTCCAAAAGTAAAAAAGGATGCCAATTTCTCTCCTGTTTGTTAGTGTGAAAATGTGTTGCAAAATGTGGTAAGTGCACACAATACTGGGTTTTGTTGTGGTTGTTGGGTTCTGGGTGTGTGTGTGTGTGTGTGTGTGTGTGTGTGTGTGTGTGTGTTTCCTTCGATACAAGATCTCATGTAGCCCATATGGACCTTGAACTCCATATCTAGTTAAGATCTAGTTAAGGCTGGCATTGAATTCACAATTCTCCTGCCTCTATCTCCCAAGACCTTGGATTACAGATATAGTCTACCATACCTGTTCCCCTGAGATATTACTAAAACCATGAAACTTCATACTTTTAGAGAAAGAAATCCCAGGGTTGGCAAGATGGATTGGAAGGTAAAGATGCTTAACACTTAGCCCAATAGCCTGAGTTTGATCTTCAGGACCCCCACGGTAGAAAGAGAAAAGGAACTCTGCAAGTTGTCCTATGACTAGCAACCTGAGCTTGCGCACACATGCGCACACACGTGCTAACTAAATAAATGCAAAAGAACAAAAGGAGAATCCCAGAAACAAAATTTGGTCTTACATATGATCTTTTGATTCCAGGCTGGGAAGTTGGCTTCGGTATCTTCTAATCTTCTAATCTTCTGGTGATAAGAGGGCAGGAATTAAACACTGTTACCTTCTGTCAAAGCACTTTTAATGCTAGTGGTAAAGTTTTTATTGTAAACAGCCCTCTTAATATTTATTTTAGATAAGCTAAGATGTTGACAGCTGAGTGATCTAGCTTTCTAAATGATAGCTGTTAGAACCATCTCCAGTCCCCTTGATCCCTGGCGGCATTGAACAAAGCACTCTTATCCAGCAGCCAGCTGGACAGCGATCATGCCAACAGTAGCTGTTTTGAACACTGCACAGATGACTTCAGGACAGATGCGTTCATTACAGTCAGGGCTGCTTACTCTTGAAGGCCAGTTCTAACCTCAGAAGGCACCAAGGTTGTGTTGACCTCAACTGTTTCAAACTGTTTAGTCCAGACTGTTTGCCATGACAAGCCACCATGAATTCTAGATAACCTGCTCACCATAAAAATGTTTTCACCCAGACTACAGCTGGAGGACTTCACTTGGGGGCCCAGCAAAAGGCCTGTAACTGGTATGAGGGAGGGATTGTTGTGATTGGTCTGTGTCAGGGACTGTGCTGAAGCTTACACAGTCTTCCTTTGTTGGGATTGGTGCAGATATCCTTGTTCCACACACGCCTCTGGCTCTCTAAGCAGGCTGGCCAGATGCTTTGTGAGCAAACCAGAGGATACTCTCCTATATTGGCCCCTGGAATGGCAGCATCAGACCCAATAAAAAGCTTAGCATGTATCTGGAGAGCTGTCTCAGCATCTTAGAGCACTTTCTGTGCCTTCAGAGCACTGGAGTTGGGTTCCTAGCACCCACATTAGGCAGTTCACGTAGATCTGAAACTCCAGCTCTAGGGGATCTGCTGCTTCTGGCTTCCTTGGGCATCTGAACTTGGTGAACATACCCACATGCAGACACATATACCAATACATAGTTTTAAAGCAATAAAAAATAAGTCTCTAAATTACAAAAAATAAGTAAAAAGCATAGCTTGAGAGGTCATTTTTGTAGATATAAGGGAGAACATAGTCACAGCTGTGGACAGAGGCAGAGGTAAGTATCTGGAAGAGTCTAGAGTGGACATGGACAGACTGAGTGGGGCCAAGTGAAGAGAGATGGGGAGAGCAACTGATGATCCCCTGACCAAGAGGAGATGCCTGGGCCAAAAGACCAAATAAAAGAGCAAAGGTAATAGGTAACCAAAATGGATCAGTTACACAGTTATTGTGGGGGGAGGGCTCAGCCTGGTCCCTGGGCTGGAGTTTAGGGGGAAAGAGGGGATGCCAAGCAGAAGGATCTTGTACTGAGTAGGGACTGAGGGATGCTGGGAGAGCCTGGGGACAGCCTCAGCTTTGGTATGTTAATAGGCAACTCGGTCTGCTGGAGTAGAGGTGTTAACACTGGCTGTGAGATCTAAAGATGAAGAACTATAGGCTCTGCTCACCCCTGGAAGGGCTGCAGTTGGGGATTGTGATAGCCTAGGCACAAGAGTTGTGGCACTTGAGACTCTGGTGCTGAGGGCTCCATAGGAACACTGAAATACTAGAAGGCACAACCACCTGCCACCCTGCTTTTGCAACCTAGTGCATTGTTCTTGGAAATTGAGGATTCTGAAAGTTAAGACGTTCTAGGCCTATTAGTTATTAAAAGTCAGTGTAATAAGCTTCCAAACTAAGCATCTAGGGCTACAAGTCTCTAGCTTCTAAAGGACAGAAAAATAGGCCACTGGTTCTCAGAGCTTAGAACTATAAATCTCTGGTTTTTTCAGCCTAACACCTAGACTTTGAACACTCAAGGGCCTAGGTAGGGCCTTCTCTCCCATCCACTGCCTTGACCTAGAGAGAGCAAAAGAATCCCCCAGACAGCTGATTGTTTACACCAGCAGTCATGTGTATCATACTGGTTGAAGCAAAGATCTATAAAAATCTACAGTACTAATTCCAGGGTGCCTTCTCCAGTTCCTTATTAATTTGTTGTTACCATGTGGCACCACAGCTGTGGTTTATGCTGTTTGGGGATGGTGGTGTCACTCCATAGCCCAGACTGATCTGGAACTCATTATCTAGCCTAGGCTAGCCCGAAATTCATGGGACTTCTCTTGGCTCAGCTTCCTGAGTGCTGTAATTATAGGCAGGAGCCACCATGCTCAGGTCCTTAGTAATATTTTGCATGTTCCTTTCCACATTGAAAAAGAAATAGAAATGAGTTTGATGAATATTTTCTGAAGACCTTGTATCATGTGATCATCTACTGTTCTCATCTATTTGCACAGAGAGATTTTGCAGTTTTCGAGAAGTGCATCTAGTTGGTATATTTTCACTTCCTTAAACAACACCCATTATCACTTGCAGGCCTGATTATATATGAACACTCAGCAGCAGCACATCCACATTGCCTTTATGAGTAATGTTTCCAGAAACAAAGGGGTATGATTGTTTTATTCATATGTATCAAAATAAAGAACAAGATCAAATGATTATCTTAATAGTCTTGAACTGCTGGGAAACTAGCTTTCTGTGTATTCTACTACCCTTTTGTTAATGAGATCAAGTTTATTCTGAATAGATACTATAGGACCTATGGGAGGTAATAGAGATACATTGTGTATGGGTGAGAGGGGAGAGGAAACTGACACAGTCCCTACCCACAGAGTTTATGGTGGGAATAAGGGTGTGATGCAGACAGATTATATATGTTTAGAGAAAGGATTGTGAATAGTGAGTTTATAAAGGAAGTAAACAAGCAACAAAAATCATAAGGAACAGAAGAAAACCTTCGTGGGAAGCTTACAAAGTCAATTCTAAAAAAGATGCTGTCATTTCCTCCACCCTGAGAAATACAGTGTTTTAGGGTCACTGAAAGAAAAATAGAGCATGCACAGTACACAAGAGAAGAACAACGTGAAACGAGGTTGAGTCGCACAAATGAAATCACATCCCAGTGGAGTTTTATTGTTGTTTGATGTGTTTGTTATTATTGCTATCAGATCACTATTTACCCACTGCTGGTCTTGAACTTGCAATCTTCTTGCCTTAGCCTCCTAAGTGCTGAGATTACAGGACTGTGTTGCCACACCTGACTAAGTGCTTAGAATTTATTCCGAGTAAAATATAGGAAGCTATGGGTCAATGGGGAAGGGCTTACTGAGTAAGCAGAAAGACCACATTTGAATCATGTAAAAGCCAGGCACAGGAGCTGAGTGTGGCAGAAGATAGAGGATCTGTTCATCCCAAAGATAGGAGGAGAAGGACCACCCACCCAAATCATCATGGCCAAGTTAATTAAAGCAAGCACTTGATTAAAGCAAGCTTTTTAAATTCATGTACATGGCCTGCCTCCCCTTGGTCAGCATTGGATGGAAGGAAGATAAGGCTTTTATAGTTCATAGGTAGGACATTTCCAAATGGGGGATTGGCAGGCAAGGGTTACAGGAGCAGAGCAGTAAGTGTAGCAAGTTAGTCTCTCCTGAAACAAAGAAATGCTTTCAAGGTGGGTATAACAAGGTAGTTATAACAAGTATGCATAGCAGCCCTTTTGAAACTAAGGAGGGTTACAAGATGGTTATAAACAACTCTTTTGAAACAAAGACATGATTGCCATTTGTAGAAGAAGCAGTACAGAACTATTTGTAGTTAAGGTTACAGGTAGGGCATAGCCCAATCCTTGAGAAGCAGAGGCTTAATCATAAGCAGGGATGAACTTAGTTTGTCCTTACTATAAGATGTCTTTTAAAACCAAGATGAAGGCATGCTGATTCTTCAGATCCCTGAAGCTCTTAGGTCACCCAGTCTAGACAATCAATGTTCAGGTTCAATGACAGACCTTTTTTCATAAAGTGAAGGGTCTGGCCATACAGCTTAGCGGATAAGTATTTGTCTCACCAAGCCTGAGGACTTAAGTTCAATTTCTGGAACCACACAGTGAAAAGAGAGAACCAACTCCAGAAAGCTGTCCTCTGACCTCTGTTGCCAACGCCCTTGTCTGAGAAAGAAATATATTCTGTGTTTGAGAGTATTTTGACCTTTGGTACACCAGGGACAGAAGGAAATAGTGTATGGTGGCTTTCTAGCTCATGAAGACATAAAGGCCTCTTACGTCCTCATGTATTTCTTGCCCACACTTTCTTGTCTTTGTTCTTCTTGGTAATCTATTAAGCAAAATTTTCTATTCCTTGTAAACACAGATTAATGACTGTATAGTATCTTTGAGTGTACTTCATCCTGATAAAAGCTCAGCTGGATCTTTGGAGCTTCTCCCTTGCACTATGGATACCCATCTTCTCACGCTGAAAATGTATATTCCAGATTTTAAGACTTGTTTCATGAACTGAGCCCCACAGGCATACCTTCACACATGCTCTGTTACCCATACCTGCCAACACACACACACACATACACACACACACACGATACATGTAAAAGTTATATTTTAACCAATTTATTATAGACTAATTGAATGACACTCTAAGCCTACAGAATGAAACTTGAGGGCAGGAAAGATGGCTCAGTGGTTAAGAGCACTCATGGCTCTTCCAGAAGACCTGGGTTCTGTTCTGAGTTACACCGGTGTTTGTGAGCCACCATGTGGACACTGAGATCTGAACCCCAGTCCTCCGCAAGAGTAACAAGTATTCTTAACCCCGGAGCCATCTCTCCAGCCTCTACTCTTTTTAAAAAAGATTTCTCAGGTCAATGAAATGATTCAGCGGGTAAGGACACTTGCCACCAAGCCTGATGACCTGGGGGTCTCTCCCTGGGACCGACACGGTATAAGGAAGGAATTGTTCTTTCAGCTCCGTGTGTAGATGTGCTGGTGGGAATGAAAATGGCCCCATAGCCTCATCTATTTGAGTGCTTAGTTCCTAGTTGGAAAACTGTTTGCAATGCAAACGGTTAGGGGGTGTGGGCTTATTAGGGGAGGTGTGGGCTTTCGAGAAGAGATGTGTATGCTAGGCCTACTGTCTGTCTGTCTGTCTGTCTGCCTTTGGGTCAGGATGTAAAGCTCTCAGCTCCTTTTCTAGCATCACGCCTGCCGGTTTCCCACCGTGATGCTGATGGACCAAGCTGTCAAAATTGTAAGCAAGCCCCAATTAAATGCTTTCTTCTATAAGGTGCCTCGATTACAGTGTCTCCTCACAGTGGGCCACTACACATGGAGGCTGTATAGTGATCCAGGAAAGACCCTCAGCATCAGTCTATGGCCTTCACCTGCATGTACACATGTGCACATGCATGAGAAGAAAGAAAGTAAAAAAACTCAACAATGAAAAAGTTCAGAAAGGAACTTAGATAAAAGTAAGGGAATACAAAGTAAGAACTATTCTTTTTAAAGAAAGAGCCAGTAAAGTCAAAATCCTCCTAAATGTAGAGAAAATAAGGATGAAATATAGGAGACCAAAAAGAAAGAAAAAATTTTAATTACTCAGTAATGAAATAAATAAGCAAAATACAAATAAACAAAATGAAACAAGTAAAAATAAATAAACAAAATTACATGAATGAAGGAGAATAACAACAAAAAACTGAAAAGAAAACGCACATTAAATTTTCAGTAAAATAAAAATGCTATTAAATGTGTAGCAAAAAGAAAAATAATTACCAAGGCCAGCCTGGTCTACAGAGTGAGTTCCAGGACAGCCAGGGCTACACAGAGAAACCCTGTCCTGAAAAACTAAAAAGAAAAACAAGAAAAAGTAAAGAAAGAGAAAAGGAAATACAACACAAGGAAAAAGGCACACAGTGTTAACAGCATTAGAGTCGGTTTTCTCTGGATCTGTAAAATCAGAGTGGATCAGATGGGGGGGGGTCATTTGTTCCATCTGGTGCCCCTGTCTTTCCTCTGTTATGCTGATGCTGAGCCTGTACTGAGCAAGTGTTGGACTTCAGAGTTGCTTTCACCTTAGAGTCTACTTCCCTCTGCTGACAACACATAGGTCTGCAGTTCCTGTGCCAAGCAGATTCTCTTACCTTCCTGAAATTCACACACACACACACACACACACACACACACACGGAAGGGGGAGGGGGAGAGGGGAGTGGAGGAAGGAATGAGCACAGGGAGGGAGGGAGGAAGGGAAGCAAGGAAGGAAGGAAATAAACCTGGTAAGCAAGCAAGCCTACATCTGTAGATATCAACAAGCCCCTTAGACCTTCAGACTTTTTGGTCTCTGCAGCCGTCAGCCTCCTGGCACATAGGTCTCTGTAGAAATGATCTACTAGCTGGCTCCAGGCTCAGAGCTAGCAAATTTGTCATACTCCACATTTATTCTCAGGTGATTAGTTCAGCTCCTCGACACTAAGAGAAGGGATCCCTCTCCCCTGTACACTTCACTGACTGAGCCAAGCCTCCTGCCACTACACATTTAGGTGTCTCTGTTTGACCTCCCTTGACCTCCATGATTGCCTCCCACCCTGGCACTGGTACACATTGATTTCAGCCTCTCAGATGCTGACTGTTCCCTCTTCTTGGGCCAGTAGTTAAATTCAGTTTAATTTTTAGTTCATGGTCCTGGAGGGGTAAGATCATAGGGATCATATTTATCGCTAGCACAGGCCTTACATACATACAGATACAAGACATCACAAAATTAGAGACAGGATAGCCTGTGTGTCTCCCTGCCTCTACTGATCTCTCTCCTGCTTCTTATAAAGTTATTGTGAGGACTCTGCCCTAAGGTGCCGACCTAATTCTAAATACTTCCCAAAGAGCCCTGCTCCTAAGCATCGAAGTCATGGCTCATCCTTCTTTTCTTTGGAACATGGTCTATTATTCTTTCCTACATTTCCCGAGAGTTTTCAGGCCAGCCAGCCTGGAGTGTACAGTAGCAGACAAAGGAGGTACAAGCTTGGCAAGGTGGAAGTAAGAAACCAACTTCAGAAAGTTGTCCTCTGACATCCACACGTGGCATGGCACATGCATGCCATCTAACACAAACACACACACAGAGAGAGAGAGAGAGAGAGAGAGAGAGAGAGAGAGAGAGAGAAAGAATTCCTCTGACACTCTGCCCACTTGTTATACTGTTAATATTGGGAAAAGGTTATTTCTATTATTAAAACTGAGTTTTGGAGAATTTCTTTGTTAAGTAAAAGTACTAGGTGACTGGGTAAATTGAAGAGATGAAGAAGGAAATAACTAGACATCTGTCTCGTGTACATTGTCAGAGCCATTCCATAAGGAAGCTAACAACAGTCATTTTGAAAATTGATAATGCCTGCCAGTATGAAACATTGGTGATCTGTCAATGGTTCATAAGAGGGAGTGGGAAAACATATCATGATGTCTATACATTTGAAATCTGTACTATTGAGTGTCGGGGCGAGGGAAATCTTGGCCCAAGAAGATGATAGGCCATTGCATGTCTCCCTTCCTGGTGCACTTCTAATTGAAAATGTATTTTTCTGAAATGGATTCTTCCTGAATAGGCCAATTGAAAAACACTGACAGTATTTCTCCAGAAAGTACTGAAGGATTCCAGAGAAATGTGTCCTAGAGAATGTTAATGTAATGTTGTAATCACTATCTGCTCTGACATTCCTATCACAGGTACTTCCTATAGCCCAAGTACCTACAGAACGTTGGAAAAGTCCCTCATACAGAAACAGTTGAAGCTCTCAGAGTCTGTCCTAATAAAAAAAATAAATCTCTATCATTCAAGGCAGGTTACAATTATGGTGCTGCGAACCATATTTCAAGCAATTGTAAATAGGGAAAGGATTAGTTCTAAGCAGGTCAAAATTCAGGAGACTGCTCTGGGCATGGTGGTGCATGCCTACAGTGCCAGCACTTGGGAGACTGGGGTAGGAAGATTCTAAGTGAGAGCCCAATCTGGACTGCATAGCAAGACCCTGTCTCTACCCCTCCCAATAATAATAATAATAATAAAATCAGTAGACAAAGAGAAGACAAGAATGCATTCCAAGTTCTTTACCAGGTGTAGAAAATTGGAGCTAGGGCATTAACTGCTGGAGATTGCCCAATAGTTAAGACCGCTGGCTGCTCTTTCAGAGACTCAGGCCCCAGTCCCAGCACCCACATAGAAGCTCACAACCATCTGAAACTTCAGTCCTGGGGGATTATGTGCCTCCCTCTAGCTTCCTCAGATACCAGGTACACACAGGGTACACAGACATACATGCAGACAGACTATTCACACAAATAAGAAAATGTATAATTTATTCTATATTTATATATTTTTATTTATGTGTATGTATGTATGTATGTGTGAATGTATGTCATATGTGTGTGGGTAGAAGACTGACTGCATCATAGCCCATGGAGCTGGAGTTTCAGGCAGTTGTGAGCCACCCAAAGTGGGTGCCAGGAAATGAACTCAGGTCCTCTGGAAGAGCAGGAACCAATCTTAACCACTGAGGCATCTCCCCAGTCCATAAAATAATTTTTTAACAAAAAAGTAGAAAACAAACTGGGAAGTAGTGGTACACACCTTTAATTCCAGCATTTGGGAGGCAGAGGCAGGTGGATTGCTGTGAGTTCAAGGCCAGCCTGGTCTACAGAGCAAATTCCAGGACAGCCAAGGCTACACAAAGAAACACTATCTTGAAATAAAGAGAAAGAGAGAGGAGAGAGAGGGAGAGAAACAGAGAGACAGAGATAGAAAGACAGAGAGAGAGAGAGAGAGAGAGAGAGAGAGAAAGGAAAACCACAACACATATCAATGTTGATGATCAACCAGAGCTTTTGAATTTCAGACTTTTCCCAGGAATGAATATATATATATATATGTATTATATGAAATATATCAGATATGTGTAAGATATTATAGAATTATTATATATCATATATATTATATATAGTAATTTTTAAAATTGATAATGCCTGACATTGTGAAAGACTGGTGATCTATCAATGGTTCATAAAAGGAAGTAGAAAAGCATATATTAACTGCATGTTAGAAATCTTTACTATTGTTAGGGGCTGTATCTCTCCAGCCCTGGTTTTCTATTTCTACACCTGGCAAAGAACTTGGAATGCATTCTTGGCTTCTCTTTGTCTACCGATTTTTTTCATTATTTTCATTATTATTATTGGGAGGGGTAGAGACAGGGTCTTGCTATGCAGTCCAGATTGGGCTCACACTTAGAATCTTCCTACCCCAGTCTCCCAAGCGCTGGCACTGTAGGCATGCACCATCATGCCCAGAGCAGTCTCCTGAATTTTGACCTGCTTAGAACTAATCCTTTCCCTCTTTACAATTGCTTGAAATATGGTTCGCAGCACCGTAATATCCTCTATTCAACAAGAAGCTTAACCTGCACAAGGTTGTGGCTCCAATCCCCAAACAAACAAACAAACAAAAACCCAAGCATCTTTTAAAAAAATAAATTAAGCTGGATGCAGTGGTTCATGTCTGTCCTTCCAGCAGTTAAGAGCATGAGGTGGAAGGATCTCCACCTGTCAGATGCCAATCCACACCACACAGTGTCTTCCAGACACCACTGATACAGAATGAGACCCTAAGAAACAAAACTGAGATGAAGCAGTGTATGTAGGAGGAAGAATCAACATTCTTATTAATGCCCTCAGGGAAACAAGAGGAAGCATTCTTGTTGTGCGGTATTTGGTCACACTGTGAACCCAGAGACTGTTATTTGGTGAAAATACCTGTTTCTAGTTGTAGGGCTCAGGCCTTAGCACACACCCTTAGTCTCTCTGTCTAGAATACAAACACAACCTCAGTATACACCTTTAAGCCCAAACAATAGCAGTAAAGTTAGTCTGTGGAAGGAAGCACCCAGGTTTGAAAGTGATGTCTTATTGAGTAGTAGACAAAGTGATGAATTAGAGAAAGATTTGACAGAATAGGATCTGCCCAAGAGAGGAAAGGGAAGTTATTTAAGAGAGATCAGTGCAGAGAGGCAGAGTGCAGTTTTTATCAGGACAGTTGTACAGAGACAGGTTAAAGAGAGAACAAGCTAGACACAAGCAAAGACAGACTGAACCAGAGAATGAAAAGGAATTAGATTAGAACAAATGGCCAAAATTAGTATGAGGCCAAGCAGAGCAATCCAGGAGAGCAGGAGAGACAGAGAAACAGAGAAAGGGTGTGTTGGGGGGGGGGGGTAAGTAAGAGATGGAGACAGAGACAGAGACAGAGATTGAATCAGGAGTTTGATCCTGAACAGCTGGGTTAAACCAGCCAGCCAAAGTTCAGAACTAGAAAGGGTACACTTAAGTCTCAGAGACTGAAAACATTCTAGGTCCAGATTAGATTGTATGGAGGCTTGAAGCTTCCAGGACTAGGCCTAGGTTAGCAGACAGAGGCAGTATATCTCTGAGACGACAATTACATAAGTCGAATAAAAGATACTTTCACACATTCCATTCATTAAAAATTATCTGATAGGCTGGTGAGATGGCTCAGTGGTTAAGAACATTGACTGCTCTTACAGAATTCAGTTCCCAGCAACCACATGGTGGCTCACAACCATCTGTAATGGGATCAGAGGTTAAAATAGGAGGTGTAACACGAATCACAAATTAGAATGTTTCTACACTTCTGCAGTGGGCAGAACCCTACAGTGGCCCTAACAAATTCTCCATCCCCCGACAGAAGCACCCTGAGTGTGTTATACTTCATTGCAGTGACTGGTATATCTTTACAGCACAGTTGACTTTGGGGTGTTGTTGTTGTTGTTTGTTTTTGTTTGTTGTTGTAACTCCACTTCCAGGGGACCTGATGCCTTCTTCTAGCGTAAACAGGTTTTCTCTGTACAGCCCTGGCTGTCCTGGAACTTGCTATGTAGACCAGGCTCTCCTTAAACTCAAAGATATACCTGCTTCTGCCTCCCGAGAGCTGGAATTAAAGATGTGTGCCACCATACCTGGCTTGCTGTTGAGTTTTAAATAGGATTGGCCTAACCAACCTTAAGAAGTTCTTGGAAGATCTGGAGAGATGGTTCAGCAGTTAAGAGCACTGGCTGCTCTTTCAGAGGTCCTGAGTTCAATTCCCAGCAACCACATGGTGGCTCACAACCCTCTGTAGTGGGATCCAATGCCCTCTTCTGGTGTGTCTGAAGACAGGGACAGTGTACTCATAAATAAAATAAAAAATATTTTTTTATAATAAAATTTAATTGTTAGAGAATTTTAGAGAAATGTTCCATATAACAGTACAAATCAATACAGTACTTCTAATGAACAGTTTACCAGCAAGTACCAAAATATAAATTGTGCATAAAATTGTAATCTAGTAAACTTATTTCTAGTAATTTATGTTGACAAAAATATGTATGTACTGTGGGATATCTATCACGGTATTATATACAATGAGAAACACGTCAAAATTAAATACAGAAGTAATAAATTATGAAATTACTTGTACACATTTCTATAATAATTAAAATGCTATTTCTCTGGCTAAAACTTTAGAAGTCAATATTACCTCATTTTATACTTTTATATTATACATATGATTAAAATAAATTAAATCACTTTGTAAAAACATTATGCAATCGGAAATTCTTTCTGACAAATCAACTCTTACAATTTTATAGACCATTCATTTTTTTCTCCTTTGAAATGACAAAGGAAAGTTGACTTCAGTCAAAATAGCACACAACCTAATCTCATAAATCACATGTTAAATGTTACTTGTTTTCAGTAGGTTTTGAAATCCTTATTACTGTCACACTCAACTAGAAATAAGTTGACAAATCCTGACTAAATTCAGAGAAAATAAATATTAGTCTACTAAAATAGACAAACCTCACCTCCCTAATGTGAGCATAAAATTCAAATATCTCAATGTTCTCCCTTGAAGATATGTTAGCTTCACTCTGAGCAAAGAGCGACATTCCTTTGTGTTCCCCAAGGCCATTACACCGAGATTCATCAGATACCTATAACACTGGCTGACGTTACCCCTTAAATATTTCTATTTGGCCAGTATGAAGTGTCATTTCTTATCTTTTTTGATAACTTTTGGTTGAAAGTTGATTTTATTCGATATTAGAATGACTACCTCAGCTTGTTTCTTGGGACTATTTGCTTGGAAAATTGTTTTCCAACCTTTTACTCTGAGGTAGTGTCTGTCTTTGTCACTGAGGTGCCTTTCCTGTATGCAGCAAAACACTGGGTCTTGTTTACATATCCAGTCTCTTAGTCCATGGCTTTTTATTGGGGAATTGAGTCCATTGATGTTAAGAGATATTAAGGAAAAGTGATTGTTGCTTCCTGTTATTTTTGATGTTATTTTTACGTTTGTGTGGCTATCTTCTTTTGGGTTTGTTGAAAGTAGATTACTTTCTTGCTTTTACTAGGGTGTAGTTTCCTTCCTTGTGTTACTGTTTTCCATCTATTATCCTTTGTAGGGCTGGATTTGTGGAAAGATATTGTGTAAATTTGGTTTTGTCATGGAGTATCTTTTTTACACCGTCTATGGTAATTGAGAGTTTTGCTGGGTATAGTAGCCTGGGCTGGCACTTGTGTTCTCACAGGGTTTGTATGACATCTGCCCGGGATCTTCTAGCTTTCATAGTCTCTTGTGAGAAGTCTGGTGTAATTCTGATAGGTCTGTCTTTATATGTTACTTGGCCTTTTTCCCTTACTGCTTTTAATATTCTTTCTTTGTTTAGTGCATTTGGTGTTTTATTATGTGACAGGAGGAATTTCTTTTCTGGCCCAGTCTATTTGGACTTCTGTAGGCTTCCTGTATGTTGATGGGCATCTCTTTCTTTAGGTTAGGAAAGTTTTCTTCTATACTTTTGTTGAAGATATTTACTGGCCCTTTAAGTTGGGAATCTTCGCTCTCTTCTATACCTATTCTCCTTAGGTTTGGTCTTCTCTTTGTGTCCTGGATTTCCTGGATGTTTTGGGTTAGGAGCTTTTTGTGGTTTGCATTTTCTTTGACTGTTGTGTCAATGTTTTCTATGGTGTCTTCTGCACCTGAGATTCTCTCTTCTATCTCTTGTATTCTGTTGGTGATGCTTGCATCTATGACTCCTGATCTCTTTCCTAGGTTTTCTAACTCCCAGGTTGACTCCCTTTGTGATTTCTTTATAGTTTCTGTTTCCATTTTTAGATCCTGGATGGTTTTGCTCAATTTCTTCACCTGTTTGGTTGTGTTTTCCTGTGATTCTTTAAGGGATTTTTGTGTTTCCTCTTTAAGGGCTTCTAGCTGTTTACCTGTGTTCTCCTGTATTTCTTTAAGGGAGTTATTTATATGTCCTTTTTAATGTTCTCTATCATCACTATGAGGAGTGAATTTTAGATCCGAATCTTGCTTTTCCAGTGTGATAGTGTATTCAGGATTTGCTATGGTGGGAGAATTGGGTTCTTTTTTTGTTTTGTTTTGTTTTGTTTTTCAAGACAGGATTTCTCTGTGTAGCCCTGGCTGTCCTGGAACTCACTCAGTAGACCAGGCTGGCCTCGAACTCAGAAATCCACCTGTCTCTGCCTCCCAAGTGCTGGTATTAAAGGCGTTCTCCACCACTGCCCGGCGAGAATTGGGTTCTGATGATGCCAGGTAACCTTAGTTTCTGTTGCTTATGTTCTTGCACTTGCCTCCTGCCATCTGGTTATCTCTAATGCTACCTGCCCTCCCTTTATCTGACTGGAGCCTGTCCTTCCTGTGATTCTGGTTGTGTCAGAACTCCTCAGAGACCAGCTGTCACTGGGATCCTGTGATTCTGGGATCCTGTGATCCTGAGATCCTGGGTGTGACAGAGCTCTTGGGAGTCAAGCTACCTCTGGGACCCTGAGATCCTGGTGTGACCAAGCTCCCGGGATCCCGGGATCCCGGTATCCTGGGATCCTGGGATCCTGGGATCCTGGGCGTATTAGAGCACCTGGGAATAGAGCTTCCTCTGGGTCTTGTGGGACTGGCTGAGGAGTTCACAACCAAAGTCTGCTCAGGGCACAGGTCCAGACCCAAAGGAATCTGTACCACTGTTCCGGCGAGGTTCCTGGGTCCTTGGATCCCGCTGGTCCCAGTTACTCCCGGTGTTGGGACAGATGTTGTGCCCTTCTCACCTCTGATCCTATGGTCAATAAAAATAAATAAATAAAATTTTTTAAAAAGTTCTTGGAAGCTAGGCATAGTGGCATTCACTGAAATTTCAGCACTTCGGAGGTAGAGCTAGGAGCACTGAGAGTTCAAAGTCATCCTCATCCAGAAAGTGAGTCAAAGCCAGCTAGGGCTACATAAGACCCTATCTTAGAATAAAGGGGGTGGGGGGAACTAACCAAACTAAAAATACCTGCAATTACAAAATAGAGATAATATGGAATAAAATAGGCGAGCCCTATAATGTTTAATCCATTTATTATCTCCCTGGTTCTTTGTTCCTCTTCAGTCTGAATATAGTTTTCACTTCTACCACTGTATGGCCAATTTATACTCACATATATCTAGGAGAAACGAAAGAAAGAACTAGTATTCCAGCTTACACATTTGTTAAAGATTTGTGAGCGTTTTGCCTGAACATATGTCTAGGTACTACTTGAATGCCTGGTACCCATGGAAGCCAGAACAAGGCATCAGATCCCCTGGGACTGGGGTTACATAAGGTTGTAAGGCACCATGTGGATGAATCAGAGTCCTCTGGAAGAGTGGCCAGCACTCTTAACCTCAGAGACAACTCTTGAGCTGTCTACTCATACCTTTGTTTGAGACACTAACTCACTATGTGTTATGGCTAGCCTAAAACTCTGTACATAGACCAGGCTGGCCTGGAACTCAAAGAGATTTGCCTGCCTTTACCTCCAGAGGTCTAGAATTAAAGGTGTACATTACCACCCCCCAGCTATCATTGTGATATTTTAAACATGAGAAATAAGGGAAGATTCTAGAAACTTCCATGGGGGTGGGGTGGGGTGGGGAATGAGTCACACTTAAAAGAATGAAACAGAAAATGTCACCAGGATTATATTATCAATACTAGATGCCAAAATATAGTGAAGCAACAATGCTTTGGGCAATCTGAGGGGGGGGATATCTTCTAAATCCAAAGATAAAGACGTTATCTTGTAGTCAAGGACTCAGGAAACTTGTTTTATATCTAACCTTCTCTAGATTTTCCTAAGGGCGTACTCCAACAAGAAAGGGATGCAAACAAAGGAGAGGACACAAAGTTAAGGGACAGAGTTAATATAGCACTGAAAAGGCAGGTCGGGAGAGCCAGCTGCACCCAAAGAAACAGCAGTGGCTCCATGCGCATCTCCATGGAAACAGGAAATCAGGTGGAGCTGGGGATTAGGACAGACACTGAGCAGTAGAACCTGTGCTATGGTCTGAATGTGTCCCCCAGACTCATGTTGAGCTTACTCTTGTGGTGGTTTGAATAGGAATGGGCCCTGTAACTCATGTTTGTGAAAGCTTGGTCCATAGGGAGTGGCACTATTAGGAGATGTGGCCTTGTTGGAGGAAGTGTGTCACTATGGAGGAAAGGCATTGAGGTCTTAAATACTCGAGCTATGCCCAGTGAGAAATACATCTAGTCTCCTAGCTGCCCTTAGATCAAGATGTAGAACTCTCTGATCCTACAGCACCATGACTGCCTGCACAGTGTCAGGCTTCCCGACATGAAGATAACAGAATAAACTTCTGAAACTGTAATCCAGACCCAATGAAATGTTTTCCTTTATAAGAGTTGCCCATGGCCAGGCAGTGGTGGTGCACACCTTTAATCCCAGCACTTGGGAGGCAGAGGCAGGCGTTTCTGAGTTCGAGGCCAGTTTGGTCTACAGAGTTCCAGGACAGCCAGGGCTACACAGAGAAACCCTTTCTCGAAAAACTAAAAAAAAAAGAGTTGCCCATGGTCCGGCCAAACATTGGACAGAGGTCAAAGACGCTTATGGACGAGATGAGGAAAGATTGAAAGCCCTGAAAAAGATGGGAACCCCACAGGAGAACCGAGTCAACCAACCAGAGACTGAACCACCAACCAAAGAACCACAACCAAAGACTGGAATGAGGCCCCCAGCACATATGCAGCAGATGTGCAGCTCAGTTTCCATGTGGGTCCCCCAACCACTGCAGCAGAGCCACTCCCTAAAGCTGTACCCTGACTGTGGTATCCTATCCGGTCCCCAACAGGGCTGCCTTGTCTGGCCTCAGTGGGAGAGGATGTGCCTAATCTGGCAGAGACTTGATGTGCCAGAGTGAGGAGATACCCAGGGGGATCCCCACCTCTCAGAAGAGGGAGAGGGGATGGGGGAGGGTCTCTATGAGGGGGAACTGGGAGGGGCAACATTTGGGATCTAAATAAATAAATAAATATAACTTTAAAAAAAAAAGTTGCCGTGGTCATGTGGTCATGATGTTTCTTCACAGCAGTGGAAACCCTAACTAAGACAACTCTCAAATGCAACAGTGTTAAGAAGCAGTGCCCCTACAGGGTGGTTAGGTCATGATGCCACCTCCCTTGTAAACAGAACCATCACCTGTAGAGCCTAGTACAGTGGGGGCACTGTCCTCTGAGCACTCAGGGGGCCGAGACAAAGGGACATCTGTGATTTCCAAGCTTGAGTTCTGAACAAGCATGGGACACAGAGTATAAAAACTGTCTCTTGGGAAAGAGAAAGTAGCTTCACAGAATTGAACCCTTAGTGCCTCCTTCTTCAACTGTGTGAGGGAAGAGCGTGAATGGCTTTTACCAGATGATCGACATCAGTGACCTGACCTTAGATTTTCCAGTCTCCAAAATGGGAAAATTAACTTCCATTGTTTACAAGCTCCTCAGCCTAAGATACTTTGTCAGAACACCACAAATGCTCTAAGAACTAAAAAAAAAAAAAAAAAAAAAAAAAAAATCAGCCGGGCAATGGTGGCGCATGCCTTTAATCTCAGCACTCTGGAGGCAGAGGAAGGTAGATTTCTGAGTTCGAGGCCAGCCTTGTCTACAGAGTGAGTTCCAAGACAGCCAGGGCTACACAGGGAAACCCTGTCTTGAAAAACAAACAAACAAACAAACAAAACCAAAAAAAAAAAAAAATCAAGAGTTGCGGGGAAAAGAACTATAATTTATAGAATAATCTGAAATTCTGTAGGAGTAATGCGAATATAGAGCTAATTGGATGAGAAGTTTAACTAAAAGTTATCTTACAACAATGTATCACATAGTCATGTGCTATATGCTGAGGGGTCCATTGGGCCATGTCATTGTGAGCATCATCGTTAGTGGAGGTCCATCAGGCTGTATCACTGTGTTAGCATCGTCTTTAGTGGAGGTCTATGGGGCCATGTCATTGTGTGAGCATAATCTTTGCTGTACTTACACAAACTAGGCTATGTCATGTGTGCATGAATTGGCCTATTGGCTCAAGGGCTATATGAGGACTAAAACAACATGAGATTAAGTCAAACGCAAAGAACACTTTAAAATAAAAAAATATTTCACTCTAACAACATATTTTTCAGAAAACATTCTTAGCAATAGAAACTACACAAAATGGTAGTGGATCCTTTATTAAGAAAAATGTGAGAGAGGTCCCAAGAGGAGAGCCTATGCCTACTACTACCATTTTTGTAAAACAACACATTTCTAACTGTGTTCTAAATATTTACCTTTGTGCCTACAAATAAATGTAGCTCTCACCCCTCATCAAAGGAACTTCATTTTGCAATAGATGGAGACTATTACAGAGAAGTACAATTGGTCAAATGCAGAAAACATATTAGCTTGCTTTCTATGGCCGTGATAAACACCATGGCCAGAAGCAACTTGGGGAGGCAGGGATTTATTCCATCTTACAGCTTACAGTCCATCATAAAAGGAAGTCAAAGCAGGTACCCAAGGTGGAAATATGGAGTCAGGAACAGAAACAGAGGCCATGGAGAAAGGCTGCTTACTGGCTCGCTCCCCATGGCTGGCTTGCTCAGCTACGTTTATTTATTTTTACTTAAACATTCTTCCTTCCTTCCTTTATTCATTTATTTATTTATTCATTTTATTTTTATTTATGTGTATAGGTGTTTTGCCTGCATGTATGTCTGTGTACCATGTTTGTGCAGGGCCCAAGTAGAGGCCAGAAGAGGGCATGCATCCCCTGGACCTGGAATTCTAGATGACTGTAAGCCAGGAGGTGCATGCTGGGAATGAAACCCCAGTGCTCTGGAAGAGCAGCCAATGTTCTTAACCACGGAGTCATCTGTCCAGCTCCTCAGCTACATTTATTATATTACCCAGGACAGCCTGTGCAGGAGTGACACTGCCTACAGTGGACTTTGCCCATCCATATCAATATCAACCATTAATCAAGAATATACCTCCAAAGCCCAGCCTAGAGATACACACCTTTAATCCCAGCACTTAGGAGGCAGAGGCAGGTAGATCTCTAGGTTTGAGGCCAACCTGGTCTACAAAGTGAGTTTCAGGACAGCAAAGATGACATAGAAAAGTCCTGCCTTGAAAAAACAAACAAAAATAATTTTTTAAAAAAGAAAAGAGTATGTCCCCACAGACTTGCCTATAAGCCAATCTGATGGAGGCATTTTCTTGACTGAGGCTGCTCTTCCTAGATAACTCTTGTTTATGTCAAGTTGACAAAATAAACAAATAAACAACTAGTACAACATCCAACTCCAACTGAAAGAACTGCAACACAGCCCATACGTCCAAGGCTCTGAGAAGACAGTATAGAAAGATTGTAAGAGCCAAGAAATCAGAATGTATGCTGTGAGATAGTGTCTTCTATATACGACAGGAAAGCTGCATCATGAACTCTCAACAATATAGTTGCCTGAATAAGACCTGCAAAATGACAGCCAGTCATGCCAGTGTGGGCAAAGGAAATTCTATGCAGTCCTATCCCGTAGTCCTACCCCTGGATAAAGAACTATAGGTGAACAATGCCTGCTGAGAAAGGGAAGATCAGTCTCCTCCAGGGAGGAGCTGCCATATAGGTTGTTCAGTTCCAAGTGGTCAACCCTGGACACATGTACATATAAGCAAAGCTAAATGTATTCACAAGTTATATGTAAATGTGTATATATGCACATACATATAACAATAATATTAAACAGGGATCATGACCTGAGGGGCATGGGTGGAGGTGGAGTGGGGAGGAGCAGGGGGAGGGAGGGGGAGGAATGAAATGGATGTGTTGCTTATGTATGAAGTTCTCAAAAATTAAATTAAAAAAGGAGAAAAATGCAGCAAATAAAATCCTACTTACTGGAACCTGGGCAGTTTATCTTTAGGAAAGATAAGAATGACTCATCCAATAAAACTCCAAGTTCCAAAGCACTGTGCTGGAACGGCATAAGCAGAGGGGTTTAGAGAACGAACTCATTAAGTTATTTTACACAACTTCTGATTTAGCATGGTGACGGTGAACAAGGTTAAACTGTACTGTATTATGCAAATATGGACATTTTAAATTATTAATGGACGACCTATGTATTCATTAGGTCATATTAAGTTAAATAGTTTTGATTTTCATGGGGTAAGGGAGACTGGGTTCATTTCTCAGCTTTAGTGATACATTATGACAACTTTTATGAATTTCTCACCCTTCCCCCATTGTTAATCATTTTTACCTTTTTTTTTATTTTATTTTATTTTTTTTATTTATGGTTTTTCGAGACAGGGTTTCTCTGTGTATCCCTGGCTGTCCTGGAACTCACTCTGTAGACCAGGCTGGCCTCGAACTTAGAAATCCACCTGCCTCTGCCTCCCGTGTGCTGGGATTAAAGGCATGCGCCACCACTGCCCGGCCCATTTTGACCTTTTAACAGTAACTTTTTTTTGATCCTGCCCTAGTAGATCTACTTTAGTTTGTAAAACAAAGAAGAAACTTGGGGATTAGATACTTTAGCTGAGAATTCTACTGCCATTAGCTTTTTGACTGTAAGTCAGTTGACTTCTCCAAATTTCTGAGTCCTCACCTTTTACATAGGGATATTAATATTTATCATCTAATATTATTGAAAAAAGCTAAATAAAAGACAAGCATGTCAGGTAAAAGCCTAGTAAAATATCTGACACCTGATTTAACAAATGACAAATAATAAAGAAATCTTATTATTTAGAATTTGGACCTTTTGCCTCAGTGAATGGCACATGTTTTCATTTTATAAATTGACCATGGAGAAAGGGTTGGTGGTGGCACACACCTTTAATTCTCAGCACTCGGGAGGCAGAGACAGGCAGATCTCAAGTTTGAGACCAGCCTGGTCTACAGAGTGAGTTCCAGGGCAGCCAGGGCTACACAGAGATCCCTGTCTTGAAACAAATAAACTATGGAATGTATAGGTACACTTGTTTTACAAACTTAATTTCAATAAATTAAGTTTTGGTTTTCAAGATTCCCACTTGAAGCTGTGTATGGTGACACAAGCCTATAATTCTAGCATTCAAGATGTTAAGCTGTTGACAAAGCAAGGATTTGGAAACTTCTGCAAACTGCTCACTTGTCCATTACGCTTGACTAAGGGGCCAAGGGGACAATTGTTATTTTTAAAGGATGGTATTCAGAGTTTTATGATATTCTCCTATATTTTAATATATTTAAATTTTTCCATATTAGAAAGCTAGAATGAAGATGAGCTCCTCCCCAAAGAAAAAAGGGGTCAATTCCATTTCATGACTAAAGCACTAGCTGGTGTCTAGCCTTGATTCTTCAATGACTCAAGAAGTGACAGCCTATTTTCTTGTAAATATTTTTCTTTATAAATTCTATTATTGGAGTGGAGAAAATGGATCAGAGGTTAAGAGTATATACTGCTCTTGCAGAAGACCTAAGTTCAGTCCCCTAAACCTATATCAGATGGCTCACAAGAGCCTGTAAGTCCAGCTCCAGGGAGTCCAACACTCTCATCTGGTCTCCAAGGGCACCTATGTTCATGAGCATATATGACACAGACACACATTTACTTAAAAATAAATCCTTTATAAGATAAAATAGATTAATTATTAGTTTTTGGGTTGTTTTTGTCTTTGTTTTTGAGATAGGGGTCTCTCATATTATTATATAGCTTTGGTTGTCCTGGCTCTTGCTGTACAGATCAGGCTAGTCTCAAACTCACAGAGATCTGCTCTCTGTCCCTCAAGTTATGAAATTAAAGACATGCACCACCACACAGGGCTTTGGTTATTTGTTTTGTTTTGTTTTAAGATTTCTTTCAATTTATCTGTCTGTCTGTATCACATGTATCTATGCCTGAAGATGCCAGAAGGGACATCAGGTCCTGGAGCTGCAGCTCTGGGAAGCTCTGAGACACCTTACTTGAGTACTGGAAACTGAATTCGGGTTGTTAGAAAAAGTAGTAAGTGTTTTTAACCACTGAGCCATCTTTCCAGTCTTCTATTAATGGTGTTTTCTGTTGTTTTATTTTGTTTTAAAGAGAGGAACCTTAAAACAGTAATGATTTTTTTTTTCTTCTCTTCAGCTAAATTGGCCTTGGCCTGTGCCTGCTGCTATACACCCAAATGTGAAACACCCCAGGGAAATGTGTGCTGGAGGTAAGTGCTGCTGAGTCAACCTATGGTGCTTTCTCTGTGAGGTCCTCAGTCAGAGCTTCAGTTAAGGCTTTCTTTGTTTCTAAAGAGCTTGTCTTGGGAATAACCATACAATGGAATGGGTAGACATTAACAGCCTCAACACTTCTTTGTTTTATTCAAGGTGTTTGTTGCAAAGGTCCAGTTGTTGTTTGTGGGACCCTCAGAGATTACTATTTAGATATGCCCTTACTTAAACCCCATTGGTTCTCTTTCTTTCCTCCCTTCCTTTGTTCCTTCCCTCTTACTCCCTACCATGTAGCCCAGGCTGTCCCAGAACTCAAAATTCTCTCACCTCAGGCTTTCACCACACTCAGACTCTTTTTTAATTTTAAATGAAAAAGTAATGCCTCCTTCCTTGCCCTAAAGTATTTGACTAGGCTGCTTATACAGTACGTTGGGCCAAGACTATTCTTCCCCATTAAAGCTATGCTTTGCTGGTCTTTGGGGTGATTCATGTACTGTGTATGCATACAAATTATAGTTCATAAGGTTGTTGTAAGAATTAATTAATGTTTGCTGCATGCTTAATGATCTTCAGATGAAAGGCACAGGATGAAATGCAGAGTGTCTACACAGGATAATAACACGGGGACACATTATAAGAATGAGGAGTCTTTCTGAACAAAAGATTATACTGAGTATTCAGTACATTGTCTTTCTTATTGTTTAAAATTGAATGTAACCGTATTTGAAAGAACACCACGAAACTCCAGAGGTTTGTCAGCTGAATATGCAATTGATAGAGAAGGCATTGTAGACTTTTGTACAGTAAATATGAAAAAAAAAAAGACAGAAGAAAAGAAATTAAATGGGGGTGTTTGAATGCCTGAGGATGAAAGAAGACAGCTTACAAGCAATAATGAAGATCCTTCACCCAGAGTCAGGGCACGCACCTCGAATCCCAGTCCTTGGGGAATGGAGGCAGAGGATCAACAGCTTCCTTTGCTACAGAGTGAATTCAAAGACAGCTTTGAGCTACTTGCGAACTTGTCTCAAAAAAGAAAATTGGACAAAACGAAAGCTGACTCTTGTCATTGAGATAAACATTTATAAGCTGTCTGGAACGAATTTATTAGAATTATTCCTCATAGTTTCTTTTTTTAAAGATTTATTTATTTTATGTATATGATGAGCACACTGTAGTTGTGTTCAGACACACCAGAAGAGGGCATGTGATCCCATTACAGATGGTTGTGAGCCACCATGTGGTTGCTGGGATTTGAACTCAGGACCTCTGGAAGAGCAGTCAGTCCTCTTAACTGCTGAGTCATCTCTCCAGCCCCAAGCTCCTCTAATGATCAGACCTTCAAGTATCTGCCTATTCTGTCCATCCACTCTCATCTGTAGGGTCCCTCAGCATCTCAGATCTGGATTACCACAGCAGTTCCATGGCTACATACCTGAACTAATTTTAAGCCTGCATTCCCAGCTAATCATGTCTCAATCCCTTTCTGCTTAGAAGGCCTGCTGTTAGCAAGCCCAATCCACTAATCCTGTAGTGAGCATCTATTCACTGACGTTGTTCTCCCGGGAAGAATGTCGGCCTTCATAACTCTGATATCATCAGGGTGTCCCATATTTCGCCTTTACTAGTCTAAATTTAACTCATTCCTAAGGTTTCCTGTCGATTTTCAGCTTTCCATGATTAGTCTAACTCTCCGCTCTGTCCTAGTTGGCTTCTGGACCCCTAGGGTTTGTACCACAGGCTTTCTTGTTTGCTAGTTTTACCTATGTCACCACAGGCTGTAACTTCTTGCATGCAGTGACCACTCTTTATGCACACAGTAGCATGTCCTGCAGATTAATAACTTACAGAGCATCATCATTGTGGTTAAGGTCTTTATTTTCAAAAACTCGTCAAAAATTCTGATGAATATTGACCATGTCCACTTTAGTTTCTGACTCACGAGGAAAGACTTTAGACCTGAGAATACAAGCCATCGGCTGTGCTTTCTGCAACAGAAGGAATATTTTATTCATCATGCCTGATACCTAAGGGAAATAAATTCTCTACTTCTCTTGCCAGTTCTACTTTCATTAATAAACTCCCAGGCAGCCAAATGATGGGAGGCAGACGCAGGCCAATCTCTGATCTGGAGGCCAGCTTGGTCTACAGATCAAGACCCAGGACAATCAGGGCAACACAGAGAAGCCCTGTTTCAGATAGATAGATAGATAGATAGATAGATAGATAGATAGATAGATAGATAGATAGACAGACAGACAAATAAATAAATCTCAGGCTTTCCAGATTCCCTGGCAAAAAAGATTGAGTCCCAGATAGGAAGAAAGTATTTTTCAGACTAGAAAAATATGCCTTTGTGAGAATATAGCTCTGTGAATCTTGTCAGAGTGATATTCCTTCAAGATATACGTCATTTCTGGTTAATTGAGAAAATCAAGTTTATGAATCTCCAAAGCAGAGGAGCAGTCACCAAAGCAATGGTGACCTTGCCAAGAGGTTGCCAGGGTAATCAGTGTTTACAGCTCCCTTCACACAGCAGCAACCACCTCCACCAAAACAGAGAGCAAGCAAGCAAACCTGTCCCACAGTTCTGGTTATCAAAGCATCTGTCCTGGCGTGGGCTACTACAGATAGGCCACAGGCTTTAAGAGCCAGGCAGCCTCACAGACTGTGACTCATAGATCCCCGTGATTTATTAAGTCATGGTGTTAGTCAGGTTTCCAGCACCAAAGCAAGTACCTGAGATAAGAAACATAGGAAGAGAAAAGATTGCTTCTGGCTCCCACTTGTAGAGATTTCATTTCATTACTGGTTGGTCCTACTGTTTTAAGGGCCAAGGCAAGGCAGAGGAATGCGGCTAGAATGCACATCAAAACAGGAAAACTCATGTCATCACATGCCAAGGAACAAAGAGAGAGAAAGGGAAGGGAGCTCCACTCCAACAGTTCCATCTAAAGCATTCTGAAGGTGACCTGAAGGCTTTCGCCCCTCAAGTTTGCACAAGATCTCACTAATACCTTCCAAAAGCATGGGCCTTTGAGGAAGGAGATATTAAGATATAAACTTCAGCGACCACACTGGGCCAGTAGCAAATCCTTCTGTATCTGTTCCTCATGTGAAACGGTAGCCTAAGGAGCTAGTGTATGTAAAGAGATTGATTCATAGCAGTCGTGTAAAAAGCAGGCTCCAAAAAAGATTATGATAATAAAACTAGCTAAATCCCAGCCTATGGGATAGCTTTGTTGAACTTGTTAAAATTTGGTGAAGATTTATTACTTCCTCATGTTTCAACAATTTCTTTTGACCATAAATGTGTGTTCCTATAAACTAAAAGTAATTCTTTAAAAGAAAGGGGTCTATGAATTTTTTTTGTTTGTTTGGTTTTTGTTTTTTGTTTTTTCGAGACAGGGTTTCTCTGTGTAGCCCTGGCTGTCCTGGAACTTCACTCTGTAGACCAGGCTGGCCTCGAACTCAGAAATCTGCCTGTCTCTGACTCCCAAGTGCTGGGATTAAAGGTGTGCGCCACCACTACCCGGCATATGAACTACCGTGTGACCCAGATGGGACTCGAACCCACAATCCTTAGCTCCGGAGGCTAATGCCTTATCCATTAGGCCACTGGGTCACCACTGGACTTTCTTTCTGAGTAATTAAGGACAACTAGAGAAGGGTAGAGTGATGTTTATCAGCTAGTCTTGCAAGGAGATGCATAGGCAGGTGTAATGCAGTTATGAAGATGAATGTCACAAACCCCAGAGAAGAGAGAAGCACCCAGGTGTCCAGAGGGCTCACTGAACCTTCAGAAATATGTCAGAACATAAATATCTTATGAACAAGAACTTGTATTTTAAATAAAGATGGGTCCAAAGCTTGCCCTCATTCTCAGCTCTACATTTTAAAGTAGAGTTTCTTAATCTTTAGTTTACAAAATTATTGATAATACAAATGAGCTCTTCTTCCCTTCCCCTCCCTACACACAGGGTTTCTTTGTGTAGCCCTGGCTGTCCTGGAACTCACTCTGTAGATCAGGCTAGCCTCAAACTCAGAGATACCCTTGATTCTACCTCCCAAGTGCTGAGATTAAAGGAATGCACCACCACTACCCTTCCCCCACCCCTGTCTGTGAACTCTTGATTAATACCCAAGACTGCTGTTTGTGAACATTTCCCTAAGGTACTGAGTTGAAATACATCACATCTAATGCATTCTCTGGGTGATTTGGAACACTGATGGGTGTTTGTCAAATGTACTCTGACCAACAACAAACATTTCTAAGTCTTGGACATCTTCTGAACATACCAAATCAAATTGATCTGTTGGTTTAGTTTCAAAATCTCCATTAAGTGTGCTATTTATTTATTTTACATAGCCAGCAACATTAGTTGTTTTGGCTCCTACACTTTGGCCACCTGGAGAGTCCGGATTCTGAATGCTATCACCGAGACTTGGTTACTAGTTCTGCCACTTTTTAAATATGTGACCTCTGGGCAAGTAGCAGCCTTTCTACTACTTCAACCTCCTGGTTTTTAATCTGATGATAATAATGGAGCTGGCTAGGTTTTGTCAACTTGACACGACCTAGAGGTCCCTGGCAAGAGGAAGCCTCTCAGTTGGCCCTCATCAACTTGGCCTGTGACCTTATTGTGGGAGACCTTTTGTTTGCTTGTTTTAAAGAACATTTGAAAAAAACTATTTCGTATGTATAGGTGTTTTGTCTGCATGTATGTCTAGCCCTATGAGTGAACGGGGCCTACTGAAGCCAGAAGAGGATATGGATATCCTGAACTAGAGTTACACATGGTTGTGGGCTGCCATATGAATGTTGCTAATAAATCTTGGGTCTTCTGGAAGAAAGACCTGTCCTGATAGCCTCTGAGCCAACTCTCTAACACCCAGAGATTGTTTTGATTGATGATTTGATGTGGGAAGGCCCAGCCCACTGTGGGTGGCACCATCCCTAGGCAAGTGGGCCCAAGCTGTGAAAGGTTAGATGTTGCAGACCAGGGTGAGGCCTGGATGTGGCTCTTGTTTGAACCCGTAGGCACTCGGGAAGTTCCACATCTCCCAGCAGCTCCATCAATTTCTGTCACAGAGGGAGGGGGTGGACAGTTCTGAGCCAGGATTAATGCAGCTCTCAGACCTCATCTGAGAAGTTTCTTTGTGCAGTGGATGTTGTTAATGTTAAAACTTACAACTAGTCAAAGTACGGAGGATTAGTGAGTGTGGAGTGCTCAGCCAAAGATCTGTATCATAACCCCTCCCCCAAGCTCAGGGACCATCTTGAAAAGGAGAACAGAGAGGATATAAGAGCCAGAGTTCAGAGAGCATCAGAGAAAAACTGTGTCTCCCACATCCACGAAGTCACAGCTAAAGTTGCCTGTGTATGACCTGCCCAACATCAAGCCAATTAACATTCCAGCACAAAGTGTGAAGGAGTTCATAAGCCCCCATCCCAAAGGAAGAAGCTATGGATAATTTATGGCTTCTGGGGATTGGGAAGTCAAAGTTTTGGGGTTTTCCTGCTTGTTTGTTTGTTTATTTGTTTAAGGCTATAGCTCCTGGTAAGTCAACCACACTCCAGTGGATGGCCCAATACTCAGAAGTATATGGGCAGAACACATTGGAGTAGATGAGTTATGTACTAATAATAGTAATAGTAATAATAATAACAATATAAGCACTAAGCTGGAGTTAAGATAGGGAGGTAAGCTGGATCTGAGAAGAGTTAAGGAGAAGAACTGGGGTAAATATGATCAAAATCTATTATATATAATTCTCAAAGAATTAACAAACATACTTTTCAAATGAAAGAAAATATATCTGAGTGAACCTGAGAGTGAGCCAGCAAGCAGCACTCTATAGGTTCTGCTTCAGTTCCTGCCTAAGCATCAGCTGTGACTTCCCTCAGTGACAGGCTGTGACCTAGTCATGTAAGCCAAATAGGCCCTTTCTTCCCAAAGTTGCTTTTGGCCATAGAGTTTTATCACAGCAACAGAAAACCAGGCTAAAACAATTATGTTCCCCATTTATAATGCAGTTGTGAAATTTATGTCTAGGGCTGGAGAGCACTGGCTGCTCCTTAGAGGCCAGCACCCACATAGTAGTTTACAACTGTCTGTAATTTCCAGCTCCAGGGGGAGTCTGAAATTGTCTTCTAGCCTCTGGAGGCCCAAGGTATGCATGATATACATACATACATGCAGGCAAAAACTCATACATATGAAATAAAAACAAATAAATCTTTAAAAATAAAAAAATAATTTAAAAAATAATTTAACAGAGTCAGTATATAGAGAACTATATGTGGCAGGGCAGTGGTGGCGCACACCTTTAATCCCAGCACTTGGGAGGCAGAGGCAGGCGGATTTCAATGAATTTGAGGCCAGCCTGGTCTACAGAGTGAGTTTCAGGACAGCCAGGGCTGCACAGAGAAACTCTGTCTCAAAAAACAAACAAAAAAAGAAGTATGTGTGATACATAGTAACCACTCTATGTTATTCTGTCCATACCAAGGGCATGATGGACCCAGCACAGGCAGCCTCCAACTCAAGAGATTCGACTGCCTCTGTCTCCTGAGTGCTGTGATTAAAGGTATATGCCATCACTGCACGACAATTAGTCCTATCTTTAAAAATATGACTACTGATAGATGTTTCTGGATTGTTTTTATTCTATTGTATAAATACATATCTACATATTACATAGTTTTGCCAAAAAAAATCTCCCCTGGTTGTATATCATCATCTCTCTGCTTTTTTGTTTGTTTTTGGTTTTTTATTGTTGTTGGTTGAGGGGGATTGTTTGTTGATGATGATGATGATGATTTCATGGGAATTCAATCCATCTGTCTTATTTACTTTTCTATTGCTATGGCAAAACACCATGACCAAGGCAATGTATTAAAGAAGGCATTTAATTTGGGGCTCACAGTTTCAGATGGTTGGAGTCCATGACCATCAGACCAGGTCCATGGCAGCAGGCTGGCAGGCATGGTATTGGAACAACAGTTGAGATCTTATATGTAACTGATCTACAAGCATGAGGCACAGTGAGAGAGAGGGAGGGAGGGAGGGAGGGAGGGAGAGAGAGAGAGAGAGAGAGAGAGAGAGAGAGAGAGAGCACCAAGTGGGATGGTGTGGTATGGGCTTTTGGAAGCTCAAAGCCCACCTCCAGTGAAACCCTCCTCCAGCAAGGCCACACCTCCTAATACTTCCTAAACAGTTCCACCAACTAGGGACCAAGCATTCAAATATATGAACCCATTGGATGCCATCCTCATGCAAGCCACCACACCATCATAGTGGAGAAAGTATGACAGAATGACTTCAGGCAGCTCACATAGCATGAACCAGGAAGAAAAATTCTAAGTGGAGATGATGGGTGAGCTATCTTAAAAGGCCCGCCCCCAGTGATGTAATGTGCTTCCACCAGCCAGGCTTCAACCTCCTCAGGGCTCCACAGCCTTCCTTTCAAATAGCACTACAAACAGTGACCAAGCACTTGACACAGACTTTGGGGGATATTCTACATTTCACTCATAATCTATGTCAAATATTATTTCCCCAAAAGAGCCTTTCCTGCCACCAGTCCTCACATAGTTCCTACACCTTCATCGTGTCTGTGTAAATCTGAGCTTTGTCTATGATTCTGTTCCCTTTTTATGATAGCCTGATATTTATTTGCTTCTTCTCTCTGTGTCCTGCTTGAGGATAAAAATTCCTGGGGCAAGGATGTTTTCTTCGTCTCTGGATCCTCAACACTTAATAAATTCTTACCACAGAGTATTTTTTCAATTAATGTTTCTGAAATAGATTCAGTAGATGCATGTGGCCCACTTGTAGAATGTCTAACTCAACTTGATCTTTCTTCTGCTCAACCACAGGAAAGTCATTATTATAAAAGATGGCTAGAAGCGTAAATTTCCCATGGTTTCAAAAGATACTTGACTACTCAATAGTGAACTTCTGATGCTTAGTATATGTGAACATCTATCTCCTACTGTGTAAACCACAGATGGTAGTACATGCTTGTATGCTCATGGGAATTACAGACCAATAGCAGAACATCTGGACTGTAGCTCTGTCAGAGCAACAGGAAGATGCAGCCTAGCACTACCCTCGGTAGCCTGAAGAGTGTTCTCTCCCTTTAGGGGTCCTCCATTCAGGTAAAGCCAGATCCTTGACCACCTTGAAGAAAATAAATTCAGAATGAGTCAGAGTAAAGCAAAGCTAATGAGTCAATTAAGTAGAGATATTTCAGATAGGTATAAATTTGAGCATTTAAAAAATGATGTGCAGATAGGTGTCTTTACAAAAGATATACATGTACATCCTTAGGTATCTCCACAGTAGATTTACACACACATACATATATGTGCACACGCACACACACACACACATTTCTGTAGCTTTTTATGCTACATTACTCAATTGTTCAGAGGATGTCATTTACAACAAGGCTTTAAAATTAAGAAGTTGGGGGACGGGAAAGAATCTGATCAAAATATATTGTATGAAAAAAGTTTAATTAAAAAAATGAAAAGCCAAAGGTAGTGACACACAGCTTTATTCCCAGCATTAGGGAGGCAGAAGTAGACGGCTCTCTGTGAGTTCAAGGCCAGCTTGGTCTACATAGAGAGTTCTAGGACACACAGGACTACATGGAGAGACCTTATCTCAAAAACGAAACAAACAAAAAAAAACCCTAAATAAATAATTAATTAAATATTCAGCAATATTTTACAATTAAGCTTTAAAATGCTAATGGTCTGTATGTGGGGAGGGGATTGGTACACTTTTTTATCTCAAGGATTTCCTTTTGTAAATGAAGCTATAAAATTTTATGTATGAGACAAATTGTTTAGGTTTAGGTGAGGGAAGAGGAATGCTAATCTCTGGACTCAAGACCACACACACACTGGCCCTTTGAAAGTATATTGAATTGCATTGTGCCCTGGTTTGAGATGTCTTCTGAAAGACAGCTTTATCTCTGTAGGCAATTTCAGTGTTGCCATTTGTGTGGCAGTTTCTGACTTCCAGCACATTCCAGAATGGGGGCTTCTTATAGTCCCACAGTCCTGTCTTTTCCTCCCTTCCTATCTTGCCTTAGTCTTAGTCCAGACACTTAATCAGTGACTTTGTGAAAGTTATTTAGCTATGTGGAAATTTTCACAAAGAAAAGAAAAAAGCCTTAGCCACGGGAAAACAGGAAATGGCAAGATCACTGGATCCTGCAAGAGAATCCTGAGCACTGGGGCTGGAAAGGTGACTTGGTGGTTAAGAGCACTGGCTGCTCTTCCAGGGGATCCAGGTTCAATTCCCAGCACCCACTTGGCAGCTCACAGTCCTCAGTAACTACAGTTCCGGGGCATCTGATGTCCTCTTCTGGTCTCCATAGGCACTAGACATATATGTGGTGTTCACACATACGTGCAGACAAAACACCTATACACATAAAATAATAAAATAAAATAGTTTAAATGAGCAAGCAAACAAACAAACTAGTTTACAGCTAACCAAATAGTCTGTAATGTGGTTCTGATCTATATGCTTCTTTGGGGTTCAGCACACATAAACCATATGCTAGGCATTTGCCTATATTTTCTTGAATACTGAGATACTGTCATGGTGCCTTTTCTCTCTGTATCAATTTCTCTCAGACTGACTACCCTTGTTCAAATTGCCCACTAATTAGTCTTCTAAATGTATAGCTTAAACAGCAGATAGATTGTTGCTAAGGACTTGATAGCAAAGCTCCCACTCCAGATTCAGGCAGAGGAAAATAAGATAGCAGATATTTGGCTGTCCCTGAGTCAGAGGTACTTCTCTGGTCTTGTCTATGGTAGCCATGATGAGTCAAAAGGTACAGACTCTCCCAGTGATTCCTCTGTCCCAGGCTCACTCTTTAGCAGACTTTGAAAAAAATTTCCTTTAGAAGAGATTAGGATGAAGGCTGGAGAGATGCTTCAGTAGCATTGACTGCTCTTCCAGGGGACCCAGGTTTGATTCCCAGGCCCTACAAGAAGGCTCACAATCAGCTGTAACTCCAGATCTGAAGCCGTCTTACGGCCTCCAAGAACACCAGGCGCTCATAGTGCATAGACTTACATACAAGCAAAACACCCATAGACATAAAAATAAAATTAATAATTTTTAAAAAATTAAATCTTTAAGGAGATAGATAGATATGCAGGCAGAGAGATAGACAGACAGACTATGGGTACAACTTATACTTCAGGTGAAACTGATTCTTCAATATATTTGGAATGTGTAAAAAATATTTTGGTGTAAGGCTGGAGGGATAGCTTATTGAGTAAGAGTGACTGCTCTTCCAGAGGAGATGGGTTCAGTTCCCAAGACCCACATGGTAGCTATCAAAGATGTAGAGCTACATCTTCATCCAAAGGAAGCCAGGAGCAGACTGTCTTCCAGGAAGCTAGGAGGAAGGTCTGAAAGCCCACCTCCACAGTGATGCACTTCCTCCAACAAAGCCAGACCTACTCTAACAAGGCCACCCCTCTTAACTCCAGTTCCAGGGGATGTGGTACCCTTAGGCCTCTGTGGACAGTGCATGTACACAGAACATAGACATTCATGAGACAAAACACATATGCACATTAAAAAAAAAAGTTGATTGTATTGCTATTCATAACAGAATTCTAAGCTTTGAGCTGAAAAGATATTAGCAATAATGATAGGAAGATAGCTTGGCCAGTAAAGAGCTTTGCTTTGCAAATGCAAGGATCAGAGTTTGATCCTCAGAACCTTGGTAACAGTGGTAGTATGTGCTTGCAGTCCCAGAGCTGGTGAGGCAGAGGTAGTCAGATCCAAAGGACACTAACTGTATTTCTTCAAATTCCAAAAGGCAGAAGGGACAACTGGCTATCTGTGGAGTTCATTAGCATATCACAGTGCATGCTGGCCTCAGGGCTACCTCAGTGTCACAGGTACTTGTTACCTATTTCCCCACAGCGACCCATTCTCCTAAGAACCACGCTGTCTCTGTCTCTCTCTCTCTTTTCTCTCCCTCTCTTACTCTCCCCTCCTCTATTCGCACCTCCCTCCCCAGCCTCCCTGGGTTCTACTCTTGTTTCTCCTCTCCTCTCCTGGCCAGGTCCAGTCTGCTACTTTCTCTCTCTGCTCTTGAATCTTCCAGAAACCTCTGGCTGTGGCTGTTCTCTTTCTCTTCCCTTTGTCTCTGTGTTGTCTCTCTGTCTCTCTCTGTCTCTGTCTGTCTCTCTCTCATATTTACAATAGAAAGCTCCACCTTAACCATAACATGGTGTAGTCATGTTGTCAATTTACACACAGGCAGAGTTCCTGGGGCTTTCTAGCCAACCAGCAGAGCCTACTTTGCTGAACTCCAGGCTAACAAGAGACTGTGCCTAAATAAATAGGTGGACAGGACAGGACCTAAGAAATAACACCCAAAGTCGGTTCCTGGCCTTTACTACGGACTTGTGTACACACATATACTCCACACTCAAGTACAGCCAAACACAGACACACAATACATGACACACACAAATAGAAATGACAATGACAATTTTAGGCTCTCACCAGCAAGGGGAGAAGAGCAATTCAAACTAACAATATCTTATCTGAGATGCCGGCCGATGTAATGTTTATACCAAGTAGAACCCCATCAGGTTTAGAAAAGTACTTACGTATTTAAAACAAACAGGTTCCCAAGGGATATGAGTTAGAAAAAGCAACTCATAGGTTAGCCACTAACAACACCAGTGTCTTAGTTAGGGTTTCCATTGCTGTGAAAGGACACCAAGTCAACGCTTGAATGACCAAGGCAACACTTACAAGGTCAACATTTTATTGGGGCTGGCTTACAGTTTCAGAGGTTCAGTCCATTATCATCATGACAGGAAGCACAGCAGCATCCAGGCAGACACAGCTCAGGAGGAGCTGAGAGTTGTACATCTTCATCCAAAGGAAGCCAGGAGCAAACTGTCTTCCAGGAAGCTAGGAGTAAAGTCTGAAAGCCCCCCCCCACACACACACAGTGACACACTTCTTCCAATAAAGCCACACCTACTCCAACAAGGCCACACTTCTTAATAGTGCCACTCCCTGGGCCAAGTTTATTCAAACCACCACACCCAAGCTAAAGGGTAAAGGGGAGAAGAATGAAGAGAGCTTGTAACCAAAGATGTCTTGCAGCAGCTTGAGTATCAAGACATAAGATCTCAGCTACTGCTCTTTTGCCATTCCTGCCTGCCTGCTGCCATGATGGTCATGACAGCCATGGACCAAATCAAATGCTTTCTTTACTAAGTGGCCTTGGTCATGGTGCTTTGTCAGGGCAATAGAAAACTAAGACATATGGTGACATAAGTCTGTAATCTCAGCACTTTGGAGTTTTGGACCAGCCTAGGTGACATAGCAAGGCCGTGTCTCAAAAATAAATTTCTGTGATTTAATGCACTTACTAGAGAACAACCATGGCTTTGATTAGATATCACAGAAACAAGGTTAAGAATCTCTGCACAAAAGAACTATAGACAAACATTTCAATTTGGTAATTTAAATATTTTTGCAGAAACTTAAAAATGAATCTTTTTTTCATGTAATTTTAATGAGGAACATTTGATTGCCTTAGATGAAGTGCTTGATTAAGAAATTTCTTGTTGGCAAAAGGAATAAGAAGCACATTGTGCTTGTAATGATCGTCAGCGAGGAGAGGTTGAAATGGCTCTTTCCCCTGTGAAAAAATCTGCAATATTGGTTTTTAAATTAGAAACTAAATAGTCTTGGCTGATGAATTAAAAAATCAAATCAAATTGTGAGAAAAGTGCTTATTATATTTGGAGATAATCAATCAGCTAAGTTTACAGGAGGAAACATATAATTTGGAATACCTTGGTTTCTGTTACAGTGAAATGAATCCAGATGGAGCTTTAAGTTTTAAGGCTGATGACTAAGGCTGTAAGATAGGAAAATATAGACAATTTCATTAAGTTGAGGGAAAGGTAACTATGTAAGAAATGGGGGGGGGGGCACATTATTTCTGTAGTCCCTTGATTTTTGCCCTTTTTCTTGTATATTTTAAACCATTCCAGTGTCTAACTTAGGCAGAAAGAGAATTTACTGGAAAAAAGATTGAGCAACTAGTGGTTTTGAAAGTCAAGAAGTGAGGAAACCAAGGTTAGCCTTGAAATGGTCTGGTGTCATCAATGCAGGGCATGACCCAGGGCATTGGAACCATTAGCCTATGATGTCTTTCCTGCTAGCCTCTGGTTATCTATCTGCTGTGGGATGAATTCTACTACTTTCCTGTAATTTACTGCAGATCCAAAGTTCAAAGCAAGGACATATACTTGACCAATCTCAGATCATTTTCCCTTATGTCGGCTGAGAGCATATTAGGTGTTGAATAGGGGATTGGGGAAAGCCAGGCAAGTGTCTGGACTTTCTGACCCCTGTAGTGGAAGAAGATATCTTATTACTCCTTGCATGTCCCAACCAAAGAGTTCTCAGCAGATGGAGGAAAGGGTCAGAAGTTAGGTCGTTCCAAACTTACCAATGTTCCCATTTTTCCATCTTTCAAGAATATGTGAGAATCTTGCTGTCTCCATCAGAGATATGTTGCTTCATTTCTACAACAGTAGGTCATAGGTCACTAAATTGCTAGTTTGTAAAAATTCAGACAGAGCCATACATATGTATTTACACTAACGGATCCACGGACTTTTCTTCTAATTCTACCCCTGTCGTAAAAAGGAAGCACTTCTTTGTTCCAGACTAAAAAAGCCTATGTTACTGGCATCATTAGAGTCAACCATAGCACAGCCCCTAAACTCAAGAGGAGAAATCTAATACCAATGTGTTTGAACATAAATTAAGGTCTAGAAAGGCAAATTCAGCCCTTTTTCTAAAAGACAAAAAAGCGAGCGAGGGAACCTCAATATCTAGCTGTTGTGAGATGCTCCCTAAGGCCACTTTAAAAAAATTTTTTAAGCTAAGCATTTATTGCATACAGTCCTGGATGATTTCATAGCCTCTTTGATTGATTGCTTGATCTATCCATCTATTTGTTTGTTTGTTTACATCCCAAATGCTTCTCCCTTTCCCTTATAGAGTTCCTCCCCCATCCTCCCTCCCCTTTTCCTCTGAGGGAACAGCTCCCCTAGCTCCCCACCCTGGGGCATCAAGTCTCTACAGGATTAGATGCATCCTCTCCCACTGAGACCAGACATGGCAGTCCTCTGCTACATATGTGTCAGGAAACTAGCCCATGTATGCCCTTTGGTTGGTGTCTCAGTCTCTGGAAGCTCCCACGTGTCTAGGTTAGTTGATACTATTGGTCTTCCTGTGAGGTTGCCATCTGCTTGAGGGCCTTCAATCCTTCCTCTACCTCTAACCCAGTGTTTGTCTGTGGGTATCTGCATCTGTCTCTGTCTGCTGCTGGGTAGAGCCTCTCATGGGCTCCTATGCTAGGCTCCTGTCTGCAAGCATAATACAGCATCATTAATAGTGTGAGGACCTGGTGCCTAACCCTGGGATGGGTCTCAAAATGGGCCGGTCACTGGTTGGCCTTTACTTCAGACTCTGCTCCATCTTTGTCCCTGCATTTCTTTTAGACAGGACCAATTTTGGGTCAAAAGTTTTGTAGGTGGGTTGATGCCCTCATCCCTCCACTGAAGATCCTGTCTGACTACTGGAAGTGATCTCTTCAGGTTCCATATCTTTACTGTTAGGCATTCCAGAGCCTCTTTTTATATTACCTACTATTTGTAAACCAAGAGCATTAGAAAAATCTGTCTACTTGAGAACACAATTTCATCTTTAGTCTTACATAGCCATCTGTGATGTCTATTCCCGGTTGTCAACCTGACTGCATCTGGAATGAACTACAATCCAGAAACAGAGGGCACATCTATGATCCAGATCTTGAGGCACAGTGGCCATGAAAAGCTTAGGCCCAGACAAGGTAGTACATGTCTTTAATCCTAGGAGACAGAGGCAAGTAGATCTCTCTGAGTTTAAGGCCAGCCTGGAAAGAGCAAGTTCCAATCCAGGCATGGTGATCTGGGCCATGCTTTCTGCTGGAGGCCTACACAAGGACAATGGAAAAAGGAAGGGTTTCTTCTTCATTTTGCTTGCATTTGCCAGCACGTCTGTTGGAACCTACTTCTTCAGGATTTCAGCTTGTACAGAAGACCAGCTGAAACACCTAGCCTCCTGGGACTGAGCAACTATTAGATTCTCGGACTCCTATTCACAGCTGCCCATTGTTGGGTTAGTTGGACTGCAGACTGTAAGTCATTCCAATAATTTCCCTTAATATATAGAGACATTCCATAAGTTCTGTGACTTTAGAGAATCCTGACTAATATACCATCCATTAATATAATAATTCTATTATTGTTTTAGATTATTGATTCCTTGGAAGGTAAGAGCCATGTCTGCTTAATTAACTGGATTTAGCACCCAATATTCATCATTATATGTAAGATTTTTAATGTTATTGAATGTAACAAAATATACTTTCCCCAACTATTGCAAATAAAATCTTTCTTCACATAAGATGAACAAGCAGGGATCTGAAGTCCAGATACAGCCCATCACTACTTTTATTAATAAAGTTTTATTGGAAACAGCCATTCTTGTTAGTACAGTGATGAGAACTGAGTAGCTCTGATAAAGACCATATGGCCTACAAAACCTAAAATATTTACTTTCTGGTCATTTAGCACAAAGGATTGCTGACCACTGTGTCAGTGGCTCTTACCTAAGAAAAATCAGGTGAAATCAACCATAAAAATCTAAAAACTATAAAGATACTCATTATTTTAATAATTCCCCATCAAAGACCTAACAAATGTCAGGCAATGAACTGCACTTATTTTCTAACTTTACTATCCATAGAACACATATTATAATACTTATTATAAAAGATTTCAGCTTTTCTAAAGTTAACTTTTAATTGCATTAATAATTAATGAGATCATATAGCAGGGCTGGAGAGATGACTCAGCAGTAAAGATTATGTATGGCTATTATAGAAGCCAAGGGTTCCATTCTCAGCACCTACATGAGACAGCTTGTAGCCACCTGAAACAGAGTCATGGGGATCTGATACTCTCTCTGGCTTCCAAGGACATGCACACACATGCACATATATCTCCCCTACATACACACATAAACATAAAAGAAACTTAAATAAAAAGAAATCACATATCTGCATAGCTAGTAGGTTGGAGAATGAGGTTTATTTAAACGGACTCTGAGTCTTCTGTGAGATTTGCACCTCTGAGGGTGCCAGAAATATTATTACCTGTCACAATTGCTACTCTGGCCCATGGGAAGATGACTGGTCTAGTAGGTTGATAGAATAGAAAGCACAGATGAGAGAAATGGGAGCAGTCAATGACAACTTGATTCAAACTCCAAGGGAAACAAAACGGAGTAAATGTATGTACTAAACATGAGTATTCATCTTCAACAAGGCTTCTACTGTAGGCATGTTTTCCCATCTAGTAATAACCTGCTTTGATAGACAGAGATCATGACAAAGAAGTCCAGGGGCTGGGGAATTGGCTCATCAGTAAAAAGATGTAGTATACTGTCAGGCAATGTATTAGATATATTTTCTAACTTTAATATCTATCAACTACATATTATAATACTTATTTTATTATAAGAGAATTCAACTTTTCTAAAGCTAACATTTCATCACATTAATAATTAATGAAATTTTTAAAAACAAAAAAAATAATGAAATCATATAACAGATCAAAAGAAAAAAAAAATACTGCCCTTAAAGAGTATGGTTCCCAGCCATGGCCTGTAATTCTAGCTTCCTTTTCTGGCCTCCTAGGCCCCCAGATATACATTCACACAGATATATGTATATAAATAAAATAAAAATAAAATCTTTTAGAAGAAGGAGGAGGAAGAGAAGGAGAAAAAGAGCTCAACTGCCCTCCCCCCAAGTTCAGAACCCTAAAAAGTAAGGCATTAAGCAAAGTTTTCTCTCCAATTAATCTATTTTCCATTCCTCTATTACAAAATACCTGAAGTTGGGTAAGAAAAAAGAAAAGAAAAAGTTTTGAGTAAGAAAAACCAAAACCAAAGTATCTTACAGTTTTGGAGATATAAGAGTAAAGTATCAATATCTATTCAGATCTCCTGAGGGTTCCCCCAGTAGACACAACATGACAGAAGGCATGTTGGTGAGTGCATGCCACAGGAGGAGATAATGTGCAGGACAAGAAGCTAAGGAGTACAAGGCCAGGCTTGCCTCTTCATAACAACTCAGTCCCTTGCCACGTCAGCACTGGTGCCTCTCTAAGCCAGAGCCCCAGGGACTGCACTTCACTGCAGGTCTGCCTTCCTACAGGGACCCTCTACTCACACAGCTTCAATCCAATGCATGGAGATGCAGTTAAACTGTATTCAAGCCAAGGGTTCTTTCAAATGCTTGTTTCCCAAATGGCTTACAAATGTATGTTCATTTGTTAAAAAGAAATGGCTGTCTATAACAAATTAAACTGAATATTGGCCAAAAATTATTAAAAATGTATTACTGCTGGAGAATATCATTTGGGCCAGGTGGAGGCAGTGGCAGCGGCGGAGGCGGTGCACACTTTTGATCCCAGCACTAGGGAGGCAGAGGCCAGCCTGGTCTACAGAGCAAGTTCCAGGACACCCAGGGCTGTACAGAGAAACCCTGTCTAGGAACAGAAACCCAGTCTAAGAACATCAAAACAAACAAACAAATACAAAAATACATAATTAAGGTAAAATGAGGTTGTGTGGGTGGGCCTTAATCCAAAAGAAAAGATTACAACAGACCCGTGGGTGGGAACATGAGGTGTCGATCTGCAAGCCAAGGAGAATGTCCTCTGAAGGTCCAATCTGCTGACCTTGGTTTTGAAGTCTAGCCTTCAACACATAAGAAAACTGCTTCCGTTGTCTAAGCCATAAATTCTGTGCTGCCCTAGCAAACCAGTATAAGGAAAACACCAGGGCATTCCAGTGCATTTGGCCTGAGGAAAAGTGGCAATGCTTTCTCTTTGACACTGTTTGGGGAAATGTCTAGAACACTGACCTTGACTAATGCTCTTTCATCAAGGCCATCTGTTCACTATCATCCTGGGATAAGTCTCCTAGGGATCAGTTGAAGTTAAGACTGCTCTGTGTGGGGCTGGAGGTGTTCAAAGGCACAGTAGTGTAGGGATAGTTTCACGCATGGCTCAGAAACCTTTTGGTTAAAAAAAAAAAATAGCTCTTTTGAAATCGTGTCTACAAGGATATGGCTCTAGAAATTCCACTTGAGCTGCACCTGCTGAAGATTGCTATGCTGAACCTAAGGCAACCCTTTAGGCCCCGTGGACACATTTGATTGGTGCTTGGTTTTGCTTTGGACTGCAGGGCATGACTGACACTACCGGTTTCAAACACCTAGTGTAACTGCTTAGGGTATCTCCCCGGAACACTGTTTCAATGAATTCTAGTTTGTCGTCTTTGGCCCTCTTTCATCCCCCTGATGCCTCAAACTGAGAGCTTCAGGACAATGTCAAAGCATTGTCACATGTCAGAAGACTCTAAAACATCACAGAGAAGACTTTTAACTCTTGCAACATTTCATGATTTCTTTACACTTTATAAAGGAGAGTTAGAGAGACATAGATGGACAAAGTCAAAGTGGGGCTCCTGGAATGACAGCTTCTTGTTCCCAGAAGACATTTCAAGGAGAAAGGATAGGAGGCCACAGGGCCAGTATTTAAACTAGAGCAATAGGAGAAACAGGGGGACCTGGGGGGGGAGGCTATAAAATATCAGTTTGGACCCCAGCCTTAGGACCCCCCTCCCCCCATCTAAAGAGTAAAAAAAAAAAAAAAATCAGTTATTTTCCCATTTTCAAAACTTTCTCAGACATTCAATTCTTTGCTTTAGAGAGTAAGTTTGGTACCCTTCTAGATGACCACCCACATCCCTGCTACATTTCACGCTTTGGTTGCTTCAATTGTGTATCTTGTGTTTCTCTAACTAGGTTATTCAAGCTGGGTCGTACAAATAGTTCTATTTTAGTTTTTTGTTTGTTTGTTTGTTTGTTTTGGAACCTTCTATAATGATTTGCTTCCTGTTGCTATGCGAAAGCACCAAGACTTGGTTTTGGATTAGGGTTCCAGAAAAATAAGTTTGGAGAGAGAGAGAGAGAGAGAGAGAGAGAGAGAGAGAGAGAGAGAGAAGAAAGAGCAGCAGCTGGCCTGAAGCTTCTTGTTTTCAAAGTCCCACTTCTGAGATTTACCCTTCCCCAAAGAGCACCTGAGGGTGAGGTAGGTGTTCAAATACCACCCTATGGTATTTTACACTTTGTACTCCATCTTGCATTCCCCACTAGAAGCCTAAAATTAATTTTACTTTTTAGTCTTTTTCTTTCTCTTTCCTTTTGTTTTTGGGTTTTCCTTTTGAAGAATGAGTTTTTCCGTGTATATAGCCCTGGCTGTCCTGGAACTCACTCTCTAGACCAGGCTGGCCTTGAACCCACGCAGATCCGCCTGCCTCTGGTCTTTAAAGCAGAGAAGGAACACCTTATAGCACAGGTATACTGAAAATTTCACAAGGCATTAACAGATTTGCATACATGGAAAAATAGCATTGATTTCTTTTTTAGAGTTCAAGGTAAGGACGAAACTGTCATTAGGGTGGTGCTGAAACCTGCAGGGGACTCAGGAGTTAAGAGGTCATCTCAGCTACATGGTAAGCTTTAGGCCAGCCTTGGCTACACAAGATCCTGACAAGAACAAGAACTAACTGTGGTTGGTGCCATGCCATTATATTTAGTTTTATTTTGCTGTGTACCTTGCCTGGACCTGTCTACAACTAGAAATCCTCCTGCCTCACCTTCTGAGTCCTTGGATTATAGGATGTGCCACAACTCAGCTTATCATCATTATTTCTGTTTTTTGTTTGATTTGTTGCTTTGTTTTTTTGTTTTGTTTTGTTTTTGAGACAGGATCTTACTCTACATCCTAGGCTGGCCTCAAACTTGGGGCAATTCTCTTGCCTCAATTTTTGAAGTACTGGGATTAAAGGTGTTATTCATCCTACCTGGCGAGTCTTTTTGTTGCCGTTTCAATCAATAAAATAATGATTTTGATGACACACATAAAATGAGTTTTTAAAACTGTTTATTGAGCTTCATATGATGAAACACACCTGCAATTCTAAAATTTAGGAGATAGGGGCAGTAAGATTGTTGCAAATTAGTGGTTAGATGGGTCTACAAAGTGAGTTCCGGGCCAGCCAGGAACGCATAGTGAGACCCTAACTCAAAGCACAAAAATTACAGAGGAAAATAGAGACTGAGGGATTTCCTGTATGCTTGGAACCAAGGGCTTTACAAGAAATGATTCATTTAGTAGTAGTATATTGGTGGTAGAGAAGAGAGCAGAATCTAAATTTCTGGACATTCCACACTAACATAAAATAGTAAAGAAAGCCGGGCAGTGGTGGTGCACGCCTTTAATCCCAGCACTCGGGAGGCAGAGGCAGGTGGATTTCTGAGTTCGAGGCCAGCCTGGTCTACAGAGGGAGTTCCAGGACAGCCATGGTTATATACAGAGAAACCCTGTCTCGAAAAACAAAACAAAACAAAAAAATAAAAATAAAATAGTAAAGAAAACTAAATGGCTAAGCACAACATGACTATAAAGTATTTAAATTGTCTTAAGTAAGTTTTGACACAGTCTATGTAGCCTAGAATTTGTTACATGACCAGGCTAGCCTCCAACTCTCTGTTCTGCCTACCTCTGCCTCCTGAATGCTGTGATTAAAAGCATGTGCCACCATACCCGGCTTAGTAATGTGTTTTATTTATATTATTATTATTATTATTATTATTATTATTATTATTATTATTATTATTATTGAGACAAGGTTTCTTTGTGTATCCCTGCCTGTCCCAGAACTGGCTCTGTAGACCAGGCTGACATTTCAAACTCACAGAGATCTCCCTTCCTCTGGCTCCTGAGTGCTGAGATTAAAGATGTGTGCCACTAAGACCCAGCAGTAACAGATCTTTTTTTAAAAAGATGAATTAACTTTTGATCCAATCTGACTCTATAAACCAGGCGGTAAGTGTTACAGTCCTGAGGGAAGAGTTTTCCCTCATGGAGGCCTTGCAGTTCTGAGAGGGAAGGTTTCCCCAATGGAAGTGTTGCAATCTGAAGGAAAGGTATCTTGGCAGCCGGGAGCCAAAGAATGCCACAAAGTCACACCAAACAACAAACTTCACACAAGAGATTTCTTGGGAAAGACACATGTGGGTGGCTGCCCTGGCTCTGGCAAGAGGAAGCTGGTAACTGAGCAGGAGGCAGGCTTTCTATAGGATTTGTTGCCAGCTAGGTTTTCCAGGGATTTTCAGACTGGGGATTGGTGAGATTTCAAGGGGAACCCAGGGATTGGTGGGATTTTGTGCTTAGGGACTGGTGGGTTTTGATACGTTTTTAAAAGTGGGCTAGGACTTTCCACCCCACATAGGTGGACTTTAAATTTTAGTCGACTTGCTTCAGCTTCCAAAGTACTGGGACCAAAGACCTATGCCACCATACCTAGCTGTCTTCATCAATACATTTTTTTAATTTAATTTAAAAAGTTTTAAGTGATTGATTGCATTGATTCATTCATTTATGAGTCAGGGTCTCACTAGGTAGCCTTGGATGGCCTGGAGCCCACTATACAGACCAAGATGGCCTCTAACTCACAGAGATACCCTTGCTTCTGCCTCTTGAGTGCTGGACTGAAGGTGTGCACCACCATGTGGTGCTTTAATTTCTAAAGTTTTAAAATTTAAATTATATACCCATATAAACTTCAACATACTATCTAATTTAATCTTTTAATTAATTCCTAATTTCAAGATCCTAGTAATGTTAAAACTTAGAAAAATTAGGGGAAGAGAGATTGATTTACTAACTAAAATTTACAAATAGTTATTAATTTCAGAAAAAAATTCACACTATCTCTTCTTTCCCTTGGTAGATTACCACATCTCTTTTAAATAGACTTAGTCTCAAGGGACACATTGTGTTCTGTATCTCAAGGCTAGTCTAATTTCAGAATTCAAAACCTAAATTGCTCCTTGCAGGTTAATTTCATTATAAACACTTGTTTCTACAGAGTTGCTATTCCTTTTCAACAAGTATTTGCTCAGTTATATAGTTCAAATGAGCTTGGAGGAACCTCTGTGTTTAACTTATTTTTAGTTGAAATGGCTAGCGAGGTAACATTATTCCTATTTTAAGGAACATTTCATTGTTTGTAATGGAAGCTGAGCTACTTGCTTTCTCCTAAACAGAGAGGTTGGCATGTGTGCCTAGCAACACACTTTCTGTTGTGGAAGGTTCCCTAGGTGTGAGACGGGAAGACCAGCAGGAGGAAGAGATTATTTGTTTTTCCTAGTAGGGGACTGAGCCCTGGTTGTTTGAGGAGGGAAAGGCTTTCTAAGAGATAACATTTAGATTAGTACATGCCAGCCTAAACTTTAGGGCTGCTGGAAACTAGGTTCTGGCTTACTGCAAGAGACAGGCTCTTATCTGACTAGGGTATGTTCCCAGATGTTCAGCAGATGACTAAAGTGAAGGAGAACAGTACAGAACCTTCTATGTGTTTACTTATACATAAGAATAATTAGGTTTTATTTACAAGTTAGGCACAGTTAACAACTAATGATAAATAGAACAATTATAACAAGGTATTATAGAAATTCATGAATTATTTCTGGATTTTTTCACTTAATATATTTTGGCTTACAGTTGTCCAGACGTAACTAAAATCACAGAAATTTCTGATAAGTAGGGACAGTTATATTTAGTAGTTTAAGAGATTACAAATTTAGCTCACTTCAAAGCCACAAACACAATCAATAAAGACATGAATAAGTCTAAAAATAAGCTGAAATCTCACTACCATGAATTTGTAATCACTACAAAGAATTCTTCCAAGTTTAGGAAAATGTGTGATATTTTAGCAATAATATAAATACTTCCTGAACTGCATATGCTGGCTTACACCTATAATCCTGAAGTTAAGAGGTGGAAGGGTTTGCCGGGTGGGCAGTAGTAACACAGGCAGTAGTGATCCCAGCACTTGGAAGGCTGAGGCAGACAGATAGATCTCTGAGTTCGAGGCCAGGACAGAGAGAGTTCCAAGACAGCCAGAGCTACACACTGTCTTGAAAAACCAAGAAAAAGAAAAAATGAAAAAAGAAGTGGGAGGCTAGCCCCATGAGTGTGCTCCAGGCCAGCCAGGGCTACAGGGCAAGAGCCTGTCTCAAGAACCAAAGCCTAGCTAGGTATGGCTAGGTGGCATATACCTATAAACTCAGCTCTCAGGAGGCAGAAGATCAGAACTTCTAGATCAGTCTAGGCTCCAGGATGCTTTGTTCAAAGAATAAAACAAACCCAGCCAAACCAAACCAACAACAAACAAACAAATAATCAAATATCCATGAAAAGCCTCAAACCAAAACAAAGCCCAAGAGCCACCCAGTAATTGTTTATTGTGAGAGGTAGAAGTAGTTCCTTTTTTTTTTTTTTTTTTTTTTAAATCTATGTTGGTGAGTTTACAGTGAAGAAAGGACAGGCTGGGCATGGGGCCCAAGCCTTGAATTCCAGCACTCACGAGGCAGAGACAGATGGAACTCTGTGAGTCCTAAGCTAGCCTGGACTACAGAGGAAGTTCCAGGATAGCCAAGGCTACACAATAGGGAGACCCTGTTTCAAAAACAAAACAAAAAAAGAAAGGACAGAACAACAAATTCTCTGCTTTCACAGTCAAAGCAGGAAGCAGGAGAGTGGGAGCATTATCTGGTGTTGATTTGAGGACAGTTTTAATGTGAAAATTAGTATATAAACTTAATATTACATCCCCAGAGTTTGGCTAAACCGAATTCTGTTGAAGATGTACACACACACACACACCTCAGGGTACTGGGGAGGGGTGGGATGCAAAACAGATACAAGAGTAGAGGAAGGGCCTCAAGCTTAAGATCCCCCTAACACACCTCTCCCTCTCTCTCTCTCTCTCTCTCTCTCTCTCTCTCTCTCTCTCTCTCAGCTGGGGAGAGGTAGTATGTAAGTTAAAAAGACACACACACACACACACACGCGCGCGCGCGCGCGCGCGCGCGGCTGGGGAGAGATAGCATGTAAGTAAAAAAGATGCTAGAGTAGAGGAAAGGTCCAGACCTGAGAAAGTGACAAGCTCAGGAGCGAGCTTACGGACACTGCCTGACCTCTTGCCTGCCGGGACCCAAAGCACTGTGGCCACAGGCCTGGCGGGTGGCCGGGGAGGAGGTGGGACAAGTTTCTCCACTCCGGGCGCGACAGCACTCGGGACACGGGCGGGGCGCGTCGCCTGCTCCAGGCAGGGCGTTGGGGCTGGTGACTCAGAGCTTTCCTCCGGACCCCGCCCTCAGACGGCCACGCCCCATCTCGTTAGCCACGCCCCACTCCGTTGGGCCCACCCCGTGAGGAGGAGCCTCGTCTTCATCTCCGCCCCTGTCTCGGGGCGGGCCGGAGTCTGAGGAAGAGGAAGGGGACGAGGACAACGAGCGACGAGCGGCGGAGGACGCGGAGGAGGAAGGGGAGGCCGACCAACAAGATGGCCCCTGCTGCAGGAGCAGCCTCAGCAGCAGCAGGTGGGGGGCTGGAGGCGGCGCTGGCGGTGGCGGCTACGGCCGTGGTCCGGCGGCCTGGGACAGAGTCAGAGTCGATGGTGGCAGCGGCGGCGACGGCGGCTGCCGCGACGGTGGCGACGGCCGCAGGGACTCGGAGCTGAGAGGAGCTGCTGCTCGGACCAGCGCGGTGAGCAAGTGGCGGACGGTAGTGTAGGGAGTGGGGCGGCCGCGGCCGAGAGAACAATAGGCAGCGGCTGCGGGGATGGGGCTGTCCTCACCCGCCCTGTGCTCGGGACCGGCCCCAGGGCTTGTCAGTGGCCGGCGTCCTTTAGGCCTCAGGCCTCCGCGTGCCTCCCGGAGGGCCTGCCGGGGTAGGTAGGCCGATGGGCGGTACGGACGCCGCCCTGGACGCGGGGAAGGCTGGGGAGGCTGGGGCGGGAGGAGGGGGGGTTCGAGGCTGGCCGGTTCCCCGGTCCCTCGGAGGACAGCGGGCGGGCGGAGAGTTTGCTCGCAGGAAATGTTGTTTGGACCCCTGTCTATGCGGTGGGGGAGGGAGTAGGCGCCTGTAAACAGCCGCCGCTCCTGCTTAGCTGCCAGGCGTGGCTGCTCCCTCCCCAGCCCCCTTCCTCCCTTGGCCAAGTGGGTTTGAGGGTGTCGGTTTCCCTGGAGTTTCTGAAGATAAACCCTATTGGCCAAGGCGAAACCATGTGCAGGTGCCTTTTTCAAGACTTAAGTGTACAACAAGAAAAACACACAAAATGTGGTTGTTGGTGAAGGATGGAGTAAGGGGTGGACCTTTCCTAACATCATTCTAAACATCAGGTCTCTGTAAACACTACTGTACTCACATCCCTGGTCAGAGCGAGCGAGCTGAAACAAGGGCTCTTTTGAAGCAGCAATAATGTAACTCTTGACATCCCAGAATAGTCTGTGAAACTGGAAACAAAGCCACTTACTGGCAACACGGAGACAGATTGTTAAGGTTTGAGCAGAACTTTTCCAACTAGCCGTTTTGAATTGTGTACAACAGAGGAAATATCGTCAACCTCGTTGGTAAAGTGTGTATCTTCTGGTAGCTCTTACTCAGGAGAGAGAAGTGGTTCATCTGTCCCCTAAGGATTTCTTGTGTCTGTCTCATGTTCTAATTTATTTATTTATATATGTATTGCCAATTTGTCCTAAAACTGGACAAGATCCTTTTTCTCTGTTTGAAATTTCATATTTAAAACCTATTTTCTAAGATCTCAGACACTTTTAGCCTGGCGTTATGCTGGCTTGTGAATCCTAGCGCTCAGAAGGCTGAGACAGAGGATCCTGATTTCAAGACTAGTATCAAAACACTAAATCAACCAACGAAACACCAGACAATAGAAACTTTTACTGATAGTTTTCAAAAAAAAAAAAAAAACACACAGTTGTGGTTCCGTTTTAAGTGGCTAGACTTAGGGTGAGGCACCTCTTTTTATATTAGTATGTTATATTGCAATAATATCTTTAATCTTAAAAGCTAACTATTTCTCTTAAATGTAATTTTTCAAGGCATTTACCATGTACATTTTCAAATGGCGAGAGAAGAGGTAAATTTTATTCCAGTTTCTACCTGTGTATGCAGAAAATTGTACCAAAAAGCTTGAAAGCATTCAAGAAGCTGCTCAATATTCACTTGCAGGATCTACCTAGGGGCTTTGTGTTTCTCCCTTTCCTTTTATTGTTTTGGAGACATGGTCTTGGTGTTGCCCAGGTTGGGCAGGAATTAATAGTCTTCCTGTCTTAGCATCCTGAATGTTGGGCTGAGTTAATATTCTTAAAAGGAGGGTTGAGTTGTACAAAAAAGATATTGGTTGATAGCTTTTACCAATTTCTAGGGTAACGTCCTAATTAAAATTTACCTCTGATTGTAAAAGTATTGTTAGGTAATAGGAAATTTAATTAGCAGTACTAGTTTCTAGTTCTATTGAGGAGTTGATAGTGAATAATTATATAAAAAGTAAATTGAGCAATTTTGTTTAGCATTTGGAGTACAGTAGTATAATAGATTAATATCTGTAAACTTATTTTATGCCTAGCATAATATTGTCATGGATGCTTTGATCTTTTGAATCATGGAGAAACAATTTTTATAGTATATGGCTCCTGCCTATGTGACTTTGGGGGAGGGGAGATAGCCAAGAATTTCAGAACACTTTGTTTTTGAAGAACTCTGATTGGTAGGTTTTCTTTTCATAGTAAATTTTATTAGACACAAAGTATCATGTGTATTGTAATGATACTTAAATTTATTTGTGGCCCTAAACATATTAGAAAAATTACGTAATACTAATTTATGGGTTTGTAAATTTTAAGTTAGGAAAAAACTCCTCATTGTTACATCAGTGACTTGTTAATCTCATTTGATGCAATTTTTCTGAAAACAAAAGCCTTCAACTAAGAAATCAGGGAGAAATGACGTGGTCAGTGGTGTAAGAGTACTTGCTAAGTAGATGTAAGGACTTCAGTTCAAATTCCCAGCACTCGTATAAAAAACAGGGGGTGTGGCTGTGCCTGCCTGTGATCTCAGGGTTGTGGTGGGGAAGAGACAGGAGAATCACTGGAGTTTGCCTAGCTCCAGGTTTCAGTAAGAGGCACTGTCTCAAATGAAGAAAGCAGAGAGTGATAGCACAGGACATCCAGAGACCTGTGGCTTCCCAGTGAGCACATGTATGTGTGTATCTGCACACACATACACTGCACCCATGCACACTCACATGCACGCACACGTACATTAACTACACACACTAAAATCTTTTGGGGGGTAGAGGGGTCGTCTGAGATAGGGACTCTGTGTAGTCGTGGTTGTTCTGGAACTTATTCTGTAGACCAGGCTGGCTTCTGCCTCCTGATTGCTGGAATTAAAGGCTTGAGTCACCCAGCCCAACCTTCAGAGTTGCATTTTCTTAATAATATTAAGAGTTAAAGTATGGGTTGGAGAGATAGCTTAGCAGTTAAGAATGCTGTCTGCTCTTCAAGAGGTCCTGAGTTCAATTCCCAGCAACCACATGGTGGCTTGCAACCATCTACAATGGGATTTGATGTTCTTTTCTGGCATGCAGATAGATCATATACACATAAAATAAATGAGTTTTAAAATGCTTTTAGTAACTGAAATTACTAAAAAAAAAAAAAAAAAAAAAAAGCTAAAATATGTTTGATCCCTATGAAGAGATTGAAAAGAGAACTATTGTATACCATTAAAAAAAATTACAGGGTTAGTAAGTATATGGCTCTGGTAAAGTGCTTGCGTAGCATTCATGAGAGCCTGGGTTCTATCCCTACCACATAAACCATTATCAACAGCAACAACAAAACCCAAAGCTGTGGATAGTGGTTCTTAGCACTGTGGAGGAGAAGCAGGAGGATCACTGCAAATCTGAGGCTAATTTGGGAGTAAGTTCCAGATAAGTCTGGACTAGAATGAGGCCCCGCCTCAAGGAAACAAAAAAGTGTGTGTGTGTGTATGTGTGTGTGTGATGTTTGAAAGCATATTTACTAAAACCATTCATCTAGTCCTTCTACTTATGTTGCGTTAGTGGTTGCATTGTTATCCTTCACATATACAGAATCTGGGGTTAGAAGCAGCTAAGTAAATAGCAAAAAGTCACATACTTAATAGGTAAGAGTGTACTCAAACCTAAGTCTTCTGACATAAAAGTAGCTGCTTTCCAGCCACTATGTGTGTCATTATTAAACCTAGATGCATCTTCTGTCTTGACAGATTTCTTTTCCCACTGTGAATGTTTTATAGCATTGTACTTGACCCCTAACTTTCTGTTACTTGTACATTGCCAAATATTTATATGATCAAGAAAGATATAAATTTGAATCCTTAAAGAAATGCTTATTTTTTTAAGCAGGTACAAATGCTATAAAATATGAACATTCATATTTTTTGTCTTCAGTTTTTTATTTTATGTATATCAGTGTGTGTATGTACACCATTCTGGCTCTTGGAGAAGTCAGAAAAAGATATCAGAACCTCTGGATGGTGTGAGCCACCATAAGGGTACTGGGAACCAGACTTAATGTTCTCTGTAAGAGCAACAGGTGTTCTTAACCTCTGGGCCATCTCCTCAACCCCTAGAAATTCATATTTTTAGCAAGACAGATTTTTGGCATTGCTACAGTTTGCTATATAATTACTAAATTGTACCTTTGAATTACTTGATGAAAAATTAAAAATACTTTTAATACTATTTAATGCTGTTAATGCTAGGTCATCTGATACTTGAGCTTCTTCATTGATAAGTCTCCCCACCCCCTTTATGCTATAGATAATTTAGAACTCTGTGATGTCTTCAAGAATTTAGGGGCTTAAAATGGAATTTGATGGGATCTAATTAGTTTATTTTTCATATATCTATAAATTGGTCAGTCTCTCACAAACAGAAGACTAAACTGTTAAGTGATCTCTGTTTGGTGACTGTCTCAGTTCAGGATGTTCCTTGGCAGGATTTTCTGACCTGGTTTAGCTTTGGCTCTGACTATATTTATGCTCAGTGGTTAGGTATTCTTCAGGATTGAGTTCAGAAAGACTTCTCAGATTGGCCTATACCAGAAGAATCGAATTTTAAAATCAGTGTGCTTCCTAAGATGTAGTTTAATACCTGCTGGTTAAGGCTGGAATCTCTTAAGTTCTCTTTAGAGGTTAGAGTATAAGAATAGTTCTTCCTGTCTCGTGTCACCAGCACATGTATGTGCCACATGCTACTGTGTCCTCAGCTTCTAGGGATCTGAACTCAGGTTCTCATGCTTGCATTACGCTGAATCATTTACTCAAGCCCCTAGTCTGTCTGTCAGTCAGTCGGTCTGCCTGCCTTCCTACCTACCCTTTTAAAAGATAAAGTTTCTCTCTGTGTGCCTCTGTCTCTCTTCCTCTCGTGTGTGTGTGTGTGTGTGTGTGTGTGTGTGTGTGTGTGTGTGTGTGTAAAAATGCAGGTGCAGAGTTCAGAAGAGGGTGTCAGATCCTCTGGAGTTGGAGTTGCCCAGTGTGGATGGGTACTGGTAACAACTCAGATCATCTGGAAGAACAACAAGCTGAGCTATCTCTGCAGTCCCTTCCATTGTTTCCTGATGCGTACAGGAATCTTGAGATGTGAACAGAGGAGCCAGACCTGGTGGTATAGTCATAATCCCAGCACTGGAGAACACGAGTGAGAAGGATGACAAGTTTGAGGTCAGTTTAGGGTATATAGAGAGTGCTAGGCCAGTTCGGACCAAAGGACTTACTGAGCTTTGAAAAATGTCTTATTCATAATTATGTAAAATTTGGCTACTTTTTGTGTAGTTCTAAGGTAGAAAAAAGTTGTAAATTAAAAGTGAGAATAGAAGAACTATAAATAAGATATTTAGCCAGGCAGTGGTGGTGCACGCCTTTAATCCCAGCACTTGGGAGGCAGAGGCAGGCGGATTTCTGAGTTTGAGGCCAGCCTGGTCTACAGAGTGAGTTCCAGGACAGCCAGGGCTATACAGAGAAACCATGCCTCGAAAAACCAAAAAAAAAAAAAAAAGATACTTATCAAGGAGAGTAAAATAAATTACCCCCCAACAATCACACATGTCATCCTAGAGCAGCAGCTAACTGCCTAGTACCTATAGACTCTTAAGAGTATCAGTAAATATTATATATCAGTCCTGATGATAAATTCACTGGAAATTTTAAAATAATTTGTAATTTTGAAAAATCATAAAAAATCATAGAAATGAATAGTAGAGCAGAGAATAGTAGCTGGTTTTCTTTTTGTTTTGTTTTGTTTGAGATAGTCTCCTGTAGTCAAGGCTGACTTCAAACTCTGCTTCTTATCCTCCTACCTTCACCTGATCCTTCTGCCTCCACCTCCCAAGTCCTGGGATTGCAGGTGTGCTCTACCACACCTAGTTTTGTGCTAGTTCTCAAGGGTAGTCTCAGGCTTTATGCATGCTAGGCAGGCACGCTACCATCTCAGCCATGTCCCCAGCATAAGTAGACAGGAACTGTGAGAACATAAACTTTCAAGTAAAAAGTATCCAAGTATTCTTTTTTTTCTTTTTTCAATTATTTTTCACTGTTTTATGTATGTGTGTGTGCCTGAGTGTGTGAATGGAAACTACGTGGGTACAAGTGCCCATGGAGTCCACAAGAAGCCATGGGATCCCCTGGAGCTGAAGGTAATGAAAACTGGGGTGTGGGTGGGTTTTCTGCAAGAGAAGCAAACACTCTTAACCCCTGAGCCATCTCTCTAGCTCCAATGCTCATCCTTTAACTTACATTTTATCATTCCTCATCCTCAAGCAGAAATGGCAATACAGTTTTTAAGATGATTTAGAAGTTTAGATGACATAAGTATATCTTTAGAACATGCCTGATACCAAACCCCACTGTGTAATGTCATGCTCCCCTCATCATTCTGACAGCAGGGTAATTTTAGATACATTCATCTAGACTATTTGAGAAAGTTTTTTAAACATTAGCATTCAACTGCATTTAAAAATCAAGGGGCTGGAGAGATGGCTCAATGAGTGGTTAAGAGTACTGGGAGGCAGGGGCAGGCAGATCTGGGTGAGGCCAGCCTGGTGAAATAGCATGAGGCACTACTTAGGCCCTGGCTCAAAAATCAACCAAATAAAATGGATACTACTCTTGCAAAGGACATGAGTTCTCTATCACCCATATTGAGTGACTTACAACTTCCTGTAAACTCCAGGGGATCTGACACCCTCTTCTGATCTCCACAGGCCCTGCACTCATATGTATATACTCACACATGTACCTATGTACACAGTCTTTAAAAATTAAAATTTAAAAACACTTTGTATAGTTTTGGATTAATTGTGTGAGTGATGGTCAGAAATTGGTCAGAAATGAAGTAATTTTTAATATTGCATTGTCATTTTTTATTTTCAGGTGTTTTTTTTTTGTTGTTTTTTTGTTGTTGCTTGGTTGGTTGGTTTGTCTTTCGTTTGCTTTTGTTTTGAGATAGGGTTTCTCTGTGTAGCCTTGGTGGTTCTGGCATTCACTCTGTAGACTAGGCTGGCCTTGAACTTACAGAGTTCCACCTGCCTCTGCCTCCTGAGTGCTGGGATTAAAGGCGTTGAGCCATCACTCTGATGATGTTTGTTTGTTTGTTTATTTTTAATGTGTAAGAACTACTTGCTTAGTACCTAGGAGACTAGTAAGAGGATGTCAGGTACTTTGGAGCTAGAGTTATAGAAGGTTGTAACATCTCTCCAGCTCCCAGTCTTTGAGTTTTAGTTTGGAACTTGTTGTTTGCTATCAGCTGTTAGCTATATGAAGTTTGGGGGTGCTCATGAAAGGTCTGTGATGTCTGTGATGTATGTACCCTACAGAGTGTGTAGCAGAAGAGGTTATTGGGTGCTTTTTGATGTTCTTGAGAAAGTCTCTCAGTGAACCCAACTGGCTGCTTTGTACTGGTTAGCAGGCCAACAAGTAGGCTCCTAAGAGCCTCAGTTTGTACCTAGGAATGCTGGGCTTATAGATGGGTGCAGGCAATGCTCAGTTTTTTGGTTTTTTTTTTTAATGTTGGAACTGGGGATTTAAACTCAAGTCCTCAGTGTCACAGCAAAATGTTCATTCATGCCCACTAAACCATCTCTCCTGCACCTTGAATTTAAGCTTTTAAATTAATTTTTTTGAGACAGGGTCTCACTGTGTAGACCTGGCTGTCCTAGGACTCAGTATGTAGTCCGGGCTGGCCTTGGACTCAGAGAGATCCACCTGCTTCTGCCTGCCTACTGCTGGAATAAAGGTGTGTGTCACTATACCTGGTAATAGATCTTATTTTATTTTTTAAAGATTTATTTTATTTATATGAGCACACTGTAGCTGTCTTCAGACACACCAGAAGAGTGCAACAGATCCTATTACAGATGGTTGTGAGCCACCATGTGGTTGCTGGGAATTGTACTCAGGACCTTTGGAAGAGCAGTCAGTGCTCTTAACCGCTGAGCCATCTCTCTAGCCCCATAGATTTTATTTTTAAAAAATATTTTACACATTTATTTAATTTAAGTTTTGGTTAAATAAAATTTAAAATTTAGTTCCTTGGGGTTGGAGAGATGGATCAGTGGTTAAGAGTGCCAACTGCTCTTCCGAAGGTTATGAGTTCAAATCCCACATGATGGCTCACAACCATCTGTAATGAGATCTGATGCCCTCTTCTGTGGTGTCTGAAGACAGCTACAGTGTACGCATATAATACATAAATAAATCTTTCAAAAAATAAAATAAAATTTAGTTCTTCAATTGCACCAGCATATTTCAGAGTACTAGTAGCCACAGCTAGCTAGCTAGCACGTGTCTTTAGTCCCAGCACTCCAGAGCCTATGTTACAGTAGATATGTGAGTTCAAGACTAGTCTATATGGAAAGTTCAGGCCAACTAGGACCACATAGTGAGATGCTGTCTCCAAAACTAAAAGGTTAAGGGTTCTTAAGAGTATTTTAGAAAATGCCATTTCATTTTGTAGGTCTCCTATTGATAAAAGTCTGCTCACGGGGGCTAGAGAGATGGCTCAATGGTTAAAAATAAGTACTGCTTTTTCAGAGGACCCCAATTGGATCCCAGGACCCAGGTTGGTGCTCATACCTGCCTGTAACTACAGTACCTGAGGGTCTGATACACCTTCTAGCCTCCTTGAGCACCCACACACAGGTGTGACACACACAGACAGTTTTTAAAAATAAAAATGAATCTTTTAGAAAAAAAGCAGCTTGCTCATAAGAGCACTAAAAAACTTTACAAATCACTTTCTACCAGTAGAAGTAAAATTTGATACATTTTTGTATATGAAAGTCAATATGCAGTGTTTAAATCTTCTTAAATACATATAAGAACAACTTTCAATGTCAGAGAACCTAGAATAGGTAATCCTTTGTGTTCATGTATGCATATATATATATACACACATATATATGTATATACGGATATATATGTGTGTATATATATGCACACACATGCATATACATTTATTTAATTTTAAACTTTATTATAGTAGCAAATTAAAAAAAAAAATCACACACCAAAATTAACCATACCCAAAGACTATAAAACTCTGAATTTCTACACAGAGTGGCCATTTAGAAAGGAAACTGGAGCTTCACATTGGATTTTATTCTTTAGTGAATATATTTTATGTGCTTATCCATCAGCAAAATAAACAAAATCCATGACAGAACTAGAAAAAAACAATTAGATTCATATCTTCTTAAATAATTCATGTTCATTACCTGCATTAATCCTTCCTCATTACTTAATATTTAGCTTTTCTTGTTCTCTTTTATACATGTTGTACTGTACTCACATGTATATTTATTTACATATATTATTAGGCAGATTCTACATGAGGGAGAACATGAGTTATTTTTCTTTCTGAGATTATGTGGTCTTGTTTAATATTAAATATCCTAAGTCTATCCGTTTTCCCTCAGTTTTGGGAGGGTTGAGACAGGATTTCTCAGTATAACCCTGGCTGTCATGGAACTCACTCTGTAGACCAGGCTGGCCTCAGACTCACCAGAGACCTACCTATCTCTCTGCCCTCCAAGTGCTGAGATTAAAGGTGTGCTTCACTGTCTGGCTTTTCCTGAAAATTTTGTGATTACATTTTTCTTTAGAGCTGAATGGTATTCCACTATACATTTATATCAAATTTGTATTGTCCGTTCATGTGTTGATAGGCAACTAGGTTCATTCCAATTCTTTACTTAGTAAATAAAGTAATACACATGGGGACGCAGATATTTCTATGGTAGAATATGGAGTTTTCTGCGTATGTGCCCAAGAGTGAAATAGCAAGGTCATATGGTAGTTCTATTTTTAATTATTTGAGAAATTTCCAAGCTAATTTCCACAATGGCTGTACTAATATGTACTTCCACCAACAGTGAATAATCAACCCTTTCTTACCACATCCTCTCCAACATACATCAAATGTATTGGTGACAGCCATTCTGATTGAGGTGGAGTCGTATATTAAAATAGTTATAATTTCCTTTTCCCTGATGGCTAGGGATTTTGAACATTTTTAAAAATAGTTATTGGCTATTTGTATTTCTTTTTTTCTTAAAATGTCTATCCAGTTTATTTGCCCCGGTGTTGGTTGGCAACTTTGTTACGTTGGTATTTAATTTCTGCAATTCTTTGTAAATGCTGCATATTTAGTCCCTTGTCTAAAGTGTAGCTGGTAAAGATTTTCTCCCATAGGCTGGTTTGCTCTGCCAATTGTTCCCTTTTCTGAATAGAAACTTTGTTTTTGAGAAGGCTTCTCAACAGAGCCATGCTCTTCTGGAGCTGGATCTGTAGACCAAGGCTCAGTGATCCTCCTGCCTCTGCCTCTCGAGTGCTGGAATTAAAGGTGTGTACCAGGATGCCTGGCAAATTTGAGTTGGAAGGTGAAAGATGGGAATCTAATTTCATTCTTCTGAAGTCAGAAAATCCAGTTTTGCTAGCACCTTTTGTTGAACAGGCTATCTTTTCCAGTGTATGTTTTTTCCTTTTTTGTCAAAAATTAAGTGGGCATAGCTTTGTTGTTTTATTTCAGGGTAGTCTGTCGTATTCTGTTAATCTTCCTGTTTTTACACCCTCGCTAGGCTGTCTTTATGACTGACTACAGCCCTGTAAGCATAATTTGAGGTTGAGTGTCATAATGCCTCTAGCATTCTTGTTCTTTGGATATTCAGGATCTTTTATGGTTCTGTATGTATTCTTGTATTGTTTTTTGCTAAACTTGTGGAATATATCAGAATTTTGGTAGGTGTTGCATTAACTCTAATTTAGGTAGTACAGCCTTTCTACAGTATTAATTCTGCCAAAGCAAGAGCATGTAATGTCTTTCTGTTGTCTGGTATCTTCTGTAATTTTTTCTCTCAGTGTCTTGAAGTTTGTTTTGAGGGTCTTTCACTTCTTTGGTTAGCTATATTCCTAAATACTTAAATTTGTCATGTGTGTTTGCATGTGTATCATGGAGCATTCAGGAAGGTCATAGGACAGCTTGGATAGTTGGTTCTCTCTTTCCTGTGGGTTCCAGGTTGAACTTGGGTTGTCAAATTTGAAGACAAGTACTTTTAATTTGATGAGCCATTTTGCTGGCTCTGGGATCATTTTGGAACTCAGGTTGGACAGAGGTAGGAGGATGACAAGTTTGAGGCCAATACAATCTAATCTACAAAGCAAGTACCAGGCTACTTTCGACTACACAGTGAGACTGTCTCAAAAAACAAGGTTGCAGCCAGAACATTATTGGCAGTTAAGAGAACTGGCTATTCTAGAATACCTGGGTTCAATTCCCAGCATCCACTTGGAGGCTCACAACCATCTGTAACTCTAGTTTCAGGATCTCACACTTTCTTTTGGCCTCTTTGGTTCTAGGCACACACACAATACACATAGGTACATGCAGGCAAAACCTTCTTACATATAAAAATAACTAAATCCAATCTTGATGAGTGGCTACCTTGCCCACCATCCTCCTACAGCCATGTGGGAGACCACAGCTGGGCTGCATCTGTGAGTTACACAATTTTTGAAGGGGACAATGTTGGAGATTCTGTCCATGGGAAGCCCTCAGTGGTGGGCAGATTTTTCACATGGCTTGAACATATTTATCAGTCCTGGTTGGACAGTTCTACCCTTTACACAACTATCTGGTGGGTTGTGACACTAAGCCTGAGCCTGAGTTTTGTCTATAGGATTGGTACTTTATGACCTATGCCTTGGGAACTTACTACCTAAGCCTTTTATAACATGCTTTTCCTGCTAAGTGTATCCTTCCTTGATGGAGACTCAGATAACAGCCTTCCATTACCAACCAAACAATGAGGAGTCTAGTCCCTTTATTTGAAAGCTTCCAGAATTAAAATTTTGCTGTGCAGCTACAAAAGGCCTTCTTGTGGCTATGGTCTGTACCTTCTTTTAACGTCCTAGTGTTCATCGTGCTTTTCTGTAGCACAATGAAGAGGCAGATGAGACACATGACTGTCACAGAAAGAGGAGATACAAAGGGAAGGATTTCCTCCACTACCTAGAAGCTGGACTGAGTTGGTCACACATATTTAAGAACAGTTTTGAGCCATTGTAACAGTGCCTTTTTAACACAAAGTAGTTGATTGTGAGGAAGCTGAGTTTTATTTTTAAGTGAAGCCTCTATGATTTGTATCTGAAATACCAGATTCTTTAAGAAACTGGTATTTAAGCCAAGTTGCATTGATTTCTTTTTTAGTGATGTACAGATGTTTGAAACAGACAGAACTGTACTGACCATAGGCTTGGGAGGCCAAGCAGGTGGCAGCCCAAGAGAGCAGGAGGGAGGATGGGATGTAGCCCTGGGGAGCTTGGGGGACATGCCAGCCTGCTTCCTGCGTGTGAAAAATAATGTAATGCTTTGAGGGTGATTCTCACATAGCTCTGTGGGGTTCTCATGCCAGTTTCTGAATTTCATCTCACTAGAAATGTTCTTCAAGTTGGCATCTATCATAATGACTCAAAACTTTGTTCTTAACTATGATTGCTTTTGAGGGCCTGGAATTATAAATATATATTATATTTTAATTGTTTGAAATTTTTCCTTTTTCTTAAGGTTGAAAACGGGGCAATTAATTAATAGATTACTGAAATTAATGTATCAGTTCCTGGGGCATGTCTAGGCATTCAAGCTTTTGGGTTTTTTATGACTAAGAGTATCAGTCAAAAAGTAGTATGAACCTGGACCTCTAGGAGCGCCCAGAAACTGAGCTACCAACCAAAGAACACACAGGGACTGGAATGAGGCCCCAGCACATATGCAGCATATGTGCAGCTCAGTGTCCATATGGGTCCCCCAACCACTGCAGCAGAGCCACTCCCTAAAGCTGTACCCTGACTGTGGTATCCTATACGGTCCCCACAGGGCTGCTTTGTCTGGCCTCAGTGGGAGAGGATGTGTCTAATCTGGCAGAGACTTGATGTGCCAAGGTTGGGATATATGGGGGTGAAGAGGAACCACCTCAGAGGAGGAGGGGAGGAGGACTGAGAGGAGGGTCTCGATGAGGGGGACGTTGGCAGGGGGGCAGCACTTAGGGTTTAATTAATTAAAAAAAAGAAGTAGTTATGAGAAAGGATGTTGATATAAAAGATAAAGCCTCTCCTCCTGTCTAACAGTGATACCATAGCACACACCAGATTGTGTACACTAATAACCTGGCCAGTGTCATCAGCAAAGAAGGAATTTTTTGTTCAAAAAAAAAAATTTTTTTTAAGGAAAATACATGGCCTGTTATCCCAGCACTTGGGAGGTGGAGGCAGAAGGATCAGGAATTCAAGGTCAGCCAGGGCTTCAAGAGACCCTGTCTCAAAAAGCCAAATAAATAAAAGTATGTATGTTTAATTGCCATGGATCTTTTAAATGTTAAAATGTCACAGCATATTACCTTTGCTCCAGTTTCTTTATCTGTAAAAATAATATAATAATGCTTTTAGGGTCATTTTAAGGATTAAGTTAGATAGTACATGTGTAGTGACTATTTCTGATTGCCAACTTGACTATATCTGGAGTGAATTACAATCCAGAATTAGAAGGCTCACCTGTGATCTAGAACTTGCGTCTGGAAGACACAAGTTTCAGGTGTGGTGGTCCGCACACCTCTAATCTGGGCCACACCTGCTGCTGGAGATCTACATAAGGACATTGGAAGGAGGAAGATTCGATCTTCTTCGCCTTCGAGCCTTGTGGGACTAAGTGACTGCTAGATCCTCGGGTTTTCATTCACAGCTACTGCTGACCATTGTTGGTGAGTTTGACTACAGAATAGTTCAGAAGATGTAATTGGATATCCTAGGAATGGAGTAAAGGACCGCTGTAAGCTACCAAGTTCGTGCTGAGAATTGAATCCAGGTCCTCTGTAAGAGCAACAGGTGTTCTTAGCTGCTTTAGCCCTGAAGGCACTTGATCTTTATCATGTGGCTGAAGGGTCAGTGTCAATACTCCGGTTCTACAGATGTTGTGAGAACATTCCTGCTTTGCCACGTATTCCTTGCCACATCTGTCTCACAAGAAGTAATGAAGCCAATGGGCCATGGACAAAGCCCTGGGAATTGGGCTATATTGAACCAAGACTCTTATAGATGCTACACACATGTTTTACCATTGAGCCATTGCTTCTCTCCCAACTTTTTTGATGTTTGTGTAGGAATAGAAACCCTGACTAAGACATACATGTAATACATTTATTCTTGTTCTTCCTCTTTTTTGTTTGGTGGTGGTGGTTTTTTGTTTTGTTTTCAAGATAGGGTTTCTCTGTGTAGTCCTGGATGTCCTGAACTCAATCTGTAGACCAGGCTGGCCTCAAACTTAGAGATCTGCCTGCCTCTGCCTCCTGAGTATTGGGATTAAAGATGTGCGCCACCCCCCAGCCTTAGAATTACTCTTTACATAGAAAATGTACTCATCTGTCTTCTGTTACAGTTTCAAAACACGGTCTCTTGTAGCTCAGGTTGGCCTGGAATTCACTATAGAGCTACTACATTATAAGTGCTTGAATTATAGGCAAGTGTCACCATTCCTGTTGAAGAGCCTCTATATTTATCAAATTTAAGTTTAGTAGTGGTGATTACATAGTATAAGTAAAACAGGGTGTTAGATGCTGCAGCTGGTGGAGTGTGGTGGCTTGTGTGAAGTGGGGTAGTAGTGAGGAGGGCATGGGGGTGAGGAGGAGATGGGGGTGAGGAGGGGATGGGGGTGAGGAGGGCATGGAGGGGAGGAGGGCATGAAGGGGAGGAGGGGATGGAGGTGAGGAGGGGATGGGGGTGAGGAGGGGATGGGGGTGAAGAGGGCATGAAGATGAGGGGATGGGGGTGAGGAGGGTATGGAGGGGAGGAGGGGATGGGGGTGAGGAGGGAATAGGGGGGAGGAGGGGATGGGGGGGAGGAGGGGATGGGGGTGAGGAGGGGGTGGGGGGAGGAAGGGAAGAGGGGATGGGGGGAGGAGGGGATGGGGGGGAGGAGGGGAAGGGGGGTTGGGGGGGAGGAGGGGATGGAGGGGAGGATACTTATTTTCTGTTATATTTCAGAGGATGTTGGGGATTGAACCTAGGGTATCATGTGTGTGAGTGGTTTTCTATTAGGCTGTACTTACAGTCACTAGGGTATTGGGTGTTGTTTTGTTTTTTAAGGGTTTTATTTTCCTGATAGTACAAAAACAAGAAATTGGAAATTTGCCCTGGCTTGGAGATCCTCCTGTCTACTTTTGAGTGCTGAGATTGAAGGTGTGTTCCACCATACCCAGCCCAGAATGAATTTAGAGATTTTCTTTTGTCTGTCTGTCTGTCTGTGACAGGGTTTCTGTGTAGCCCTGGCTGTTCTAGAACTCACTCTGTAGACCAGGCTGGCCTCAAACTCAGAAATCCGCCTGCCTCTGCCTCCGGAGTGCTGGGATTAAAGGCGTGCGCCACCACTGCCCTGCCAGGCTGGTTTCACACTCAGAAAAGGCTTGCATCTCCACCTCCCAGCTTGATTTTGGTATTTACTTTTCAGATTGTTCATTGTTGTTGTATAGAAGCAAATTCTTTTTGAGTATTGATCTTGTACTTTGCACTCCATCAACTTTTTGGTTCTTTGGAGAAGATAATGACATCTGAGCAGACAGCTTTAGTTCTCTGTTCCTTTTCAGTGCCTTTTATTTCTTTTTATAGTTCTAAAGTTTTAAAAGTACATTGTGAAGCAATGGTGCAGAAAGGCATCCTTACCTGGTTCTTTTTCCCCCCCTGTGTGATTCTGTTTTTTGGGGTTTTTTTTGTATTGTTCCTATAATACACTTTGATTCTACTCACCCCCACCCATTACCGTTTCTTCTCCCCAACTACTGGTAGTTTCTCCCTCCCTGGAAACCTTAGGAATTATCTAGGAGACCATTTGACCCTGCTTGGATGGTGTCTGATTTCTTTTTTTTTGTTGTTCATTTTTGCTAACTCTTTGGGCCTTACTTAGGTGGGAGGTTTCTACCTTTATCATGCTTGGACTCACATTTATTTAGGAATTCAAAATAGCTTCTGCCTGAACAAAGACTTGAACCTTGGACCCTCAGATTAAAAGCCTGATGCTCTACCAACTGAGCTATCCATACCCATCCTTACCTGGTTCTTAGTCCTTTTTAAAATGTTTATTTACTTTTATGTGTTTGGATGTTTTGCCTGCCTGTATGGCTGTACACCATGTACAAGGTCTCGGATGTTCTAAGACTACAGGTACAGATGGCTGTGTGTCATCATGTGGCTTCTGGGAATTGAACCCAGCTCCTCAGTGCTCTTATCAGCAGCTGAGTCATCTCTCCAGTCCCTGATTCCTAATCTTAAAGGGGATGGATTCTTTACTTTTTCCCTGTTAAGTATAAAGTTGAATGGATTTTTAAAAAATAATAGTAGAGGGAATTCCCTTACTTTGATAAGTTCTTTGGCATGTTTTATTGTAAAAGATCACTGAATTTTGTCAAATATATGTTCTATATTTATTAAAACAATTGTGGATTTATTTGGTTTGGTTTGGTTACTCTGTTGGTATGCTGTGTTATTTGTTGCTCTGTATTTATTTAATAGACGTTGAATTCCAGGTAAATCCAATTTGGGCCTAGTTTATATTTAAAAATATACCTTTCTTGATCCTGTTGTTTTTAAACTTACATATGCATATTCAAAAGGGATACTGGTATATAGGTTTTTTTGTTTTGTTTTATTACTGTTTTCCCTTGTAATTTCTGTGGTTCATTTTGTATCAGGATCATACTGGCCTGAGAAAATAAGCTGGATAGTGAACCTTCTAATTTTTCTTTTTTAAAGTTTGTGAAGAATTAGTGTTCTAAATTTTCTAGAATTTGTCAGTCACTTCATCTGCTCTTGAGGTTTTAACTAGTATATAGTAGATTGTTTCCTCTAGCTGGGGATGACCTGGAACCCGCTATGTGTATGTCCAGGCTGTTCCTGAATTCATGGTGATCTTACTGTCTCACGTGGTTGTTCGCACACCTAGCTGGAGAGTGTTGTGATTGCTGGTTCAGTCTCCAGTTGCTAGAGGTCTTCATATTTCTTCTCTGGTCAATTTCTGTACAGTTAGTAATAATGTTTTCTGTTCCATTTGTGATCTACTAATTTATATACCCTTATAATTTTTCATGGTTAATGTTTCTCTAAAAGTTTTGACAGATTCATATTCTCTCTCTCTCTCTCTCTTTGTTTTTTTTTGAGATTCTCATTTTTTTATTTTGCTTGTTCTTGAGACAAGATGTCACACTGAAGCTCAATCTGGCCTGGAGGCTAGCCTCAGATTTAAAGCGGTTTGGTTTGGTTTTTTAAAAAACTCATCCTTCCAAGTGTTAAAGATTATAGGTCTGAGCCATCCCTTCCACTTTCTTCCCACTCACCCTCCTTATATAAGAGAATTGTTTCACAAGGTCAAGAATGGTGGCCCATCATTAATGGGACATTGTTTCAAAAATAGAAAGATTGGAAATGTAGCTCAGCGGAAGGGCACTTGCCAGGTATGTGCAAGGCTCTGTGTAGAGAAATTTTAATTCAGAACATGGCTGTTCTGACAAGAGATCACATCCAAAGACCTTCTAGGTCTGTGTGATCCACTGGAATATAGACATGACTTTAATCCCAGGAGACGGGGGCAAGCAGATATCTGAGTTCAAGACCAGCCTAGTATAGAGCAAATTTCAAGTAAAGAAAAGTTTGGGTTCGGTGTGGTGGTACACATCTTTAATCTCAAACAATAAAGGTAAAGTTAGCTTGTATGTAGAAGGAAGCATCCATGTATGAAAATGCTAATTGAGTGGCAGACAAAGTGGCAAACCAGAGAAAGAGTTGACAGAATAGGATATGTCCATATGAGCAGGAGAATGAAGAGGAGAAGGAGATAGTTTTACCAGGAGAGTTTTACAGAGACAAGTTGAAGAGAACAAGCTAGACACAGGTAAAGACAGAACAAGCAGGAATATTAGAACAGATTGCTAGAGTAAGTCTGAGGTCAAGCAGAACAATTCAGAGAAGCCGAGAGAAATCAGATTGAATCAATCAGCTTGGAGAGGAGTTTGAGCCAGAACAGCTTTGTTGGACCAGCCAGTCAGAGTTCAGAAAGAACTAGGAAGAGATGAGCTTATTCAGCAGCAAGTCTTAGGGGCTGAAAACGTTCTAGGCCTAGATAATTGTACAGAGGTAGAAGCTTCCAGGAGTAGGCCAGGTTAGCAGACTGAGGCAGTAAGCCTCAGAGACGACAATTACAACAGGTGAATAAAAGTTATTTTTACATCTCTGTATTCAATATCCAGTACTAAAAAAAGGGAGGAAGGAAAGGGGCAAGATACAGTAGTTCTTGTCTTAATGTTGCCATCAGGAGATACGAGGAAAAAGTAATCAAAGATGATTCTTCATGCTTCTGTCACAAGTAGTCTGCATGCTGTAGACAACAAAAGCAGGAGGTAGCTGGGCAGTGGTGGCACATTTAGTCCCAGCACTAGGGAGGCAGAAGTAGGCATATCCCTGAGTTCAGGCCAAGCGTAGTCTACAGAGAGAGTTCCAGGGCAACCCAGAGAAACCTTGTCTCAGAAAACAAAACCAAGACAAAATAACAGTAACAAAAAAACCCAAACACAAAAAAAGGAAGGAGGGAGGTGATTTTAGGCATAGGAAGGTTGAGACCCTAGCTGGACCTTGTACACACACACACACACACACACACACACACACACACACACGAGATATCTGCACTTGAAATGCTATTTTCAAAGTAAGCTGGACCTAGTTGGTAGTAGAAAGCATAAAAATAGACCAAACCACTGTAGAAAAGAGAATTGAAGAATTTCTGAGGAATCACCAACAATCAATCCAATGAGGACAAGAAGTGCAGAGTCAAGCGTGGAGTGGTTTGACATTTAGTAACTACTTGGACAGGATTTTGAATAAAAGCCAGAAATGGGCAGAATTTGTAGAAGAATAGAAAGAGTTAAAATAAGAATTGAGTAGTAATCATTGAATTTCATGAAAAAGTCCTTTCTATGTTAAAGAGTTGTTACAAATTAGTGGCTAAAGTAGGTAGAATGATAGTTTGAACATGGAAAATGAGAAGGCAAATGGGATGGTAGAGCCTAGAAGACTGGCAGATGTATCTCACAGACAGCATCTCACTATGCAGTGCTGGCTTGTCTGGAAGTCAAAGGCAATCTGCCTGTCTCTGTCTTCCCAATGCAGGGATGAAAGGCCTGTGCCCAAGGACATTTTTTTTTCTTTTTTTTAAAATAAGAAACAAAGGTTGGAGTCATTTTCCCCCAGTTCCTCCAGTGTTAACAAGAGAGTTATGTTCATGTATACATACTGTTGAGACAAGAATTAGTAAAGAGGGACAAATTGAAGAAACGCTACAGAATTAAGAACTGTTTATCAGTCTGAAAAATGTACTGTGTGTAATTAGATTTTTTTTTCATTGTGAATATTCATACATTCATAGTTATTATTTGCCAATCAGACTTGTAATTGTGTTTAAAATAACTTTGGGGACTGGATGACAAACTATCAACCTACCATTTTACAGCCAGGCATGATGGCATTATGTCAAAATCTTACCTTAAGCTAAGGAAAGGTGTGAATTTGAGTCTAGCCTGAGCTACATAGTGAGACCCTGCCTAATAAAAAGAAAGTATATTTTTCAGAGAAGGACTGATTTTAAAAGATAACTTGAACTATTAAATAGATCTCCAAGCTTTGTTCACAAAGCTTTTACTTTAGAATAGTATGACTTAGAGAGTTGTGTAGAGAGCTCAGTCTTAGAATAGTTAGCTATTAAAAGTTAACTAGGCAGGTGGGGAGACCAGCCTGGTCTACGAAGTGAGTTCCTGGATAGTCAGGGCTACACAGAAAAACCTTGTCTTGAAAAGCCAAAATAAATAAACAAAGAGTTTATGTTGCTTTGGATAGGACTCAAGTTCAGTTTCTGGCATCTGTGTCTGGCAATTCATGGCCACCTGTGTTCCAGCACACTCTTCTGACCTCAGGGGTCACTAGCAGCTCACATGTCCATATACTAACAGACACACAAGAGATAATTTAAAAATGAATTTCTTTAAAAATTAAAAAGGTGGCAACAGCTATCACAAAGAAAACCAATTTTAAGAATTCATGTTCTATTCAAACACAGTCAAAAAGATTATGTATAAATTAAAATGCATAGTGATTGTGTATTATTAAAATATTACTCATTTTAGTAATTAGTTCTCACTGGCTTAACATTAAATATAGAGAACATAGCTTTTATGTGTTTGTATGTCTAGTATAGGTAAATTGTAATAGAGTATTAACATAGAGAGCTTAAAAAATAAAACAACTTTGCAGTTTTTGATATAAGTATAAATTCCTTTTAAGATGATGCTTTTGAGTCTGGCTGTTTGCTTCTATCACTTCTGTAGTGACTACTGTTATCTTTTTCATAGTAGCACATTTTACATAATGTATTATGACTCAAATCTATAAAATAAATAATCTACAAAGTTAGATGCTGCTGTTGGACACTTTCTTGGGTACCACTCTTCAGTCTCTGGTTAGGTACCTTCCACGGGTTTTCAGTCCTCATCAGTGCGTTTCTTCCTTGTTTGACACTATGTTAGACCTAAAATGGACTCTGCCTCTGAACACAGTGAAAGCAAGCCACTTAGTCAGCTGGAGGCAGACCTCTCTGAGTTCAAGGCTAGTCTAGTTTACATAGGTCAGTGATTCTCAACCTTCCTGATGTTGAAACTCTTTAATACAGTTCCTCATGTTGTGGTGACCCCCAAACATAAAATTATTTCATTATTACTTCATAACTGTAATTTTGCTACTGTTGGGAATCATAATGTAAAAATATGATTTGCAGGATGACTAATATATAACCCCTGTGAGGAGGCCATTTGACACACACCTGCAAAAGAATCACCACTCCTAGGTTGAGAACTGTTGACCTAGGGAGTTCTGGGCTAGCTGAGGCACATGTAGAGACCCTGTCTGCTAAGTTTCTATACTTAAAAAATGTGGGATGAGGGCTGGAGAGATGGCTCAGCAGTTAGGAGTGCTGACTGCTCTTCCAGAGATCCTGAGTTCAATTCCTAGGAACCATATGGTGGCTCAGGACTATCTAAAAAGGGATTGATGCGCTCTTCTGGCATGCAGGTGTACATGAAGACAGCACTCCTACATTAAAAACAAAAATGAAAACCCACTTAAATCAGCCCCTTTAGATTTCCCCCTAAAGCAGATGGATGATAAATGAAGCTCCAGTTTTCAGGCTTTTTACCCTCTAACTCAGTAGCCTTTCTCTTTGTGTATGTCTTAGGGTGTGTGTGTGTGTGTGTGTGTGTGTGTGTGTGTGTGTGTGAATATATCACTAACATATATCTAGTGTGTTGGTGTCTTGTGTGCTGTAAGGTTCGAACTCAATCCAAGTATTTTATGAAGAGATATTTTTACAATTAAAATTGTCTTTCCTCAAAGGGATGTCATTACTAAAACTTCCTAGTCTTCAAATCTTAGACTATAATTTCCTCTGTAAATTACTGATGCCCCACTGGGAATTATAACACATAAGTGTAATAATAAGCCTTTGTTTTTCTTTGTGTTATTGCTTACTTAGCTTCAATTTTCAGGATACTTACAAATTTTCTCTGATGTGGTCCCTTCATGCTGGTTGCCATAGAAATATTTCAGAGAAGTGGCAAACTAGGTTAAGGTCAAGCATAATGATTCTTAAAGAGTTACCATGTGGGATAGAATGAGAAGTGACCCAAGAATTTTTTTTTATAACAATGTTTTGTTTGATTTTAATAGTTTTCTAAAAGCCAGCCTAAACTAAAACCTTTGTCCAGGTCAACAGTTAATTAGCCATTGGCTGAAAAATGCTGCCTGCCATCAAGGATTTATCATCTGTAAACAGGTATACTTCTCTCAGGAGAAGAACTTGCTTACAACAGAGAATAGTGAATTTTAGTTCCTGTTTTTCTCTGAATCAGGGACATATAAATAAACCTGTAATTTTATGTAAGGGTTGGTTGTGACATACTTTACATCTCACAGCAGTATAATTTAGCTGTTCAGTACAGCAATTGCTGTGCTCATAGAAAAATCTGACCAGTGGACATTGTAAATTATAAATAAACATTTGAGAAACAAACGCATAAAAAGCTAGGCCTGTCGCCGGGCAGTAGCACTTGGGAGGCAGAGGCAGGCAGATTTCTGAGTTCGAGGACAGCCAGGGCTACACAGAGAAACCCTGTCAGGAAAAACAAAACAAAACAAAACAAAACAAAGATAGGCCTTTAATGATTTTAGCAGAGTTATTGATGGAAAATTTATAGAAAATACAGTTCACTAAGTGTAGAATTTGCCTACTTTAATTTATAGAGCTATGCAACTGTCAGAATTATCTGGCTTTAGATTTCCTGTCACTTACAAAAATTTCCTAATATCAGCCACTATTAACTACCATCTGAAGGTGACACAAACAATAGGTTTAAAAGTAACAACTTAGGAGTTTGGTCTCCCTGAGTCATAGTCTTGCTGTTTACTTTGATTACCTCTTTGTATGAAACCTTTTAAATTTTAAAATTGTGTAATAACTGTATTACAGCATTGATAGCATTTCATCACAATCCCTAATCCTTAGAGGATACTTTTCAAGACCTCCAGCAGATACCTTAACTCATAAGTAGAGCATAGTACACAGTCTGTCTTATGTTCATGCTGTCACAGTCTTCATGCTGCCCTGATCCCTCTGTTGCATAACTGATTTTGTACCTTAGGGCCATTTATTGAGAGGTTACTCAACACAAATGAGTACGTAATGAGTTCTAGGCCAGTGAGGGCTACATAGGTCAGACTGTGTCTCAACATCAGCAGTTTATCATCTATACATAGCTGACTCAGAAGAAGAACTAATTTGAACAGGTATTTAATAAATTTTAAGTTTGATCTTCCTCTGAATTAGAGATTGACAACCAAGGTGACTGTAAAGTAACAAACAGGTAGCATATGCAATATAAATCAGTAGCGGCTCAAAATATATTGAACAAGAATTCCAGAAATAAGTCATAAATTTTAAATTATACTCTATTCTGAGTAACATGATGAAGTCTTGTGCCATCTGAGAGATGAGTCATTCCTTTGTCTGAGAATCAGGATGTTGGTATTTTAATAATTGTATTTCATGTGTTTACTCTTACTTAGCCCAAGTAAAAGAATGTTTATTACATTCATTAAACTATATATCCTGAGAGTGTGTGTGTATTAAACATGATGTAAACAACAATGTTTGATACATTTGAATATTTGAAAATGAAGTTGAAGAAAGAAACTTAAAAGATGAAGAAGTAAAAATTCTTGGATCAGTTTCTACAGTTAAGTCAAACTTTGAGTCTCCAAAGAAATACATGCTTTGTAGTTTATTGTTCTTGAAATACAATATTTAAGAGTGACTTAAAGGGTTTTTAAATTAATTTTAAGTTTAATTAGGGAAAGGGAATACAAGTGAATATGACTTATGAGTACAGGTACATGTTCATTTGAGTTTGAGACCACAGGAGGACTTAAGGTAGCCTGCTCTGTCACTTGCTGTCTTATTCTTTTGAGGTAGGGTCTCTTGTTGAGCCTGGAGCTAGGCTGGTTACCAGCAAGCGCTATCTATTCTCTGTCTCCACTTTATGTATGTGTGTACGTGTGTATAAGCACAGATATGTAGAGTTGTCCAGAGAGGCCAGAGAGACTGTCAGGTCCCTGAAATTGAAATTCCTGGTTGTTGTGAGCCTCCCAGTTGAGTACTGAGAATCAAATTCAGGTCCTCTGGAAGAGCAGCAAGTGCTCTTAACTACTGAGCTGTCTCCCCAGGCACACCCTTAGAGCTTTTTTAATTTGTGCAATCCAGTATCTATTTTTATTTTTGTTTTCTGAGCTTTTTAGAGTGTCCATAAACAAACAAAAAAGCCTATTTCAACATCTCTGTGCTGTCTTCTGGCAGTTTCAGATCGTATAAGTCCATAATACATTTTTATTTGGTTCTTCTAACCGGTGAGAAAGGGGGATCTATTTTCATGTGGATGTTCAATTGTCTCAGCACCATTTATTAAAAAGATTGTCCTTTCTTCCAATTGTATTTTTAACACGTTTGTCAAAAGTCAGTTGGCTGTAGATTAATGAAATCCTTCCACTTTTTTCTTTTTCCCCGAGACAGGGTTTCTCTGTGTAGCCCTGGCTGTCCTGGAACTCCCTCTGTAGGCCAGGCTGGCCTTGAACTCAGAAATCCCGCCTGCCTCTGCCTCCTGAGTGCAGGGATTAAAGGCGTGCACCACCAATGCCCGGTTCCTTCCACTTCTTAAAGCAGCAACTACCCTGAGTTTAGGTCTTGTGTTATTTGATCTCTAATTGTTTAGAGTGACCACTCTCTTTTTAAATTAAAAAGTCTGTGGGTGTTTTGCCTTCATTTATGACCGTGCATGCCTGGTGCTGGTGGGGACCAAAAGAGGACATTGAATTCCCTGGATCTAGAATCACAGCCTGTTATGTTCTCAGCAGTTTCTGCAGCCCCATCTTTTTGGTTTGTTTTTGTTTTTCCCTTGAACATGTAGAGTGCATGCTATGGTGCACTGAAAAGGCAAGAGAACAACTTGGAGAACTTCTCTCCTTCCACTGTGTGGGTTCCGGGGGTTTAACTCAGGTTCCCAAATCTTGGTAGCAAGCACCAGTACTTACTGAGCCATCTCACCAGCTCTTGTCTACTGTTGTCGCAGGATATCTGATCACACTGTGAACCCCAAGATTGTGTTATTTGCTGAAAATACCTGTTTCTAGTTGTGTGGCTCAACCCTTAAGACACATGTTTAATTAATCCCTTTGCCTGGAATACAGACATTCCCTTAGTATACACCTTTAATCCCCCCGCCCCCGCCCCCGCCGCCAAATGAAGGTAAAGTTAGTTTGTAGAAGGAAGCTCCTTCTATGTTTGAAAGTGATGTCTAATTGAGTAGCAGACAAAGTGATGAATTAGAGAAAGATTTGACAGAATAGGACATGTGCCCAAGAGAGGAAAGGGAAGCTATTTAAGAGAGATCAGTGCAGAGAAGCAGAGTGCAGTTTTTATCAGGACAGTTGTACAGAGACAGGTTAAAGAGAGAACAAGCTAGACACAAGTGAAGACAGAATGAACAGAGAATGAAAAGGAATCAGATTAGAACAAATGGCCAAAAAAAATGTATGAGGCCAAGCAGAGCAATCCAGAAGAAGCCAAGAGAAACCAGATTGAATCAATCAGCTTGGAGAGGAGTTTGATCCAGAACAGCTGATTTGAACCAGCCAGTTAGAGTTCAGAAAGAACTAGTGAAGGGGGGTGAGCTTTTACAGTATTAAATCTCAGGCTGAAAACATTCTAGGCCTAGATAAAATTATACCGAGTATAGAAGCTTCCAGGACTAGGCTGAAGTTAGCAGCTACAGTAAGCCTCTGAGATGACAATTAATACAGGAGAATAAAAGATACTTTCACACTACTTTTTTTCCCTGGCCTTTCACTTATTTTATAATCTATTTAGTCTCAGAAATCAGGTATCTGTGGTTATGCACTTTCCTTAACCTAAATTTTGGGAATTTTTTTTTTACCATCTTTTAGCTTTCATTGTAAATATTACTACTTTAGTACACAGTATCACACACATCCTTTTCTGAATTTAGAGTAGTTCCATTAGGTGCATGCTTGTACCTCCCTGTGCCATCCATAGAGGCACTACAATTTGTAGCCATCAGTTGAACTGCGATCGTTGGTTACATCTGTAGCGGAAGGAGGCATGTAGGCATGTGACTTAGCTTGCTTGCCACTGTAATCCTTAGCACTGGATATAGAAAGAATAAAAGAGCTAAAATTAAAGTGCTTCTTTTAAAACAAAAGAAAGAAAGACCAGGTCTCCTTATATAATCCTGGCTGGCCTCAAACTTAGAGAGATCTACCTACCTCTGCCTGTCTGGTGCTGAGATTAAAGATGTTAGCCACTTTGCCAATATATTTCCATCCTACCCACCCTCAACACTTCCTCCTACTTTACCGACTTTCCCAACACCCCCCCCTTCCTTCCTTTACATTCTGTTCTCTCTCTCTCTCTCTAAAAAATAACCGAAGTCCAATTAGTACTTTCCTGCATGCACATGGGCGTGGGGCCACCCACAGGTGCATGGACAACCTTATAGAGGCCATGTTCCCAAAGGAAAATTACTTCCTTCCCTTTGCAGCCATCATTTGCATTTGCCAATAGTGATCGAGGCACAGGAGCCTGTCTTCCATCCATACTGCACTGTTGACTTGCTTGTTCTCCTGCTGGTCCTGTACAGGTTAACCACAGCTGCTAGTGCAGCATCCATGCTATGTCCCAAAGACACTGTTTCACAGTACTCCTCTCTATCCTCTGGCTCTTAGGTTCTTTTTTGTTTTTTTGAGACAAGGTTTCTCTGTATAGCCCTGGCTGTCCTGGAACTCACTCTGTAGACCAGGCTGGCCTCGAACTCAGAAATCTGCCTGCCTCTGCCTCCCAAGTGCTGGGATTAAAGGCGTGCGCCACCACGGCCCGGCTGTCTTAGGTTCTTTCTACTTATTCTGCAGTGTTCCTTGAGCCTTGAGGAGTTGATATAAATATTTTACTTAGGGTTGCACCTGATAGTCATTTATTCTGTCTAGCTATACTTTCTGAGGAAAAAAAAATCGATTTAGTTAGGAGACAGAAGAATTGCACATAACAGTATATAAAATTATTTCTCTCCAATTAATATAATGTATATCTACATGCATAAAGAAACAATGGGAAATAATGAGGTGTTTTATAGATTTAGAGTGATAATGAGAATTGGAGAAATGAGTAGGGTAAGAGGGAGATCATTTTACTGTAAATTTTACTGTAAATTTTAAAAACATTTTGACTGGATTGTTACTTGGAAAATTTTTGTAAGAGTGTTGAGGGACAGTGGTACTAACACATTGGTGGCATACTTGCCTAGCACATGCAGATTCTAGGTTCTATCTCCAGTACCATACACAGAAAAACTGCTGTTTGTTGTTGGGTTGGCACTTGTTACTGTCAGAATTGTTACTTCAAGACCATCCTGAATTACATTCCGTGGTGGACGAGGGAAGATTAAAAGAGTATTAATTTTTCCTCTCTTTAAATTAGAACTTAGGCCTGATAGTTCGATTTGTTAACACAAAATAGCTATGAGGTTTATAACTGTCCAAGAATACAGACTGGGGTGCTGTATCTCCAACTTTATCTGTTATATAGCTTCTGGATGAAGTTGCAAGTAGATCTCCCTGTCTCTTTAATCTCTGTGTCTGTGTCTGTGATGGTAGGGGTAGGATGGTAAGGGGTTAAGATTTGAGCTAGATTGTCTTGCTTAATCTCTATTTCTTAAGTGCGTGTGGGGGGGTGTCTTTAAGAGAATGGGGTCCTAATGCCAACCTCCTATAGACATCAAAGGTTACACCTTTAGACAAGCTAATTCATCCTTCTGGGAAATATGTCCCCCTTTAAAATAGAAGATGGAACTGGTTATTTTATCATAGCTTTGAGTTTATAAAAATGTATATAACTTAGAATGTTATAACCTTAAAATAATATGGAAGGTCGTAGAGTCAAGATTGGACTTATTTCTCTTCAGCAGTTTAATTGAAATTAATAACAGATTATTCTAATTTTTTTCTTTTCTCTGTTTTCCAGGTTATATTTCACACTATGTGCTGACTGTATCTACAGAAGATATTTAAAAAAAAGATAAACTTTTTTCCAAGATTTTGATTCCAGTGGAATCTTTGCTTTAGATTTTTGTGTGTGTGTGTGCGTGTTAGTGAATTGTAACTCCAGAAGCAATGCCTGTACAAGCTCCACAATGGACGGATTTCCTTTCCTGCCCAATTTGCACTCAGACTTTTGACGAAACAATTCGAAAGCCCATCAGTTTGGGCTGTGGCCATACTGTCTGCAAAATGTGCCTGAATAAACTCCACCGTAAGGCTTGCCCATTTGACCAGACCACTATCAATACAGACATTGAGCTCCTTCCTGTGAACTCAGCATTACTGCAGCTAGTGGGTGCTCAGGTAATATAGTAACTTAATACTGCTTATTGTCTTTAATTGACTGTTTTTAGTTATATGTGTCTTTGTGTGGGCATGTTTATTTTAATGTAGATACAGATGGTTGTTGCATACAGCAATATTTATAAATATGTATATACTTGGATTATTTGCATATTTCCTTGCCTCATTGAACAAGATAATCTAAAGGACACCATAGTCCCAATAGCAGTGTACATGCCTTTTGTTTAGATATTGGTTTCTAATATAATATTCCATTAAAAGGAACCAGAACTCTTGGGAGGGATGGTCAATTCAAGGGCTAGGACAGCAAGTCCTTAAAATGAGCATGGAGTGTCTTGTGCAAGTATTCAAACAAAGTGAGACTATGTCAAAGGCATACCAGAGCTGGTTGAAAGAGCTCCCAGTAGCCAAAGCTAGAAGGGTTTGAGCAAAATAAATATATATTAAATTATAACAGTAGGAAAAAAAAAGTCAAAGGCTCTATGTAGATAAAATGGAAATGGAGAACAATAACACAAAGATACAGCTATAGTTTTTAAGTTTTCATAGTTCTATTTTATTTCTTGCACCTCTGATTTTATTTCATTTAGGAAATTTAAAGTCATTGTCCTAGAGCCCTTGATGTTTATACCAGCCTTTGAACCCAAGTCTCTTCTGAGTTTGAGTCAGTTTATACAATATATAGAGAAAGAAAGGCAAAGAGCACTTTGTTTTATCTGAGGAGAGTCATTAATTCTGATTGTTTTCCTTCCTTGGCATTTAAAAGGTTTTATTTTCACTGGATGTTGTGGTATATGCCTTTATTAGCAGCACTGGGTAGAAAACAGGCAGGCAAATCTCTTGAGTTCGAGGCCAGCAATATTACAATAGTGAGAGCTTGTCTCAAAAAGAAAGAAAAGAAAACAGGGCTTTTTTTTTTTTTTTTTTTAAATGTAACTGTGTGACCCACGTGTCCAGGTATCCTTGGAAGCCAAAAAGAGGGTATTGGCTCCCCTGAAGTTAGAGTTATAGGAGGTTGTAAGCTACCTGATGTGGGTGCAGGGGAATTGAGCTTGTGTCTTCCAGAAGAGCGGCAAGTGCTCTTAACTGCTGATCTATCTATCTCCCTGATCCTTTAAGAAGTTATTAAATACATCGTAATGCATTTGGGAAGTGGATGCCCAGGTAACCACCATTTTGATATAACTACAGTAACTTTTATCTAAAGTAGAGATAAGGGCTGCATAGCATGTTGACAAGTACAGAGGAAACAGGAAATAAAACATGGTAAGAGATGATGATGAAGAAAGAAGGAAGAAAAGGAGGAAGAAGAAGAGAAGAAGTGGAGAGGAGGAGGAAGAAGAGGAAGAAGAACAACATCAACAACGACAACTTTTTCCCAACTGCATGTACATAAGACTCAGGCCATGATAAAGACTCAAAAACAGACCCTCAAGGAACAGCCAGCCATAACCAATATAATTCTACAATTAAAATTTTAAATCATATGTATTTTAAATTTAAAAAGGAAAGAAAACTAATCGTACAAGAAGAAAGAATAAATTAGAGACTCTTCAGGTTTTCTATAAATGTAAAATTACCTCCAGTAAGATTTTCAATTAACTACTGTTGTATTAAACTCTGGAATTCTGGTTTTTACCTGTGTGATACTGTGGTGAATGATTTTTGGTTTCTTTTGTTTTGCTTTGATTGTGTTTTTCTTTTGATCACACCTCTCTTCTTACTATTATATTTTGTTTGTTTATTGATTGATTGATTGATTGTTGGGGGGGGGGGGCATAGAAGACTGAGGCAAAGAATGGCTTTCTCCTTCCACCATGTGGGTCCTGGAAATTGTGCTCACGTCTTCAGACTTGGTGGGTGGCAAGCACTTTCACCCTTTGGGTCAACTTGATGGGGCTACTCAGATTATATCTTTGAACTTTATCACTGAAAGTGATATCATCTGAACAATATATAATCTCTGGCTTCATCACTTGTTCATTTAAGTACCACATGTATTTGTTTCTACCATTGAAGAGTGGTTTTGATGGATAACCTACACCAAATATACATATCTATGTTGGAGAAATCCAGCAAAGGTGTCTCAGCCAGGTGAACTGGATTAACGTGAACAGAAATAAGTCATACTGATAGTGAATCTTTGGCATGCTATAATGAAAAGGGCATTTGTTTTTTCCCTCTCTGGACTCACTGCCAAAAATATCTAACTCCAGTCTCCTTATGAGAAAGATGAAATCCCATCAAAAGTCAGTATACAACACGCATCTTCAGTACTCCTTAAAACTGCAAACCATCAAAACACAGGAAGAACCTTACAAAAGTAATACATAAATCAAGTATTCTGGATGAGCTTCAGGAACACAGAAAGGCTGTTAGACATAAGTAAGGCATTCTGAGTAAAATCAGAATTTTTAGCTATCATGAGCTAAATTATCATTGTAGTCATATTGGCATATTAATATCAGTAAGTATATCCTATCAAGAGAACATTGTAATGAGAATGAGATGTGGGGTGATAGGAATTCTCTGAACTGTCTTTGCCATTTTTCTGTAAATTTAAAGTGCTTCTATAAAACTGCTTTTGTTTGCTGGGCATTGGTGGTGCACGCCTTTAATCCCAGCACTCGGGAAGCAGAGGCAGGTGGATTTCTGAGTTTAAGGCCAGCCTGGTCTACAGAGTGAGTTCCAGGACAGCCAGGGCTACACAGAGAAACCCTGTCTCGAAAAACAAAACAAAACAAACAACAACAACAAAATAAACCTGCTTTTGTTTTATTTGTTTTGTTTTTAACCAGGAAAAAATGATTAATCTTACTGCTAATCAGGAAAATACAGGTTTAAATAATAGCAGGGTTTGGTTTTGGTTTTGTTTTTAGCTCTTCCCACGAACCCGTGTGAATGGTTGTGTCCCAGGTGGAAATGCAGGGCTCTTGCATGTGCTAGGGAGAGTACAAACTGTCAGGCTCTGGAAATGTAAATGTAAAGTGCCCACAACCCTGTAACTATAGCAGCTGCATGTACAGGTCGTCACCCCAGGTGGTTTTAACACGTACATACAAGGGGGACCTGCAGAGGAGTTAAAAATATCCTAAACATCAGAACTGGTTCACTGTGTAGTCTATACCACAGAGTTATTATACATTTATAGAAGTTTCATAAATCCCCACAAATATATTGCAAAAACAAACTTTTTTTTTCTTAAAACAGGATCTTATGTATCCCAAGCCAGTCTCAAACTCACTATGTAACTGAGGATGACCTTGAATTCCTGATCCTTTTACCTCTTGGTTGTGGGCATGTACCACCATACCTGGTTTATTTAGGTGATTCTAAGGATTAAATCCATGTCTTTGTGCATACTAAGAAAACACTGTCAACTGAGCCATCCCAGCCCTTAGGTCAATTGCCAATGACAATTTGGAAGGCAGAGTCTGTACGTTTGAGGCCAGTGTGGTCTACATAGCTCCAAAACAACCAGAATTACATAGTGAAACTTTGTTTCAAAAACAAAACAAAACAAAGCAAACAGAACTAAAAATTCCAGTGACATACCAGTAGCATACCAGTAATTTCTGTAAATTAACACATACATGATTGGATATTCAAGGATATTTTAATATGTGTACAGGAAATGGGAAGAATCAAGGGGAACTCACGGTATCACCTCAAGAAGGCATTTAGCAAGAAACACAGACCAAATGACATCCTTCCCACCAAAGCACTGAATCTTTTATACCAAAATATCATACGTTCATACTGAAAATGTGTTTTCATTAGAACATCCTCCCACAGGGCATTGTAGTTGAGGAGGAGAACATTCCCTAGATCTCAGCCTTTTCCAAAAATATCATTCTAGGTGTAAATGTTGTGACTTAAACTACTAAATTTTGAGTTTACTTTTATATTTGAATAATACATTTGCCTCTGAAAACACAGGTTTTCCTTAGAAAATACTGATTTGGATGACAGATTGAGATTCTATTAGCTGTTCCATTTCTATATTCAAGCTCCCTCTAGTGGCACAAAAGAATCCCTACCCCTTAGATTATTAAATTCCTTTCTCCTACTTGGTACCACACACAACACACACAAATGCTTCTTGAAAAACAGAGGGTTTCAGGCAATCCATTAAATTTTACAGATTAGGGACTGGAGAACTAGTTGAGTAATTAAGAGTGCTTGTTTCCTAACTGCTTTCCCAGCTCCCACACCAGGCAGCTCTTTTCACAGTCACCAGTAACTCTAGCTACAACAGGTCCAGTGTCCTCATCTGGCGTGCATACTCACATGCAGTCACATACACATAAGGAAAAACAAAATTTAATTAAGTCTTAAAAAAATTAACTTGTGGGCTGGAGAGATGGCTCACAACCATCTGTAATGGGATCTGATTCCCTTCTCTGGTGTATCTGAAGACAGCGACAGTGTACATGAAATAAATATTTTTTTTAAAAAATTAACTTATTCATTTCAGTGTGTAATGCTTGTTTGCAAGTTCTTTAGCTTTAAAAGTTTAAATTCTGTACAGTTTATTCCAAGATACTTAGCTTTGGTATTGGGTACAATATCAAGTGTTTTCAGCTTTGCTTTTGCCAACTGCATGCCTCAGTTTGAGTATTCTGCATTCTATTTCATTGCTGATTCTAACCTATTCATCCTGTGTGCCATCTGTAAGATCAGGTTGGGTTGTCAAAGGATTAAGTGCATCTACACTTAGCCTATCTTAAAACATTTCTTTTTTCCTTTCTTGGTGGAGGGTGGGGTAGGGTATTGTTTTGAGACAGGGTTTCTCTGCATAAGTCTTGGCTGTCCTAGAACTCACTCTGTAGACCAGGCTGGCCTCGAACTCAGAAATCCGCCTGCCTCTGCTTCCCAAGTGCTGGGATTAAAGGCGTGCGCAACCACTGCCCAGTTCATACATTTCTTATATACATACACACTTTTATTATTAGGTAAACAGGGCTGGAGAGATGACTTGGTGGTTAAGAGAACTTGCTGCTTCTGCAGAGGACCCAGGTTCAGTTCTGAACACTCATATAAGTCACTCAAAAGTTTCTGCAACTGTATTTCCTGGAGATCCAACACCAGCGGCTGGCCTCTTTGGATACCAGGCATGCTCATAGTGCACTTCCATGCATGGAGGCAAAACATTCATACAGATAAATAAGTCAATCAGTGTTGGAGAGATGGTTCTTTAAAAATTTAAGCATATATGTAAGTGTCTACAGATTCTAGAAGAGGGTTGCACTAACCCCTCCCCCTAGTCTCCTGCGCTCGGTTTACATGCTTAGTATTAGCTGGTAAATTTTTATTCTTTAACAGTCAGTCTCTCAGAAGATGGGATTGGGGGTGTATATTGAGTGGATGAGAACAGAATAAATTCTTTGCATTGACTCTGAACCAGACAGGAAATAGCAAATTAAATAATGGTAAATGTACAAGATATTGAAAAATTACTATTAACACAAAATGTAAAAGTTTTGGACTAGATAATCACAAGTCTAATGAGGAACTGTTTAACTACTAGAAAATATTTTTTATGTGACATAACGTTGACAGTGCTGAGCCTTTAGTTCTTTGGGATCATAGTTGAGTGAGTGGCAGGTGTGACTAATGTGTGGCTCCTACCCTCGACTGGACTTGTCCTCTGATCCACACAGAAAAGCCCAGAATGGTGCAGGAAGCCTTTGCCACCAAGGGCAGAAGCACAGCAAAGTTCCAAAAATAGAGAAAACCTTCCCATGAAACATGACTGTCTTCTCTGATTCCACTCATGACTGGCCTAGAATTTGGTCTCTTCTTCATATTCCTCTGGCTGTTGCACAGTTCCATAACAAACTTTTTTTCTTAACTATTGTTTGAGCCTGCCAGCCATGGTGGCACATGCCTTTAGTCCTAGCACTATGTGAATTTCTGACAGAACAACTTTAGTCCTCTGGGAAATTCAAATGTAAACCTCAGTGAGGTAGCAGGCAGGAGCAAATGGGGGAAAGGGGGCCGTTGAGGGAAGGGTAAACAGATTTGTGTGTGTGTGTGTTTTGAGATAGGGTCTGTGTAGCCTTGGTTGCCCTGGAACTTACTTGCTATATAGACTAGGCTGGCCTTACACTCAGATGTCTGCCTGCCTCTGCCTCCTGAGTGTGCTGGTATTAAAGCTATACGCCACCACATTGACTGAAAGAGAATATAAGAGAAAACATCTTTTTTTTTTCATAACAACATAGTGAAAGTTTATTTTTATATATCTGAAAAAATAATACAGCATACATCAAGCTTGTGATATACTGGAAAATATGTCTATATCATTCTATTTTCCATACTAGCTGTTGATTAGCCTGTCTCTTTACTTTTCATGTTCCAGAGTGTACATAATAGCCTACATTTCTATATGCCTTCCATGTATTTCCTGTATATATAGAATATTATAGATAATAAATGTATTCACACATATTTATACAGAATTCACAATTTGTGAGCCTGTTGCATGTAAGTCTCATGCAGGAGAAATCCAATCCTATTAATTTAAATTGCATCATTTTACACTTAACACCTAAAACAGTAGCTGTGAGCAAAGAATATTATTCACATTTTACAACTGAATAAAGCTATGTTAATGTGGAAAGTAGTCACAAAAGATGTATATAAAAATTGAGGAGATTCAACCCCATATTTCATAATTTTACTGTGCTCTATTTTGCAAGTATGTTTTGACTTACAGTTCTTTTTTTTTATATATACTTTATTTACATTTCAAATGTTTCCCCCTTTCCAGATCTCCCCTTTGGAACCTCCCTATTCTCTCCCCTCTCCCTCTGCCTCTATGGGGGTATTCACCCGCCTACTCTGTCTTCCCTCCTTGGCATTCTCCTACACTGGGGCATCTAACACCCTCAGGCCCAAGGACCTCTCCTCCCCCTAATGGCTAACAAGATCCAAGAGAAAACATTTTTAAATGTATCTGAAATGATGGTGTTCTTTTCTTTTTAACATATATATATATTTTACTTTATTTACATTTCAAGTGCTTTCCCCTTTGGAACCCCCCTATTCCATCCCCCCTCCCCCTGCCTCTATGAAGGTATTCACCCACCCACCCACCCACCCACCCACTCCCGTCTTCCCTCCCTGGCATTCCCCTACACTGGGGCATCTAACACCCTCAGGCCCAAGGGCTTCTCCTCCCCCTGATGGCCAACAAGGCTCTCCTCTGCCACATATGTGGCCAGCACCATGGGTCCCTCCATGTGTATTCTTTGGTTGGTGGTCCAGTCTCCAGGAGCATCTGGGGTGGGGTAGGGGGCTGACCAGTGGACACTGTTGCTCCCTCCATGGGGCTGCAAACTCCCTCAGCTCCTTCAGTCCCTTCTATAATTTTCTTAATTAGCCTACTTTAATTATTGCAAATTATAAGCTTATATCATTAGGGAATCACATTGTACTTAATAAACATTTATGCCCAACACTAAAACATTTCATTAATTTTGAAAAAAAAATCTACATTGAGACCCTGCTTTGTACCCAATGCCATGGTTCTGTAAGAAAGAGAAAGCAGGGCATGGTGGCATACCCCTGAAACCCAAGCACGTGAGAGGCCAAGGCAATCCTTGTGAGCTCACAAGTTGTTTAGACCATACCGCAAAACCAAAAAGTGGATGGTATGTGATAAGTATATTAAGTGGTATGTAAGCAGGTTACCTGCTGGAGACCACATAAGTATGATGAGTTATATTCAAATAATGAAATCATAATTAGCAATAAAAATAAATGAAATATTGAGGACTGAGGAAATAGTTCAACTGGTCAAGCATTTTCCTTACAAGCACGGAATCTTTGATTTAATTTCCAGAATCCAGATAAAAGTGGGTATGGAAGCTAGAAATAGGACTCAGTGATTAAAAGCACTGACTGTTCTCCCAGAGGACCCAGGTTTGAGACCCAGTACCCACGTGACAGCTCACAACCTCCTTTAACTTACACATGTGGTACATAGACATATATGCATGCAAAACATCAATTCATATTAAATAAATATTACAAAAAGATGTATGTTGGCATACTTACAATGTCAAGGCTGGAGATCCCTGGGATCTCCAGGATCCTAGGCTAGGCAAGCCAGTCCAGCCTACTTGGCAAATTTTAGGCCAGTAAAAAACCCTGTCTCTACGTATATGAGAAACAACTACTGAGGTTTTCCTCTAGTTTCTGTACATGTCCACCAAAAAGAAAGAAGAAAATGCGGGGACATACCATACTTTTAATCCCTATACTTCAAATGTGAACAGCCAGCGTGGTCTACATAGTAAGTTCCAGGTCAGCCAGGGCTGCACAGTTGAGACCCTGTCTCGAAGCAATAAAGGTATGAGGTTCTTTTGCAGGGGTGAAGAAAATTTTCAATTTGGTTGCTATAGTTATTCAACTGTAAATTTACTAATACTGTAGATCATTGAATTGTATATGCAATCCAATTAATTATATAGGTTTTGAATTCTTTTAATAAGGCTTTTATGGAAATAATAATAGATGAATATATGCAAGTAAAAAGTTTGAAAGCATTTAGCAAATTTAGTAGTTTTAATGTTGTAATCACCCAGACTATCAGTGGATAAATTGTACTTAGTAAAACATTTAATATAAATTAATGGAACATTCAAAACTTTTCTTTTGATCTCCAGATCCCTGAGCAACAGCCCATTACTTTGTGTAGTGGGGTTGAAGATACAAAGCATTATGAGGAAGCCAAGAAATGTGTAGAAGAATTAGCTTTGTACCTGAAACCACTCAGCAGTGCGAGAGGTAAATGTAATTATAAGACCCATGCTAAGCAAACAACCGTTTGTTCATTTGTTTGTTTTTTGAGACAGGGTTTCACTATATAACCCTGGTTGACCCAGACATCTATGTAGACTAGGCTAGCCACATTCACAGAGATCTACCTGCCTCTTCTTTCAAGCGCTAGAATTACAGGTGTGCCCCATCATACTTGGCCAAATATCTGTTACTAATACTTCTATCACCACAGTAATTGAGCTACAAATGAATACAAATATATGAAACCTTTTCTTTCTCTGTCTCTTCCCTTTCTCACTCCCTCCTCTCTTCCATTTCCACTTTTCCCCTACTTAGCTTTCAGTGCTAGACAAGCATTCTACTACTGAAGTATCTATACAGCTAGCCCTAGTGAATGCTAATAAAATTTATTTATTCAATATAAGCCAAACCTACTTCATGCTCGATGATATTATAAACCACATCATATAAAGTAGTACTAAATCCAGAGTTTGTATGATGTTGGAAATATGAACGGCTGTAGAAATACATAAATGATTTAGAAGGGCTTTTCATTTTTTGACAGACAGCTTTGGGATTTTTTTGTTTGTTTCCTTTGAAGACAGGGTCTCATTTAGCATAGGTTGGCTTTAAAGTTGCTTTATGGCCAACGATAGCTTTGAACTTCTGATCATCCTGTCTCTACCTCCCAAGGGCTAAGATTACTCATTGGAGGGGGAGGTGTGCTAGGAATTAAGCCTAGGGGTTATGCATTCTAGCAGCTCTATCCTCAGCTCTTATTTGATAACCTCTGAATCTTTGTCTAATTTTAGGTTGTATTTGTAGAAAATGGAAGTTGTCTTTACCTTCCAGAAAGGGCCTGCTATTAACTATTAGTAAGATATACCAGTAATAATATACCAGAACTATTAGAAAAACAGTATTTGGGTCTTGGATTAATTGCTGTTTTCTGTCAGTTTTTCTTCTATGACTAAAATGAGTAGTACTGTTTTGAATGCCATAATGAGTGATAATTTATCTATATACATTTGTTTACATTTTAAATGTTAGTGTTGTATGGTTTTATTTACTTAGGTACTTGTTTGTTTGTTTGTTTGTTTTGATGTTTTGAGCCAAGTAGCTCTGGCAGCCCTGGAACTCACTCTGTAGAGCAGGCTGGCGTTGAACTTAGACATCTAGCTACCCTTGCCTCTCAAGTGCTAGGATTAAAGGCATGGATATCCAAACTGTTAGTTTATTGTTTACTTTAAATACTCGTATAAGATGGAAAACTAGCCCACAAATGAGCCACTCCAGAGGAAGTGCTCCTGGATCATAAAATTGCACTGTAACCCTAGAGATAGCTTCCTTGTTCTCCTCTCCAGGAGTGGGTCTGAATAGCACTACTCAGAGTGTCCTGAGCCGCCCAATGCAGAGGAAGCTTGTGACTTTGGTTCATTGCCAGCTAGTGGAAGAAGAAGGCAGGATCCGTGCTATGAGGGCTGCTCGGTCCTTAGGTGAACGCACAGTTACGGAGCTCATTCTCCAGCACCAGAATCCTCAGCAACTCTCCTCTAACCTCTGGGCAGCAGTCAGAGCTAGGGGCTGCCAGTTCCTTGGACCAGGTATGTGATTAAAGTTTGTTTGTTGCTTTGGCTGCTTACTTACCCTTACTTGGTATTCTAAAAATATAGGGTAAAAAGCCTTAAGAAATGTACAAACCTTCATCTTTTGTTAAATTGTGTTTCAAGCATTGTTCTAATTGACAATCCTGGCTTGATACTTTTTCAGAGAATTCACAGACTTTTCTCTTGATAACAAAAGTTTGTTCATTTTATTAGTCATTAAAAATGTTTTTCTCTATATTAATCACTTATTTACTTAATATAATGTGACAGAATTGCCCACAAATGTGGCTTTAAAATGCAGTTGTAAATATATTGTATTATTTGGGGATTTTGTTGGTAGTGGTGATTTGGTTTTGGTCAATCTGTCTGTCTGTCTGTTTTTGAGACAGGGTTTTGTTGTGTAGCCCTGGCTATCCTGAAACTCAATCTGTACATCAGGCTGGCCTCTAGTTCAGAGTGCTGGGATTAAAGATGTACCCTACCACACCCTGCTCATTGTATTGCTTGTTAAAGGCATGGTATTATGTTGCTCTTCAGATAATGAACTTAGGTCATCTGTGCTCACAATACATTTTGAGTTACCGTTTTTCCTAGCGATGCAGGAGGAAGCTCTGAAGCTAGTCTTGCTGGCCTTGGAAGATGGTTCTGCATTGTCACGGAAAGTGTTGGTTCTCTTCGTGGTGCAAAGACTGGAGCCACGTTTCCCTCAAGCCTCTAAAACCAGCATTGGGCATGTTGTTCAGCTCCTCTACAGAGCCTCCTGCTTCAAGGTATGAACCTAAACTCCAGTTCAGCTTGAAACATTGCTGTGTCTCCAAACTTAAACATTAAACTAGGACCTTTATAAAATTGCCTGTACTTTTCAGAAAATACCAGCATTGCTTTCTTTCTTAAAGAAGGCAGATTGTATAATGCTCTAGTTACATCCTGGGTTTGGTTTGTTTGGTTTTGGTTTTGGCCTGTCTGTTTACACCGGTAGGGATTGAACCCAGAGCCTTGCACATGTTAGACTAGCACTATGTTGCTGAAATATAGTCTCACCCCTTAAATTTATATGAAGAGATTAATCATCTTGTTATTCCCTCTGTGTTAGTTAGAATTTCTAATTAGTTAAGGTTTCTATTACTGTGATAAAACACCATGACCAAAGCAGTTTGGGGAAGAGTTTATTTTGCATGCATGTCCACGCCACAGTCTGTCATTGGCAGAATTCAAGACAGGAATTGAAGCACTCCATAGAAGAGTGCTGCTTATTCAGCCTGCTGTCTTAGCACCATGACTACCAGCCCAGGGGTGGGTGACACTGACCACAGTGAGCTGGGCCCTCCCACATCAGTTATTGATCAAGAGAATGCACCACAGGCTTATTTACACACCAGTCTAGTGGAAGCATTTTTACACAAAACTAGCCAGCATACCCTCTGTATTAGTCAGCATTCTCTAGAGTCACAGAACTTACAGGTAGTCTCTATATAGTAAGGGAATTTATTAATGACTTACAGTCTGTAGTCAAACTCCCCAACAATGGTCAGCAGCAGCTATGAATGGAAGTCCAAGGATCTAGCAGTCGCTTAGTCCCACAAGGCTGGCAGGCAAAGAAGATTGAATCTTCCTCCTTCCAATGTCCTTATGTAGATCTCCAGCAGCAAGTGTGGCCCAAATTAGAGGTGTGTGTACCACTACACCTGAAACTTGTGTCTTCCAGACTCAAGATCTAGATCACAGGTGAGCTTTCTAATTCTGGATTGTAATTCACTCCAGATATAGTCAAGTTGACAATCAGAAATAGCCACTACACTCACCAAGACTGTAAGCAAAATTAGTCCAGAGTCACTGAAGCAGTAATAAGGTTTTTAAGCATTTGTTCCTTATGTAATTGTACAGTCCAAGATGCCAATTCACGATCTGGCTTCAATGTAAGTGACAGCACTGGACATATTTTCACATACTCCAATTTGAATCTGCACTGCCTCAAACATTGATACCCATCAGGTGTCATTTACTGTTCATCCTGCTTTATTTTCTTGTCTTCTTAAAATAGAATTTTCTTTCTTAAGAAATAATATCCTGTAACCAATACTACATGGCCCTGCTAACTATAAAGCAATACATTCCTGAAATCACTATAATTCGTCAATTGATTCTGTACTGAAAAGGGGTTTCAGTTTTTTGTATTGATTTATAACCAAAATTACTCTCTCCAGTTCTGAGTTTTTCTAAATATAGCATTTCACATTTATTGTAATGGTTAGAAAGAATAAAGTAATTCCTCAGTGAATATAATTTAGGATGTATGTCCAAATGTCTGTACGCTTTCCATGTTATATGTTCTCTACTAACGGAAACGGATACACATTGTAAGAGGCTTCCCTGGTGTGATGCCCTGAGGGAGTTCCAGTGTCACAGCCAACCAAGAAAGCATAAGCAAGTTTTGAAATGGACTTTTGTCATTGCTGCTGTTATTTGAGACAGACTCACTATGTAGCTTGGCTGGCCTAGATAACAATCTTTCTGCCTCAGTTATAGTTGTATGCCACAGTGTATAGGTATAAAAAAATTTTTGCCAAATTTTATTTTATAATAAACTATTATTTGATAAAATTTTATTTGTTTTGTATAATACGGGGGATCAGTGGCAGATGGGTATGCATGTGTCACTGTGTGCATATGAAGTTAGGGGGACGGCTTGTGGGTGTTGGTTCTTTCTTTTCACCATATAGATCCCAGGAATTGAACTTGAGTCATCAGGTTTGGCAACAGGTATCTTTACCCACTGATCCATATTGATGGCTCTAGAAAAAAAATTAAATTCTGGTGTTATTTAAGTCTAGTGATTAGTGATTTCTTTGTTTAGTGATTACTTTATGTATTTATGTGAGTATATGCCATATGTGTGTCATATTCTCTGAAGCTGGACTTACAGATGTTTGTAAGCCACCTGAAAAGGATGCTGGGAACCTAACATGGGTTCTCTAAAAACCTGGCAACTGCTCTTAACCTCTGAGCCATCTCTCGAGCCTCTAACCGAGTCTGTATGTATGTGTGTGTGTGTGTGTATGTGTGTGTGTGTATGTGTGTAGGCACATCCATGCCATGGCACACATAGGAGATACAACACAATTTTGTAGACTTGGTTTTCTCCTTCCACTTTTCTGTGGGTTCTGGGGGTTGAATTTGGGTTGTCAGGCTTGTGCAACATGTGCCTTTACCTGCTGAGCCATCTGGCTGGCCTGTTTGACCTTTTTCAATACACTACAGCTCTAGTATTTTTGATGTGCTATCCCTTAAAACTTCTTGGTTGGTTTTAGGGTAATGAAGGTGTTGGGGATATAGCTTATAATATGTAATATGTCCAACGCTCTGGGTTCAGTCCACAGCATCCACAACTCAAAATGATAACAGTATTCGGGGAGCCAATGTATCATGTAGAAAGCATATTCTACCTTTTAAAGAGGGTTAGCCTATGTTGAGGAAGTATTTTCATACATATACATGTTTATTTGTACTTTTAATTTATCTTTGGAAAATAGCAAAGTAGTTAAGTTTTTTTTGTGTTTGTTCACCTGGTTTCCTAATGAAAGGTTTAGTTGGACCTTACTTTGTTATAAGGATGGAATGGTAGAGTTTTTAATGCCATACTTGATTCTTTCTCTGAGATTATGTACTTCTTGCTTAATAAAATCCAGTATTGTTTTAGAAAAAAATAAAAAGGAATACATTTAAAAAATATTTAAGTGTGATCTATAATTTCTGACTATAGTAGCGTGATGTGTTTTTAAGTAGAAAGTTAAAGGGGGAATTTTCTACTATAATGATATAGATCCTATGGGAATAAAAGGTTAACACAATAAATACAATTGTAATTTTGGCAGAATAGGGAATTGACCGCTCTGCCATGACCTACAGCTCCAACCTCCAAATATGTTTTAAAATGTCATAGGGAATTTGTGAATCTAGGCGAGAATTATTTTAAATTTTTAAACCTTTAGCCTAAATCCAGCCTGACTCAAAGTATAAGTTACTGAGATAATAACACATACAGCAGATGTGCTACAAAAATTAAAGTGAGTTAATATAATAATATAAAGGTTTAGTTAGGTAACTACACACAAGTATTAAATAAAGATAGGATTTAAAAAAAGAAAAGAAAAATATATTTTTAAAAATATGTATGTGGCATGCTGATACACATGGAAGCTGGAGTCAGCATCAAGTGCCTTCCCTGGTGGCACGCTGCTTTAATCTTTGTTGGGGCCACACTGAACCTGAGAGCTTACTGATTCAGGTAGCTGAGTACAAGCTTGAGGAGTTGTGTGTATGCCTCTTCAGTGCTCTTTACAGACATGGGACCCCCATTTCATTGGTGCTGGGGGTCATGACTTATACAGCAAGTGCATCACCGTATGAACCATCTCTCCATCTCCCTCCCTGCATTGCATTTTTTAAAAAGTGGGTTTAAAAAAAAAAAAAAGAAACAGGGTTGGTTTTGTTGTTTATATTTGAAACAGTTCTGTAGCCCTCCCTGATCTTGAACTTGTTAGATAGATAAAGCTAGCCTTGAATTTCTGATGCCTCCCCCACCCCCGACATTAAGATTGCAAGTGAGTACTACCACATCCAGCTGCGAGTTTTAGTATTAAAAGATACTATTATTGTTACAATCCAGCATCTCATGCTCTACACTTTTTGGCTATGACCCAAAACTCCATGGAAAAATTAAGATAAATTCAATTAGTCATATTGGAAGTTCTTTAGTTATTAGTGTCAGATATCTTAATGCTAGGCAAGCCCTAGAGTCGTGATCTGTATTTATGAAGAAGAAACATACTGTTTTTTAAAATAATTATACTCATTAAATATTTTCTTAATTTTAAAAAACACCTGTATACACACAGGTATCTGTTACAGTCTATACTGTGAACTTTTTACCTACACATTCACTCTTTAAGAAGATGCTGACATCTAAGGCTGGGTATAATGATGTTGTATACCTTTAACTCTGTCACTTGGGGTTGGGGCAGCAGAAGCAGGCAGATCTCTGTGAGTTCCAGTCCAGCCAGAGCTATATAGTGAGCCCTGTCTTTAAAAAAGGCAAGATTTTGACATCTATAACAGAAGATATTTTGCAGGCAGGATGGTCTATTATGTTTTTATCTGGCTATTTGCTGCTAAAAGAAAGTTGTTATTTTGATCCCCCCCCCCCCCCCCGGCTGGTGAGATGGCTCAATGGTGGTCTTGGAACCCACATGGTGTCAGAAGAGAACTGCTTCCTGGTAGTTCTCTGTGTATGCCTGCCAGATATGGTACACATCAAACCAGGACACGCAAAATAAGTTGGACTTTTTAAAATCACAATTGTTTTTGTCTATACGTGTTTATATAAAGTATGAGGCTTTTGTCTGTTATTAGATTTGTGTGTGTGTGTGTCTTTTTAGGTCACCAAACGTGATGAAGACTCTTCTTTGATGCAGCTGAAAGAAGAATTTAGGACTTATGAAGCTCTGAGGCGAGAACATGACTCCCAGATAGTGCAAATTGCTATGGAAGCTGGCTTAAGGATTGCACCAGACCAGTGGTCCTCTCTGCTTTATGGGGACCAGTCTCACAAATCTCATATGCAGTCTATTATTGACAAGGTAGTGTCTATTATCCCTTACTTCATAAATAATTTTGGAGTCTTGATAATTATTATTTTGTAATTATCGTATTTAACAAATGGATATTATTGTAAATAGTGTATGTCAGGCTTCTGTAAATGAGATTCAGTGTGTCCCGATATTATGTCATAGCTAGTCCTATCAGAATGACTATAGTATTATAGTGCTTCAACCAGCTCTCTTCCACAGTCCTTGTCATCACCTCTCTTCCTTTATTGCCCAAAGAACCCAGAGGGCTTTGTATTTCCTGGAACTGGAGTTACAGATACTTGCGAGCTACCATGTGGGTGCTGGGAATCGAACCATATCTGGTAGAGCAGCCAGTGCTCTGAACCACTGAGCCATCTCTCCAGCCCCTCAATCCTGCTTCCAAATACCTTTTATATAGGAGTCTTTTAATGAACGATCTTTCAGATACCTTGCAGTTTTATGATTCCCACTCAGAACAGTTTTACATATACTAAAATATTACCTCCCATGGTGAGTTTAATAAAATTTTCAGTAACCCTGTTTTTATTTTATCAAATGTCTGTTTTGATATAAAGACCACTATAGTAGATATCCCAAAACATGACAGTTTTTCAATAACTGATAGATTGATTGAGAATTGAGAAATTAGTTTTATTTTGTTTTCTGCTTTTTACTGTTTGTAACTCTTCCTTGGATACCTTCATTTTAGTCACGGTTCTCACAGAGCTTATAGAATGAATGAGTATATATATAGCTTTTTATTGTGTGAGTGTATGTCTCATTAAGGTTTTTGTTGTTGTTTTGTGTTTTGGATTTTTTTTTTTTTTTGGTTATTTATTTACATTTCAAATGTTGTCCCCCTTCCTGGTCTCCCCTCCGCAATTCTCAGTAAGTTTTAGAGACATACTCAACCTTCAAGAATTCCAAACTAAGTCAGAATATTTTAAGAATATTTATTCTTTGACAAGTTCATCTTGATCATATCTACTCCAGCCGCCCTTTCTCATTTTTCCTACCCTGTACTCAGAATGATACATTCTGCCTACCTTCATAATCTTTCTGGTTTTCACAATAATCCTCCAAGTCCAATTAATGATGCCAGCATGCACATGAGCATGGGGCCATCCATTGGAACATGTTATCAGGGGCACATTCCTAAAGAAAGACAACCTTCTCTTCTCTGGCAACCATCAACTGCCAATCACTTCTCAGCTAGGAGTGGAGCCTCATAGCCTGTCTCTCATAAGCTGGAATGATGACTAGCTTAATCTTGTTCAGGTAACCGTAGCCACTGTGAGTTCAGGAGGACAACTGTGTCATGTCTAGAAGACAGTTCCTAGCACTTCTTTCCATCCTCCAGCTTTTACGTTCTTTACACCCCTTCTTGGTATTCTTTGTTGGTGGTAGTGGTGTGGTAAAGATGTCCTATTTAGGTCAGAATATTCAACAGTCGTTTATTCTCAGAACTTTGACCAGTTATGAATCTCTAAACTAACATGAGGAAAGAAATGTCTCTAAGCAAGATTGAGAAAAGCATTGATCTATGGGTGTAAACAAAAATATTGCCGTTTGATGACATATCCATGTAACAAAACAAGTAGGTTCACCCGTAGGGCTTCTGGCAGGTTTAAAATGCCAGATGTGAGGACAGCCTATATTCCAGTTTAAAAAGCTTCTTGGTTACCCCAGTAACCTTCATGCCACATCAGTAACCTTCATGCCACATCAGTAACCTTCATGCCACATTACACTGCCTGTTGCCTGGGCAGGTTAGCTGGTAGATGAGACCATTATTGACTTAATCTCCCCCAGCACCCTGCATAGAGCCATATAGCACCATGAAAGCTCGCCAAGAGGAAGGTTCCCCATCTTTTCCAATTTGATCTCTCTATGTCCTACAATCAAATTGTAATAGGATTCTTTTTAACTGTACTAGACATTTGAAATGGTTTAGACTATTCAATATATGAAATTTAGTTTGTACCGTTTATATATTTAGCTTCATGATATTTGGTCTTAAGAACTTGAATGAACTCATTCACTATGACTGTTCAGTTATCTGATATTATCTCTAGATTATACTTCTAAATTTCAGGTATATAGAAAGACTACCAAGAACCCAACTAATACGGTGATATGAGGAGAGAGACCTCCTATTTGAAGAGTATCATAATAGAGGGAACACAATGTACCAAGCTGTGGACAGAAAGGAAAATCTTTAGATAGCAGGTGTTTCAGTCTGGCCACAGAATAGGTTAGGGAGATAGATACAAAGTAAGTTTAATAAACTACAAAAACAAAGGTGTAAATAAACTGTGGTTTAAAAGGATTATCTGATCTTTTTGAAAATTAATGTTTACTTTTTTCTTTTAAGTTGCAGACCCCTGCCTCTTTTGCACAGAGTGTTCAGGAGCTAACAATTGCTCTCCAGAGGACTGGAGACCCAGCAAATTTGAACCGACTAAGACCCCATTTGGAGCTACTAGCAAACATTGACCCTAGTCCAGGTAAGGCTAAGAGAAGTTAATGGACCGTTTATGTGTCCTTGTCAGTACTGCTTGGTGGTTCTTCAGTTATCTTTTGTTATGTTCCTCTAAAGTTTCCCAACGCAGCTTTCTCAGTTTTTCTTTGGCTGCATTTCCATTATCCCATCTTTCCATAAGACCTTGTTCTATTCATTATTCTCTTTCTTAGCCTTTACTTTGGCATTTCTTTTTCACTCCTTCTGAACCTGAAAATATACCTAATGACCTGTTACTTGAACAGTATTTCAGCTGTTATCCTCTCAGAGTTTACTCCTACTATGGAGCTGAATCTATATACTGCTTACTGTGGTTTCCTAGTCACTCCTTCCGGACATAACTCTGAGTCCTTAAACTCCCTTGTGTGTTTCCAGCAGCTACTAACACTGGATGCCTCTTTGATACATAAGCACTTGTGCTTTGATTTTATTTGCACCCCTCTACCCCACTCCATCCACAGCAGTGCTGTCTGTGCCCTTGGAACTGTTTCCTTTGATTCTTAGCCTCAAGTGTTACCTCTGTATAAAGTAGATTCCCCAAGAGCTCTGTCAATGCTCCTGTCACTGCAGACGGTTTCCCCAGTGCTTCCTCATACTCAACATCATCTGTCTGTGTTTCAGAGTGAGTTCACCTTTGATGCCTGCTCTTCTAGCTATGTTTCTTTTGTCTTGCTTGCATATTCTTTCATTTGTTCTACATACCTTTTGAGGCATGGGATTTATCTGTTTTTCTTTTGTAATTTCCTGTGACTCACACTTCCTGTTTATTCCTTAATGATAGCTTTAGTCCTTTCCTCTGAGATTTAATGTTTTCAATTTTCTCTACTACTGATGCTGTCAGTTCAGGTTACGTATTGCTGCAGAGTAAATCATATTTCCACACATGCCTTTTTAATAATGTGCCATTGCTTATAGAATGAGACTATGGCTTCCAGGCCCTCTTAACTTTTCATCACTCCACGTTTGTAGATCTAGTCCCAAAATGGCTTAATCAAATCAGATCATGTGTGTGTGTGTGTGTGTGTGTGTGTGTGTTAGTTATTTCCCCATTTTTGTGAATTAGCATTCTGACCAGCTAAAAAAGAAATACTACAGTTCTTGCCACCATACTAGTGTATCTCCTATAGCTGGCTGGTATATTCTTTTCTTAAATAACAGTAGATAACCTATTGACAAACACTCTGCCCCTGGACGATGTCTCCAGTTCTATAACTGTCTTAAATTCACTCTGATTAGTGATTTGTCTCCACCATTCTAGCCAAACCTAGTTTGTCAAGGTTACCAGTTCCACTATCAGCTGAATTCACAGTTCTTGTCATACCCACCTCCCCAGCGTGTGCGTGTGTGTGTGTGCGTGCGTGTGAGTGAGTGTGTGAGTGTGCATGTGTGTGCGTGCGTGTGAGTGTGAGTATGTGTGTGCGCGTGTGAGTGTGTGTGTGCGCATGTGAGTGTGTTGTGTGCATGTGTGTGTGTGTGTGTGTGTGTGTGCGCGCGCGCGCGTGTGTGTAGGCAGTTTAAGAAAGAAGGGTTATCTCAGCTCACAGTATGGTCTAGTATAGCAGGGGAGTCAAGGCAGCAGGAGCTTGAAGCAGCTTACATATCACATCCACAGTCAGGAAACACAGAGGGATGAGTGACATAGGTAAGATGTGTGTTTCTGGAGAAGTTAACAGATCCCACAGGCATACCCAGAGACCCTTCTCTCTGCTGATTCTAGGGCCTTTTAAGTTGGCACCACTAATCATCACAGATGAACAAGTGTCTGAAAGCTGCTAAACAGTTAGTTTGATTACACTAGCTTAATATTGGATAGAACACTGTGTAAGATTATAGGTTTTATTTCATTTTTAATTTTATAGATGCTCCTCCTCCGACATGGGAACAGCTAGAAAATGGACTGGTTGCTGTACGTACAGTAGTACATGGACTGGTTGATTATATCCAGAACCATAGCAAAAAAGGAGCAGATCAACAACAGGTAAGGAAATCTTCAGATAAGCAACTTTGGGTATACCTAGAAACTGGCCACTGTAGGTATAGATACAAAGCAAAAAAATAATGATATGAATATTTTAAGACGCTGACTATAGGGGCTGGAGAGAGGCTCCATGGTTAAGAGAACTGACTGCCTTTGAGAGAACCTAGTTCAAGTCCCAGCATCCACATAATGGTTCACAACCTCCTGTAACTCCAGTTCCAAGGGAATCAGATGCCTCTGTGGGTACCAGGAATGCACTGGTGGACAGACATACATGCAGGCAAAACACCTATTCATATAAAATAATTTTTTAAATTGCTTTGCTTTAAAAACAGATTCTGACTATAGAAACTGTAAATTAACATGGTTAGCAGTTAGTGTTTTAATTTTTCTTAAGTAATTTTTTGTTACATTTCAGTTTGTTAATGTCACTTTTTGATACCAATGCTGAATCACTAGTACTTTTCAAATATTTGTAGGTTTTTTCTGTGTTTGTATTTTAAAGAATTTCATTAATAATGTTTATGATACTAGTGTGCCAAACCATCTTCTAATTTTAAAAAAGTAACTGTTTTACACTTACTTGTGTGTATGTGTGGAGGTGAGAAGACAGCCTTATATATAGGTCCTGGAGACTTGGAAACATCACTCACTGAACCATCTCGTTGGCCTATATTTTGTGGTTATGTTAGGAGCCAGCTTTGTGTTATATGAACACTAACCAAATATTAGAAGAGTATACATTTTGAAAGTCTTTTTCGTTTTATTTTTTGTGAGAGACGAGGTCTCACATAATCCACTGGTAATCCCACTGAATGAGCATAAAGACCATTACTCAAATTCTTTGGTCAAATTATGCCAGCATTTTCTATCCAAGTAAGGTTTGAGAAAATAGCATCAAACACAGGAAATTTTATTATTTGGGGTTTATATTAGCTCCCAAATTGCAAGGCTAAAGGGGTTTTCAAGGATTTTTGGTTATATAGGAACTTGGCAGAAAGAACATCTCGTAGAGATCAAGGTCTAGGATATTGAACTCCTGCTGAGAGTTTATGAGTGTATCTGTCTCACCATGTCTAGAAGACACTGTTTTTGCTCTGGTCCTCCCTGACCTTTGGCTTCTACAGTCTTTCTGCCAGACCTCTCATCCATGATGGTCTCTAAACCTTGGTAAAAGTGTGTGTGTGTGCATGTGACATAGAGATGTCCTGTTTGTAACTGAGTACTCCACAGTCACCTGCACTGTGACCAGCTGTGAGTTTCTGTCTTAACCCCCACCCACTACACTGAAAAACTTCACTGATATGGTCTGAAAGCTACACAGTGTGTAGCTACGCAGTGTGTGGGGGTGTTTTGTCTGCATGTACATACATGTGCTTGGTGCCTGGAGAGGCCAGAAGAAGGTGTCTTGTTTCCTGGAACTGGAGTTTTAGATGGTTGTGAGTTGCCATATGGTCCCTGGGAATTGAACCCAGGTCCTCTGGAAGAGCAGACAGTGCTCTTAACCTTGAGCCAGCCTCTATTAGAACTATTTTTAACTTTTAATTTTGGACCTGGAAAGGTCTCTCAGTAGGCAGAAGCTTTATGCAAGCTAGACACCCTGTGTCCAATACCTAGAACCTCGGTAAAAATGTAAGGAAAGAATGAACTCCACAGAATTGTCCTCTGACATCCCCTCCCCACTAATAATAAATATTAAAATTTAATTTTGAACTCTGATTTTTCCCCCTTAATAGTTTTGCTCTGAGTAATTTAGATAAATGTGGGAATTAGCTTAAATTCTTCTGTGCTATAAGAATCCTAAACTGAAAACATAAGATTTACATTTGTCATTGTGTGTTTTGTTTTATGTCTGATGTTTTGATCTTGTCTTCAGCCTCCACAGCATAGCAAATATAAAACATACATGTGTCGAGATATGAAGCAAAGGGGAGGATGCCCGCGCGGGGCCAGCTGTACATTTGCACATTCACAGGAAGAACTGGAAAAGTAAGTATGGAAGCCATGAAGCACAGACTTCGGAATGGGGAAATACAATAAGAGGGGCTGGTGAAGAAATGGCTCAGTGGTTAAAGCACTGGCTATTCTTCCAGAAATCCAAGTTCAATTCCCAGCAACCGCATGGTGGCTCACAACCATCTGAATTGGGATCTGATGCCCTCTTCTGGTGTGTCTAAAGTCAGCAACAGAGTACTCACATACATAAAATAAATCTTTAAAAAATATATATAAAAAGAAAAATTGAATTCTTATGAATTAGTACATTTCTTTAAAGTTTGGTTTTTTTTTTTAGTTTTCATTATATTGTTTCTATAAATGGGATGCTATATTTTATCAACTAGATGTCAAAATGAGTCATTCCCCCACACACAAAAAAGTTCTAGTACTTTTTAACAATTTTAACTGATTCTTACCAATTGCATGATGTATTTGTAGATGAAACGTTTTCTTTTCATACAGATTTCGTAAAATGAACAAACGTCTGGTTCCCAGAAGACCCTTGAGTGCCTCTTTGGGTCAGCTTAATGAGGTGGGCCTGCCTTCAGCACCTATACTTCCCGATGAAAGTGCAGTGGATTTGTCCAGCAGAAAACCTCCTGCACTCCCAAATGGAATTGTATCGACAGGGAGCACAGTGACACAGCTGATTCCACGTGGGACAGACCCCAGCTTTGATTCTACTCTGAAACCAGTAAAGCTAGACCACCTGAGCAGCAGTGCTCCAGGGTCCCCTCCTGACCTGTACGTCTTCAAGTTTCTTCCTTGTAGACTGAGTAGAGGGGAAGAAGAGTGTGGTTCTAACCCCAGGGTTCCTTGGTGTTACTGTTTGTTCTTCTGTTTTGAGTCACAGTCTGTCTTCTAACTCACTTCATAGCTAGAGATGACCTTGAGCATGTGTATGTCCTCCTGCCTGTACGTCCAGGCAGGCCATTGCAGGCCAGCAGCACCATACCCAGCTGTGTTGTGCTAGGGATTGAACCCACCAACTGAGCTACATCTTGGCCCAGAAAATAAAATTTTTGCCTTTGTTTTATTGACTTTTAGTTTTCCTACACTGATGATTTTTTTAAAGGAAGATTAATTCCTTTAAATTTGTAGATGAGACTAACATTCAGATATATCTGTTTTCCAAGTTCCGGCAGTCTCTTATATGAAACATTGAATGTGTATTAAAGTATATTTTAGAGGCCTCTAACTTGTCTTGTATAATTTTGCTCCCTTAGGCTGGAATCTGTCCCTAAGAGTATTTCTGCCTTACCTGTGAATCCACATCCTGTACCTCCAAGGGGACCAACAGATCTGCCTCCCATGCCTGTCACCAAACCAATTCAGATGGTACCTCGGGGGTCTCAGCTATATCCAGCACAACAAGCAGATGTTTATTATCAGGATCCTCGAGGAAGTGCCCCCGCTTTTGAGACAGCTCCTTATCAGCAGGGTAATGACCATTCATTCATGTTGCTCATTTCCTTATTCTGCTATGAGTGATCATTTGCACAGTGGCTTCCTTAGATTAAAAAATGTATTTTTAATACTTGGAAAACTGAGGTTTTTATGATCAACTAAATTTCTTTACCTGCTTAAAGTTGTATAAGAAATATATTCATGTATTTTAGTCACTCAAATTTATCATATAGATAAAAAAGGATAAAAATTTAAATTTATAAAATTATAAATTTTTAGAAGGGATTTATAAATTTTATAGAAGGGATTTATAAATTTTATAGAAGGGGTTAACATTTACTGAGCAAGTATACTGAGTAAAGCTGACCAAACTTTTTTTTTTTTCCAAGAATGAAAAAAAAAGTAGTGGATGCAACTAAATTTACAGTATGATTTCCTTCCTTTCAGTTATTGATATTGGCCCTGTAATATATTTGAAAAGGTGCTGTATACAAGTCTTTAGAGCAGTGGTTCTCAACCTGTTTATTACGACCCCTTTAGCCAAAGCTCTGTCTCCAAAAATATTTACATTACAATTCGTGACAGTAGCAAATTGAATAGTTATGAAGTAGCAACAAAAATAATGTTATGGTTGGGGGTCACCACACTGTGAGGACATGTATTAGATGATCACAGCATTGGGAAGGCTGAGAAGCACTGCTGTAGAGGTTCTGTGGTATAGAATCAGCTTAATAGTAAAGTGTAAGGGTATGTGTTGGTGCATGCCTTTGATCCCACTTAGGAGGCAGAGGCAGAAGCCAGCCTGGTCTACATAGTTCCAGGATAGCCAGGGCTACTTAGGGTTCTGTCTTACAATCAAATAAAACAAAACAAAAGATTAAAGGGAATACTGATATTTATTTCAAACTTAAAAGTATTGAATCTCATCAGAAATAGAGGCTATTTTTATTTTGTTGTTGTTTGTTTGTTTGTTTGTTTTCAATGGTAATAGATTAAAGTATCTTTTATTTCCTTTTCTCCCCTAGTACCTTTAGGTCACATATGCCATCTCTGCTGCATTCAAAAGTAGTTCATTTTTATTGTTTTGTTATTGCTTGTTTATTGGTTGGTTAGTTGGTTTTCTGAGACAGACTTGCTTACAGTAGTATATACACCAGAGTTGCCTTGAACTCACTGTAGCTCACACTGGCCTTGAATGAAGATGATCCTCTTGCCTCACCCTCCTGAGTACTGGGATTGCAGGCATCTAGCATAAGATAGATTTTGATTGATATAACATGACTGATAATGGGTTATAAAAGAATCTGACTTGATTTTTGTTTAATCTCTCAAAAAAATATATATGTTTTTGTTCAGGCAGCCAATGTGTAGCTTTATACTCTATCAGGAAGGGTTCGGTTATAGAAAGCAGAAATCTTTGTAGCTATATTAAACATAAGAGATTTAGTGGAGGAATGGGTTCCTTCCATGTTGATGGAAGTACTAGTCTTTAGAAAATGTGTCCTAGAAAAAAAGCACTACTTTGCTAGCTGTAGAGAGCAGCGATAAAACCTTCTGCCTTAACTAACGGGAGGTTGAAGGAAAGTTTACTGCTAGAGCTCTTGTCTCAAGAACTGTAGAGCCAGAGAAGCCACTAGATGTATGCAGCAAAGGGTTGAGTGTTTCATACGATATACTTGAACGCATTTCTATCAGTGCTCCCCTTACCAACTCCCATCCCTTGCTACACAAGTTGGAGGTTGAGTGTTACTGTTGTTTCTTTTTCTCTATCAAGTCCAGTTTATGTTGCCCAGCTAATCTTGGGAGTGGGACCTGCTCTGGCAGTGGTCAGTCAGCCTATCACATCAGTAAGACAAATTGACTCTCCCTCTTCCAACAGCTAGCAAATGCTAATAGTTCCTGAGCTAGTGGTAGGATTGCATTCCCCTTTCCTCCTCTATGCTGGGATTTCCCCCCCTGGCTGGAACTTGTGCATACTGTCATAATTGCTATGAAAAGTGGCTCTTTGGCATATTATATCTTCTAGCTCATAATAGTTTTGAAGCTGAAACTCTATAGTAGCAGGGCCTGGAAGAGTAGGTCTATAATTCCAGCTACTAAGGAACCTGAGGCAGGAGGATCTCAAGTTCTAGGCATGCCTGGGCTACAGAGTGAGTTCAAGGCTAGTAGTCTTCAGAAGACCCTATCTCAAAATGAACTATTTAAAAAGAAGCTAAGAATCTAGCCCAGTAGTAGAGTGCTTGTCTAGTATGTGTGTAATCTTGGATATGAAAATCTACACAGTTAAAACTAAAGTAGTAAGGATGCTTGTGAAATTTAATTTTTAATTTCTAGTAACTGTATTGCGTTAAGACAAACTAGAAGAAAGGATCAGTCTACTATTTTAGACTATATGCATATTGATCTTTTCTACTTATTTTCAATAATTATTTATTATTTGGAAGAAAAAGAGGTTTTCCTGGGATCGAATTTCAGGACCTTGCCAATTCCAGGCAAACACTCTATCACTGAGCTGTGCTCCTGTCCCTAAGGAAAATATTTGCTTTCTAATTGTCATAAAGCTGCTGTAATTATATAAGTAGTGTGAAAGTTTATTGAAAATAAGTAGATTATTAATAATTAAGTGTTTTAATGTTTTTGGCTTTGGTTTTTGGTTTCTCTGTGTAGCCCTGGCTGTTCTGGAACTTGCTCTGTAGACCAGGCTCGCCTCAGACTCTGATATCTGCCTACCTCTACCTCCCGAGTGCTGGGATTAAAGATGTCTGTCACCATCACCCAGCTGCGTTTTAATGTTTTAAAAGGGAAAAAAAAGCTTATATAGAAAAAAGATGAGCTCATTATCGTTTGTTCTTCTTTTGTGTTGTACAGGTATGTACTATACTCCACCACCATGTGTGTCCCGCTTTGTCCGACCTCCACCATCTGCTCCTGAACCTGGTCCTCCATACTTGGATCATTATTCACCCTACCTCCAAGATCGTGTCATAAACTCTCAGTATGGCACACAGCCACAACAGTACCCACCTATGTACCCACCTCACTATGACGGCCGCCGTGTATACCCTGCTCAGTCTTATACAAGAGAGGAGATGTTCCGGGAAAGCCCTATACCCATTGACATTCCATCTGCAGCAGTACCATCCTATGTACCCGAGTCCAGAGAACGATACCAACAGGTAGAGGGTTACTATCCAGTGGCTCCTCATCCAGCTCAGATCCGACCTTCATACCCCAGGGTATGCTGTATTTCTTTTCCTTACAGAGACTTAATTTACTTATTGTGTGTGTGTATAATTGGTGTATGAGGGAGCACAGGTCCATGTGGACCGCAGCACACTTAGGTCAGAGGATAACTCTGGAGGACAAGTTCTTACTTTCCATGTTGCTAGGTGGGATCTTACTTGTTGCTGCTGCTCAGAATATTCCAGGTTAGCTTGTCTACAAATTTCTGGCTTCTATTTATTCTTCCCATATCACCACAGGGATTACATGTATGCCTCATGGTTTCCAGAGATCAGCCTTGGGTTGTCAGGCTTACAAACCAAAACAGTGCTTTTACCTGTTGCACCATCTTCTTGATCCTGACATTTGAAGTTATTATTTTAAAAAACAAAAATATAAATCTAAACATGCTTCATTCATGTACTAAGATTTGATCAGTTAGGAATTTGGAAGATCTTGGGCTGGAGAGATGGCTCAGTGGTTAAGAGCACTGACTGTTCTTCCAGAGGTCCTGAGTACAATTCCCAGCAACCACATGGTGGCTCACAACCATCTGTAATGGGATCAGATGCCCTCTTCTGGTGTGTCTGAAGATAGCAACAGTGTACTCACATTAAATAAATAAATAAATAAATAAATAAATCTTAAAAAAAAAAAAAGAACAAAAGAAAGGAATTTGGAAGATCTTGAGAGAGTTTTGATTGGCTTTCTTTTCTTTTTTTTTATTTATTCTCTTTTAGTGTTTATATTTCTAGATGTTATAATGGGTGTGTATTCTGCGCCTGAACTAAATATAAATATATAATGTGCTTTGGAATTTTGGTCAATTTTAAATAATCTTTTAATTACCAGGACCCCCCTTATAGCCGGCTTCCTCCTCCCCAGCCCCACCCTAGTCTGGATGAGCTACATCGAAGGCGGAAGGAAATAATGGCCCAGCTAGAGGAAAGAAAAGTCATCTCTCCACCTCCTTTTGCACCTTCACCAACCTTGCCTCCTGCATTCCATCAAGAGGAAGTAAGCACATCATTTTTAATACTGCTTATTAGTTTACCATTATCACTTTTTGTAGCCTGTGTAACAAATTATGAGAGCCAGGCAGTGGTAGTGCACACCTTTAGTCCCAGGAAGCAGAGGCAGGTAGATCTCTGATTTTGAGGCCTGCTTGGTCTACAGAGTACATTCCAGAACTGCCAGGGCTACACAAAAAAGCCCTGTTTTGAAAAAAGAAAGAAAGAAAGAAAGAAATCTGTTTCCAAGGAGATGTTTATCAAGTTTCAAAATTATGAGGCTATTTCTGGTTTTCTTCCAGAGATTCGTTGTTTTATTACACATTTACATTCACAACCCATTTAAAATTGAGTTATTAAATAAACTGTTGGAATCAAGGTCCATTTTTCCTCTGTAGGGATAGCTCATTGGCTTTATACTATTTACTGATTTGAGCATCCCTTTTTCAGCGTCCCACAGTCAGCTAGCTGTCTTATAATTAGTTCATCAGGGTGGGTGTGATGACCTATAGTCCTAGCACAGTAGGATACTGAAGCAGAAGTTCACTACGTAAGAGAGACCCTGTCTGCGAAATGATAGATAACCAATTGTGATTCTGAAATCTGGTCGTTTCATGGGTCTGATTCTGTCTTTATACCAGTACTGCATTTATTTACTTACTCATTTTGTGTGCCTTGGGGGTAAAGGGGTGGGCAAGTGTGGAGGTGAGAGGACGGCCGTAGGGTAGGAGTCACTTCTTTGGCTTCAAGGATCTAAATGTAGCTTGTCAGATTTGCACAGCACATACCTCACTTGAGCCATCTGGCTGATCCCTCATTCAATAGAATGTTTTACTTAAGTCTGGACTTGTTGGTATAGGTTCTCCTAGCATTCAATTCAAAAGTAAATAAATGTGTTGGAAGCTGAGAGTTTTTAGTTCCTTAAATTTTTAAATAATTGAGACATAAATTAAGATGTATTTTTAATTAAGCAATGAAGAAACCAATAGTGTGGTTTAAAAAAAAGGTAGGAAAGATGCACAAATATGAGTAGATGGTAAAAATTACAGGGGGTGTTGGTTTATGTACCGTAGTGCCATAATTTTGAGCATTATGTTTATGTCTGTATAAAATAATGCTAATAGATTTGTTTTAGTTTGGGGTTTTGTAAAACAGAATCTCATATTCTAGACTAGGTTCACCTTGAATTCACTCAAGCTGGCCTCAAATTCAGTGTCTCCTACCTTAGCCTTGCAAGTGCTTAGATTACAGGTGTGGACAACTATGCCCAGCAAAACATTGCTTATAGCTATCATGAATGTGTGTTGTCTTTGGTTTTTTCATTTCTGACACTAATATTTTTATATTGGTTAGTTTTTCTAGGGATTTATCGATTATATTTGTTTTTTAATGAAATAGCCTGAGCTGAGACTGTAGCTCAGTTGGAAGAGTATTTTCCTGGCATGCACAAATCTCTAGATTCGATCCATAATGCTTTTTAAATTGGGCAAGGAGGGAGGAGGATCAAAAACTCTAGGTCATCCTTGATTATATAACAAGTTTATAATATATAATTACACAATTAATTATATAATTAATAATTAATAATATAATTAATTAATAATTAATAATATAATTACATAACAAGTTTATATATAAGGCCAACCTGGGATACATGAAACCTTGTCTCATACTTTATTCATTTGTTATACATAATGAATCTAATTGGAGTATAGGGTTTTGGTTTTTTTTTTCTCCAAATCAAATAATATGTGTAAGAATATGTGTAACAGCGGGCAATGGTGGCGCACACCTTTAATCCCAGCACTTGGGAGGCAAAGGCAGGCAGGTGGATCTCTATAAGTTCAAGGCCATTCTGGTCTACAGAGTGAATTCTAGGACAGCCAGGGATACACAGAGAAACTCTGTCTTGAGGGGGGAGAATGTTTTACATTCTTTATATGTAAAATTATGAGTCTAAACAACATTGCCAACTGACAAACTCTATATGTTAAACAGTGAAAACTGGAAAGTGAAAGCTAGGTGTGGCAGTGATATCCTAGCTATCATTTCAAGACACCATTTCAAAAATACAATAAAGTGAAGATTATTATACACAATAAATAGTAACTTGTTTAACGTATGAGGGTAATCTAAACAGAAGTTCATAGTACCTCTGTCTCTCAGAGTGCTGGGATTAATGGCGTTCACCACCACACCTGGCTAGCTCTATACTTAAGCTTCCATTCTGATTATAAGCAGCCTATATATAGTTGCCCTAAATTCATACATTATAGAAGTACGTGACATAGAGTAATAGTTTCTTATATCAACCCATTTTCTATAATAACCAACTTTTTTATGTGCATGAACATGTTTGTTGGAGTGGGGCGAAGTTGTGGATTGGTTTTGGCTTTGGGATATCTATGTTGATGTGAATTTATTCTTTTTTGTAGCTGCATAATATGTAACATTCAGGTAGAAGAGCCTACTTGCCTAGGTATTAATGTATTCTAAAAGTTAGCTGTTCTACATGAGCTAGGACTTTTAAAATGTTGTAACATTGTAAAAATGTAAATGTTGCAATTTAACACAGTACATTGGCCTTGGAATGGAATATTGTTATTGGGTAACCATAGAACGTTAGTCAAGAAGATAAAAACAGGGCATTTTACTCTTTCACTTAATTGAATCAACCTTGGGCCAGAATGTATTCAAGACAGGAAATACTGTGTTGAAGAAGCATCAGCAAAAAAGAGTTGTTGAATTACTACCTACCTCACACAGCACCTGAGATGCAAACAATGCTCTCATTTATGTGAGGTGTTACTAAAGCACATTGCAGGCCACCTAGCAGATGTACAGCATGGATACAGGTTACTGAAATGGTGACTTCATCTAAGATAGTGGGGGAAATGGTGAGCAGACTTCTTAAGATCCTAGCTTGATTTACTGAAGGACATTGAAATTCTTTCTTTTTCTTTTTCTTTTAGCTGCCAATAACAAATATGAAGGCTAAAATAATCTTCACATTTTTCAGTCTATAAAAATATGTTCTGACACTTAATAAATAACTATCACTTATTGCTTTAATTTGATGTTCTAGACGTTTTTCTGTTTTGTTAACTCATGACCCATTTCCTATTTTCCCCTCTATCTATAGTTTTTGGATGAAGACTTGAAGGTGGCCGGGAAATACAAAGCAAATGATTATAGCCAATATTCTCCTTGGTCATGTGATACCATCGGCTCCTACATTGGAACCAAAGATGCAAAACCCAAAGATGTTGTGGCAGCAGGGAGTGTAGAAATGATGGTATGTGTGATGGCTAAGCATGGTTAATATGGTTCTAGATACATACATTCTCAGCTATTAAAAGTATATTATTATCTTGACAAAGAAAAATATTTATTATACATCATTTTAGGTAGCAATTTCCCAAGAAATTTTTCAGAACCCAAGTTAAATCATTTTTAAGTATTTAATCAAGATACTAGATTTCAGGGTTGGAGAGATAGCTCAGTGTTTAAGAAAGCATATAGCTGTTGCAAAGGACCCGAGTTTTGTTCCCATCTCCCATATTAGGCAGTTCGCAACCACCTATAACTCTGGCTCCAGATGATCCAGTGCCCTCCTAGCCTCCATGGGTGCCTACTCAGTGCATATACCAACACAGATGTACAAAGACACATAATTAAAATAATTTTCCCAGCAGTGGTACTTCTAGACTTTAATCCCAGCACCTGGCGGCCAGAAACAGCTGGATCTCTATGAGTTCAAGGTCAACCTGGCCTACATAGTGAGTTTTGGGGGGCGGGGGGGAGGAGAAAGAGAGAGACTGTGTGTCCAAAAAACCCAATATAATAATAATTTTAAAAGATTTAAAAGATTTTGGATTTCTTTACCAAATAAATTAAAACTCTCTTCTTACAAGCCTTAAGTTTAAATAACCAACTTAGTTAATTTATGGTAAAGAAATCCAAATCTTTTTTTAAAATGAATATTTTTTGATTATTTTAAATGAGCATATAATAGCTGTGTAGCTAGCAAGTTAAGGTTTAATGTATCAGTACTTTACATATTAATTTCCCCCCATGGCAATAAAACTTTGCAAAAGTAGTTAACCTCCCTAATCTCATTTTTCTCCCTCCCTCCTCCCTCTCACTAAGTAACCTCTTCCCTAAGTTTAAATTTTATTGCTTAGACACACACACAGAGAGAGAGAGAGAGAGAGAGAGAGAGAGAGAGAGAGAGACCCGCTGTACTGTCCAGGATCATCTTGCTGTTGCATCCCACGGGCACCCGGGACTCTAGGCAAGTGCCACTATAGTCAGCTGCTACCCTTTCCCTTTTGAGACAGCGCCTCACTAAGTTTTGGGATGGCTTTGAAATCACTCTTTGTGTAGCACAAGCTAATCTCAAGCTTGTAGTGCCTTGTCTTAGCCTTACAGTAGCTACAGTTATAGATGAGTGTTATCTGATCTTCTACCATTATGTATAATTTTTCACTTCATTTTTTAAAGATATTTTTTAGATTTGCTTATATTTATGTGTATGAGTGTTTTGCTCACATGTATGTCGGTGTTTCACATATGTGGCTGGTGTCCTCAGAAGTCAAAAGCATTAGATAGATCTTGGAATTAGAGTTAGGGATGGTTATGGGCTACCATGTGGGTGCTGGGATTCGAACCCAATCCTTTGCAAGAACAAGCTCTAACTGCTAAGCTATCTCTCTAGCCCCTATGTAGAGTGTTAATGGACACTTTGTAGAGTCTCCTTGTGCACGTCCATGAAAGTTATGCTTAGACATGTATTCCTGGCCAAAAAGATGATAAGGTCAGAGCCAGCATGAACTATGTATTCTTTTAAAAAAAAGGCTGGATGTGGTGGTGCACATCTTTAATCCTAGCAGATGGGGTTGGAGCACAGTGATGGTGGGTGACATAGTGAGACTCTGTCTCCTAAAAAAGAAAGAAGGAAGGAAGGAAGGAAGGAAGGGAGAAAAACAGTGGTATTGCTGGCTTGACAGGTATCGCTTGACATCATTTTCCCTGTTAATCCCAAGAAGGTTCCCTGCTGATTTGTGTAGGTTTTCATAGATGATGTTTACCTTGCTGGTTCAAGATAAAACCAGTTCAAGTAGATGACAGGGCAGAGTAATAAAGAATAATTAAATAAAAAACAAACCTGCAAAGTGATTGGGAGTATGACAGAACAAGGTCCTGGGCTCCGTTCTCAGCATCAAATAAGGTGAAATTGCTTCAAGGAGCAATGTATGCTTCTACATCAGGAAGTCTTTCACCAGAATGAGTGCAATAGACTAGTAATGTAAGGTGCTTTCAAAAGGGTTATCACACTGAAGTAACATTAGCAAAATAAAATTAATTTCCTTAAATCAGAAAAAAAAATAACAAAATTACTAATCTACTATAGATGCCATTAAAAGTTTTCTGGATATGTGAAAGAAGTCTGAACTCAGTGACTCTCAAGCATTGATATATGAGCTCAGTGGTAAAGTGCTTGCCTGACAAGTTAATGTTCGTACACATTACTTAGGAATGGGTACTGTCATTTACTATCATCTGTCTGTATTTAAAGTTGGTCATATAGTTCTTCCTGTGATCGAACACCAATGTTTTCTATGACATTCGAAGACAACTAAAGGCTTATTCCACTAATAAGAGCATCGTACTCTTATTAGCCCCTTCCAGAGCCAGTGGAAATTATGCTAAACATCATCTCATTTTTGCTTTTTGTCAGAATGTAGAAAGTAAAGGAATGAGAGACCAGAGGTTGGATCTTCAGAGAAGAGCAGTGGAAACTAGTGATGATGACCTCATCCCATTTGGAGACCGACCAACAGTATCTCGATTTGGTGCCATCTCTCGAACATCCAAAACACTGTATCAGGGTGCTGGCCCAATGCAAGCTATAGCACCTCAGGGAGCACCCACAAAATCTATTAACATTTCTGGTAAGAATCCTAGTGTAGTAATCATGATTCTCAGTGTAGTTCTATCAGTGCTTGTTTGTTTGTTTGTTTTTGTTTATTTATTTTCAAGACAGGGTTTCTCTGTGTAGCCCTGGCTGTCCTGGAACTCACTCTGTAGACCAGGCTGGCCTCGAACTCAGAAATCCACCTGCCTCTGCCTCCCAAGTGCTGGGATTAAAGGTGTGTGCCACCATGCCCAACCTCTATCAGTGCGTTTAAGACTCTTAAAGGCGATGATTTTTAAACTCTCTGTAAGAAAGCAATTGCACCTCTGGCAATTTTAAGAGTATAAACTAAAATTAACTCTTTTATATAGACTGCTTGTGGGGCTAGGGTGTAGCTCAGTTGATAGAGTGTATGCCTAATACATATGAAACCCATGATTCAATACTCCAAACCACATAAACCAGATATTATGGCACATGCCAAGAGTCCTAGCACTGGAGAGGTAAAGATAGGGGATCAGAATGTTCAAGTTCAGCTTTGGGTGCATAATGATTTCAAGGCTATTCTGGGTAGAGATCCTGTCTCAAAAAAAGAAGAAAGGAAGGATTGCTTGTGGCTTTTATCTTAAATAACTTCATTGTTTATTAAAATAAGATTCTTAGAATCTGAGGAGGTGACTGGATGGATTAAGAAGATCTGAATTTAGATTCCCAGTACTCACATAAAATTTAGGGGTGTGTGTGTGTGTGTGTGTGTGTGGTGTGTGTGTGTGTGTGTGTGTGATCCCAGAGCTTTGGGAAGATAATCTGACACCACCCCTCACCTCTACACTCAAATACTCATGTGCACACAGTGAAAAGAAAATGTAAAAACTGAAGGGTCAGTGGGGAAGAAACAAATAGCATTACCATTGTAGCAGATAGCTTTCTACATATACAGTGTGCCTTCGCCTTTTCGATTATAGTACCTTAGATGAATCAAACTAGTAAATTATATCATAATAAACCACAATAAACGGTTCCTTTACAGATTACAGTGCATATGGAGCTCATGGTGGCTGGGGAGATTCTCCATATTCACCTCATCCAAACATACCTCCTCAGGGACACTTCATTGAGAGGTATGGCCATTCTTTTTTACTCGTTAGAAATACTTGAGGCATTTAGCTTTCCTTGCTTTGTATTCTAGTCAGTAATGATTTCACAGAATAAAACTTTATATAAAATTTATCTCGTGGTTTCTTTCTTTCTTTCCAAAGGGAGAAAATGGCCATGGTAGAAGTGGCCAGTCATGGAAAACCCCTTCTATCTGCTGAAAGAGAACAGTTACGGCTAGAATTGCAGCAACTGAACCATCAGATCAGCCAGCAGACCCAGCTACGTGGACTAGAGGTACAGACCTACAGATCCTTTTTCCTTGTGTCCGGAATGTTGATGTAGTATAGCACTGTATAACCCACCTGGCTTCAAACTCATGACTCTCCTGTGCCAGGCACATTAGTACTTAGACTGAGGGTACAGGGTTCAGCACTGCAACTACTTTGTGCTCCAGTTTTGAAGGGTTCCCTAGGATGTTAAATTAGATTTAATTTTCTTTCATCATGTATATGTATTTTGTGGGGTGGTATGTGCACATGAATACAGGTGTTGAAGGATCTGCCTAGAACTGGACTTTTAGCAGTTGTTGGAAGCCTCCTGACATGTATGCTGAGAACAGAGCCCAGGGCCTCAACAAGAGCAGTATCTGATCTAAACCATCAAAACACCTCTCCATTCTCCTTAAATAGTAATTTTTGAGATATAGTAAGCCCAGAATTTTAAAGCCTTTGCCTAAGTGTTAGTACAGATATCCATTCTTCAGAGAACTCAGAACTAGATTTAGTTCTTAACTAATAGAAAAAGAATATTGTCTGACGATAGTACTGGGGAAGCGAAATCCTGCCTCAGGAACACTGAGGTTTTATAGAAAAAAAGGTACAGGATTTACATCATGGAAAATAGTAATCAGAAAGAAAGATACACAGTTACAATTGATTTCTCTTTGAGATAGGAAAAAAGATTAAATTATTTTTGGTGTTGGAAATATGGCTGCTATTCTTGCAGAGGTTCCAAGTTTGGTTCCTGTTTCCCACCCGCCTGTAACTACAGCTCCTGGGGATCCAGCCCTCTCTTTGCAGCCATAGGTATCTGCACTTATGTGTAATGTGTACCAACATACCATACCAACAGACACACACACATTCTCCCTCTCTTTCAAAAATAAGTAAATACATCCTTTAAAACGCCTTTTAAAAAATAAAACCATTTTTTCTCAAGTGCTACTAAAACAGAATGTGTTTATAGTTGGATTGTTTTTACTGCAAATTTGTGGCTAGTTTAATGGTAAAATACTTTAGGTAAAGTGTTTTCTGTATGGCATGAGGTGTGCTGAGTTATGTCTGTGCTTGGCTCTGTGCACTAGGCTGTTAGTAACCGGCTGGTGTTACAGAGAGAGGTGAACACCCTGGCAAGCCAGCCACAGCCCCCTCCGCTGCCTCCAAAGTGGCCTGGAATGATCTCAAGTGAGCAGCTAAGCTTGGAACTGCATCAGGTGGAAAGGGAAATTGGGAAGAGGACCCGGGAATTGAGTATGGTGAGTGCTGACAGTGGGGACGGGAGGAAGGTGAGGTGAACTCCGTGACTCCAGAGTTTAGAATCTCCAGAGTTTAGAATCGTCTGGAGCTCGTTCAGGTACCTTGAGGTAGTGTTAGGGTAATTCTAATCAAGATGAGTTGTCATCTGGTGGTACCATTCCTCTCTTAGTTCCTGCTGTTTTAAGTTTGTCCTTTGTCATAGACTTTGGAGAAAATGAGGCAATTAATTAGAAATTTTAAAAGTTTCTGTTTAACGTGTTCATTAGGGAAGCTGATGGGATTGTGTTTACTCTTTTGGACTCTGTAATATTAAGATATGTTTACACAATAAAATGTTACTTTTCATGGTGTTTTATAAAGAAGATATAGTCTATAGACTGTTCTCTGTGCTGTTTTTTCATGCAGCATTTTCAGAAGGTGGTGAGAAGGTGGGCTGTACCCTCACACTCCTGTGTGTACTCTCAGCTACCTGGGTTGTTGTTAATTCTTAGCGAAGTAGGAATATTTTTTTTGATCATCAGTCTGTGTTGTGTGAATTTGGTCTAACCCATTACACCACAGAGTACTGACTTTATTTCCTCTTCTTTTTAGGAGAACCAGTGTTCTGTAGACATGAAAAGCAAATTGGGTACAAGTAAGCAAGCAGAAAATGGACAACCAGAGCCACAAAACAAGGTCCCCACTGAGGACCTTACATTGACATTCAGGTAAAGAAAGGAACACTTTTATAGTCCTGTTTAACCAGAGAGAGAAATAATTTTATTATCTGACCATATGCAAATTATGAATATGTTTTGATTCTTAAAAGATCTATTTTTCGAAAGGAGAAGAGAATATGAATATATACATTGTTTTGTTTTTTTTTCAAGACAGGATTTCTCTGTGTAGCCCTGGCTATCTTGGAACTTGCTCTGAAGACCAGGCTAGCCCTTAACTCAAGGCATATGTCACCACTGCTCAGCAGGAGAAAAGAATATGTTTTTACCAAACCTAGAATTAAAATTTTACTTTAGGTTACATTTCCTTCTTCTCATTGCTTTAAGTGTAGTCTTACGCTTTTGAATTACAAAACATAATGTATGCTCACTATAAAAATTAAAATTTAAAAAATGATTAAAAGCCAACCTACCAGCCAGGCAGTGGTGGCGCACGCCTTTAATCCCAGCACTTGGGAGGCAGAGGCAAGTGGATTTCTGAGTTTGAGGCCAGCCTGGTCTACAGAGTGAGTTCCAGGACAGCCAGGGCTACACAGAGAAACCCGGTCTCGAAAACAAAACAAAACAAAACAAAAAACCAAAAAAACCAAACAAACAAAAAACCTGCCAACCTACCCCCCATTTTATTGTTACTGTTTTTATTTCGTTTTCATGCTGGCTATTGAACTCAGACCCTCACCAACAAGCACATATTTTACCTCTAAGCTGTATTCCAGGGTCGCACCCCCCCACCCCCCACCCCCAGTTATGTATAAAACACTTAGCCTTGCAGTGTTATAGGGTTAGATTGGCATTTGTTGGTCTTTTGAGACAGGTTGAGATTAGGCAATCCCCAGCCACATTTTTAGTTGATCTCTCTCATAATATAGTATTTAATTCATTTGTATTTCCTACCCCCACCCCACCCCTTTGACATATTTGAAGATTTGAACCCATAGTCCTGAGTTGACCTCCTCATTACCTATCACAAGAATTTATAATGTAGCTGGACATGGTGGCATGTGACTTTAATCCTAGCACTCACTGTGTGAGTTTGAGGTCAGCCTGGTCTACATTGTAAGTTTCGGGATAGCCAGGACTATGTAGAAATACCCTATCTTCAAAAACAAAAAAATCAAACACAAAGAATTTCTAATTGTCCTGTTTCTGTCTTCTTGTCTTTTGGCTATTTAAAATCTATATGCTGGCCTAGGTTCAAAATAAACTTGATAAATAGGAGGTTAGCACGTTTTCTTAAATACCAGGCAGTAAATATTTTGGGATGTTGAGGGCTGTAAGGGGGGAGGAGTCTCACCACCTGTCCCTGCCTCTCAAGTGCTTGTCACTACCATGCCTGTTTGTTGTAACTCTTAGTTCAGATTTCTAATATGTAAATGGCAGTAGATACATAAGCAAATATGCAGGTTGTGTTCTGACAAAGCCTGTATGTATGGAATAGGAAGCTTGTCAGTTTTAGTTTATCAACTGTATGCTACAATGTGGATGAGGAGTTATAATCAATATTTGGAAGCTATTTATATAGTTATTTTTATTTTTGCCATTCGAGACAGTCTCATTGTGTAGCTAGCCTTCATTGGCCTGGAACCAAACTAACCTAAAACTGATAAAGACCAGCCTGTCTTCCATTCTCTGCTTGGACTAAAGGCATGTGCTGCCACTCTTGCCTCACAGTTTTCTACAGTGCTAAATAACAAGCCCTATTGATTGGATTTTATTTAGAGTAATTGCTTTTCTCCTAAAAATTTCGACTTTTTTCATGTAATTTACAGTGATGTACCAAATGGATCAGCCTTGACACAAGAGAATCTCAGCCTCCTATCAAACAAGACCAGCTCTTTGAACCTGTCAGAAGACCCTGAGGGAGGAGGAGATAACAATGATTCCCAGAGATCAGGAGTTGTTTCCAATTCTGCTCCGTAGAATATGGGCGCCTGCTTCTACCTTCTGCTCCTAAGCAGTTTACGGGCATAGGGATAGAAAATGGATAACTTCTAAACTTTCTCTGAGTGGTCAGTGAAGTCCAGGAGAAGCACCGGAGGCAATGTGCACAAACACCACTACTAAACAAGCCTGCACATAGTTCACATTGATGCTTTTTTTTTTTTTTCTTTTTAATTTTAAGAAAAGGAAATTAGCAGTATCTGCAAGCAATTCAGATTAAATTTGTTTTTGTTCTGTGAATGAACTTTATTTTAATAACTTTGGACGCCTTGGATCCGGGGCTTTAAAAAAAAAAAGAAGAAGAAGATATTATATATACACTCTGTTTGATTAATTGTATGATCTTAATGAAGTAGGTTTTCTTGTCTTTTGGTATTATTACATACCCAGTGTATAATTCCCCTTTCCCAGCTCTCACAGCCCTGTAAACTAAAATAGACAAAATGCACCGTTTCCAAGAATTCTGTGGTAATAGATTGGGTTATTAGAAACTGTGCAGCAAACTAATTTTATTAGAGCTATTCTTTAAGCCCACCCCCACCCCAGCCCTGTTTCTGGATCACTAGCTTTGTGGATAAATACTTGTTTTTTACAACATTAAAACTTTATTTGAGTAGGGTAAGGTTTTAGTTTCAACTTTTCAGAGATGTCAACGTGCAGTTGATTGTTTGAGCCACACATTTCCATGTTAAGGATTTCTTGCATTCTCTCCATAAAATCTGAAAGCTATTTAGTAGTTTACATGTTTAGATTTAAATGAAAATTAGTTTACTTTAAGAATGAACTCTAAATTGGACATAATTGCTCATTCTTGTAATCCCTGGACTCAAGATGTTGAGGCAGGAGAAAACCAGAAGAAGAAGAAGAAGAAAAGAGCTTCCACTTCTTAATAGTGAAAATAGGCAATTCCTATTCTCCTATGTTGATCTCATGTTGGAAAATTCAAGCTGTGCTTACAAATTAAACTTCTCTTGAAACCCCAGAATGGGAAAACCAGGGCAATGAACCATATTCTAAAACTTGGAGATGGCTCAGCAGAAGAGCTCTGGCTACTTTCCCAGGCTCTTCCCAGCACCCACAAGGTTGCTCACAGCTGCCCGGAACTCCACTTTCAAGGGATCTGACACTCTTTTCTGGCCCTTGTGAACACCAGACACACATGGATGCATGTGCATACACACAGGCAAACCACACATATGAAAAACATTTTTAAACATTTTAAAATAAAACTTAACACTTGATATGAACTTCGGTAAACTAGGACACATTATTTCAATGGAATTTTTGTTTTCCTTTCAAAAGCATAAAAGATTTGGCAGATAGAAACTGACTGAGTCTTCAGCGACCTGGTTTTCTGACATTAAGAATGTTTATGAAAACGTTGAAGAGTGAGGAAGGATTTTTCTTTAGTTGTGCTGCACATATTCTAATGCTACCACTGTATGCTTAATTTACTAAGCCCTGTAAAATGAGTTCAGCGGGGCACCATTTCATAGAATCACTCCATCCTTCTGATTGCCTGACGTCAGTTTCCCTTTCTAGATGATACTACTAAACAAGAAAGCACTGGTTATGTAATAAGTTACTGCATTGCTTTGGTTCGGTAAAAGCAAAATATATTTTTCTTATTTCTTATATTCTTAACCCTTAACTCTTGCTGAGGTCAGAGCCACCTCAGTCTAAGCTCTGTGTCCATCATCTTGTTAATTGAAACAAGTGGGTGGGGGTGGGATAGGGATGGGATGGGGTGGGAAGGGATAAATAGTCCTGCCATTGCCTACCAGTAGGAAATCCAAACAGAACACTCATTTGAGTAGCGATTATTTAATTTGCCCAGTCAAGGCACCGTGTTTATATACTATTTCACATTGAATTTGATTATGCCCTACAGACCTGGCTGGTCAAGGATTTGATATACACATATTGGCTTGGGATTCGAGCTTTCTTTTTTATTTAATAAAAATTTATATATATATTATATATATACATATATACATGGCTATATCTGTATATATATCGGGTATGTTTTAAAGATTTCTTCGCACGAGCGCAGCTGTTGCAATAAGGTGACTGATTGGGAGGGCGAGGCACCGAACGACGGGGAGGCATTTCCCACTTGATGCACACTTTTTCCTTTTATTTTTAAATACACATTTGTACATTTGCTTTATTGGCCTTTTTTTTTCCCAAGATAAAATGTCTCTTACATTTATTCTTTACTCATTATTTATTGAGATAAGGAAAGGAAATAAATGTTATGTCTGACAAGACTTTTTTCCTGCATATCTATAAAACGCCACATTATTGGCCTCTTGCCTTCGTAGACAGATTTGGGTGGATCTTACCTCCTTTGGACATGTCAGGATAACTCCTAAGTCTTAGAAGCAGATGGGTTGTTGTTGTTGTTGTTGTTGTTGTTGTTGTTGTAATTGAAGTAACTAGGGGGAAATCTGCATATTGGTTTTCTTGGAGTTAAGAATAAAAGTAAATTTCCATTGTAGTGTGTATGGAACCCCCAAAATGTACCCTGCTGCGGTGCACTAGTATCCTTTTAGGTGTGTTTTTATTTAGGGAGAAAGTAGTCTTTTAGATGGTAGTATGAGTCCCCCAAGTCCCTGTCTCTATAGCCAGTCTGGGTTGGGTAGAAAGTGGAAGACTGTGCTTACAATTTTGCTATTTGGTCATTTTCCCTTACCAATTTTTAGGTGGTTTTTTTGGGGGGTGGGGGGTGGGGGGTTAGGCCCACCGGCAGGTTTAGAGATTCAATAAAAACTCTCACAACTTTGAGGGGGTTTTTCCTCCCTTTAACAAACTCAATGTTACGAGGCAACAGTAAATTGAAGCATCACTTCATGACTCTTAACTGCTGTTTTTGTTAAAATCTTAAAAGCATTGATTTTTGTGTCTTTAAAGACATTTAAAAAAAAATGAAGCCCATCAAATAGGAAATAGAGCTTCTGCACCACCAGCCCTACCCTTTTTAAGACAGTCTTACCATATAGCCCACACTGGTTCTGAACTCAAGATCCTCCTGCTTCAGCCTTGTGAGCACTGGGATTTCAGGCATGTGCCACTGTGCTCACCATAATCAGCAATGTGTATGGTTTAATGGTTCCTTCTGAAGATGATTACTTTTTACTGTATTCAAGAGCGAGAATCATCTCAGATGAACACAGGCAATTCTGGAAGGGTTACGTAGCATTCTATTCATATTTGTTCAGAAACAAAGCCAGTATGTTAACTGTAGTGAATAAAAAGTACTTTGGCTCATTCTGTTTTCAGTGAGTCTCTGGAAAATGATAAAGGGACTGAGAAAGGGATGTCTAGACTCAGTCTCCTATTTATAGTCAGAGTCTGAATGTGACCAAAGAGCCATTCCTTATTAATTTTCTAGTTAAAGAGAGCTTGTATCATAGGTTTCTAGTAGTGATGTTCAAATGACATCAATGTTCAAGACACTATTATTAGTAATTACAAATATTTAACTACTCAGAATGTATAAGAACTTGTTTGGCACGTACGGCATTAATGTGGGTCATTCCTTCTCTCATCTTCCTTCCCTTGTATTTTTTTCCCATGTATTTATTCTTTTGCCTAACAGCAGAAGATGGATCCATTTCTCACGTGCTACTTGGATACATGATTCCATTAGACTGCCATGAGCTTCAGTGTGGGAACTTGAAATTTAGTTTCTGAGTTTCCCATGATTGTCTTTTTTCCCTTTTCTTCCTGGCCCCTTGCCATTCTGCAGTTTCCCCTTGACTTACCCAATCTGTAACAGTGACAGTTTGCTGCTTCTAAACAGAGCATTCAAATGAATTCGCTTAGCCAATGACTTCTGTGAAGTTGCCTTTTCTAATGGCGTTATTACTCAGTGATGCACAGATGTGGTATTTGCCCTACTGGCAGGCAAGCAAAGGTCTGGCAAAGAATTGGTAACCTGCTATTTCTTTAAGGAGCGCCAAAGACTTGTGCTTTACTCTGTTTTGGTTTTAGGGGAAATAGTAGCCATTTTGATTATGAAATCTGGTAGTATCTGTAAGTTGATTGTACAGTGTAAATGTCTAAAGCTAACTGCTAAGGTTAGCTGGCCTTATAAAATGTAAAAGTAATGAAAATTTATCAGTTTCTCAAAACCAGTAAATATCATCCTTGACAATATTTGTTTAAGCAACTCACTCTCCCTTTGGGGGATTATCTTGATGTAATACTAACTAATGTGTTTTTCTGTACTTTCACTTGTGCCTACAGGACAATGTACTTTCACTATGGTCAAGTCCTGCGTCTGGGGATTCTTCCTGAGCTTGATGCCTGTGAGAAACAATTAACTGTAGTTGTTCAGTTTATGTTCAGGGACAGCTTATTTCACCAAATGGGATTCATTTGCTATTATTTCTATGTACAAATGGTGGTAGAATGAAATTTCACTATATTTTTCATTTGGGCTTTTAAAGAATCAAGTAAAGAGTTCAATGAGTAAAATCTTTGCGTAAAAAAACATCTGTAATGATTTATTAAAAAATACATCCTAATTAGTTTTCAAGAGAAAATACTGACCTTGCGAACTAACTGCAGTATTACACTATTACACTCTTGCCCTATAAACTAACTGCAGTATTACACTATTACACTCTTGCCCTATGAAAGGTCCAAGTGTGCTAAAATCTTAGTTAATATATGCTTAATAGTGTTGCAAAGGGATCTCATCCCTGAAAATAGAACTCAGATTGGACAACCTCACTGAGACAACAAGCAGTCTACTACTGACACCATTTATCTGCATGCTTGTTTTACAGAAACATCAAAGTCTACCTTGGACAGCTATGGCTTTTTTTTTTTTTTTTTTTTATAGCTCAGCTTTTTAAATTTTCCTGCTGAAATGACTTGCTGGGAGTTTTTGGTAAATTGTGCTAACATATTTTTAACGATTTCAGTCAGCTTTTCTAAGCCACTTCAAAGAGCTGGTTTTATTTTGTTTCTTCAAAAGATATAGGAAATAACATTTGAAATTTTAAGATTCTATTTCTGTAATTGCTAAAGGTGTTTTCATAAGTAACAGATTTTAATTGATTAATAAGTCTAGTTACATTAATAAAGAATAGGAAACCACCACCCCCAGGAGCAAGTGACACCTAGTAAGTGTTCTCAGTAGGTAGGTTTCAGTACTACACTGAATAAGTGGGTAAAGAGCCCTTGGGATCCCGTTGTGATAAAGGGACTTCCCTTAGCACTGGATTGTTCTTAGAGCCTCTGGATTCAAACACTGAACTTAACCTTAAGCAAAATAACCTTCATTTTCACAAGAAAGTAAGGCATTGTAACCCAAGGTGGAAAACTTAAAAGACAATACTGTGTCAGGAAAAAAAAAAGTGTACTTAGAAAAGTGAAATCCTGTGGAGTTTGTTGTCCTAATGTATATTATATAGTAGATAAGGCGACTTTTTGGGGGGAGGGGGGCATTGAAGACTCATTCTGGTTAGTTCTCCGTTTGGTTTGTGTTTTGTCTCTTAATGCTACATATGTAGACAGAGCGCGCTCACAAGTCTTTGGCTCCTGTGTTAGGTTGTACACTCAGAGTCATCTTATAACTGGAAACTGTCAGGTGGTCCCAGCTCCAGTGAGCAGGAAAGGATACAGGACTGGGTGGATAGTGCTCTGGGGTTTGGGTTTGGTTTGCTCTCCTTTTAAAAATTGTCATTTTTATAATTTATTAGTGTGGCCTCTCTGTGTTCATTGGCTGGCATTTCACAGTAATATCCAAACCACCCCATAAATTTTATTCCTCTACTTACAAGCCTTTAAAGCTACGTTCGTTCCCTGTCGAGCTAAGACAGACCCGAGGGAGCTTTTCCCCCCCTAACTTTTCAGTTATCCTCTCTTATCCGTTGTCTTCCCACCTTCTGGATGTAAAACAAAAATACTTGACTGGTCATAGGCCTCTGTAATGAATCTGGCTTTCCAGGAGTAATGCAGAAAGTGAACTAAGGCAGTGAACAAACCTTTCACCCACCTAAAGGCTTTCCAGTTGTGAGGTTCCTCTTTGTGTGTGGTCTCTTCCCTTTTACCCCTGCAACCCTTCCCTGCCTATGGTCAATTGGTCTCGGCTCACACCAGTCTCCTGAGACATTCTGCACTCATTATCACCTTTTTGGGTGGATTTTTCTTAGGTTTTTTGTTTTGTTTTTAAAAAATAACTTTAACATTGATTCATATTTGCTTGGGATAGAGCTTATGTAATTTACCAATCGTATTGATTGTATGTGATTGTGCCCTGCAGAGGTATACTTAACATGAGTAATTTTAAGTTAGTAAAGGAGCCATGAGATTTGAGTCAGAATAGAGATGGCTTTATGGGTAGTGTGAATTCCCTTCTCAGAGTCAGTGCTACGGAAGATACCATTTTTAAAGGGTTTCCTACATTCCTGTATTTTTTCCATTGCCTCAGCCCCCTGTTTTCTGTCATTTTCTACCCACCTGCTCACAAGGTCTTTTTAATTGAGCCTTAAAATAACAGCTGACTTTTAAATGAATGAGTTTTGTGAAATTTTACATTTTCCCAAATGTTTCCAATTGAGAACCAATGATGGGCGGACTGCACCAACCTGTGACTGACTCCAAATCATCTGGCCAACAGTGAGTTTTTATTTGGAGGCATTATCTTCTGGAAGTTGTTTTTGTATAGGAAATAAAGAACCTTGCTTGAAATGGAACATTCCCTTTCTTGTTTAATCTGTTTAATATTTCCATTTTTAAACAGCCTTCAAAACAAATGATGTGGAAAAAAGAACTAGGAGTGTGTTTAGGGCTACCAAACTCGGACCTGGATGACATGTACCACTTGTCGCATATTCTTGAGAAGATTAAGGCCTTCTCTCTTAATTTTGTATTATTTGTGTGCATGTTGTTTATATTAAAGATGGCACATTTTGTTAAAATGCTATTTCCTTTATTACCTTGGAAACTGACTCAGCCTCTTGTTGCTCCTAATTAGGGTTTAAGACTCTTGTAAGTTGCAGATAAAAGGATTCATTTTAACAAATAGAAGGAGGTGATTCACCTTTTGGATTGTAAATATATGAAAGTGTCTAAAGGTCTTTATCTGCTTTCTGTCAGCATTTATATTAAATGATAAATTAATGAGGAGTACTGTGTGTGGTCTTTTTCTTGTAAATGAGTCTGCCAGCACTTCTCTTCTTGGGATTGTCAAGGAAAAATTTAAAAAGCTAATTTATGCAAGTAAGCACACTGGGCTGGGTGTCAGTTTTCTGTAAGGGGAATTGGTGTAGACTTGAGTATGCTGCGCTTGAGAGGTGGGCCTGGTTCAGAGGCTTCGAGAGCCATGGTCTGTGAGCTGTCACACAGCTTTATTTTATGGCTTCCCATCAAGCCAGAGCACCTTTCTGCCCAAGCAAAATGGTCTTCCTTCCACAGACAAAATACTTGTCTTTTTATTTACCAGCTGACTCCCAGTTATTCTAAGGTCTTTTAAGTATAATATAAAATCACTAAATATAATATAAAGTAACTTTATATTACATTATCTCTTATAGACTGTGCTTTAGTTAACAGTTTAGTGGCATGAAGGGAGGTGACTGTCTTGGGAGATGGCTGAGTAGTTGAAAGTGCTGTCTTTCCCAGGGGACCAGACTTTAGTTCCTAGCACCCACATCAGGCAGGCAGCTCAGGACTTCCTAAAACTCTAGCTCCAGGGATCCAACCACTGCTTTCTGTCTTCGGGTACACACACTTGCTTAAGGTCTTAAAAGGGGGAGGAGTTATTACACATTATAAGACATTTATAAAATAAACTCAAGTGTAGCATGTTGTACATGCTTTTACATAATTAGGAATGTTTGATTGCATGTTGGATATTAAATGGTAAGACCGAGGGGATGCTCAGTTCACAGTGACAACACAGTTACGTAAGACAATGACTTGTCTAAAGATTTATTTTTTATGTGCATCCATGCTTTGCTTATATATGTGTGTCTGTATACCGTATGCATGCAGTGCCTACAGAGGCCAAAAAAGACATAAGACTTCCTGAAATCTGAGTTACAGACAGTTGCTAGGGCTAGAACCTGGATCCTCTGGAAGAATAGCATGTGCTCTTAACTGCTGGGCCATCTTTCCATATTTTTAAAAGATACATATATTAATCATAGTTGGAATTTATTTTAAAATACTTTCCAGTGAAAATAGGGATCCCTAGCAAAGGGTGATAACATCACCAATCATTACTAAGTATGGGGCTACTGGTGCCATGTCTGACCTCCACAGAAGGAGCTGTAGTAAAGGAGTTTAGAAGGTATGAAATAGTTAAGTGCTTGTAGCCATCCTTGAAAAATGATGAAATCGAGAGAGGAAAACCAAGCCTGTCTGCCACTTAAGCTAAGCTTGCCCTGCTTAAAATATAAGCAGAGAGGAACTCTCTGACCACCTGTTAGGCTGAAACGTGAGTAGACTAACATGAATTTGTTATATGTGCATAAACGTTTTGTCCCAGTGACCAGCTAATCTGAAGTGATCTGCTAGTTAAATCATGCTTTCCAACCTGGTTGGCTATTTTTTTAAAAAAAAAAAAAGCTTGCCTTCCTCTTTTTGTTTTTGAACACCTAACCTTAAGAACGCCTAGGTGGACGAGCCGGAGGAAAGGTAGGAGCCAGCAGGGTCAAGGACAGCACAAAAAACCTGACAGAATCAACTAACCTGAGCCCAGAGGGCCCCACAGAGACTGAACTAGGGAGCATGCAAGGGACTGACCCTCTCCACAAATACAACCGTTGTGTAGCTTGGTCTTCATGTGGAACTCCTAGGAGCAGGAGCTGTCTTTGACTCTTGTTGCTTGCCTTTGGGACCCTTTCCCCTTACTGAGCTACCTCAATAGAAGATGCACCAGTTTTACTGCAACTTGATCTGCCAAAGCTGGTTGATATCCGTGGCAGGCCTCCCCTTTTCTGAAGAGAAAGGGAGGGGTGATTGGGTGGAAGGGAGGTAGAGGGAAAACTTTGGTCAGGATGTAAGTAATTAAAAAATAAACATTCGAAAGAAAGAGGTTAGGCTTGATGACACACCTTTAATCCCAGTACTTGGTGGCAGAGGCAAAAGGACCTCAGTGAGCTCAAGGTCAAGCCTGATCTATATAGCAAGTTCCAGGACAGCCAAGGATAGATACACAGAGAGACCCTGTCTCACCTACATACACCCCTAAACCCCCCAAAAGTAGTCAGGCTGGAGATGGAAGCACTCCAGTGAACAAGAGTTGGAAGCCAACCTATATTACATAGTAAATTCCAGGCCCAGCTGGGCCACACCATGTCTCGAAACAAAAAGTGAACTTATCAACTACTAAACTTCCATACGCTTAACAAAACTTGGAAGACAAGAAAAGTACCTTCTGCTGTCAATGAGCTCTAATTATGGAACTTGGCACAGACTTTTTAAAGAGCTTAATCTTGCTGGGTATGGTAGCACAACTTTATTCCCAGAGGTTAGGAGACCGGGTAGGTGAGTTTCAAGGCCAGCCTGGTATAAAGAGTTCAGTGCCAGGCCAGTCAGGGTTACATAGTGAGCCTTTGATTCAATAAGATGATGACAACATTAAACAGAATTATTAAAGAATCGTAATTATCTTCTGAACGAGAAGCTGTGAGACTGAACAAGACTTAACTTCATTGTACAAGGCCCTAAGTTTGATCCCTAGCACCATCCCAAAAGAAAACTATATACATATACATGCTGTATACATATATGTGTATGTGTGTATGTATGTGTGTACATATTATATATATATATTTAGCTTTGCTTGGCTGGTGAAGATCTCCTGAGGAAGCCGCAATGAAGGTAAGACATGAGCGTGTTGGAGTATGGAGAGGGAATGGGATGTTAGAGGCTGAGATTCATAGCAAGAGAAGAGAAGGTATGTAATTCTGAGGGAAGGGACTGAGTTGAAATGGGGACCTTCATTATAACTGCTGCAGAGAGGCAGCTGGAGAGGTATTGCTTGCAGTTTTTGCTACCCATCAAAGCTCCGAGATCTGGCTGTGCTATCAGCCCCACCCAGCTTCTCTGAATCCATGGATAGCAGAGGAGTTAGGGTCAGATGGCAAGGACTGTAGACCATGCCAAAGTGTGGTGGCACTAGTCTCTAATTCCAAGTTAAACCAGGCCAGCCAGTTTCAGCTACACTGGCAAGTAAAAGGTCCTGAGCTACATGAGACCTGTCTCAAAACTAAAAATACAATGGCCTTCTGATAGTAAAGAAGATGTAAGCAGAAGGTGGTATGCAGGGGACAAAATCTAGATTTGTGCCTCTCCATTCACAATTACTGAAAAAATTATACATGTCTCTCACATGTGTGTGGTGTTCACTGGAGCCCTTGGTAAAGGACAGTCTGACAGCTGGTCTGGGGTGGGGCTTAGAGGCACATGATCACAGATGATACCAGTGTTCAGAGTGGCCAAAGAGCACATTTGCGTAAGACTCCCCATAATAGGTAATTTTAGAAATAGATCCAATTTGTATGAGACATTTTAGTGAATTGCTGAGGTGTAAGAGATAATCAGAAGAGTATATCTACCTGAAGACTTTAAGGGGAGAGGTGAGCAGGGTGATTCTTAGCTGGGTTTACATCAGAAGCAGCAGGTAAATTAAATGGAAGAGCCAGGGCCTCTGTGGAGCATGAGCAGGTGCAAAGGTAATCTCAATGACGCCTTCAGGAGTTTAGGTTGCTTGTTTGTTTGGGGTCTTTCTTATTTTTATTTTTTGAAGATTTATTGTATGTGTATGTATGTGCACCATGTGTGCACCTGGTGTCTGTGGAAGTCAATGTTGAGTCCCCTGGAACTGGAGTTATGAATGGTTGTAGCCCACCATGTGGGTGCTGGAAATCAAACCTGGATTCCCTTTGAGGAAAATGGACCTAGCTGCTGAACCGGCTCTCCAGCCCAGAGCTGAGCATAGTCTAAGAGGCCAGATTAAAACCACTGAGTCATTTGGGTTTTATCCTTTAGCACTTAAATACCAATACAGATGTCAAGCTAAACACTGACGAGCTGGATCTGTTTAAAGTGAGGCTAGGTTTCCAATTGCAATCAGCTTACAAGAAATTAGGGCCTGAACCAGCCCAGAAGGATGAAGTAGAGAGGGCTTGAGAGATAGGTTGGTTCTGTGTAGTGACTTGAAGACAGATGACAGTGCTCCTTAGTCCCTTGACCAAGCAGTAGATCTGTTTGGACATCCTTTTTGTGGCATCAAAGCCCTTGGACGTAGGTGCGAGGGAACCTACAGTTATTTAAGTCTGTCCTACATACTCCTAACTTCCCAAGCCCAGTTAGGTCCTGAAGGTGCTCTCTTGTACTTCCTTGTCTACACATGCCCCATCATGTCTAAACCAACGCTTTCACTCCCTGGATAGTTAGGACGCACCTAGACCGAAGGCATGGCATTGCCTGTCCCCAGGTGCAAGGGCCTCTTTTGTGTTTGGGTTTATTTTTTAATCTATATTAGGTTTTTGGTTTTGGCTGTTGTTTGCTTTTCGTTTTGTTTTTGGTTTTTTGTTGTTATTGCTGGGTTTTTGGTTTTGTTTTGCTTTTGTTTTTGCATACATGTGTCTGAAAAACATGCACGCAGTACCCAGTGACACCAGACAAAGGCATCAGATCTTCTGGAAGTGAAATTAGAGAGTTGGGAGCTGCTGTGTGGGTGTTGGGAATTGAACCTGGAACCTCTGAAAGAGTTGTCAGTGGTCCTGCTGACATCTCTACTGCTGAGCCATCTCTAGCCTGGGCCTCAGATCTTTAACTGAGTTCTGATAGTTGTCATGATACATTCATTCCCATACCTTCATGTCCTCCTTGTCCCTTAAATGGATTCGTAAGGTTTTTCTTTCTTTTTTTTTTTTTTTTTTTTTTTGGTTTTTCGAGACAGGGTTTCTCTGTATAGCCCTGGCTGTCCTGGAACTCACTCTGTAGACCAGGCTGGCCTCGAACTCAGAAACTCTGCCTCCCAAGTGCTGGGATTAAAGGCGTGCACCACCACTGCCCAGCTACTTTTTTTTTTTTTTGGTTCGTAAGGTTTTTCTAAAGCAAGGCTTGGAAGCTGTGTGAAAGCTGCGGCAGTCCTATATCTGAGCTTCGGTCATCACTGCACACACCTTTGCCCCAGCTTGAACCATGTTTCCCCTGCTGCTTCCAGGCCAGGCTCCACCATCCCAGTGTCGAGGGGAATTCTCCCACTCTCCCTGACTTCGTGCTCTGCTTTTCTGCTGTGGTTGTCTCTTACCTCCTACAACTTCCGAGCTAAGGTACATGCAATGAGCTTTGTCCCCACACAGCTCTGTGCCACCTCCTAACCATGATTAATATTTTATGTATTTGTTCATTTATTTATTTATGTGCCCTAGGCATGAAACAGCTTTGTTCATCAAGCCAGGCATCAATCTAGGATGAATGAAGGACTGCCATCTGCTCTGTCCCTGACATATTGACATAAGAACACCACTAGCACAAGGTGTCTCTTTGCCCATCGCCAGGGGGTATTTCTGTTCTTAAGAAGTGGTAATACCGATTTTTAAAAGTCTCCATAATCTCTCCATTAAGAAAGTATCAACTGCTAAATCAAAAAAAAAAAATCTGTACCTCTTCAAACATAAATGTTTATTAATCCTATCGCATTCAGAGTCCACAGCTGTGTGCACTGAGCATGTTCAATAAATATTTGCTCTTGTGGTTTGATTTCCCTGAAACCCAAACTGAACTTTCTAGCTGTTCTGAGGACTGGGGCAAATTCCAGTAAGATGCTTCAAGACCCTGTGAAAAGCAGCCAACATGATAATGCCCTGCTTGCTCTTGATAAACTGCATCCCACCTTAATTAAGAAACCCTAAGATGCTGTTATCACCCTAAGATCCTTTTTTGACAATCCAGAGGAGCTGGGTATGCCCTTGCTTTGGGGCCCTGTGTTTTGCCAAAGCTCCATGGAAGGGGGTTACTTAGTAACCACAGGAGGATCTGAGCTACCAAAGACAAGAACACCATAGCCCAGGACATAAGGCAACAGGCAAAGGCCAGATAAATTAGCTGTTCACGGTAATCTATGTAGACTGGAGGCTGGTGTAGAAAGGAATTAATGACCTGAAGGAGGTCACAAAAATTAGAGGGGAATTAAATGTAATATTCTATCTCCCAGTGGCTTGTCAAACCAAGCCCTAGACCCCACGTGTGCTTTCCAATCTTGTTTCCACTCAGAATGGAGAAAAATGGTTCCACATAGAAGTAGGGAATCCCCCTAAAGTTTTTACCTGACACAGGTATCTCAGAAGTCAGTAAGATGATTCAGTGGGTCAGAGTGCTTGCCAGGCACACCTGACAACCTGAATCTGTTCGTTCCTGGAACCTCATTAAAAGCCAATTGCAGTGGCATCCATCTGAAACACCAGAACTCCAATAGCAAGATGGGGAGCAGAGACTGAACTGCCCAGAACTGTTCCAGGGCCAGCTAGCCTGGAATGTACAGCATGGCGAAAACATCAAAGACAAAAGGGAGACCCAAGTCTCTAAAGGTTTTCCTCTGGCCATGCACCTGCCATGGTATACACACAGCTGCACACATCACACACACACACACACACACACACACACACACACACTAATAAGAATGTTTTAAAATTTCATTTTTAGTGCTGGGGAATCAACCCCTAGGTCTTACTCTTACAGAGCATGCACTCCACCTCTGAGCTACATCCCTGGCCCCTTATGAATAGTTTGCCTCCAGTTCTGGATATGACTAAAGTTTCCAAAAAAAATTAGACTGCTTTTCTTATATTTTATACAATTAATAAAATGCTTCATGGAGTATGAGAATGGGAATACAGTCACAAATTAGTTTACATGGAAATAGCTGCCCCCCCCCTTGAACCAATCTAAGATGAACACCACCACCCTGGTAGAGCAGATGAGGCAATGTCTGGAAAGCAGCCAGCATAGATTCTGGTATATAGTGTTTTGAAACAGCACCTCATCCTTGGGTAGTCAGAATTTGATACAGTCCAATAGCTAACAGCAAGATAATGGTTAAATTTCAGACCATAGAACATTCCTGGCCAACCCAAATTATTTTGCTAGGCAGGGACCTAAACACCCCTCCTCTGCCAGCAGACACTAAAGTGGTCTTCCTCCACTCTCCCCTCCCAGCTGCTCGGGGCTGCCACCCTCATCCTGCACCAGGACCCCTCTCCCCACACCTCCATGTGACTCGGCACTGCCACCATTGTTGCTTATCAAGTAAAGACCTTTTGCATAGGTGACATATTGATGGGTAAAAGAAAACTAAGTCAGGCATGGTGAAATATGTTATCCCAGCACTCAAGAGGTTAAGGCTGATGGGTTCAAAAGCCAAGCCTAGACTGAACCATATAAGAGATTCTGTCTTGAAAACAAATAGATATTGTGCTGGCCTGTTTTATGTCAACTTGACACAAGCTACTATTTTGGAAGAGGGAACCAAATTCAGATGTCCCTACTAGATTGCCCCCTGGGCAAGCCTGTGGTGCATTTTCTTGACTGGTGGTTGATGTGGGAGGGCCTACCTCACTGTGGGCAGTAGCCACCCCTTGGCTGGTAGTTGCAGGTGCTGTAATGTGGCAGGCGGAGCAAGCCAGGAGGAGCAAGCCAGTAAACAGCATCCCTCTATGGCCTCTGCCTTAGTCTCTGCCTCCAGGTTCCTACCTTGAGTTCTCACCCTGACTTCCCTGGATAAGGGACTACGATTGGGACATGTGAGAGGAAATTAACCCTTTCCTCCTCAAGTTGCTTTTATTGTGTTTTATCACAGCACTAGACCCTAACTAAAACAAACATCAACAAAAATAAAACCTGGGCAGTGTTGACATATGCCTTTAATGCCAGCACTTAGTAGGCAGAGGCAGGCAGATCTCTGAGTTCAAGGCCAGCCTGGTCTATAAAGTGAGGTCCTAGACAGCCTGGGCTACACAGAGAAACCCTGTCAAAAGAAAGAAAGAAAGAAAGAAAGAAAGAAAGAAAGAAAGAAAGAAAGAAAGAAAGAAAGACAAAGAAAGAAACAAAGAAAGAAACAAAGAAAGGAACAAAGAGAAAGAAAGAAGCCTGGCAGCGGTGGCGCACACCTTTAATCCCAGCACTTGGGAGGCAGAGGCAGGCGGATTTCTGAGTTCGAGGCCAGCTTGGTCTACAGAGTGAGTTCCAGGACAGCCAGGGCTATACAGAGAAACCCTGTCTCGAAAAACCAAAAAAAAAGAAAAGAAAAAGAAAGAAAGGAAGAAAAGAAAGGAAGGAAGGAAGGAAAAGAAGACCCATTTGGTAGAGTGTTTCCACAGCAGCAGGAAACCCTGGTGTAGATCCTCACACTGTATAAACTCAGAGGCAGGAGGATCAGCACTTCAAGAGCCTTGGTGATGCACTGAGGCCAACCTGAGAAAGGACAGACCCTGTCTCAAAAAAATAGGAGTGCTCACATATTGTTGGGTTTACATCATAATACTCTACAGTCAGCTTCTTCCCACGTAGATGCTCTGGGGATCCTTCTGTCAGTCCAGAGAGAGGACCGCTGCTTTCATGGGGCTGTTATTGGTGGCCGAGGTTATGCCTATGCAAGCAGTCCATAGTTTGGATTCCTCAAGTGTAATGGCAGCCCAAAGAGAAACTTTTCTAGCATTTGCATTCCCCAGAGCGAAGGTAGAAGGGCCAGCTTCCCCATGGCTTTAGCAACATGTGTGGTCTAGCTCTACTCTAGGAACTTTTCCTTTCTCTTTTGAAGATAGGATGGTCACAAATTCTTTGTGCAGCTCAGGCAGATCTCCCAACCCCCAAATCCTGCCTCGGTTTTCTGAGTGCACTACCTCCTCTCTATCTTTCTCTCTTCTCTCTCTCTCTTTCTCTCTCTCTCTCTCTTTCTCTCTCTCTCTCTGTGTGTGTGTAAGGGGGGGAGAGATCGAGCTTGAAAGTTGCTTAAATTAGCAGGTAAAAATCTGATGAAAACTAGTATTAATATATATAGAAGTCTAATAATGTTTTGTATGCACATATAAACCTTCAAATGTCATTCCATAAAAAGGAGAGAGACTTTGCTGGCAGCAGTCTCAACCAAGTAATGAAGGCCAGATTTGCTCAAATTAACTGGCCTATGCATTTCAAAAATGCCAATCATGATAGACAGAGAGAGCTGGAAGGTAAGGAGATGACTCAGTGGATAAAGCCTGGTGACCTGAGCTTAATCCTCAGTGGCCATGTAAAGATGAAAAGAGAGAACCAACTCCGAAGAGTTGTCCTCTGACCTTCACACATGCCTTTGCACCTGTTTACCTGTAATCACACACATGTTTCACACACACACTAATGACAAACATTCTTAAATATTTGTTTGTTTGTTGTGTGTGTTCTCACGAACACGCCACAGTGCAGATGGAGATCAGAGGACATTTGTAGGAGTCAGATCTCTTCTTCTACCATGTGTGTCCCAGGGACCAAACTCAGGTCATCGAGTTGGTAGCAGATGCCTTTACCCACTGAGGCATCTTGCTGCCTCTATACCCACTTTATGTATGTCGGTTATGTACATGGCTGCTCCCTGACCCTGAGGAGAACCTCACCTGCTTCCCAGTGCATGCCTGCAGCACAGGTCATATCCCTCTACTGGCTAAACTGGTGACTTTTTTCTTTAGTCAAGGGTGATGGTGGGCCTTTGAGCAACAAACTCTGGCATCTGTCCTTGAAGTGTCCTGCTCAGTCAGGCAAGACCTTCGCCATGGCTTCCATCCTGATGAGCTCCTATCTGGAGAGTGAAGCATTCCTCATTCCAAACTCCTCAAGTCACACAGAATGCTGAACGTAGAGCAATCCTAGTGATAAGATTTTTGGCTATTAAGAAGAGAAAAATAGATATAAATGAGCCTTTTATCTCTATTAGCTTGAATTTACTTAATCTCCTCCCCCAGAACTACTAAAATATTAATAATAATACACGCAGAGGTAATTTGACTTGTTTGCCCTTTAAGAAATATTTCGAGCCAGGAGGTAGTAGTGAATGCTTTTAACCCCAGCAGTCTGGAGCAGAGGCAAGCAGATCTCTGAGTTCAATGACAGCCTGGTCTACAGAGCGAGTTCCAGGATAGCCAGGGCTACACAGACAAACCCTGCTGGGGGGTGGGGGGAGGCATTTTGAGTCGTGCAGAGTTGCTGAGAAGCCCCCCATGAAAAGGGCCCTCCCTCCTGAACTGAAGAAATTTATAGACAAGAAGGTCTCCTTAAAGTGAAATGGTGGTAGACATGTCCAAGGAATGAATCGTGAATGAGTGTGGAGAGAAAGCAACTAGTGAGCAACAGAGCAACCTTGCTCATCCGAGGAAACAGCACCATCATGTCAGAAGCCGCTGAAAGAGTCTAAACAATGGCCCTTCAGCAGAGGAGTGCACGTCCCTCCCCACAGGGCCTGTCTGGCTGTGGTGGAGTACTGGGTCATGGGGTCATGGACATTTTCCTAAGAAACTTGTTTCTAAATAAACTTCTGTGATACTCCAAAAGGAAAAGGAAAGGAAACTATTTCAGTAGTTGCTGCTCTTGCACACAGTAGGGGACAGAGGTGCGGAGGCTCACAATGTAATCCCAGCCCTTGGAAGAGAGACAGGGAGAGCAGGTGTTCAAAGTCAGCTTTAGCTACAGAACAAAGGTGGGGCTGGCACGTGGGGGGCAGGCAGGGAGCAATAAAAGCAGGTGTTCCCAATCATAACCTCACCCCCACCCAACACCCCCGCCCCCCAGAGTCAGGAACCTCCTAAGCAGGTTTGAATTCTCTCCATGTTCTCCCCTTTTCCTTACAAAAAGAGAGAAGAATGAAAGACTGTGGGCAAGAAGAGGGGACCACACTTTCCCTAGGCCTGACTGAACTTTTAACTTCTCTGCTGATTAAACAACACGGAGTTCTTCTATGCTTTGCTTAACCCTGGGAAGTGGTCATCAGCCTTTGACCTCAGCCCTCCTCTCCTGACCAACTCCCTCCCCCACCTGGCCTCTGGACCTCTCTCAGGTTTAGAGGAAAGAACCAGTTTTCGGAGTGATTGTCTCAGACAACACTGTCTCTGTAGAAGCATTGGCCATGCCTTCCACTGGGATAGGAAGAGTGGCTGTTGGAGAGAGGTAAGTGCTGGGCTTCCGTCAGTGAGCTCTTGCTGGGTTTTCTGATCTCTGAAGGACTCTCAAGGATGACCTCTGGCATTTTTGAGAAACAAAGATCTTTTTGGAAGACGTCACCTAAGCCACACCTGAGGTTCTTAGTTCCTTCAGAAGCAAGGGGTGCCTCCCTTGAGAAGAGATGGGCAAGCCAGAGCACACTTCCAGGGCAGCCTCCTAATTTGCTCTTTCACGATAACTCCCTTCTGGATACCACACCCTTCTTGATGTAGGTTGTTGAAGGAAGCTGGAAGGGAGGAGCTAGTCTGACCACTATGGTTCCTGTTTATACCCAGCAGAGCTTAGCCCCCCCCACCCCTCAGCTTCTATTCATATTCCAAATGTGCCAAAGCACAAAACGGGAAACACAAGACAATGGAGATGATTCTCTCCCCTCCCTCCTCCCACTGTCCCCCCTCCCTCAACCCTCTCCCCTCTTGTCACTCTACCTCTTTGGTGTCAGACCACACAAAAATCCACGCACCCTTTGATTGCCATCACCCTCCAGTTAGCCCTTCTCCCACTGAGCTGACCACCTCAGTCAGGCTCTTCTGTACTCTGTGCCTGACTTTTTCTTCCAGAAAAGACTGGAAAGATCAGTGCCCAGATACAGACTCCCTCCTCTAGACTCAGGCCCCCAGAGCACCTGGAGGTAGAGAATTTACTTCTTTGTTATTACTTTATTGAGTATCCACAGTCTCTTGCCAATCTCACTACTACATTTTTTTTTAATTGAGGTATAATGTAGTCCAGGTTACCCCCACGCTCCTGATCCTGTTGCCTCAGCCTCCCAAATGTTGAGATTAAGGATATATACCCCACCATACTTGGCTACTTTACTAGCTCATTTTTTAAGGATGAGATATCAATCTGGGCATGGAAGTGCATGCCTATAATCCCAGCATTTGAGATCTGGAGAAAGGACAATCAGAAGTTCAAGGTCAGCTACATAGTAAGAATGACACAGCCTGGGCTATGGAGACCCTATTAATTCCCAACACCCTCAAAGTAAGATTATCCTTTACCCATGTTAGAAGCTATTAAAAATTTTCAGGGGACAGAAAATAGTAAGGGCGGAGCTAAGGTGGGCACAGTAAAGGTCAGAGAGTAAGGAAGTAATATTCACTGAATCTGGGGTCTGACTCGACTAGGAGGGGGAGGGGAGGGATCTGGGTGACTTCCAGGTTTCTGGACTGGTGTCAGGATCCACTGGGTTGAAGGATAGAAGATCAGGTGTGGGGGAGGAGGGGGAAGGTGACAGCTCAGCCAGGTCACATCTCACTATGGAAGTAGTGGGCCTTCCAGACCAAACTGCCCTGCCAATTGTAGGTCTGGTCGTCTGAGTGCAGGCTGGAGCTTCGGATCTGGAGCCTTCCGTACTCAGCTGCTCCTCTGCTACATTCATGTTCTCTTACCCCTCTTTTGACAAAGCCTGTCCTTCAAGATTCAGGCTAAAGTCCATCCTTGTCTGGGGTTTCCTGACCCCTTCAGGTGGCTCCCTTCACTCTCTGACTCTACCATTCACACACACACACACACACACACACACACACACACACACACACACGTGTCCTGGCAGGGAGTCTAGGATTGGTCTTGTCCTGGACAGGAATGCTTAGCTCAAATGCCAAGAAGGCCAGAATCCTATGCTTCTCAGGAATAAGACTGTGGTGGTCAGTGGGGATGGGGAGTCACCGTTCTGTCCCTTGTAGGAAGCTTTGTCTCCTCTCTCTGCTACTCATTGGTGCCTTGGGCTGTGCTATCTGTCATGGAAACCCTGTGGATGACATCTGCATAGCGAAGCCCCGAGACATCCCTGTGAATCCCATGTGCATTTACCGCTCCCCTGTGAAGAAGGGCACTGAGGAAGATGGCTTAGAACAGAAGGTTCCAGAAGCCACCAACCGGCGGGTCTGGGAACTGTCCAAGGCCAATTCACGGTTTGCCACTAACTTCTATCAGCACCTGGCAGACTCCAAGAATGACAACGACAACATTTTCCTGTCACCCTTGAGCATCTCCACGGCTTTTGCTATGACCAAGCTGGGTGCCTGTAATGACACTCTCAAGCAGCTGATGGAGGTACAGTGTAAAGCCCTCTTCCTCTTTCCTTGCTGGGGATCATCTCTTGGACTTCCTTATGTCTGACAACACCCCAGGTTGTGTAGGGGACCTCACTGTGGATTATGAATAGAAGACTTACAAGTGTTAGCTACCATGTGGCTAAGGAGTTATTACCTTAAGTGTTTCCTATTCTCTCCCACTTAAAGTTACTTTACTATTATTTAAGGGGGAGCACATTTGCCATGGCTTGTGTGCAGCGGTCAGAGGACAACTTTCAGGAGCCGATTCCCTCCTCCTACCTTGTTGATGGAGGTTATCTTGTTTCTGCCACACCGCATAGTCCAGGTTAGCTGCCCTGCAAGCTTCCAGGTGACTGCTACCTTCCATATTGCTATATGAGTATTGGGATTATAGATGCAAGCCATTGCATGTGGCTTTTGTGGGTTCCAGGAACCGAATGCAGATTGTCAAGCTTGATCAACAAATGCTTTCATCTGGTGACTCATCTTGCTAGCTATGCTATGCTATGCTATTCATAAATAGAGACGGCTGGCTGTATCACCACTTCTCTTTTCAGTCATATTCTCTTTCTCTCTCTCCCTCTCTCTCTCTCTCTCTCTCTCTCTCTCTCTCTCCCTCGCAAACAGAAACCTATAGAGCTTTTAGTCACAATGATAAAGAGGGACCTGGGGAGAGGGCTTGAAGGTAAAGTGCTTTGCCTTGCATGTGCCAAGTCCTGAGTTTGAGCTTCAGAACCTATACACAAGGGCATGGTGCACATGCTTGTTAACCCATGGAGGTAGAGATCGACAGACAGATCCTTGCCAGCCAGCAGTCTTACCCTAATCAGCTAGCTCCAGACCAGTGAGAGACCCTGACTTACAAAGGGGGGAAAGGTGGGTCTGGAGCTCAGAGGTCTGGACATGTCAGACCCATGTCTGGCAGCTCATAATCTCCTGTAACCCCAGCTACACAACATCCAGTGTCTTCCTCTGGCCTCTTGAGGCACTCACATATAAGAGGCACACATTCACCACTCCCAAAATAAATACATTTTTTAAAAAAGGAGAAGGTGGATGGTACCTGAGTAACAATATTCAAGCTTGTCCTCTAACCTCTCTGTGCATGTGCATACATGCCTGTGTGCTTATGGGCACACACAAGTGCAGAGTGCATATCAGAACACCAGAGAAACTTAAGAGAATAAAACCAAAAGGGCTTTTTTCCACCTGAGGAATGGGGGAAGCAGCCTCACCATTTTATGCTGGTGATGAAGAAGGTCATGTGGGTCTAGGGCAGCTTCTACGCCTCTGACTGGCATATGTGTGGCTCTTAAGTCCCTTTTAACCCCGACACTCTGATTCTAGCCTCATTTATTTCCTTACTGACACTCTCTTTTCCTTTCTCAGCCCTTCTACAACCAGTATTCCAGAGCCCTCAAAAGTGCTGACCCCAGCAAATGCTGTGAGAAGGCGTGTTACGAGGAGATGCACTATCTAGGTTCCTTTAGGTGTCCATAATGCCCAAGAGGACATCTCCCCTCACAGTGGGAAAGCACCTTGCATTGGTCTGCAGTCCCTTAAAGACCCAGTGGCATTCCTGTCTCTTGATCTTTCCCAGTACTGTTTCCTGCCCTTTATTCTTTTTTCTTGCATATTCGTTTTAAAAACACGAGCCAGGTGTTTATGCTGTGCCAGGCACTGAGCTGGAGGGAGCTAACAGCTGAGATGGCTCTTGGTCTAGCACTGTACTCTGCACCCATGGTAACTGACTTACCAACCACACCACCACTGTTCTCTTTTGTCGTCTGCAGGTTTTTAAATTTGATACCATCTCCGAGAAGACATCCGACCAGATCCATTTCTTTTTTGCCAAACTGAACTGCAGACTCTATCGAAAAGCCAATAAGTCCTCCAACTTGGTATCAGCCAACCGCCTTTTTGGAGACAAATCCCTTACCTTCAACGAGAGCTATCAAGATGTTAGTGAGGTTGTCTATGGAGCCAAGCTCCAGCCCCTGGACTTCAAGGTGAGTTGTAGGTGTCAGAGTCCCCACTACTCAAACTGAGAAGGGAGAGAAGCAGGGTCCAAATGAACACTGCACCACTTGCCAATGGCTGGTGGAGGCTGAGGACAAATCAGAACCCAGGGAACACAGCCTTTGTTAAGGCTTCACAGAGCAATGGTCCTCAAGCCTTCAGTTATAGAGGCCACTCTTAAGAAGTTGTACAAGGAATTACTTTTTCATTTCATCTAATGTCATGGTCAAATAAAATTGGCACACGATGCGTGTTACATGCTCCCTTGGAGATTCATGAAGCACATAAGCCTATTAAGTGTTTTGAGGAAATAATACAGCAAAGAAATACCTTAATTTCTGTTTTAGTCACTGTTCTATTGCTGTGAAGAGCATTGGGGGCTTAACTACAATTTCAGAGCATTAGTCCATTTCCTTTATGGCAGGAAGCATGGCAGACAGGCATGGGGTTGAGAAGTTACTTCCTGATCCATAGGCAGACAGAGAAAAAGAGCCACCAGTTACCTCCTCCTCTTAATCCTTTTCAAATTCCTTAATCAACTGGAGACTAAATGCCTGCATTTAGGAGCCTCTGGGGGCTGTTTTCATTCAAACCTCCACAGCATCATTCTGTCAGCATCTCCTTTTCTTTCTATCCCATCCCCCATTACCCACCCCCAACCCACAGACAGGGTTTTACCATGTAGCCCTGACTGACTTAGAACTCACCCTGTAGACCAGGCTAGCCCCAAACTCTCAGAGATATGCCTCCCAAGTGCTGGAATTAGAGGAGTGAGCCACCACTAGCTGGTCAGCATTTTCTACAGTTCTTTGACTACAGGGCACTGGCCCCTCCCATCCTCTTAACCGTGCGGTCAGGCATTTCCTCCCACAGACTGGAAATTATGCTTCTATGAGTTTAGGGTTTCCAGAGTCAGAGTGGGAAACACTGTCCTTCCATCCTTCAGCCTGTCTTCCCCTTTCATCTGTGCTGTGTCTCCTCCTCTTTCTTTTTCTGCTTATAACATTTATCGATAGGCTGGGCTCTGAGTGTGATCCCTGTCACAACAAAAGATTAACTGAATGAAAAAAGTCAGTGACTCTATAGGATAACTGAGGGTTCCTCGGTGTGGCTTAAAGTGATGGCTTCTTAACTAATCATCAGAAAAGAGCAGACAAATGGTGGGCAAAGGAAATTCTGCATGGGGAACTTGAAAGTCAGAACTAATGAGTTGAATGAGTGGGTAGGATTATTTCCTGTTTTCCTTAGGAGAATCCGGAGCAATCCAGAGTGATCATCAACAACTGGGTAGCTAATAAGACTGAAGGCCGAATCAAAGATGTCATCCCCCAAGGAGCCATTAACGAGCTCACTGCCCTGGTGCTGGTTAACACCATTTACTTCAAGGTACTTTAACTGTTCCTGGAGAGATCACAGGGACTTCCTCTCACTATTACTCTAGTAAGCATATGTAGTCAAATTCCTCCTGAAATGGTCCATGCATGGTCTAGGCAACCATATAAATTGAATGAGAGCCCAGATGCCCAAAGGCTTAGTAGTGTCCTCAGGCTGGGGCAGACTGTGTGAACTTACTAACCGAGCTTTCTTCAAGATGTGCAAATTTTTGCATTTGTGTAACAATTTATGCTATTCAGTTAATGTTTTCTTTTCTTTTTTAAATTTTGAGACAAGGTATTATGTAGCTCTGACTGTTCTGGCACTTGCTAAGTAGACCAGGCTAGCCTGGAGCTCACAGAGATTCACCTGCCTCTCTCTCCCTTAATATATTTAAAATCAGAAACAAAATGATTTTACTGACAATCATCAATGATGGAACTCCCCACTGCCAAGGGCAATTTCTATTTAACATGTCTCCTAGGGGTGGGTTCTGAAGCTCCAGGAGCTGGGCTATCCAAGAATAAGAAGGGGCCTGTGATGTTACCATGTATATGGCTTGTTTTCCTCACAGAGCCCAGGGTTCTGAGGACTGCTCCAATTCGATTTCATTTAAAAAGGAGCAGGGGAGGACAGTGGGAACAAATAGCATCAGCACTCTGGAGGACATCCCTGCAGAGTAGCTGGAATTGTGACATGTGTTGTTTCTCTTCAGACATGCACTGTTTGCATTCCTCCTTTCTCATGTGGTTGGAGACTTAGCCAGCCAGGGCTACTATCAGTCACTCTGAACACTGATAAATTGTCCTTTGATGTCCACATACTCAGAGTGGCATGCCCCTCCTCTCAAATGTTTAAAAAAAAAGGGTAATATTGATGGAAATATAGAAAAAAAACCACACATAGATAACTGCACCACTCAGACATAGCTATCAGTCTTTTAACGCATACTTACTTTTTCCCTAATGACTATGTTTATATGTTGATGCAATCAGATGATACTATGTCCCATACAAATGAGTATTCTGCTAGGATATTTTTGTTCTTGCTTTGTGGTTCTCCCACTTGACATCTTTCAGGGCCTGTGGAAGTCAAAGTTCAGCCCTGAAAACACAAGGAAGGAATCGTTCTACAAGGTTGATGGGCAGTCATGCCCAGTGCCTATGATGTACCAGGAAGGCAAATTCAAATACCGGCGTGTGGCAGAGGGTACCCAGGTGCTAGAGCTGCCCTTCAAGGGGGATGACATCACCATGGTGCTCATCCTGCCCAAGCCTGAGAAGAGCCTGGCCAAGGTGGAGAGGGAACTCACCCCAGAGCTGCTGCAGGAGTGGTTGGATGAGCTGTCCGAGATGATGCTTGTGGTCCACATGCCCCGCTTCCGCACCGAGGATAGCTTCAGTCTGAAGGAGCAGCTGCAAGACATGGGCCTTGTTGATCTCTTCAGCCCTGAGAAGTCCCAGCTCCCAGGTTGGTATAGGAGAGAACTGCCTCCTTTCCACTCCAAGGTGGTTTAACCAAAAACAAGAGAATCCAGGCAAGTACAGGAAAGAGTGCCAAGTCAGGACACCAGGATTCTGACTGAGACTCTGTGCTAAGCTTGGGGCGATGCCTTGCCCTTCCTAGCCTCCCTGTGAAAGAGAGTGTTTGCTCTTGTTTCCAGGAGACTAACCAGCATGTCTGTCATCCCATGAATCTGTATCTAATAGGGGAGATGAAACCAGGTGGGGAAGAATTTGAAAAATCATGGAATTTAAAGAGACAGGCATTAAAAGCAAGGCATGTCGAGACCTATAATTCCAGCATTGGGAAGTAGAGTAGAACATAAGAGTGTTCCAGGCCAGCCTGGGCTATATAACAAGAGCTTGTCTCAAAAAGAAATAAAATAGGGCCTGGAAAGACATCTTAGCAGTTAAGAGCATGTATTATTATTATTGTTGTTGTTGTTGTTATTATTGGTTTTTCAAGACAGGGTTTCTCTGTGTAGCCCTAGCTATCCTGGAACTCACTCTGTAGACCAGGCTGGCCTCGAACTCAGAAATCCACCTGTCTCTGCCTCCCAAGTGCTGGGATTAAAGGCGTGCGCCACCACTGCCCAGCAAGAGCATGTATTATTATTGCAGAAGACCCAGGGTCAGTTTCCAGAATCCATGGTAGAGCTCACAACTTTGTTACTTCCAGTTCCAGGAGATCTGACTCCACAGGCACCTGTACCCATGTATACACACACACACACACTAAATTTTGAATAAGATAAAAATAAAATGTGATAGTAAATTAAAATTAAAAACCTTAGGTGGGCATGGAGGTACATACCTTTAAAGATTCTATCTAAAAATGACTTAGACCAGGCAATTAGATTTATCTTTCTTAGGCTATCTTTAGCTTTGAGAGGCAAACCTCTTAAAAAATGTTACCAGACTGGAAAGACATATTTTTGCTAGATATAGGAAAGTTTTTCTTTAAGAAGAGAGTCCCACCCTTCCACTGTCCCCAAAAAAGAAGCCAAAATAACTCACTGTTTTTAAGAGGTATCCATTGAGGGGTGAGGGGCATTATTAGGGAGGTTCAGGAATCTGCTTCTCAAATGACAGTGTCCCCCTGTCCCCCTCCCTGTTCTTCCTTCCAGGGATCATTGCTGGAGGCAGGAACGACCTCTATGTCTCCGACGCATTCCACAAAGCATTTCTTGAGGTGAGTTCAGCTCCCTCCACCCTCTGCCTTTTTTGTCTTTTATCAATCTGCATTTCTGCTGCTCTTCTGGTGGAGACAGCAGGTCTATTAGCATCAGAGACATCTCTGCAGTGGCAGAGACATCTCTGCAGTGTCCCTTTAAAACATATAAACATGGAGAAGCTTTGTAGCCTTCTCCATGAGGTCTGCCTCAGTATGGTACTTCAAAGAAACCCTCAAGCTTTGCCTGTTTGACCTTCTCTCCTGCTAGAGAGGCATGTTTAGAGAATAGCTCAAGGAAAAGGAGCCAGCAAAGGCCATGGAGAGGGAATTCTGAGATGTTTCAGGAATGTGAAAAGCATGGACTAAGACTGAAACCGATTCTAGACAGAATGGGGAGGGACGTGTGCATAAGTGAAGTCAGTGAAGAACAACTGAACATAAGAAAGGGGGTTGCTAATGAGTACGGCCACCTTAGCGTCCTCAAGTGCATTCTAGAACTATCTTAATATATAGCATTTCAGGAAACAGGCGGGCACATGCTTATCTTCTTGAGAGATTAACTACGCACAGTGGTATGGTGTGCTGAGACGGAGAAGTCCCAGGGACTTCTTGAGTAGAGTATTGCTCAGCCTGTCTTCCCTCAACTGAGGTGCGCATAGGAATGGTGTGTTAGTTAAGTTGTGACAGCTTGTATTAATTAGTTCTGGTTCTTAGGAATGGAAGTGTGGATCCATAGCTTTAGGTGGGGATCCTAACCCTGGAGACTGAAGGATGGAGCCTGAGAGTTTGTTTCTTTTTATCAATTTGTTTTTTGAGAAAGGATTTTTCCCTATAGCCCTGGCCATCCTGAACTTGTTGGAGAATCTGTTTCTTTACACAGATCCTTGGGAGATTTTTACAATTAGGTTTGAGGCCCAATGGTATAGGCTGTTCTTCATGGGAAGCTAAGACTGTGAGCAAAAGGAGACGGGCCAATGTTAGACAAAGTTTACAGGACTTAGGTTTGCAAAGAAAGGTTTCAATCAGAGAGAAATGTTCAGAGTATGGTGCTGGAGAACTAATTCTAGGATCCAAGCAAGCTTAGTAGAAATTGAGTGAAGCAGAAAGATGAGGGACAAGGAGGTGAGAACCTGATGGATCGCGTCTTCATACCACTTAGAATTTAGTCCTAGAATGAGCATGCAATAGATGTGGGATACCAAAGAGAAGAAAATAAAACAAAACAAAACAAAACAAAACCAAAACCAAACATTAACCAGCCCCTCAAAGCACAGAGATTGCAAATACTTTAATAGTCAGTGACAAGAGGCAAAGGCAGGAGAATTGCCACAAGTTCTAGGCCAGCCTGGTCTATACAGAAAGTTAAAGGCTAGCAAGGTAGACACACACACACACACACACACACACACACACACACACACACACACACGAACAAAAGGGAACCAGGAGTAGTCACCTGACATAGGAGGATTTTAAATGGCAGGCTAGCTTCAGTACTAGAGTGCATAGCAAGATCCTATCCCAGAGAAGTCAGTAATGTCAACAGTTGTCATTTTCTGAAGGCATCCCTTCAGATGTGTCATTGTTCAAATACTGTTTTCTCTGCTTATTATTCCAAGAAAACCATCTCACTCAATTGGAGAACTGTCTTTCCATGAGCCACAGGTTCTTAGTGGCTTTTTGGGTAGTTATAGATGGGATTTCTTTATGCTTCAAGAGTCAACCTATTTAAATCGAAGATCTTCGATTTTGAGTCTGTTCAAAACAATGCTCTGTGACAAGTGTTCAATCATGCTACCAGAATGTGACTTGTAGTTCAGGGATTACACTTGTGGAACTCTTGCAAGGCGCTGGATGAGCCCAGTGCATTACACACGCTGGACGTTAAGAACAAGTAGGTTTCTGGAGGGAACCATTTGTGTCCAAGTGTTACCAGGGTGAGCGGCTGAGTCTCTGTGTGATTGATGTGCCTAGGATGGACTGAAGGGCAGCTAATATTTGTTTCCTGCAGGTAAATGAGGAAGGCAGTGAAGCAGCAGCGAGTACTTCTGTCGTGATTACTGGCCGGTCACTGAACCCCAATCGGGTGACCTTCAAGGCCAACAGGCCCTTCCTGGTTCTTATAAGGGAAGTTGCACTGAACACTATTATATTCATGGGGAGAGTGGCTAATCCTTGTGTGAACTAAAATATCTTAATCTTTGCACCTTTTCCTATTTTGGTGTTTGTGAATAGAAGTAAAAATAAATACGACTGCCACCTCACAAGAATGGACTCTTCCACTTGAAGATGAGAGACTCAAGCACAGATGCTATTGGGGCACTTGGTAACAATGACACTTTCAATTTTTCTCTACCCGGTAACCACTTCTGGGTAAATGAAAGGGAAGCCAGCCATGGTGGCACATACCTATATCCTAGTACCTTTGAGGGTGGAAGCTGGGCAATCAGGAGTTAAGGCCAGTTGAGGCTGGGCTGCATAGTGAAACAGATGTCTCAAGATGTCTTCCTCTGCTCCCAAAAAGTAGAAAAGAAAACCATAAAAACAAGAATTAAATATATTACTATTTCATCTTGGAGGACAGCAGGCATCTTGAAAGGGTAGAGGGACCTTAAATTCTCATTATTTCTCTCATACTACAAACTAAAAAACAAAACAAAACAAAACCCAAATCAATACTCTCTATATAGAAAAGACAGAGATTCAAATATGAGTATTAAACGTTTTATTTCTCAAACCACTCACATGCATAATGTTCTTATACAGTGTCAAAATAAAGAGAAAATGCATTTTTATACAAACGATTTCAAGTATACATGAATAGACTTCTCAGATTACTAGCCAAGTTGCTAAGATTTCATTCACATTGTTCTTAAAGCTGTTCAGCAAGAAAGCTTTTGCTAACTGCTTTAAATATGTTCACATAAACCCACATCTTAATTCTTCTCTCAATCTCCCCTCTCCCAGACACAACAGGGCTCCAGGGGCTCTAGGAGACATGCTGCCCCTCCAAGAACTATTGGCTTGTCCAGGGAAAGACAGAATCTACAGGAGGAGAGTCGGGGTCCCCTGTCATACAAGAGGAACCAAGCCCAGTACTTAGATGTGACACAATTCTGGATAATATTTTAGTGCCATTGTTTTCGCTTGATTTTTAATCAAAAAAAGAAAAAAAAAACTTACCATAAAACACGATTTTTTAAGATATAATTTGGCAGCTAAAATATAATTCAATGAAATTTCCCCCAGAAAAAAATTCCAAAATCAAGGTAGGTATTTAACTTATTTAGTGGTTTTTTTCCCCCTTTGGCAGGGAGTGCTTGGGGGCAGCTTAAAAACGTGGTATTTTGTGTTCACATTAAGATATCTGTTCCTGCGGCAGAAGTTGCCTAGCATATGTCAGGTCCTGGGCTCAATCCCCAGCACTATGGGGGTAAGGGACAAAGAAATGTGGTTGAACCTCACAGGGTCTGGCAAGAGATTCCCCTCAACTCTCCTCCTGAGTGATCTGGCTTCAAGGCCAGGAGCAGCCACACTCCTTAGGAGTTAAAGTGCATACTTCTTGTTTTGTTTCAGTCCTGGGGAAGGGTGGGTTCACACTCACATGATGATTAAAGGAGGAGGGGAGGGAGAATCCTACTCTATATATAGGTATTTATAGTTAAGGTCACAGCTAAAAAAACCAGAGTCTTAAGAGAAAAGATGCACACAGCCAGCCCACATTATCAGAGGTATGGGGGCGCTACCCTGCTGTACTTTCTGAGGCATCTTTACTATTAAATGGCATAACTGCTGCAGATGAAAGACACACATCTCGAGTGTTAGACTCTTCATAGGGAGAAAGCAGACTGGTAGTTAAAAATAATCTATCCCATTCCCATCCAGGGCCAATGTTTTAGAAAGTGATTGTCTCAATATGAACTCTCCTTGATAAACTAGTGGAAACTAGTCAGATACCTGCTGCTTACAAATGCTATTGTGTCAGCTTCAGAAACAGGAGGAGGCTGTACTTTGATTCCCACTGGCACTCAGTAGCAGCTGAAGTGAAATCTTTCTGTGATTTCCTAATGTGACAACTATAACTCAAATCTAATTTTGTTTCCTTATGTTTTATGGCGGTTTCTCAAAGAGAAGTTAATGCTACATTATAAGCTGTGTGAAGAAGCAATGGGCTCAAGATAAGAAGAGGGATCTTGTCCTGGATTCTGGCCTCTGAGTCCAGTGTGATCTATTTTTCACAGTGACCAGTGGGAAGGCACAGTGCCAGGGACAGGTAGTCGGGAGACAGCTGTCACCCGTTAAATAAGCACCATAGAGAAGAGTTGGATATAGTTCCTTCAGAATAGGTCCAGAAGGAAATCAAAGGTCTGCTGCATCGCTGTTCCTCTCTTGCCCTCAGCCTTCTCTTCCTTTCACAGGCAGTGCCTGAGTAGCCCATCCTAAACAACAGGCACCAGGAAACCTAAGTGCTTCGCCAATGCACTTTCCCTCACTTAGGTAGACTGAGAACCCTCTGTCCAGAGTGCTGTTTCTAACATGTCTGAAAGGAAAAGGAAAAGTGCTGTTACTGGGTCCTGAGTAACAGATCCATTAGAACACAAAACAGTGACTAGGCTGAAGCTGTGAACAGACCACAGCAGGTCAGAAGCTAATGGACTCTGAGAGCACACTTCCTTGGCCTATAGTTCTGATGACACTTGCTTTCACTGAGGACTAGGAGATGGAGCAAAGGGGTCACACTGTGATCAGACCAGCACTTGCTTAGCTGTTTCTGAAAGATTTGGATCTGGAATGACAGTTCAGTGGCAGCGTGCTTGCCTAGCAAGCTCCAGATTCTTGGGCTCAACACCCAGTACTAAACGGACAAGGAGAGAGATAGGGGGAAAGGAGGGGGAATGAATGAATGAATGAGCAAGACAACACATTAGGGCAGAAGATGATCTGACTTTACATTTGTGGTAGATTTCTTTTGCTTAAAATATCAAACGCTGACACACTTGCCTTTCCTACCACTTCTCCACCCTCCCCTTTGTGTCTTCACAGAGCTTAACGTCCAGTGTGGTACAATCTGCATAAACTTCATCAGGTTTCACAGTGTTCCCCCATGTTCGCCAGCATGAACATCCTTTACAGAAACTGCCTTCCTACCCTACTTTATGACCAGAAGTCTTTGGAGACTCATCCTAAGGCAGGGAGGCAGTTCTCTTGGAAGCTGCATTTACAGCTAAGCAAGCCAAGGCCTTAAATGCTACTTAGAATAAGTGTTCACATTCTGCTCTAATCAACCTTTTCCTTTACCAACCTTTTCTTCCTGTCACTGTCATTCATTTCTGAAGTGCAAATGATCAATTACTTAAAGGCAAGGCACACTTCTTTCAGCAGCTAGAAGCTGCCTGTAGTTACTTTCAAAGGTGGTTTTCATTTTTATGTGGATTTCCCTCCCCAATGCCACAGCAGGCAGTAAACTGTCAACTGCTACACAGCTCTTCTACTCTGGGTGAGAATGGAAGCTGTGGAATTTCCTTTGGGAATGACTGGGTAAGGTCTTTTAACATCCTAGACCAGAAAAAAAAAAAAAAAAAAAAAACAAACCAAAAAAAAAAAACCCCACAAAAAAAACGACTCACTTCACACACTAGTCAAATATTTAAACCTTGGCTAGTTCATTTCATTCAGAAAGAAACAGCTAAGAAGTCAAGAGTCACTTGACAAAGTAATCTTATCAGGCTAAGAGACAAAAATAATCAGAAGTGTCCTGATCAGCTAAGACAGGGTTATTCTTTTCTCCATAAGTAACAACACTACCTGCTTGTTTCATAAGGAACAGTGGCTCAAAGGCAGTGAGTGTGGCTTTGTGGGCCTCTGTTGTTGTTCTTTAAACAGGACACTGAAGTGCTGCTCTATTTTAGCCATCAGAATTGAGCAGTCATCACTCAAATCTCACACGCAGAGGAAAGGGACTCTAGAGAACAGGCTTGGAAACTGCTTTTGTGTACGTATGCACACATTTTTACTTGGCACTGAGGATACTGGATGGATTATAACATTTTTCTCTGGACCTGCTCTGAGAAGTAGATGAGCCTGCACTCTGGCCCACTCTCAGCTTTACACCAAGAACCCAACTTGGGATAGCAGTAAAGGTAACAGTGTCAAGAAAACTAACTTCTGGGAGTTTTCTCCCAGAGTCCCTTCGACTCCAAGAAGTTCTCTTTTCAAACAAACCAAACCAAAACACCCCCCAAAATAAAACCAAGCCCCAACCCTGCCCTCTAAAACAAAACCCAAACGCCTTCATTTCAACTGGGGAGTGAGGGAAGAGAGAATGAGACAGTGCTAGTTTAAGGTTAGTCTAAGAGTCTAGTCACAAATGAGTACATTTCACAAATGAGTTAATTTCAGCCCTGGCTGGCCATCAGAATCACTGAGCAGGTTTCTGAGCTGCTCAGGGGACTGCACACAGGGTCTTGTGCATGCTAATCAGGAGCACTATACCAAAGCAGCCACTGTACTCGCACTCCATCCCCAGTGATCTTTCTGAAGCCCAGGTTGCACAACAGACCAGTCAAATGGGAATGTCTGGAAGGGATATCACAAAGGCCCAATGCTCATCCAAGCCAGAGGAAGAGGGTAAGAATCAGCTCTCTTCTGCATTCATGAATTTAATGTAACTCAAGAAAATTATCTGGGCACTTCTTACTCTTTTTTTTTTCTCTCTCCAAATATTAGTTTAACCAAATAAGCAACCACACTGACAAAGTATTATTAAGTATGACTTAATTAAATATGTATTTTAAAGAATGATTTATAACAAGACATCAGGGGTAGGCCTAGAACAAAACTGCATACAAACTGTAAGCTGAAGCCTAACACACTAGCATGGCCTGCAGACTGAAAATGACTCTACGGTTTAGTGATGAACAGTTGACACGCTAGCATGGCCTGCAGACTGAGAATGACTCTACGGTTTAGTGATGAACAGTTGACACGCTAGCATGGCCTGCAGACTGAGAACGACTCTATGGTTTAGCAATGAACAGTTGTGGTGAACAGATCCACATGTTTTTCTCCCTGGAGGACTCATACTGGGTTTATTCATAAACTGCTCACAGTCACTTATGTGGAGTGCTTTTCTCCCTATTGGGAATTTCACATTGTCTGTATTCCCTACGTGCCCTACCTAGTGTCACAGGAAAGAAAAATGTACCCAGAAAACAGTGGAAAATCCTAAAGATCTGAAAATGGATAATTCTCTAATTTTCATTTCTGACCAGAGAATTGTTTTAGACATTGTTGCCCACACAGAGCAGTTGAATGAAAAGGTGCCAACACTCCAGGAGCCAACAGTCACTCCTCAGCTGTTACAGATGTACCAAGGTAGCTGAGCTGACTATGCTCTAGGAACTAGCACCTCCAGGAGAAAGAATCAGTTCTAAATAGGTGGCACTTTACTATTGAAATTAACTTTTCTGCATGTACAAAATTCGATTCTTGACTATTATGACAGTAACTGGCATTTTAAAAAGTACATCTCTTTTTGGAGTAATTAAAAGCAAATGGATCATCCAAGAAATCTTGTCATGTATACCCATGTAAGATATTGAAAGTAGGCTCATTATCAGGAACACGCTATTAATACTCCAGTCCCTACAAATGAACTACAAACGGCAGGCAATGAAAGAACAGCGCTGCTTCACGTCATTCAACATAGTTGGGGCATCTGTAAAAACAAACACAAAAAGAGGATACAGTGGCACATGCTGGTAGTGTCAGCACTCAGGGCCAAGGCAGGAACAGGGAGAGCTGAAGGCCAGCCTGAGCTACAAAGCAAGGCCTGAGGTTCTGCCTTGGGAACATCACAAAGAGACAGTATAAATGAAGGGTGAGTCAGGAGGATGGATAGTTTGAGGCCAGCTTGGGCAACACTATAAAACACAGCACATGTGCATGGGCACACACACACAGAACAGAGCCTTCATCTCACCTAGATACTCCTACCAGACAAGTGCAAGACGTGGACAACAAGAATCAAACACTAACATCTGCATGGCAGCCTGTGTAGCTGGAGTCTAGCTTTCTTCTGCTTGCTATAGAAAGCTACACCCTAGTTCTTCAGCAAAATGCTCAGAGGTAGAGGAGCTGAAATGTATATAGAAAAGAATGGGGTAGATTGGCTGAGGAATCAAGCTCCTGTGCCAGGGCTACAGGGAAGTCTTGAATACGCTCAGTATTTAATGGGAGGTAGGATCCTCTGCAGTGACCTGCCTGCCTTCATTAAGCACCTTTCCTCACACACACACCTGACAACCCACAGCACACCTTTCCTCACACACACACACCTGACAACCCACAGCACACAGTGCGCTTATCCCACCAGCCACTTTCAGGCTATTTGCTGTAGACTGATCCTGAGCCTTTCTCAGGGAGCTATAAGCATATTTTCTTTTTCTTTTGCCAGGGCTTTAAGCATATATTTCACTTTAATGCTGGCTCTTAAAACAAAACAAAACAAAACAGATGCACTAACTGTTAGATGTATTATAACATCTTTATAAATAGAAAGTGCAAGAAATAATTCTTTCAATCCAAATACAAAGTTAACAAAAGCTCTCATAGCTTACTTTGCCAATAATTTAATTTTTAGTACAACACAGTTAATAAAATGCTTTTATGCTACCAAGATCGTGGTGGGTAAGTAAATATATTTATAAACATACATTATGAAAAAGACATTAAGAAAATAGCTAAGCTTCCCATAAAATTATCTGCATGAACTACCTTCAGTATACCATTCTGTGTTTAATGCACATGCATATACAATCGAATTCTTTAGTGATATTTCCATTGAGCCATTTTTCCAAAAAGAAAACAGGCTCATTAAAAAACAACAACAAAACTCATTACCAGATTTAAAGCCATTTTTGTAAAAATACTAGAAACTCTGTATAAATTCTAAATATGTCTGCCACCTGATAGCATTTCAGAGGTGGACTTTTGGTACACTTTTCGTGACCTCTTTAGTAATTTGGCTTCCAGAGGAAACACATTTAAGCTTTGTTTCCTGCATAGCATCTGTTTTGAGTGGGCTCTTAACCACTACAGTTGGGTTCCTATGACTCATAGGACACATGTCATTCTCAAATGTCATCAGCATCTGTGTCAAGATGAGGCTACAGGCAGAGCTCTAACCCCCAGGCAGTGGCTACTCACTCCAGCTGGTGCGACTGTGCTGCTGAAAGGAAAGGTTGTCAATCTGTAGGACTCCCCTTTGCTCTCTTTCTATGTAACCATCCAATGACAATAAACTTGAGACCACGGATTCCAGAGAAGTTCTCAATGAAAACAACATGCCAATTATGACATAGGCTATCACAGTAAAATTGTCATTTCCTGGGACGGTAACTTCAAAGTTTCTCTGTCAAGAAAGACAGAGGTAAGTGGATTATACCAGGGTGGAAATGGATATTTAAAAAGTTTTAAATTAAGTTCTATTCTTTGTATTCATTGAAAACCTCCCCTCTTCTTTACACGATAAAACCTAATTAATCTTCACGCCATCCTTGGCTATCTAGCTGCACCATGGGGTCCTCTTTTCTTTTTCACCGTTTCCCCCCAGTTCCTAGCATTTTACGGAGTCCTAAATTAAGCCTTTGGCTCCTAGTACCCCTCCAGTTCCCCAGGCCTCATTTAGCGACAGAGATCACTGGACCTCATGAGAACTAGAAATGATGGGCCAGACGCTACTTTTCTGGGAAGCTACTCACTCGGTACCTCAAACCTTTTTTCTCTTAGAAGTGTATTGATTTGGGGATACTTAGTACAATTTATTCTCTATCATCTTCTCAATGCAGGACTAGTTTAAGTTTTCTAATCTAATTATCTTAAGTCAGCAGAGGTTAAATAAAGCATTATAAATCTGACAACTCCAGCTTCAAAAACCACCAATGATCTGACTCTAAATGAGAGAAGCTAATACACAAAATTGAGCAACTGATTTTGCTGTAAGAAGAGCAGTAAGAATGGGATCAGCCAATTCATCATTAAGCATAAAATGATATGAGAGGAGAAGGGGTAGAGATAGAGATGGGATAAGACAAGTAGGCAGAACTGACTATGGTGAGCTGGAGATGTTGCTCAGTGGTTAGAGCACTTGCCTGGCAGGTATAAGACGACAGTCCAACAAGAACCTCTTATGGTCTCAACGACAGGATAGCAAGCTGCACAATAGGGATTCCTGAAATGATTCAGTAGCCACATAGTTCATAGCACAGGAATTTCCTACCTTCTTATAAACTTAAATACAGCTGTCTCCAATAAGTCAAAATCTCCAACAGTAATAAGTCTTTTATTTCCTAGGAAGTGTTTTTGGCTCAGCATGTATAGCTACTATGGCTTTACAGCAACCACAGCAGAATCCCATAACAAAGGAAAGAGTGGGAAAGGAACAAGTGCTTTATTAAAGAGTGTGGAACTTGAAAGAAGGCCGTAACTAATAAAATGGGCCTCAAGTATTTGTCTTATTCTTTTCTAGATCTTTTAATGTCACACAGCAGATGGAATAAATGGCTTCAATGGTATTAATAACAGACCGCAAAAGGTTTAGAAAAAAAAAAAAGAAAGAAAAGCCTAATTTTACCACTAAACAATTAAACATAGTCTCAAATCTCTGCATGTCTTTCATAAAGTTTAGGATATTTCCTCTCCCGTAGGATCTGGGCTCACCACTTACTAACATATGGCAGTAACTCCATGATGACTGGAGGTCTGGCCTTTAAGAAGACTGGCATCTCTTGTCCAGCCTGAGCTGCCATGTTAAAAGTCCAACTACCTGCTGGGTGGTGGTGGCCCACATCTTTAATCCCAGAATTTGGGAGTCAGAGTGGGAGGCCAGCCTAGTCTACAGATCGAGTTCCAGGACAGCCAGGGCTACATAGAGAAACCCTTTCTCAAAAAACAAAAAACAAAACCCAAACAAACAAAAAGAAGTCCAACTACCATGGAGAATCCCTGAAACTCCATGAAAAAGCTAGGCCCAGCTTTTCAGGTTCCTATACCCCAGGCACGCAGACATAATCTTGAACCTCTCGGACCAGTTCAACTGTCTCTTCCTTCCTTAACTTCTAACTTTTTACAAAGTCAAGATTTTGTTATCTCCTTTAAACTTTAGAGTGGTTTGTTACACAGCAGTTAGTAGCCAGAAAACAGTTTCACTTTTAAATAGTAACTCACTCAACTTACTCACAATTAGGCCTACCAAATTGGGCAATTCTTCTGAATTAGTAGGCAATATTCCTATTCAAATCTGCAGAGACCAATTGCATCATCCTTTGAAGGAATCTGCTAATAATATATGAAATTTTACTTATTTATATATCTATGGGCGTTTTGCCTAAGTGTGTCTGCACAGTATAAATGCCTGGTACCTGAAGAGGGCTTTGGATCTCACGGGACAGGAATAACAAGACAGTTGTGAGCTGTCATGTGGGTGCTAGGAACCAAACTCGGATCCTCAGCAACAACCAGTGCTCTTCACCACTGAGCCATCTCTCTAGCCCTTACTTCTGGTGACAAGTTCACTGAAATTAGGAACCTTAGTAGGTACTGTACAGTAAGTAAACACGCTATAGCAGAGGTAGTCAGACTGGATTGGTAAATATCAGCTCTTAGGCTCTTCAGTTTTCTCATCTCTCAGATGTGCCGTACTTCTATTCAGTAAAGGCACTAGAGGCTGACCCGAGGATCAGGTAAAGATGAAGACAACAATAATCATAACAGACTCACATGAAGATCAGATAAATTAACAGGGCTTTGTCTTGTACATAAACATTCAAAAATTGGCTGGTTTTAATATTATTGTTACTATCTTAGGAATATTTGACATAACTGCAGTTATGCTAGTAGAGCACACAGTACAGTTAAGAACTTTGTTTTTTTAGAACTTCTCTATAGTAAAAAGTGCAAGCTTTCTAAAAATTCATGTATCAGACTCCCATCAAGTAAAATCTACTTGACTCTCAAGAATGGGAAGCCCTGTTGGGCATGGTAGAGCTTGCCTTTAACCCCAACACTCAGGAGGCAGAAGCAGGTAGAAGTCTGTGAGTTCCAGCTTGGTATATGTAGTGAGTTCTAGGACAGCCAGGGCTACCTGGAGAGAAAAACAAAACAAGACAAAACAAAAGAATGGGTAAGCCACAAATAATTAAAGCTCGTTTTGTCTTTAAAATTCCAAGCATATTGTCTGGTATTAAAACGTACTTAACATTTCTTTAATGGAACACAGTCTCCTTCATACCAGTGAAGACAAGTAACTGCATATGTTTCCGTGAGATACTCCTGGCATTATGGATTAGTTCACACCCTAAGAGTCAGGGCATTAAATTATAGCGTTGGTCACATGGGATGCTCAATGTAAGACTACCTTAACTGGGTGGGACACTTGAGACTCTTCCACAGGACCTACTGAGTAGACACAAAATACCAGGCATTAGAAAAGCTCCCTTCCATCCCCCAGCCCCCTCCTACACTGCCTTTATAAGTTAGCTGTACTGTTTAAAGCTTCCATTAGTTGAGCTACTAAGGTTCTTTTAACTATGTTAAGAAGTTAGATATTTTTGATATATAAGGGAAGGATGTGAGATTAGAAATTATTTATAAAAAGTTATTTTTGTACCCTCTGTAAAGATAATGTGGATTTCAGATAGTATTTGTCTTTCCAGCATTGTTGTTTATGTATCATTTGAGAAAAAAATGGCCTTCCAACACAACAAAAGTGGATGATCTGCACAGACATCTCTAAGGGTTTGAGGTCACTGTCCCTAGCAATGATTACTTTCTTTGTAATGTAGCAAGCTCAGGTGTTCCAACATACTAATACTATTCAACTTTGGCCTGTCCAGAGGAAGAAAGCCTACTTACTAAGTAAAAACACCAGCCTGGGGAAAAGCACCATTTAAAAATCCTGATCTAAGCACCAAGAAAATACTGGAAAGCAAAGAAGCAAAAATACTGAGGATTAGTCATAATGCTTGGCAAATGTCAATGCTTTCAATTGATTCCTATTTAAATGACATCTATTAGCAAGACCTCATAGAGTATAGCTGGATGTTCAGTTATCTGCAGCAATTAGCAATTTCTTCCAAGTAACATGTCCCAGATCAATCAGAAAACCCATTATTACTAAGTGTAATGTGCTCTGAAATAAGGTACATTTAACTTAGATGAGTAGTCTGAAAGTTTACAGTGAGGATTATCTACTCTTCAGAGGCTACTATATCACATAAACAAAGTAACATCTTATTAGAAGGCAACTTTACGAACAAAGAGGTGGCCAACCATGGAGACACATGCCTTTAGTCCCAGCACTCTCTGAGTTCCAGCCAGTTTGGCCTACATAAGAAGTTCCACGCCATCCAGAGATACATAGTGGGACCCTGTCACAAAATGTAACAACCAAACCAAACCAAAAGAACCAAAGACATGTTGTGCATGGAGACTGACTCATCCCACTTTTATCTACAATGATAGAATTTATAACAACAAATCAAACTCACCATACTGAATTAGCACAGCCTAGAAAACTTTGCACAAATAAAACTCTGAAGCCCTTGCCTTATTTCCAAATGGGGAGAAGTCATATTCTCTTCTTGCAAGCATTTCTATGACCACAGTTAAAATTTTACATTTCTCCGCATCTTATATAATACTCAGGATGAATGTTCACAAAGCAATTATGTAATGGCCCAGTATGTATTTTAACAAGTGAGATAATAGCAGATACGCAAGAATGGGCCTAAGAAAAACTTGAAATCCTGATGTTTTACTATGTCTTAAAACATCCAGAAGAAAAACATAGAAAGATTTTGGACTTTTTATTAGTCCACACGAGGACAGAGTGAATTTGCTTAAGAAAATTAAAATGAAGGAAAAGTATGGGTATCTAATCAGAAAAACAGTACATCTGATAAGATCAAAACACCCTTTGTTTTGCTTTTTAGAGACAATCTCACACAGCCCTGGCTACCCTCAAACTCTATGTAGCCAGGGATAGCTCTGAACTCCTGACCCTCATCTTCACCTTCCCTCCCTGTGCTGGGATTACAGGCAAGAGTTACCACAACCTGTAATAACTATCTGTAACACAAATCGTCCTTTAATTCTAGGAAGGTTAAATTATTATGCAAATTGTTAAAGCAAGATCAAAAAATGGCAAAACTTACTTATAAAAACATAAAGCTTTGAACAGAGTGGCCATTTAGCCCCACACTGTTATAAGTGGAAATTTTTTAACGTAAGAAATATACTGTTACAAACAACTATTCTAAACTCAATCTACTTAAACCTTTTATACAAGAACAAATCATAACCCTGCTTCCTTTTGGCTTATAATTCATTCTAAATACCCTTTGGAATGGTAATCAAGCATAAGAAACACCAAGGGGCTTACGGGGATCTAGAAAACAATGACACCTTCCTAAGTACCAGATGCAGATAAGACTGTGAAATTAAAGCCTCTACCAAACTATGCTAAGGGCAAAATGTCAGGAGAAATAATTTGTAGTTAATCTTTGAAAGGAAGCCAGAAGATAGCAAACCTTCTTGACACCTTCTAGACATGGAGAACTTTTAGGCTTTGTTGGCCATGAACTCAACTTTATCATTATAGCATAAAGTAGCCATAAACAATACCTAAGTCCCTAGGTGCTTGGCCATATTCTTGTTCATATAAGCAGGTGCCTTCATATTTCCCTTAGAGGCCATGGTTTGCTGAACCCCGTTCTGACTCAAGCCCTGGGGAGCTGCTTAGCTGAGAGCTACACTCAAACTCATTCGTTTACCTGGCAACCACTTGCTGTTTCTTCCCTAACTCTCAGGTATGAAAACATTTCAGGATCTTAAATTCTTTTCCACTGTGGCCTATGTAAAAAGCTCTACTTCAAAGACTGCTCAGTAATGACTCAGTCAATATTCCTTGAACACATAAGTGTACAAATAAGAAAAAGAGCATATTCGGAAGAGGAAAAAATAAATTACACCTGCTTACATATCTTCCAGGATTTCAAATCTTTCTGATTAAGTGCTTTTCTACTACAATTAAGTCTTTCCATTTTCCACTGCTTCTATTTCTTTACATTAGACCTTCTTGTTAAACAAAAAGTAATTTATATAGGTTTAAAAAAAAGAAAGAAAGAAACTAGTGTGAGTTAGTAGTGAGACTATGTAAAAGCTATTTCTTGGACAAAGGACTACTCAGCTGCTAAAAATGAAGTTGCAAACATCACTCTTCCACCAGACAAATCCAGTGGAAGCTGGATTTCCACTATGAGGAAGATGGACAGTCTATGTTTACTTCAAACCATCTTTGGAAAACTGTTTCACTGACAGAAGGGGACTGCAAACAAACAAACAAGAATGCAAAAAACTTTTTTAACTGCTTTGTTTCTTTTTTGAACTTTACAGACTAATTCAGTTTTATGTAGTCAAGATTAGATTTAGTTCTTCAGTATAATAAAATGGGATGGGGGCCAAGTGTGGTGGTACATTTCTGTAATCTCAGTACTTATAAGGTCAAAGCCCTACTAGGCTATGTAGTGAGGACCAGGACGGCAAGGATGGATGGATGGATGGATATATATGAATGACCCTGTCTCGAATATCCAAAAACAAAACAAAACACCCCAAACTATGGAGTCGCTTGGAATTTATGTAAAATAAAATTCAACTCAGTTTAGAGGTAATTATGGTTCTGAGTAAAAAGGAGAAGGATCCGTTAGGAAGAGCCTTTCTGCATAAATACAGAGACACTGCCATGTGGATGCCATAGTTTATGCCAGTATCAGAATTCAGAGAGAACAAAAAGTCTATTTAGAGTGAAAACAGATACACATGTGGCCAACTCTCTGCTTTTGCTCAGAATACTGGATAGCTCCCCTGCTGTTAAGAGCTACTGAATGATAATAGTCTTAATACTGTATTTCATGGCATTAAGTTACCTACTGATGATTTAGCTCTCACTACCAATGTAGTTCCCCTCACAAGGTGACGTGTGCAAGTCAAGATTTGGTAGTAAGTTTCAGCATCAGCTGAAGTCCATTTAGTACACCCTTAATGAGCATACTCCTTGTCCACACCAATATTCATTAATACACATAGTATACTCTAACCCTTAGGACTCTACAGTGATGTTAGCAAGGAAGTAGGACATTGTCACAGTGAACCTGGATAGGAATCCTGGATATTTAGAGTGGTATCACTTCTAACTAAAACACAAGACTATTTTTGCAAACTTTGTTTCAAAGGTAGCCTGGCTAGAAGTCTCATGAATTTCATGGCTTTGGCTAGGCCAATTAGAGGAGAGAACCAGCAAAGAAGATTGTGCTGATGTGGTCCTAGGACCGAAAGCACTCTGTTCACAGTATCAGTACAGAAAAACCCATTAGAAATGAGTGAAAATGGAAGGGAACCCACCAAGCATGCCTAACATTTCCAATGAATTCGACAGTCTCTACCCCATTCAAGCTGCTTGTGCCTGACCTTGGATGGAGTATTGATAAGTGCTCCCAAGTTTCTTTTTACAGAAATTACTGCACTTTACCATTATAATTTGGTAATAGTTAAAAGCTGAATTTTCTCACATATAACCTAAAAAGCTATCAATGCAAAAAACAACTTTTCGCATTCAACTTAACTTTTCAAAAGTAGGGTAGACTTAAAATATTTTTGGTTGGCTTAAAAAAAAAAATTCCATCTGAGGCAGCATCTTCTGTACTTCCCAGCTACCTGCCTGATCAGTATTGACATGACCTGTCCACTGAAGGCCTTGAGTACAAGCTAAAAAGGCTCCCTAGAACTTTAGCTCTGTTTTTATGCCCCAGAACACAGTAATCCCCAAGGCGGCTCTAGGAGACAGTTTTCACTTTACCATGCTGTTGCCCAACTAAGGAGCAAGAAGCCTGCCTGTGATTATCAGAGATGAGACACTACTCTCCAGGGCTGCTCCTCATGTGGAGTACCAAACACTCCTTTAAAAGATGAATTTCTATACTTCTTCAGAAGAGAAAATCTTTCTCTAGTTATATAGTATATCTGATTCTCAGATTGCTCAAAGCCACCCTCTGCATTCCAGTTTCTTATTAAAAAACAGCTTTCCCCCACCTTTTCACACACCACAGAGTACTCACAAGGAAGGAGCACACAAGCTTCACATTCTCATAAATGGCTCACTAGTGCAGGTAGGACCAGCCCATCTCCCAAATCTCTTAGAATCATCCACATCCCTGTACCAAAACAAGTACACATTTAAATATTCTCTTAAATAAACTCAAGCTAGAGACTTCTATTTGCACGGTAGAGTGAAGGCATCCATTTGCCTGTATCATTAAACATTCTTCTTCTCTCTTTGCATGCAAGATGGGCATATAAAGCTCTGTGTGTTTGGTAAATTCTTTCAGAGCTGGATTAAGAATCTCAGAAAAACTCAAGATCACTAAAAAAGCCCCTTGAAGTTTTAAAAATCTTAGGAATGATAGTGTAACCACACCTGATAAGAACTGATCCCTTGATCATTTATTGCAACATGATGTGCATGATATTTTCTTGTAAGCGAAGTGCCCTGTAGTGTATTATTTAAAAAACAAAAAACAAAGCTCTTGGAGTCACCAGCAATTTGCTAATTGGTTTATGAATTATATATAGATTTGCAGACCCGAGACACAGATTGTAGTGAGGTTCTTCATTGGACTGAAAATATGAAGTGTAAAATGTGTTGAAGAAATGAAACTGTGGTTGCAGTAAGAGCAATAGTGTTGGATCTCTCTCCAACTATAGCATTGCAGAAAAAACAAACTGCTTAAAAACCTCATAGAAAAGTTATCAAATGTGGAAACCTGTGGAGTCAAACATACAATCCAGGCTCATTTCACTGGAAAGTGACATTTGATGTATAATATTGCTCTTATATCAAACTAGGAGCTCAAGAGGATGAACTTTTGGTAGTCAGCCTAACAAGTTAAATCACATAACTAGAACATATTTGTAACACCCAAGGATGTATGCAAGTGCTATGGTTTACAAACACCAACCAGGAAGTTGCAGTTCAGCTTGTGCTGTGCAGAATCTGCAGAGCACAGAAGTACTTCCTCCCCTGCTCCTCTTTCTCAAGCTTGCATACAAGTGCCTGCTGTAAACGCTCAGGGGCTCATTTTACTTCTCCATGCCCCAAGTGCTTCAGGGGCTTCTGCCTGCTGGAATACCGCTCCAAGGTAGCTAGCTACCTAGAGCTACCTTCATGATCACATGAAACAACTAGGCAAAGTATTGGATGCCTCATCAGGGTAAAAATCAATCTAACCTTTCAGACTATTGAGAACCACCAGTATTCATTTTTTTCCTTAAACATGGAAATGCATGCTCTGGCAGGGAAGAGGAAAGAAAGATTCCCCTTTCTCACCGTTGTGACTACCTTCCCCTCTTCTGATAGGCTGCTTCAGTTGGCCAAAGCTCCTGCTGCTTTTTTTAGATCTGGGAGTTCACCCATCAAGATGATATGGAACTAAGTACAGTGTTCAATTATGATTGGTAGATAAATGACCATTCATTGATCAGTTTGTTTAAAAACATTTTTTTTTCTTATAAAGTTAACAAACCAAGGCTGTTGATCCCTGAATTAGAAGCTGATTTGCTTGATTATTTTCCAAAGTGTGAGGTGGGAATGAGGAGAGCCTTTAGTGCTTTCCGCATGTTGGTCTTCTAATTTGGCAAAACCATGGGAACATCTTCTAGTTGAGTGACACGGCATTTTGTGAATCTAAGTACCAACCCATGGTCCTGATAGGGGCTGGTTACGGCCCAAAGGGGAAGAGGGTTTGCCCCCTCCCCCTCGATGTTTCAATCTGGTCCAGTAGTAGAAACTGAGCCCTGGGCAGAGTCTCCAGGAGCAACTGCTTCTTCGTGTGAAGGTGACCCTTCTTCAGCTTGCCGAGATGTGACAGTAGTCTCAGGAGAAATGCTATGAGGCCCTTCCAAGGGAATACAACCAGGGTGGTTTTTTCGAAAGTGCTGATTCAAGATGGCCTGGAAGGGGAAACTTTTGCCACAAACATGACAGTGAAAGGGCTTGTTGCCTGTGTGCTTGCGGATATGATATTCCAGCTGATCTTTCCGGGTATACTTTTTTCCACACATGCGGCAGACAAAGGGTGTGATTCCCATATGCAGGCGCATGTGGCGGTCCAGACTTCCCTTTTGGTTGAAAGATTTGGCACAGTAGATGCAGGTGAGACGGGGATTATACCGGAACCATCGTTCGGACACTTCTTGTTCTCGGAGATACTCCACGTAGGCGCTTACTCCCATCATTGCTGACTCTTCTACCTGAGTCAGAAGAAGAAAGTCGTGAAAAGCAACCCAATGTACTTGTGCCCATTACTAAGAAGTATATGTTTCTGTGTCTGCACGATGTAAGGAATAGAACACAGACACAGGGCCTTGTGCAAGCTAGGTAAAAGCTCTAGTTACATTCCTAGCCCATACTTGCTTACTTGTAATGGAGAGCCAAGAGGGAAGCTAAAACTACCAAAAAGTAAAGCTATTAACATAATCATGTAAAAGAATTCTGAGAATACCATTTCATGGCTATAAAAATTGCAATGCAAACTTCTGGCCAGATACTTATTAAGCCTCTGCTATACTTGAGGAGGTGGAAACATCAGAATTAAGAGTTCACTGGGCAGTGGTGGCACACACCTTTAATCTCAGCACTTGGGAGGCAGAGGCAGGTGGATTTCTGAGTTCGAGGCCAGCCTGGTCTACAGAGTGAGTTCCAGGACAGCCAGGGCTACACAGAAAAATCCTGTTTCGAAAAACCAAAAAAAAAAAGGGTTAAAGATTACCTTTGGCTATATAGGCAGCTGAAGCCCAGCCTGGACTATATGAGACATGCCTCAAAAAACCAAAACCAAAAGCCAAACCCAAACCTCTGCTTGAGTACTACTGTACAGTACCAGGAGAACATGAGTCTACCCTCACAACCATACTCTAGACAACTGACTGCAGAGTATACAGAACTTTCTGTGATGAAAATGTTCTAATTTGAATTATTTAATGTAGTGACCACTGGTTAGCATTTGTCATATACCTAATGCAACTGAGGAAAATTTTTAATTTCAATTGTTTTTAACTAATTAAAACAAAAATTCAAATGTGGCTTATGTTTACTACATATGAAAGTATGCAATATATAAAGGCAAATATAATAAAATTTCATTTTTGACACTATTTTTACTATGTTAACTAGCAGTAGCAAGCTTTATAAGCACACACACACATATATATAATTCATAAGCAATAACTAGCACATCATTATTCTAAAAACTAAAAATTCTTTAAATTTTTATTATTTTATGTATATGGGTGTTTTGCCTGCTGGTATGTCTATGCATCATGTGTGCCTAGTGCTCTTGGAGATGAGAAGTGGGTGCGAGGTCCCCTAGAACTGGAGTTACAAACAGTTGTGAGCCCCATGTGGATGCTAGGACTTGAACCTGGGTCCTCTGGAAAAGTAGTCAGCACTCTTAACCACCACTGGGCTACCTCTCTATCCCCTAAACATGAAAAAGCTTTATTTAAGTGATTTCAGAGTAAATTGGCTGAAGGCATGGAGTTTTTCCACCTGACAACTGGAAGGATCAGAACAACTAACTTGCAAAGTTTTGGATTGGGTTCTGGAAAATGGCTCAGTCATTAAGTGTGTGCATAGCTCTTGCAGATGACCAGAGTTTAGTTCCTAGCACTCATGTCTAGTTGCTCACAACCGTCTGCATCTCCAGTTTGACGCCTTTGGCTTCTACAGGCATCTATCTGCACATATGTGCATATACTTCCCCACCAGGAATTCATGCATAATTTGAAAAATAATAAAGCTGGGCATAGTGGTGCATGTCTTTAATCCCAAAACTTGAGAGGCAGACAGAGGCATGCAGAGCTCTGGAGTTCCAGGCCAGCTTGGTCTACACAGTGAGTATAAGGCCACCAGGATTACTTAGTCAGATTTAGTTATAATAATAATAATAATAGTAGTAGTAATAATAATGTAAAATGAAACAATAAAAAAACTTTAAAAAATATATTTTGAAGTAATTAACACTTTTAGCTCAAAATTCTATGTTAAATTCAGAAATTATTAATTTTCTTTTCTTCTTTTTTTTCTGGCCTGTTGACTACTAAAGGCATTGAGATCAATCTTTCAAACAAAATCCTGTGGGAAATAATTACAATTTTTAGCAGAAGCCAAGATATTAATGCAAAGAATATAAAATACTGAAAATTCACCTAGTTAACATTCTGTATACTTTAGTTTCTAAAGCAATCGTTTGTCTCTTTCTCATGTGCAAGCGTGACAGTGCTTTTCAGCATTTCCAAAAGAGGCAGTTCATCAGCACACCTAGAAACCAGTTTATAAAATCAAAGGTTTTTAAAGACAGGGTCTCACCATGTAGCCAGACTGGCCTCAAAGTCTTGGCAATCCTCCTGTCTCAACTTCCCAAGTGAAGAGTACCCACAGCATCTAGCTTTTGATTTGTTTCCTGTAGAATTTTTATTCAATTCTCTAGTCATCAAAACAGAACTCACAGAAAGAATACGGCAATACCTTATTAAGAAATCCCAAGTGACCAAGGACTAAACACAGAGGAGTTTCTCGGAGGCTCCTAACAAGGTCATCACACATTGTTCCAGCTTTGTGGGATTCTCATGAGGTTAGAAATTGGTAATAACACCCTGAGATAGATTTTTTTTTGGTTTTTCGAGACAGGGTTTCTCTGTGTAGCCCTGGCTGTCCTGGAACTCACTCTATAGACCTGGCTGGCCTCGAACTCAGAAATCTGCCTGCCTCTGCCTCCCGAGTGCTGGGATTAAAGGCGTGCGCCACCACTGCCCGGCTTGAGATAGATTTTTAAGATTCTGAACTGGATGTGATGGCTCACATTTGTAATCTGTAATTCCAGCACTGAGGAAAACGAAAGAGGAGCACCAAAAGTTTGAGGTTAGCCAGGGATACAAGTGAGACCTTGTCTCGGAAAAGAAAACCAAAATCTTATTGTTAGCAATAGATTCTTACTAGCTAGCTTCAAACATCCCTAGTTCAAGATATCCTCCTGCTTAGTCTCCCATGTGGCTGGCACTGCAGCCATATTTCTTCAAACTCAGGCATTTTGGAAAAAATTTGAATGCATGGATCATGTAATAATTAACAGTGCCCTGGGGTTCAAATTTGAGTTCCACTTATTATCTATCCTGAGTTTCCAAGATCATTTCCTTCAGAGGTCGTGTTGAGCACTGAATGAACTGATACAGTTGAGCACTTTTGTTCAGTAAAAACGGCTTCGTGATAATTTAAACACTACAAATTCATGTATTTGTGTGTATATATTAAGTATTATAAACTTGTATGTATATACATGTACATATATTTTGCATCCAAGTCAACTTCAGTTTTATTTATAATTTTGAGGATACAATTTTCTAAAATCACTTTGAAACTTTGAGGAAAGTCACACTACACCAGCTCTGTGCACACACACAGAAAATGATGCATTTTAAGAACCACTGAACTATGATTACAAAAATCACGCACTGTGATTAATCTCATTTAAAATGACTGCGGTAGAGCTACAACTAAAGAGCAAACAAAGGAAGCACTGTAACTTTTGTAGTTTTTTGTTTTGAACTTTGAAAACAGAAGAGGGCTGGTGAGGGGGTTCAGTGCGTGAAAACGCTTGAAAAGTCAACTATGGCCTTTAGATCCCAGCACTCAGGGGTTCTAGGACAGCCAGGGCTAAATAGAGAGACCGTGTTCTCAAAACAATGGCACCACCACATACTGCTGTCCCCCAAAGAGAAAAGTCTGACAACCTGAGTTCAATCTCTGAGACCCACAAGGTGAATAGTTGTCCTTTGACCTCCATTTTAAAAAAATAAATGAAAGAAGGCCATAAAATGGGTGCCTCTGGGTTTTCCCTATCCCATTTGAAAGTTCCTATAATATATACATACAAGAATATTCTGCATTGCCAAATAGCTATGAACTCAATCAGTACTTGCTTTAAAAAACATTTTAAGAATTAATTATTTCACCAGCACTTGGGAGGCAGAGGCAGGCAGATTTCTGAGTTCAAGGCCAATCTGGTCCACAGAGGGAATTCTAGGACAGCCTCAAAAAAATGAAGATCAAAACCAAAAGCAAAGCAAACACCACCAAAATAATTTAACTTTTTGTCAGTTTGATATATGACAGACTAGGCTTACAACTTGTATATAGCTCAGGCTGGTTTCAAACTTGAAGTGATCCTTCTGCCTCATTTTCCCAAGTGCTGGGATTATGGGTGAATTACCACACCTGAAAATTTCTACACTTTCTACAAGTATCCCATGTACTTAATACAGACTTCAAAGCCCCATCACTTCAATCTTTCATTGCTACTAAAGAACTGAAAAGGAATATAAAAAGTCACTAATGTTACTTAAAGATCTTCAAAGCTGAGAATTTTAGTTTTTCCCTTAAACTGGAGATTTCAAGAGCTACTAAATAACCTATTTAGTAGAAATAACTTTTATAGTTTGTGATATTTGCAATAACAAAACCAATCATTACTATTCTTAGAAGTTAAGCTAACAATGTCAGAGATATATATAAGGTTAGAAACAGTCTGCTCTCAAGGAGACTTCAATTTAGTAAGAACCCCAAAATCAAACAAACAGGAAAGGAATAATTTATTTGAATTAGTAGAAATCGGGAAAAGATGCTGGGGATTTTCTTTAGTGTACAGTGCTTGCCTTCCATTTCCCCCCTGGAAAAACACTGTACTAAGTAGGGTAGAGAAAACTTGGGCATGGGGCTTTAAGTGGACTCAGAAGAATGAGGAATCTCAGACTCAAAACACAAAGAATCTGATGGACTTAACAGTGTGCACTGAGAAGTCTACAAGCCAAAACAGACACTGAATGCTCATGAGTAGTGGGAAGACTGAGCTGGAAAGACTTACTTGGAAAATTAGCCCAAGCATTTGTAACTTTCCGCCGGTAGAAAAAAAAGAAAATGATTTTAAGAAGTAACTTTGGCAGTCTGTTCCAGATTCACCCTTACAGTCAGAAAATCTTTGTTTTTAAAAGGGCTGTAGATCAAGTCCAGGGCCTTATCCATTCTTTTCTGAAGTGCTGAACATTGAGCCTAGGTTTCATGTCTTCAAGACAGGTGCTCTACCACTGAGCAAAGCCTCAGTATTTTCAACCCATCAGATTTCTTTCTCTCCTCTTTTTTGGCTCATACTAATGTAAGTTAGCCACTGAGGTATTCCTGCAGGTAGAGATCTGCCAAGCCTGACAGCCTAAGCTGATTCTTAGTGACCCACAAGATAGACGAAGAGAATCAACTCCTCCAAGTAGTCCTCTGATAGCCACATGCATTGGGGCATGCACATGCACACATGCACAAAAAAAAAAAAGCAAATCACTGTAATGAAATATATAAAATTTTGTCTTGCTTTGGTCTTCTGTGGCACAGGAAAATAACTGGTAAATGGACTTACCATAATAAATTTTCTTATATATTAAAGTATGTAGACATACTTAGTCCTTAGGTTTGATTTTTTTAAAATTTTTTTAAATTTAAATTTAAATTTTTTTTCCTCCAGTATTACATTTATTAGGGCTGGAGAGATAACTCAGTGGCTAACAGCATTTGCTGTTCTTCCAGGGGAACCTTAGTGCAGTTCTTAACATCTACATTAGGCAGACTTCTTGGGTGTGTGTGCACACATATACACAAAAGTGAGAGAGAGAGGAGAGAAAGAGAGAGAATGTGTGTGGTGAATATGAAAATCAGAGGACAAGCTACAGAAATCAGTTTTGTCCTCTCGACATGTGGTCCTAGGTTGTCAGGCTCAGAAGTAGTTGCCTTTTACCCAATGACCCACCTCGCCAGCCTTAGACAGTATGATTTATATTCTGTTTCTTTATAGACTTTATCTTTTGCTTTAGCGAGGTAAATACAATTTCCAATACAATCTCTATCCTCATTACAAGTAAAAATGACATTTAAGCCAGGCATGGTGTTATATTCTGAAATTCCAGCATTTGTGAGCTTTGAAGCGAAAAACAAAGATTTAAATCCTGGCAGAGTGGTGCAAAACAGAACCCCTGTTACTTGGGAGACTAAGGCAGGCAGATGTTTAACCTGAAGAGTTTAAGAACAGCCCGGATAGCACGCTCTCCCATCTCACATAGGGGAGGATGGAGCTAGAGGTACGGCTCACTAGCTAAAAGCATCTGTTGCTCTCCTAGAGGACCTGAGTTCTGTTCACAGTACCCATAACCTCCTGGAATTCCTGGAGCTGTCTTAGGGTTGTTACTGTTGTGACAAATCACTATGGCCAAGGCACTGTATACAATAAAGCACTGAATTGGGGGCTTGCTTACAATTTCAGAGGGTTAGTCCAGGATCATCATGGTGGGGATTGTAGAGGCAGGCAGACATGGTGCTGGAGTAGTAGCTGAGAATTTCCATCTGATTTGATCCTCAAGCAGGAAGCAGAGAGCCAGAGAGTCTGGTTTGGCTTTTGAAACTTCAAAGGCCACCCTCAGCAACACACTCCAACAAGGCCATACCGCCTAATCTTTCCACAACCAGGGACCACACATTCAAATAGACGGGTTTATGGCAGCCAGACTCTACAGGCACTTGTACTCAGGTGTACAAAATTACACAGATACACCGATAATTTTGTTTGTTTGTTTTCGAGACAGGGTTTCTCTGTGTAGCCCTGGCTGTCCTGGAACTCTGTAGACCAGGCTAGCTTCGAACTCAGAAATCCACCTGCCTCTGCCTCCCAAGTGCTGGGATTACAGGCGTGCGCCACCACTGCCTGGCAATACACTGATAATTAAAACTGATGTTTAACCTGAAGAGTTTAAGAACAGCCTGGATAGCACGCTCACATAGGGGAGGATGGAGCTAGAGGAATCTCTTCCTTCCTGCCTGCCTGCCTACCTTCCTTTCTAAGGAAGAGGAAGAAAAGGGAAGGAAGATGGAAACTTCGTTTAAAATCTGCTTAGTTAGAAGAAAAAAAAACCCACAGCTGGGAGACAGCTCGGTCAGTAAAGTGCTTGCCACGCCACGCCACGCCACGCCACACCACGCCACGCCACGCATACCTTAGGACTGTTTAATCCCCAGGACCTCTGTGAAAAAAGCTTCGTGTGGTGGCACCAAGTTTTTAATTCCAGCACTATGAAGGCAGAGACAAACAGGCATCCCCGCCAGCCTAGCTGAGTTTCTGAGTGTAAGGCCAGTTAGAACCCTTTCTCAGGAAAAATTAACATAAGAAGTGCAACACCTGAGGTTTACTTCTCCTCCTCCTTCCTGGTTTTTCTTTTCTTTCTTTTTTCCAAGACAGGGTCTCCCTGTGTAGCCATGGCTGTCCCGGAACTTGCTCTGTAGACCAGGATGGTCTCAAACTCAAAGACCAGAGCCTTCCCCTGGCTCCCAAAGTGCTGGGATTAAAGGTGTGAGCCATCACTGTCAGGCCTACCTGTACACCACCCTCCACAAAAGAATTACCTTCACACACAAATTCAGAAATCTGTTCATGTGTACTGCATTATGTGGACACTAAGTCTAGCAAACGTCTGTAAGGACTTATATTCTTTTTGTGTGTTTGAGTGATTAATCTGTAAGGCTGATAAGATCTGCCCTAATCACTGCATTGACTTGCATAACTAGTTACCTTGTGTGTTGTTATACCAGATTTGAGAGGTGGGGAGAAAAGGCATTCTAATTACTTTCCCTCTTAGCTCTTAACATTTCTCTACCACGAAATCTAAAAAAATAAAAACAAAAAAACAAAAAACAACAACAAATTAGCAAGGTGTACTGGAACACATATGGAACCCCAGACCTGGGGAGGTAAAGTCAAAAGGAACACGTTTGAGGTCAGCCTGCTTCAAAACAACAAAACCCCCAAATAAAAACTTAGTTTGTAACAACACCTTACTGCTTTAGTATACCAATACACACAACAGACGTCCAGTGGTCTGGATAACAGGAAATCATAACAGAGGTTAAAGAAAATTAGCTGTCCTTTTTTTTTTTAAAAAAAAAAAAATCTTACCGGGTAGCCTTCACTGGCCTGGAGTTTGCTATATAGACCAGGCTGGCTTTGAAATGACAGCGACCCATCCATCTGCCTCTGTTCCCCCAGTGCAGGCATTAAAGTCACACATTATGATGCCTGGCAAGCTAAACAATCTTAACTACTTCTATTTCCTTTTAAAGAAATAAAATGTCTAACCTATTGTGTTCTACATAGTGTACAGCTTTGAAAATCAATACTCATTAAGATCTGTAAAAGACCAAAAAAATAAAAATAAAAAAAAAAAAATAAAAAAAAACTATCAACTAACCACTACGCTAGCTACGGAGAGTTGGGGTGTATGTGGAAGACATCATTCTTGTGAGTTTTTGTTTTTAAAGATGGGGTTTTCGTCTACAGCCCTGGCTGGCCCTGCCCCTATTTCCCCAGTGCTGAAATCACAGCTTTGCAGCACCACATCTAGCCTTCAGAGCATTGTGGTATGACGTAGTGTGACATAGGAAGCAAAGAAAGAGTACAGAGCTGCAGAGGCGGCTCAGGCTAAGAGCACTGGCTGCTCCTCCAGAGACTTACATGGCAGCTCGTGACTGTTAACTCCAGTCCCAGGGGATCTGACACCCTTCTACAGACATACAGACATACATGCAGGCAAATCACCAATGTGCATAAAAAAAGCAACAAATTGTGTGTGTGTGTATATACATATACACACCCACACAAAGATATATTCATACAAGAGAATACACAGAAAGTATAAACAATTTGCTTATGTTTTAATATTTGTTTAGATATTATATAAGCTAACTACACACACACACACACACACACACACACACACACACTCACGCACTCCTTACCTACCCCAAATGAAATTATTTTTAATCCAGCTTCTAAATGACCCAAAGGTAAAATGTTCAGGAGTTAATTTTATTCTCAGGTTTACAGGTATTATAGGTATAGCTCTATAATCAGGAAAAAGTTCAGTTTTTTAAAAAAAGACTTAATTTTATGTGTAGGAGTACTTTGCCTACATGTACACATATGGAACATGTGTGTGCCTAGTGTTTGCAGAGGTTTTCAGAAAGAGCAGTAAGTGCTCTAACCGCTGAGCCATTGTTCCACCCTCACACTGTTAGTTTTTTCTTTCTATATCTCAAATTCTAATTCTAGCGTGCTCCCAAGCAAGATTAAGAAGAATTTAGTCTATATCAAATCCAGTATTTAACAGGGCCACTATTGTTTTCTCCTCCATCTTTCTCTATATTTATTCAGTGACAAGTTCCTGAACAACACGGCAACCCTGTGTGTAGTGACAAAACTACATACCTGGGAGCTAAGTTGCTTAGGCTCATCCATTCTCCCAGGAGACTCACTTCTGGCTCGGTGTCTTTCTGTCATGGAAACGACACTGCCGGAGGGACTGAATCTGTTGGAAAAGGAGCAGAAAGGGGACCAATAGACAAGTAGTGTCAAAGACTTGAATGCTGTTTCTACTCTATCTTATCACTGAGGGATGGAACTAAATCAAACAGAAATATTCTCAAAGAGACAAAGCCAAGTAGACCATATAGAAGATGAAGCTTTCTACTCTAGTAAGCACTGAAGTCTGTACTTCTGTTTTGCTTTTATGAGCTATGGTCTTTCTAGGAAGCCTTGAGTGGCCAGGCACTCACTCCACAGGCTAGGCCCCAAGGCTACATGTCCCTCAACTCATAGCAATCCTGCTTCAACCTCCCAAGTGCTAAGATTCCAAGCATGTCCCATGGTGCCTGGAAATTCTGGCCCTTTTATGTGACTACTGGGGTTTGGGCTGTTCCTTCTCTATGGTAATGTGTTCATAGCTCATATAGATTAAAGCTTTTTTTGTATTTGAGATATACATTCTAATACAGTTCTAATGCAGGAGGACAACAGCTCCCAACACTGGGGATGGATATACTCTGTGCTAAAGAATATTTTGTCTATCAAGGTCACACAATGGAAAACATTCAAACGAAGACCACCTAGGTGGCTAAAAAATCCTAAATGTCTACATTATCAGCTATAAACTAAAGAAACAAGTTAGTTGGTCTTAATTACTCCAAGATCAATTTCACTTATTTATTGATTTATGAATGAGAGGCATGTGTGTAGAGGTCAGATGATAACTTACTAGAGTCCATTCTCTCCTTCTACCATATCTGTGCCAGTGGGTGAACCTAGTTAGTCAGGCTTGACTCTAAGTGCTTTTACCCATTTCAATCTATTTTAAGCAGGGAAAAGAACAAGCAAGCCTATGTCTTAGTGCTTGGTAGCCTGAGGCAGGAAGAATGCTTGAGTTTGAGGTTAACCTGACTATATAGTAAATTATACGCCATCTTGAATTAACCTGTCTCAACACCCCTCCAAACAAACAAATAGGCGGTGGTGGCACACCCATTTAATCCTAGCACTCAGGAGGCAGAAACAATTAAATCTTTGTGAGTTGAGTTCCATGCCAGCTTGTTCCAGGACAGGCCAGGCCACACAAAAAACCTTGTCTTGAACAACAAAAACAACCCCCCAAAAAACAACAACAAAAAAGTACAAATAATGGTGACTCATGTCAGTAATCCCAGCACTCAGGAGGCCAAGGCAGAAGAACTGCCCTGAGTTCTAGAACAGCCCGAGCTACAGAAATCTTCTCTCAATTAATCAATAAATAAGTAAATAAATAAGAAAGAACACAAAATGTCACCAATGTAAACTAGTAATCTTTTTCTTTCAGTTGACTAGATGGGAGCCGGTGCTATTTCTATCAGAAGAAACTCTCCTAACAGACTCTGTCTGTCAGGAAGAAACAGTGAAGGTCACAGGCCACAGCAGCACTGGCGAGGACTCTCAGGCCTGGGGTAGTAGCAGCTTCAAAGGAAGCATCACTAGGTGACACTTGAAAAACATTCAAAAAAAGCTTTTCTCTAGAATTACTGTACTGTAATTACTCCTATCTATCTGTGTGCGAAACAGCAATGCTACCAGACCCCTGACAATCTGCTCCCTAATGCAGAGAGCCCTGGCAATTACTGATCCTAGAGTGGCTGCAGATGCCATTCTCATTCACTGAAGTGGCTAAATTTACCATAGTTCTCATAACATCATCAATATTTCAGATCCAGGAGCCTTCTGCATTGAAAATAATACAAGTTTTTTTACATACTTTAAGTCTCCCAAAGTAAGCTGAATAAGAATATCAGGTAAGAAAGATGCCCTCTGTAACACAGAGGGGTCATTTAATGATGTCTGTACAATAGCTTTACAAGGGGAAACAAAAATGTGGGATGGGGGATTGGCGGAGTGGTAACCGAGAAGTGGGATATCATGGGATGGGGGATTGGTGGAGGGGGTAACCAGGAAGTGGGATATCATGGGATGGGGGATTGGTGGAGGGGGTAACCGGGAAGTGGGATATCATGGGATGGGGGATTGGTGGAGTGGTAACCGGGAAGTGGGATATCATGGGATGGGGGATTGGCGGAGGGGGTAACTGGGAAGTGGGATATCATGGGATGGGGGATTGGCGGAGGGGGTAACCAGGAAGTGGGATATCATTTGAGATGTAAATGAATGGAATGATTAATAAAAAAAAAAAAAAAAGAAAAAAGAAAAAAAAGGGGGGGACGACAAAACTTACCTGTCAACTTCACTGCTGGTTGGCCGAGCTACCTTGGCTCCTGACGACCCTAAAGTGTAACTTTCCTGTCCTATAGACCCATGGCCAGTGGTGTCAATCACCATGGCTGTGACTTCCTCTGCACTACTCCCATCTTCTCCGGAAGGCTGGTTCTCTGGCCCAAGCCACTCTTCCAGATTCTCAGTTTTGATGTGCACTGCTCCAAGAACCCTAACTTCATCACCACTCCGGGCCCCCTGGTCTGCTATCCCCGTTTCCACATACCACTGTCCTGCTCTGTTGATTCGAAGGATGGGCTCCCGGCCCTCTACATCAGAACTCTGTTCAATTATCTGAGGACTGGTGGACTCCTCGGGGGGACTGAGCTCTCTGATATCCAGCACGGCACTGACCTGTCCTCTCCAGTTCCCCTTAGAGGCATTATGCCGTGGACTAAGTGAGCGGTTTAGATTTGGTGTAACCCTGTGAGACTCTGGGGGCCTCTCTTGATGCTTTGTCCGTGTTTGACTTAATTCTGCTTCAACCTCAGCCACATTAATTTTGAAGTGAATGCCCTCTAGGATCTGTGTACATTTGTCTATAATATGCTGCATCTGCAGAAAACTAGCAGCTGTTAGGTAGCTGATGATATCTGCTAGCTGCAGGCATATCCGCCCTGTGTAACAGAAAGAAAGAAGTTGTTCAAAAACAGTGGGGTTCTTGATGACAGAAATGGACACTGTACTCATTTCATTCAAGGACATGTGGTCCCGGAAATAAGGGGAGCTGGCAGCCAGTACTACTTTGTGAGCCCGAAAAGCTTGCCCTTGCACATTGACCACAATATCACAGAGACGACCTTGCATTCGTAGCTGGTTGAGATGGCTCAGAACAGAGTTGCTGAAGTCGGGGATCTCCAATTGTATGTTCCCACTTTTCTCCATGGTCATGCCTGAAAGTACAGGCAGACATTCAACCCTGCTGAAAGAGCAAACCACAGTCTTAGTACTAGTTTGACTCCCTTTGTGCTTTCTAGTTCAAACATCCCTAAAAATTTAAAATCTTCCCACAAGTGCCAGGTACACATACATAATTTTAGTGCTTGGGACACTGAGGCAGGAGAATCATGAGTCTGGGCTACATAAATGAAATCTTGTCTCAGGAAAAAAAAAAGAATTCTCCATATACAAAGAGATATCTTCCTTATGTTTGGATGTAGAAACAGAATTGCCAGCAGGTGTTTTGTTAGTGACAAGGTCTTACTCTAAGGCTGGCCTCAAACTCCTGATCTTACTTCCTAAGTAATCCTAAGTACTAGGATTACTGTAAGCTGCTAAGCCTGGCACAAGGTGTTTTAGATTTCACAGTAAAATGTAATTAACACACAAAAAAGTGATTGCTACACTGTGGAAAAATTCAGGCTATACTCATACTTTATGAATAAGCTATATAATATAAAGACACAAGTTCATTAAGAATGAGGCATCAAGGGGCTGGAGAGAAGGCTCAGAGGTTAAGAGCACTGACTGCTCTTCCGGAGGCCCGGGGTTCAAATCCCAGCAACCACATGGTGGCTCATGAACCATCCGTAATGAGATCTGATGGCCTCTTCTGGTTCGTCTGAAGACAGCTACAGTGTACTTACATAAAAAATAAATAAAATAATCTTTGGGCCAGAGCGAGCGGGGCAGGAGCAAGAAGGGAAAGAAGAAAAAAGGAAAAAAAAAATGAGGCATCAAACACATACAGGTTGACTACAATTTACATGTGGCATGAGGAGTTTATAAGGTGACTAATATCCTACATGAATGGCCACTATTATCACTTTTCCCCGAGACAGGGTTTCTCTGTGTAGCTGTGGATGCCCTATAACTTGCTCTGTAGACCAGGCTAGCCTGGAACTCCAAGATCTACCTGCCTCTGCCTCCAGGAAGGCTAGAATTAAGCTACAACATCAGGTATTTCCTGGAATTCACTATGTCAACCATCTATTTGTGGTTGTTTCTTAAAGATTTATTTATTTATTTAATGTATATGAGCACACTGTTGCTATCTTCAGACCCACCAGAAGAGGGCATCGGATTCCATTACAGATGGTTGTGAACCACCATATGGTTGCTGGGAATTGAACTCAGGACCTCTGGAAGAGCAGCCACTGCTCTCAGCCGCTCAAACAGATCTGACTGCCTCTGCTGAGTTTAAAGAATGCTGGCGTTAGAGGTGTGTGACCACCATGCCAGACTAGGCCCATACTTTGAAGCTTACCAGTTTGAGCTCCCACTTTGAATACTGGACTCTAAGGTGAACTGTAGGTTAGGAAACATTCCACAGCTCTGTCAGCATTCAGTTAACATGCAGAGAACTTGAGGCCTAGTTTCCAGAGTTAGCAAAAACTAAATCTTTTTCTCCCCAACAAACTCAAACTTGGATATTGCAAAGTGGCCATGCTACTTTGATTGGGAAAGTTGGTTCCCCACAGCTGACAAAAATAAAGCCTGAAACTTCACATTAAAAGACTGCAACTACATCAAATGTTCTTAATTAGTTGACGGTAGTTCGAATATACCACAGTGACTTACGAATTTAGGCTCACCGTGCATCCAATTTATCTCTAAATTTATGAGACTACACAGCACACCAGGAAGTTGTCCTGACAAGCTCACATTATCACCTCGCATTTACAACACACTTATTGAGTAAACAGGGAAGTGCAAACACGGCTTTCAAGAAGCAACTTTAACCAATCTGACCTTTTTCCAAAGCGTTATTGTTTGTTTTGAAACTTTTAATCCATTAAGAGCCTCTGTCGATGCCATCACGAATTCAGATGTTTATTTTGGAGCCTACACCGGCGCCTTTTTATTTGCTCTTTCCAGCAATTCCCCAGTGAGGAGGAAGCCCCTGGAGTAAAGTCTTTCTCTAGCGTCCGCACTGAAGGGGCGAGAGCTGTAAAAGGGAGAATCGGGAACGCTTGGGGTTGGCCAGTCAGGTACTGGGGCAGCCTCCATTAGTGTCAGGAAGCATGGGAAAAGGGGATCTGGCTATGCAAGGCGGTGGCACAGATGCTGGGATGCTAGAGAGGAGCAGAATCCCGCGGCTAGGGAGTTGCAGGAACACAGGTGAGGTGCGGGAGAGGGAAGGGGGCGGCGCCCCGGGACTCGGTAGAGGGCGGCGGCGGCTGCCAGGGTGGGGGTGTGTCTGGGTGTGTCCCCGCCGCGCGGGGTCCTGAGGGAGGGGCTCGCCAAGGGGGCGGGCCCGCGAGCTCTGCAGCCCGGAGCCAAAGGGGTGGAAGGTCGCTGAGTGCTTGGAGGGGAGGTGGAGCGGCGACTGAGCGCCCCAGGAGCTGGCTACAACCGAGACGCGGCCAAGGAGCGTCTGGTCTGGGCTAATGGGGCGGGGGGGTGCAGGGCCCGGGCCCAGTCGAGGAGCAGCACCTACCTCCGGGGGTGGAAATGGGCCGGAATGGGCCGGAACACCGTCCCGGAAGTGAAACCCCCCGCCCCCTCCTCTGGAGCGGGCGACGTGCCGGAAGGAAATCAGTCACCCTCACACCGCCCCTCCCCCAGCGCATCCTTGCAGGAGCCCCCTCCCCTCAACCTTCACTCCTCTGGGAGGCAGAGGGCGGGCCTAACGTGCCCAGGGCAACTCCGCCCTCCAAGCTCTCTGGGGCGTGGCCAGCGGGAAAATTTGAGTGCGTGAAGGAGGTGGGGCTTGAGGAGGAGTCTGAGGGAGTTAGGGGCGGGGCTTAAATGAACGCGGCGGGCGACCGTGCGTCTTGACGTCACGAGAACCTTATATACTCGACTCAGCCGCCATATCGGTCTTTCGGAGCTGTGAGGCGAAGCTTATCAGGTATGTGTCTCCTTGAGTATTTTATGGCTTCGGGCCTTGTAGGCTGAAGCGCCTTAAGCTGGTGGAATTCTGGGGCCAGCAGGTGAGCTTAGTTTAAGGCACAAGCTGGAGGCTTCGGGATACTGGTTTTGCGTGTATTTGTGAGATAAAATAGAATGGGGTTTTAATCTGGAAGCCCTACAAAGACGACCCAGCATGTGCGCGCTCTTGCTATGATGAAGACTATGTTGGTAGGGACAACTGACCTTGTTGATGAATACCAACCATTCTGATGGCAGAGCATGCTGAGTCACCTCGAGTGGCCTTGAGCACTAAAGTGCTATTTTTCAGTGCGCCGTACGGCTGGAGTGGAATGCAAACACTGCCCCTGCGGTATTTTGAGGTCATGATGGGGTTGAAGGTGTTCGCTAGGAACTGGCACTAAGTAGGCCTAACAAATGAGGATACTTCTTGGGGAGGATCTGCTGTAGAGACTTAAGTCTAATGTTGGATATGTCCATCTCAGTGCCTTTGTGAACACAGTTCATTGTAAGAATGGTCCGGTTTTGTGGGAGTAGAACTACTACAAAGAGTAATTTAACAAATATTCCTTAGGAATGGCACTGTGGACCTCTGTGATGGGACATCTGGTGGAATCTCATAGCCAGGTAAGTCGCTTGGGGTATCTCAAAAACGTAAAGAATGTAAAGCCCATGATGGTATGAGAGTAGTGGACAGAAGGGATTTCTGAAAACACTGTTCTGAGGCTTTAATTACAGTACTGGGAAGGGTAAATTCAGTGAAGAAGGGGACTGACTTCTCATCCCTTATTTCTAGCTCTGTGGCAAAGATGGATGAAGACTAGGGTAAGTACTGAAATGGTCCTAGTGAAAAGTTAGGTTGAAAGGACGGTGCCACAATGATGACATCATATTTGCTACTCTTGACAGTTGGGATGACGATAGCTTTAAACCACCACAGTTGTAACTGAGGCACACAGAATGATGATTTGGGAGCTACTTATAGAGTAAGCAATATTTACATAAAGACTTTTTCCCCAGGACTCATGAGGGGAAGCTGGATAACACAACAAGAGCAATGTAAGTTCATTTTTTTATGCATGTGGTCCCATTACAAGGAATACCCAATGGCAAATGGGCACTGACGATTCCACAACCCACAAGGAATGTAGAGATCAGAATGGGTGGGAGATCTGAAGCCAAACAGTGTTGTAATTTATAGCTGACTAGAGAGGTTGGTTCTTTATATCTGGGAGCTAGTGATCTCACACAGGTCTTAGCTGGTGCCATAATTGTAATAATTAGACCTGATTTTGTAGACTCTCAACATTTTCAATAAGTGCTGAGTCAGCCTCGTAACAGGGCAGCTTTAATTATTTCTTTGATATTGTAGGTGCTGGAATGGGGAACCAGAAAATGAAATGGTAAGTGAAACAAGGAATTGTTGTAGCTAAACAGGCCAAATAAATATGGCTTGGCATTGTTGGACTTTTTGCAAAGTACTCTGGTCACGTGTTCGGGGTCCCAGCCATATCTCCTTTGTGAACTCAGCCTGCATGATGACAAGCAAATGCTGACTAATGTGAAGATCTTAATTAGCTCTATCTGATGTTGGGCTTGCTTGACTTTTATGTGGGGCAAAGTCAAATCTTCTGACTGTACTAAAAGTCTTAATTTTTTTAGATGGTGTTTGGATTGGCTGGATAGACAGCTTCAAAAGTAAGTATTGAAAACCACTTAGCTGTATAGGTCAATACAAAGTGGCATGCAGAGATTTTTAAATCCAGCATATGTTTATGTAGATGTTTAGGTGGTTGTATTTTGGACAACACAGGGTTTTTGTAATGATGTTGATCAAATGTCTGAGCTGAAAATAACTTGTACTTGTAGACAATTTTTAACACTGAAGAACCCTGTGGCAGACAACTAAGAATAAATAGTTGATGCTTAGCATATTTGTAAGAGGTATTTTCTTTTAATTCTAGCTACTGTGGTTGCATGTTTTCATTTGGATGGCTTGCTTGGGTAAGAAGCCATTGGGGGCCTTGAATTAAAGATTTTTTTTTATCCAGTAAAGCCATTTGCAGTGTTTCCTGTATGACATTTCTGAACATGTACAGCCACCGGTACTAAATGGTGTCTTAATTTTTTTCAGGTACAAATGATATTTTGAATAAAGGTAAGTAAGCATTGTAAACTTTGTTATTTACAATAGTACTAATATACTGTTAGTGATGACCGATAAAGCTAAACAGATGGGAATCTCTCTGAATAAGATTGAAGATTGATTGTTAAAGCTGAAACAGTATTTAAGAACATCAGTAAATATACTTTATAAATATTTGTTTCTAAATGGAGCCAAATTTCTGCAGGTATCACACATGGGTCTCCTCAACACTGAAGGCACTATGCAAGCATAACACAAAGGTAAGTATCTTTGAAATGTGCACATATTAAAGGTACTTTCAGCAATTTTCAAGCAAAAGCCGATACTGTGATGATAACATAGTTCAGCAGACTTAGCTCTGATGAACAATAATGTCTTTCGCTCCTATCTGATGTATCTGGCTGTAATGCTTTTTAAAGAGTTTCCCATGATTCTTGCAGTGTTAGGGAATACAAGATGGAAGCTCAGTCCTAGTGACTGTGAGGCCAAAGCCTAATGCTAAGGTTTCATGTGCTGTACCACTGACTTAACCCAGTAGGACAATATTATGAAAAATCTAGGATATGGTAATTGTAACTATATAGTCTCTGGCCTCTTGGTGAGAGAATTGAGGTGAGCCCATGGAGACTAGTGAACAGAACTGAAGACCTGAAGAATGTATGGTGTAATGAAGATAAAACTGTACTAATGAAATTTTTAAATTTTCCAACAGATCCTTTGAATTTCAAGGTAAGTCACCTTGTTTTTGTACAGATTGTAATATGACTTGTAACCAGTGATGTGATGATTCTGCCAAATGATACAAAATGATATCACCTTTAAAACCGTTCCATTTTATTTCTGAGGTTACTATAGTAACATGTTACCTTTAACTATTCTAAGCCAGATGAGTAAGTTTTTTGTTTCCTTAGGGCTCCTGTGACAGTGGATCTGGCAGTGAATGCACATGCATGCACCCTTCTGTTTCAGAGGTGAGAACTGAAAAAGCTTAGCCATGGACCTACTCTGGAATACATGATGATCTCACAGCAACTTGAACTCTCTCACTGATAAATTGATGACAATAAAAGATCTGATATTCTTTGTTTTAAGTTACCATTTAAATTAAAATGGTAGAAATGTGCCTAACAACTACCTCTGTTGCAGGTGCCCGGATGGAGGCTCAAATAGAAGATACGTCAGATACATAGTACAAGGATTTCACAATTAAAGTGCATCATATATAACATTAAGTGTGTGAAGTGTGCATTTTGTTCTGTTGAGCATATTGTGGGGAGTTCTCACCAGAGATACTGGCTTAAATTAGCTGTCCAGTGGTTGTACTGGGTGTCAGTGTAGTTTTGGCTCTTTGTGCTTATGGACACAAGCCATGTTCCTGTTTAAATTAAGGCTTTGAAGCAGATACAGGTCTCAATTGGCTTCCATGCATATTGTAGGTATTTGGGATGGATTCCATGGAAGCAGGGACAGTTTTAAAGCCCAAGATCTGCAGTTGCTGCACCCCACCCCTCTATGAGTGGTCTGAGTTGCTATGGAATGCCTCCAGCTGTTTTGATTATCAGGTCTTGGGGATATATCAAAATTTACTGATAGGGTTCTCCAGTGCTAGGATATACCCCATCACCTGGGTCTTGATATGAAGCTTTCACATGCTAATGACCTTTAGCCAGCTTTTTTTTTTTTTTAAATTAAAGCTTCCATTTGTGTGATGTGTGTGGAGTGGAGGTCAGGATGTACAGAAGTCTTACCATGTGGAATCCATCTAGTCATCTTGCCTGCGTCTTTTTGGAAGCAGGGTCTCATTGTGTTATAGGATTTTCACATAGCTCAGGCTGGTCTCAAAACCACCAAGATCTGCCCACTTCTGCCTCCCAAGTGCTAGGATCAAAGGTATGTGCTTACCAGGGCCCGCTGGGATGAATTGGTCCATATTTTTAAGAGCCCTATGGTTCCTTAATTTCTAGAACACAAAATCCAGCTAAGGCAGAGTTTCACTGTACTGCTCTGGCCATTGTGAATCCTGGCCTTGAGCTACCTGCGTCTGCTTCCTTCGACTAAAGGTGTGCACCACCACTGCCTGCCTAGCCTATTTTTATAGGGGCCGAAAGGGACTCAAATGCTTCCTTTGGTTTTTCCACTTCAAAACACTGAGCACTGTGCCCCATAAGGCCTTGGTGTGTATGGACATGATGCTGGTGACTGGACGACTGAGCTGTGTACGTTCCATACTGTATTCTACCACTGAGGTGCAGTGCTAGTTTGAATAAGAATGGACATAGCTGCACTGTGGCTTCAGTGAGGATTCCTCTAGTCCTGCAGTGACTCGTGTGTGTGTGTGTGTGTGTGTGTGTGTGTGTGTGTATGGTGGGGGGAAGGGGATGTAGGGGCCCTGAGGTGACAGTTGGGAGGGTGTGCTGATAATTCATGTTTGGATGTGTATTAGTTACTAGAGTGGCTTTTTTTTTTTTTTGAAGAATAAGGTTTGTCACTGGGGGTAGGCTTTAAGTTTTTAAGAGCCTATGCCAGGGTGGTGGTGCATGCCTTTAATTCCAGCACTTGGGAGGCAGAGGCAGGTAGATTTCTAAATGTTTGAGGCCAGCTTGGTCTATAGGAGAGAGTTCAGGAGATTCAGGGCTACACAGAGAAACCTAGTCGAGAGGAGAGAAGAGAAATCTTGAAAAACCATAAATAAGCAAGTTTCAGGGCTACAGGAGAAACCCTGTCTTGAAAAACCATAAACAAGCCCATGCCAGGGAAACCTTGTCTTGAAAAAACCATAAGTAAGCAAATAAACCTGTGCCAGGCCCAGTCTGTCTTCCTGCTGCCTTCAGGTCAAGGTATAGAACTCCCAGTTACTTCTGCACCATGTCTGTGTGTTTGCCACCATGCTGATAAAATAAGCCATGGCTGAAACTATAAGCCAGCACCAGTTAAATGCTTTCTTTATAAGAGTTGCTTTGGTTGTGGTGTCTCCTCACAGCAGAAGAACAGTGGCTAAAACATCTGTATTTCCAGCCCTGCTTTACAGTATTTCAAATCACATATCTCCCACAAATGTTACCTCATGATTCTGGCAACAAGAGTCCTGTGAGATAGCCAGGACAAGTGTCCTTCACATTATATAAGCAGCTGGGGGAGCTAAGAGACATTTGTAACTTGTTCAAGGTGCAACACAATGGAATTCTGTTACTTGTAATTTTTCTTTTTTTGGTTCTACTATGCTACTTCTTAGCAGGTCATGTTGATAGCTGAAAGGTTACCACAAAGTTCAGCGTATGTGGTTCTAATGAGGCTAGATGGACGGCTGCTTTAACTGGCCAGCTCACCGAGGCAATCATTTGCTTGTGTTATCGCATATCCTCATCCTAAATAAAAACTTATCTGGGTATGGAAACATGCTTGGAAAACAGGAAGACTCTAAATACTCCAATAAAGAGGGTTTTTTTTTTTGTTTCATTTTACAATTCTCCAATTAAAAAACTTCCACAGAACTCCCAACCACAGAAAGTCCTAATGGTACATAGAACCAAATCACTACTGTGTAGCTTCTGTTTCTTGCTCGGAAATGATTGTTTCTATACAAAAACTTGATTCTAAAGTCTGTGGCAGTTCTGGATCTTATTTTAGGTTTGGTGAAGCAAAGAAGGCAAAAGTTAAGAGCTCAAGTGTTTGGAAGGTGTGGCTGATGCACTCTCCTCTTCTGAGTCTGTCGGCCATGAGACGTGGATATAGTAAGGCTTCAGTTCTTCTGGAGATACAGAGTCTGGAGCATTGCTCATAAGATCATGTCCTCGGTAGGATTTAGGGAAAGCTATGACATCTCTGATGCTGGGTGCTCCCGTGACAAGACATACCAGTCTGTCTAACCCTGTGATATAAAATACAAAGTGAACATGATGAGAACTGTATAGCTACTTAGCTTTGAAAATAATTTGGTGGGTGGGTTTTCTTTGTTTTTTGTTTTGCAGAGGGTTGTCAAAACAGGATTTCACTGTGTAGTCTTGGGTGTCCTGAAACTCACTCTACAGACCAGGCTGGCCTTGAACTCAGAGATCCACTTGCTTCTGTCTCCTGGGTCCTGGGACTAAAGGCCTGCCTGTACCACCACTACCATTTCTGATGGGATTTATTTATTTATTTATTTGAGACTATGTAGCTCTGGCTGGCCTAGAACTTTGAGAGATGCCTGAAGGCTAGGATTAAAGACATGCACTACCACTACTGGCCTTGGTGTTTCTTTAAAAGATATAGAGATTTGGGGGGGGTGCTGGCTTCATGCATTCTAAACAAGTGCTCTATCACTGAGCTACATCCTCAGGCAGGCCTGTGAAGAACTTACATTAATTTTTGTTTGTTTGTCTGTCTTGCTTTCAAGATAGGATTTCATTTACTATAGGCTGGCCTGGAGCTCTTCCAGGTATTTCTATTTTATTGTGTGTGTCTGTGCAGGTCCTCATACCAGCTCCCCCAGTACTGGAATTACAACTGTGAGCTCCCTGATAGAGGTGTTTGAATTTAAATTCAGGTCATATTTGATGCACATGAGAAATGACTGTGGCAGCACGAATGCACAAATTCAGGTCTGATGAGGGTCCCAATGGGGAAGTGGACATTAGCCACCCCAAACCAAGAAGCTATCTGCAACTGACACTCTCCTGCAGAGGAAAAACTAGTTTTCTCTAATTGAGTCTCTGGGTAGGTTAACCACACTGAATGGTAGGCCCCATGCCCAGCAGTAGATGGCTAACACAAAAGGAACCCAACAGTAATTTTGTAGCCTTTTGCTTAGTTTGGGCATTCTTGTCTTGCTGGTTTTTTGTGTGTATATTGTGGTTTTTGATTGTGTGTTTTTATGTGTATGTCTATTTATAGATTTTTCTTTTTGTTAGTTTATTTGTTCCTTCTAAGAAGAGGAAGGAAGGAAGGAAGGGTATGGAAGTAGGGAGGGGGTGGAGAAGTGGGAAGGATCTGGCAGGAGCTGGGGAAGGAAAAGCTGATCAGAATACATTAATCTTTTTTTTTGAAAATATTTTTAAAAATTTAATTAATATTTTATGTGCATTAGTTTTTGCCTGATTATATATCTGTGTGAGGGTGTCAAATACTCTGGAACTGGATTTATTGACAGTTATAAACTGCTATGTGGATGTTGGGAAATCAAACCCGGGTTTTCTGGAAAAACAGCCAGTGCTCTTAATTGCTGAGCCATATCTTTGACCCCTAAATTTTTTTTCCCTCCAATTTAAAAAGCAGCACCACCACCACCACCATTCAGGTTCTCTGCGGGAGTAACAGGCGATTTGTTGTTGTTGTTGTTCTTAAGGGTGGGGCTGGTGTAGATTATACTGTAGTCTTGGCTGACCTAATAGAATTTGCTATGTTGATCAGGCTAGCCTTGAATTCACAGAAATCTGCCTGCTTCTGCCTCCCAATCCCTTCCCCTTAAACTAAGAATCTGAATTCGAGACACAGTGCCATGGAATGGAATTTAGTGCCCAAAAAGATTGTTTACCTAAGGCAATTCCTCCATGTGGGGGTGCCCCATAGTCTAAAGCCTGAAGCAGATGGGAAAGCAATTTCACATCTTCCTGAAATACAAAACACATTTTATTTATTTAAATAGAACAGAAAGTCTTCTGTCATAATGTAACAGTAAGTACTGAGGAGAAAGCGAAATTCAGGTTTAAAAACGACATGCAGGACCTAACTCGTGACAATGCATGGGGAGATGTGCTAATAAAAACCCTTAGGAGAGCTGAAGTTCAGTGGGATAAGACACGTCCCCCGCTCCCCCTCACCCACTCTAGAGAAGGCAGGAGGATAATGAGTATTAACAAAGGCTAAGTTATAAAGCAGTAACACAAAAACCAAACACACACAAAGGCCTACCTATTTCTTCCTCTTAATACTATCACTCACTGGAACTGACATTTTAGGAGTTTGGTCTCAAGAGCCATCCTTCAGTTCCTGCACTACAGGAGACAGAGTTTTGGTAGTCCAAGCCTGATTCAAATCTACAGCCCTACCGCAGACTCTTGAAAGGTGAGATTTCAGGCTTGTGCCACCATGTCTGGCTCTGAGCTTCATGACTTGGGCATATACCTGCTGCCTCAGTTTCTCATCTTTAAAATGAAAACAATGAGTATCTATCTAAAGAAATTACTGTGAAGGTTAATAATACTCCAGTGTATCTGTGGGTGTGGGTTTGTTTTTTGTTTTTGAGTAAGGGTCTTGCTATGTAGCCCCAGGATGGCCTGGAACTCAAGGCAATCCTCATATCTCAGCTTTCTAACTGTTGGAATTATATGCATGAGTCACCACATTTGGCTGTGTAGCATATAGTCCCTGGCACACAGTGAGCATTGATAAGCAACTATTATTATCAGTTGTTCTTCCTAGTGCTACATAAAACATGAAGAGAAGCTGACATTTTGTATCTAGTAAACTCTCTGTTTAAAATAAATGTTTCGGGCAGTGGTGGCGCATGCCTTTAATCCCAGCACTTGGGAGGCAGAGGCAGGTAGATTTCTAGTTCGAGGCCAGCCTGGTCTACAGAATGAGTTCCAGGACAGCCAGGGCTATACAGAGAAACCCTGTCTTGAAAAAACAAAACAAAACAAAACCAAAACCAAAACAAATAAAATAAATGTTTCATAAAACAAAGATGTCAGTTAAAAAGGGAAGGTTAGCCGGGCAGTGGTGGAGCATGCCTTTGATCAGGAGGCAGAGGCAGGTGTATTTCTGAGTTCGAGGCCAGCCTGGTCTACAGAGTGAGTTCCAGGACCTGGGGCTACACAGAGAAACCCTGTCTCAAAAAACCAAAAACCAAAAAAGAAAAGAGAGGTTAGAAGGCATCTCTTACCTTTAGCAATGTTTCCAGGATATACCTCTGTAGCTGTGCATCATGAATTCGGATAGAACCACCTCCTACCTCGTTGCCATTTAAAACCAAGTCGTAGTGTTGGCCACGAACCTACAAGATCATAGAACTCTGATGTTACAGAAAATTCCTGACTTTCAATTCTCTAGGATCAAGACACTGTACTTAAATACAGTTCATTAACAGTAGGCTCAGTTTTTATCTGTGGTTCTCCTGAGTAAATCTGTAAGTTCTTTGTATCTATTTAGATACTTCCTTTTTATTTGGAAGAATAGGTCAGTACCTTTTCCGGCTCAGTATAGAGGAGGTGAATGTCACTGGAATGAGGAGCTGTAAATGGGTGGTGGGCTGACTCCAGCTCTGTGGGACTCTCTTCCTTGGCAAGGAAGAGTGGAAAGTCGACCACCCAAAGGAAAGAGAATTCTGTTGGGTCTCGGAGCACCACTCCTCTCATCTCCAAAAGGTCTGCACACTCGAGTCGTAACTTTCCCAACAGAGAGCACTGCAAACAACAGACACAAACCCTAAGTTAGCTTCTTGTCAGAGTAGGCACCAGATGACACAACCTAAATTCTGAAGACTGGCCAATTAGTAGATAAGACACTTTTTCTCAAGAGAGGAAGATATGAGGATGATCTGATTGCCAGATAGATAACTAGGCGTGACCATCAGCCTGAGCTGCCTGTGTGAGCACTTCAGACACCAGTGACAAGGAAAACAGCTCCAGAGCCGTATAGACCAAACTTGGAGCCTGTTTGTTGACTCACTAATTTCTCTACTTCCCGTCATAAGTAAATGGAGATAAAGTACCACTCCAACACTGAGTAGTTATTTATTTACTCACTAATTTATTTTTTTCCCGAAGCAAGGTTTCTCTGTGTAGCCCTGGCTGTCCTGGAACTCACTCTATAGACCAGACTGGCCTTGAACTCAGAGATCCACCTGCCTCTGCCTCTGCCTCTCAAGTGCTGGGATTAAAGGCATGCACTACCACCACCTGGTTCATTATTTATTGAGATGCTTCATTTCCCAGGTTGTTCCTGAACTACTGAACTCAATCCTAATTCAACCTTCTGAGATGCTGGGACCACAGGTGCACATGGCTATGTCCGGAATAAAATTGTAAAGTTAAGTGAGACCAAGTACATAAGATATAGAACCCAACACAGTATGGGGTCACCAGTTCCTGAAGGGCTGTCATGAGGATCTGATGAATGTCTGACGTGCACTTAGTCAGAAAATGTTGGCTGTTATCAGAGGTGGAATGAATTCCGAGGGCTGAGGTAAAATGCTTGTCATGGAAACATGGGCACCTAAGCTTGGCTCCCCAGTACCCATGTAAAAGGCAGATGTGTCTGTGACTGGAGCATTTGTGGGGCAGAGACAGTGGATCCCTGGAATCCACTGAGCAGCTAGTCTAACTAATCAGACCTGTAGTTCAATAAGAAACATTGTCTTAGAACGTAAGGTAGAGATTGAGGAAGACTACTCAGTATTAACCTCTGACCTTCACACAGGCACTCCCATGTGCACACCCCCACACATACACCACACACTCATCACACACACACAGAATGGGGATTTGGGAAATAGTAATGGCGTAGATTTTATTTCTCCACTTACTAGCTATAAGGAGACTTAACCTCTGCATCTTACTTTTCTTTCTCCTTCCTCCACCCATTTTCCTTCCTTTCCAATTCTCTCTTGAGACATGGTCTCAGCTATGTGACCTAGTTGGCCTTCCCTTCTTCCTAGGCCTGTTGAATGCTGGGATGACAGGGATGAGCCGGCATGCCCAGCATGAGCTTTAATACTGAGGTTTCACTTGTGATGCTTTGTATATTTCACACTATGTCTTCGTTCCTGTCTATTCCCTGACAAAAGTGATTGTTACCCCATAGCTGCACTTAGCACCTGGAACTGGAAAAGTCCTGCCTTGACTGTACCAGTTGAGGGGTAGCAGCCCAGCAGTCCTCTCCTCCAGTGCTCTGAACTGTCCCTCCATAGTTTTAGACTGCATTGTGTACAAAAGTTTGTAACTACTAAATTTCTTTTCTTTGCAAACCACAACCGCTGGGCAGTGGTGGCGCACACCTTTAATCCCAGTACTCAGGAGGTAGGCGCAGGCAGATTTCTGAGTTCAAGGCCAATCTGGTCTACAGAGTGAGTTCCAGGACAGCCAGGGCTATACAGAGAAACTCTGTCTCGAAAAACCAATATATATATATTTTTATAGTTGTATTGAACTCCTCATGAGTCAATTCTGATGTGAATAAGGCTAATAAGGTTAGTAACTAATGAAAAGACTTAAGTTTTACAGTTTTCATTTTGTGTGTGTGAGAAAATGAGAGAGTTGGGGAGAGAGACAGAGACGGAGACAAAGTGAGGAGATAACTAACTTTCGGAAGACAGTTCCTTCTTGTCATTCTGGTTTCCAGGGATCAAATGCAGGCCATTAGACTTGGCAGCAAGTGCCTCTAGCTACTGAATCACCACCCTGCCCCAAAGCTCTTGTGTTGGTTGGCCTGGTTATTGAGACAGGATCTCACTAGGTAGTTGGTCTCAAACTTAAGGTCTCCTTCGTTCCTTACCACTGTGCACAGAATGGCTCTAGTTTTTATACAGTGCATTATAAAGTACTGAAAGACATTTACACAATGACTTATGCAGAGCAGCTCTGCTTTATGAAGCTAGCAGTCCATTTTAAATATATAAACATGGCGAAGAGGCAGCCTTCAGTACAGGCCAACATGCTTAGACAATTTTCCTTACTGCTTTCTCATGTTCCCCAGTAGTCAGTAGCACCATGTCTTCTTCTTGTATCTCCATTAATCTGGTTAATTCCAGTCTTTCCTCCTCCATTATGAATTTAGCAAATGGTGAACTCCAGTTCCTCTTGGCATTCAGGACTATAGGCAGGACTTCCTGGATAAAAAAAGGCTTATTGATTTTTTTTTTCTTTTCCAAAACTGAGACAAATTTGTTTTCTTCACAGTACAAAGATTTCTTGTTCCAAGCAAAAGATAACTTGCATGATTGTCTTAGTTAGGGTTCCTACTGCTACAATGAAACATCGTGACCACAATGCAAGTTGGGGAGGAAAGGGTTTAATTTGGCTTACATTCCATATTACTGTTATCCCTGAAAGAAGTCAGGACAGGAACTCAAATAGGGCAGGAACCTGGAGGCAGGAGCTGATACAGAAGCCATGGAGGGATATTGTTTACTGGCTTGCTCGTCATGGCTTGTTCAGTCTGCTTTCTTATAGAAATGAAGACTACTAGACAAAAGTAGTCCCACTCACAATGTGCTGGGCCTTCACTCACTGATCATTAATTGAGAAAATATCTTAAAGCTGGATCTCAAGGAGCCATTTCCTCAACTGAGGCTACTTCTTCTCTGATGACTACAGCTTGTATCAAGTTGACACAAAAGCAGGCAGTTCAATGATGCTCTTTTTCATCATGAATCCTTTCAAAGTGATACAAAATACAAAATTTTAAAGTTAGTCCTGGAGTGTAGGTCTGTAAGCCCAGCTACTCAAAAGACTACAACAGAGCTGGGCAGTGGTGGTGCACACCTTTAATCCCAGCACTTGGGAGGCAGACGCAGGCGGATTTCTGAGTTCGAGGCCAGCCTGGTCTACAGAGTGAGTTCCAGGACAGCCAGGGCTACACAGAGAAACCCTGTCTCAAAAAACAAAAAACAAACAAACAAACAAAACAAAAACAACAACAACAAAAAGTAATAATGTGCCTTAGCTTTTCTGAACTGAGAATAGATGTGTGCCACTATGCTCAGTCTGAAAGAATATTTCTATAGAGAAAAATAGAAAGAAAAGATGGTTCTTTACTAAAACTTTATGAATAATTTTTCAGTCTTTTATTTTCTAGAAATTTGCTTTGACTCATCTTGAAAACGTCTTCCCTCTTCCTTTCCACCTGGTACGGATGATTGCACCCAGGGCCTTGAACTTGCTCAGCAAGTACTCCCCACAGAGCATCCTCCCTGGTCAGTCTTAGTCTCTCTTTAAAAGGCTGAGATAGAGCTGGGCAGTGGTGGCACACACCATTAATCCCACCACTCGGGAGGCAGAGGCAGGCAGAACTCTGAGTTCAAGTCAGCTTTTCACCCTTGTCATGCCACTGTCAAACCTTGACCACCAAAGCACTATTCATTTATTTAATTCTTAAAACTGGATTACAATTCTTTTGTTCATGTAAAAATAGTATGGTTGAATTTGCAGTATGAAAGTAAATCCAACTGTCTGAATTGAACTCTTTCAGGAAAAATATGATCTGAAGTACTGACTCTCAAACCTAAGAGCTCACCAGCTAAGGGCAGTTCTTATCATCCTTCATGGTAGCTCAAACCACCTGTAACTCCAGTTCCAGTGGATCCAGTGTCTCTCTGGGTCCGTGGGTACCAGGCATGCACTTGATACATACATACATACATACATACATACACACACACACACAGGCAAAACACTCACACAGAACATAAAAATAAATCTAAAAAAGCCAAAACCAAACCAAAACTAGGGTCCCCGCAATTGATAGAATACAGAACAAAACACTGCTACTTACCTGACTGAAATGGTGAGCTGCAAACTTTCTAATGAACTCAATGTCTTCCTTCCTTAAGTACTTCTAATGAAAGAAAACAAAGTAAACCTATCAATATGGCACCCAGCTTTACAAACAGGTTCACAGTGTCAAGGAAGATATACACATATTTGTGTTTTTCCCAGTGAAGAGTGGAATTTAATAAAAATGTGATTTCTTCTTCATAATGACACATGTTCTAAGGTAATGTTGTAGCTTGTGCTGGACCATTGCTTCCCAATTAAAGTCTCACTGCAGACTGCCATGACTGTCACCAGACGACAATGTGCAGGATACAAAGGTGGGTGGGCTCTACAACTTTCAGATCAAGAGGGTCCAAGAGCTTGATCACTGCAGGTTTCTTTAAATATGTTTTCTAAATCACCTGAACTATTGATTGATTTTCTTACTTATTTAGAGACTGGGTCACACCATGTAGCTCAGGCTCACCGGCAACTGATTACGTAGACCTCAAATTCATAGTGAGTGGCCTGCCTTTAACCCTGATTAAAGGCATATGGCACCACATCCAGCAAGACTGAGGTTTTAACCACCATCACAAATATCTTCAGCTGCTTAGGTATCCAAGTGGGTGTAGTCTTTCTTAAGTAGAGTATTTCTTTTTTATTATAAATTTTAAGTTAACAAGTATGTTTACTCAGCAAGAATGATACATTTTAGAATTATAACATACTGGGGGAAAAAGCAATTTTCTTATTGTTTTCAAATTCCTAGCATCTCTTTCAAACAGTAATGTTAGGACTAGGTTGTTGTCACACACTTAAAATCTCAGCACTTGGGAGGTTAAGGCAGGAGGACTGGAAGTTCAAAGGTCAGCTACACGAGATTCTGTCTAATTAACAGAAATAAATTAAAAACCCACAATATTTTATCATCATTTATATAATAATTTTAGAGACACTAATAAGACTTTCTACAAAAAGACACTTTCTTTTGGAGACTGTGTCTCACTATGTAACTCTGGCTGACCTAGAACTCACCTTGTAAAACAGACTGGCCTGGAATTCACATAAATTCACCTGCCTCTGCCTCTCAAGTGCTGTGATCATAGGTGTGTGCCACCATACCTGACTGAAACAGAGTGTTGTATTATCCTTTCTCAAGTGTTCATGTGCCAGGATTAAACTTATTTTCTTCTAAAATACACACATTCTTTCTTCAAGAGAAAACACAGAACTGTGCTTCACTTACTGCTCCTTCAGGAACACATATTGCTTTGACAGTTCCTTGGGGCTTAGCCAGTGCATCCTGAAGAAATCTGATCTCTGTGTTTTTGAACACATCACTGATATCCACAATCTATAAAATGGAAAACAAAAAGGAATGACTAAACAAAGTCATTTTCACTTCAAAACATTTTACAAATAAGACTATTTTTTTTGCTTCTTTATATTTTTCAGGTGTATGTGGTGTTGTATTACAGTTGCATTTTGCATATACAAAGGCACATGTATGGGTGACATGCACACATGTACATATAGAGGCTGAAGGTTGATGTCAGGAATCATGCTCCAATGCTCTTCCACTGTATCTATTGAGACAGGTCTCTCAATCAAACCCAGAGCTCTTGAAATAGCTAATCTTGCTAGCCCACTTGCTCTGTCTCCCTTAGGGGCTGGAATTACAGGCAGGTTTCATGATTACCTAGCATTTACATGGACTCTGGCGATCTGAACTCAGGTCCTTATACTTGTGTGGCAAACACTTACCCACTGAGTCATTTCTCTATTCCACAGATAAGATTTTTTATAATTTTATATACTTATTATTATGAGAGAAATGTCTGCTTATGATGTGTGTAGATGTGAGTGAAATAATGCTTTATGAAGGTCAGAGGACAACTTGGGAAGTGAGTTCTCTCCTTCCATCTTTAATGGGTTCTAGGGATTGAACTCAGGTCACCACAGAAGCTGAGGAAAAAGTGTGTGTGTGTGTGCGCTGTGGGGTGGGGGTGCATGCAGACCAGAGGACAACTTGTGGGAGTTAGTTCTCTCATTCTACCATGTGGAACCTTGGGATCAAAGTCAGGTCATCAGGCTTGCCAGCAATCACCTCTTATCTCCTCAGCCATGTTGCCAGCCCGGAAATAGGATTTTAAAGAAACAACTAGGGCTGGAGAACTGGTTCAGTGGGGTAAAGTGCTCGCTATGCAAGTATGATGACCAGAGTTCAAATCCCCAGCATGCATGTAATGCTGTGCTTATAAACTGATCTTTGGGAGGCAGACAAGGGGATCTTTGGAGCTTGGTTTAAAAAGAAAAAAGAACTAAATCTTAGGAATTTATTATTTAAAAAATGTATTCATAGAGCATTACTGCCAAGTTAAGCACTGGCCTAAAATAATGCTATGGTAGACCCAGGATTGACTCTAAGCAGTCTCAACCAGTAGTCTGTATTATAAACAAGCAGCCGAGGACTGGTTATACATAACAATGTACTTATGGTAATGGTAATAACAGTGGTGCATGACTTTAATCCCAGCACTCGGGAGGCAGAAGCAGGCGGATCTCTGAGTTCAAGGCCAGCCAGGTCTACAGATTGAGTTCTAGCACAGCCAGGGCCACACAGAGAAAAACAAAAAAACAAAAACTTTGAAAAACCGAAAACCAAAGGCTGAACAAAAACAAAACAAAAGGAATGTACTTATGATTTTGTGTGGACAGTTTTTCTTCCTAGGAACTGTGCTAGGTGTGGTAGTTCATGCCGGTATTCTCAGTACCTGACAGGCAAACCCAGGAGAATCATTGTGAGCTTGAGACTCACCGGGGCTACAGAGTAGAATGCTGATTTAAAACAAAACCAGAGTAATTTACTCTGCACAGACCAGGCAGAGCTCAGTGTAAAGACTTTGCAGTAAGAAATGAGATTCAGAAATGGCACCAACATTACAGAGATCAAGCAATGTTACTCCATAAAGACAAGTAACGGAGACTTAGTAATTAAACTGCTGCATAAAATCCCACTCTTGCCGTTACAGACACTGATAATCTGACTGTGTTCATGTGTTTAAGCTTTGTCCAGACCAAGGAAAACTAGTAACTTAATGAGAGCCACAGACACAGAAAAACTGAGACTGAACATTAGTTTTGTTTTTTTTCTTTCAAATAAGTATTCATGTCCATAAAATCTGTAACTGGTAAGTGCTATAATAAAACAATGGAGGGAAAATCTTGCTCCTAATTTTTTTTTTACATTTATTATTTATTTATTCACTTATTTAGTGTGTGTGTATGTGTGTGTGTGTGTGTGTGTGTGTGTGTGTGTGTGTGTGTATGTTCAGGGCAGCTTTCAGGAGTCAGTTCTCTCTCCACCACATGGGTTCTGGGGAGTAAATGTCAGACTTGACATAGACAAGTGTCTTAATTTTACTCTTGTTTTGTTTTTGTTTTTTTGTTTTCTAGAGACAAGGTTTCTCTGTGTAGCCCTGGCTGTCCTGGAACTCAGTCTATAGACCAGGCTGGCCTTGAACTCAGAGATCCACTGCCTCTACCTCCCAAGTGCTGGAACTAAAGGCATGAGCCACCACACCCAATGCCTTAATCTTGTTCTTACTGAGTATGACAGCACACACTTGTAACCCATCACCTGTGAGGCTGAGGCACAAGGATCTCAAGTTTGAAGCTAGCATTGCAAGCTTCAGAGAACCCCATCTTAAGACACACACACACACACACACACACAGAGACAGAGAGAGAGAGGCACGACTGGCTTTTAGAAATGTAACTTGAAAGAATAAGTAGTGCAATGTTAACCTGCTATCATCCTCATCCTCAACTGAGGTAAAAAGATAAAAGAATATTGAAAGATTATCCAACAAGTATGTAACACTTGTAGATTTCTTCAAAATGCTTGAAAAGCTGGCTAAACTACCCGGGAGTGGTCCTGGGAACAAGAAAAGAGTACCTTCATCCCAAATCGAGTATCTGGCTTATCAGTTCCATAGGTGGCCAATGCCTCAGCAAAAGTCATGGAAGGAAAAGGAAGCACTAGAGGGTCTTTATCACCAGGCCAGGAATACTGCAGCAAACCCTCAACTAAATGCTGAATGCCAGTCTGGTCTACAAAGGACATCTCTATGTCAATCTGAAACCAAAACAACATAGAAACTAACATGAACAGTCACAATACATATTTCTTGGCTTTTAGTTACCACATAAACAACTCTTCCCAGAAACAATACATGGTTAAGGATACAAATATTATTATACTTTGCTTTTAGATTGATGACTGCTATTGCCTAACAAACACCAACGTATTTATGTTGTAACTGTCTCATGGTGGAAGGCTCAGAGAAGTAAGTGAATTAGCTGCACTCTGCAATCAGTAAGTAGTTAGGCTACATCTGACTCTGGTCTTTATGATTCCAAACTTGTGATTTTTCCATTTAATCACATTGATTAATGCTACCTTAACAAAGTCAAATAAGGATTTGGATAAATCAGTATATAGACATACTTTTCTTTAAAGTTAGCATTGTTCTTTTTAAAAAATATTATGTTTGAGTGTTTTGCCTGCATTACACATACATACTTGGTGCTCATGAAGGTCAGAAGACAGGGTCTGGTGCCCTGGGACTGAAGTTCCAGCTGGTTGTGAGCTGCAATGTGGGTGCTAGGAACTGACCCCAGACCCCCTGGAAGACCAGCCAGTGCTCTTAACTGCTGAGCCACCTCTTCAGCCCCCACTCTGGTCTGTTTTTGGAGTAATGATTCTTCTAGTAACTTTTTATTGTTTTTGTTTAATACAATGACAATGTATCTCTGCGTAGCCCTGGCTATCCTGGAACTTGCTTTGTAGACCAGGTGACCTTAAACTCAGATATCCACCTGCCTCTGCCCTCTGAGTGCTGGGATTAAAGACATGTGCCACCATGCCCAGCTTTATTTTTATTTGTTATTCTGTTCACGTATGTATACTGTGTGGTGTGGGTACAAGTGTCCCACTGCACACATATGGGGGTCAAAAGACAACTAGAGTCAGTTCTCTCCTTCACCTAACATGGGTTCTGGGACCCAAACTCAAGCTTCAGGTTTATGCAGCAAGTGCCTTTACCTGACGAGCCATGTCAATGGTCCCTAGAATACTGATTTTTGATGAATAAGAACTGTTTTAAGGACTTTATCAGATCATAAACTGGGGATATCTGGCACACCTTAGTTGATGACCACACCCCTTATGAAAAGGACTAATGGAATAGATAAAAACTACTTTGAGATTCCATCTCTCCCCAGGCAGAATGCCAAGAAAACAAAGGATGGGGATGGAGAAATGGTCCAGTGGTCAAGAGCACTTTCTGCTCTTGCAGAGGACCTGGGTTTAGTTTCCAGCACTGATATGGCAGACAGCCACCTGAAACTACAGCTCTAGAGTTTCCATGAGCACCAGGCATGCATATGCAGGCAAAATATTCATACACATAAAATAGAATCTTGCTGGGCATGTTAGTACTCAGGAGACAGAGGCAGGCAGATCTTGATGAGTGTGAGGCCAGCCTGATCTACTTAGAGAGTTTAAGGCCAGCCAATGCTACATAGAGAGACCAAGACCTTGACTCTGAAAAAAAAAAAAAAAAAAAAAAAATCTTAAAAAAATAAAATTAAAAAAAGAACACAAAAGCTACTAAGAGCTTGGCAGAGACTGGAGAAACAAGGAACCCTTATTCTCTGCCGGTGAATCTCTGGTGTGGTGATTACGGAAATCAATACTGAGGTTTCTCAAAAAACTAAAAATAACTACTAACTGATCTGGCTTTGCCACCCTTGTAAATACTCAAAAGCTCAAGTCTTAGCACAGAGATCCTCATACGTCTATGTTTATTGCTGTGCCATTCACAACAGCTAAGGAACAGAAACAGCCTAGTCAGTCATTAATCCATGAATGGAGAAAGAAAAAGGTATTAATATATATACACAATGACATTTTATTGAGCCATAAAGAGAAATAAGATCATGACGATTGTAGGAAAATGGAACTGGAAATGATGTTGGGTGAAGTATCCCAGGTGCAGAGATACACATACCCCATGCTTTCTCTCATACGGTAGATTCTAGACTTAAATTTTTACACATGCACATACACGCTTAGGTATAGGTCAGAGACCTGTAAGAGGGGAAAGAAGAGACCTCAAGGAAAAGGAATAAAAAGCAAGGTAGGATGTGATATAAAAGCAGAAGGAGGGCAATGGGGGAAGCAGGCCCGTGCAGAGGCAGGGGGATGGAAAGGAGTGAGGGCAGCGGCTCAACAAAAATGAAGTGTGTCTGAAAATAAGACTTGGAGACCCATTCCTTTTTATGTTCATTTCTAAAACCTTGTAAATTTACTGTCCTGGTACTGAAACATCCTGGGTTATAGCAACATGAATTTGTAAGAGCCTAGTAATATAATACT
>JADRCH010000010.1:9273761-9312474 GCA_019843965.1 Rhynchomys soricoides | reverse complement strand
ATATAATACTCAGTTACCTGAGTAAACTCCGGCTGTCTATCCGGTCTTGAGCCTTCATCACGATAACACCGGGCAACCTGAAAATACCTATAATAGAAAATTAGAGTTAACCTAGTCTTCATTTTAATGCTCCAAACAATTTTCCCCAAAGTGTTGGCAGTACAGGCTATGAAACACATTAATTATGAAACACATTAATAGTGATCCTTAAGAGAAATTTTACTTTTTCATTTTATTTGTGGTGGGAAGGCTCAAACCCAGGCCCTTATGCATGGTAGGCAAGGACTCTACTATAAAGCCATTTCCCAGCCTCAGAAACTTGATAATGCTCAAATCTAACCAGAAATATAGCCAACCCATGAGAGGCTAGTAATTTATTTATTTATTGATTGATTGATTGATTGGTTTTTTTCAAGACAAGGTTTCTCTGTGTAGCCTTGGCTGTCCTGGAACTCAGTCTGTAGACCAGGCTGTCCTTGAACTCAGAAATCCACTTGTCTCTGCCTCCCAAGTGCTGGGATTAAAGGCGTGCGCCACCACTGCCCGGTAAGGCTAGTATTTTATAGATGGCTTTCCAAACACAGCACCTTCAGATACTTGTATGTTAGATGGGCATGCAAACCAGTCCATGTTTCTTTAGCATGTACTTTTACAAGCTGAAATACTGCTGTAGGAATGCTCTGAGCCTCCCTGTGCCGTGCCATCTCTCACCTTCACCTTCAGAAATGAGGCTCTCCCTGCCTCTGCAAGTCTAGCAAATAACGCTCTCTTCTTTTTAAAATTAAATTTAAAAATTAATGAAATTGGCTGCAGAAATACAGTTAAGAGCACTGACTGCTCTTCTAGAGGCCCAGAGTTCAATTTCCAGCAACCACATGGTAGCTCACAACCATCTGTAATGGAATCTGATGCCCTAATCTGGTGTGTCTGAAGACAGCTACAGTGTACTCATATGCATAAAATAAATAAATCTTTAAAAACTTAATAAAATTATGTGTCCATGTGTGTGGAGGTAAACGCATGCCTGCAGAAGTCCAGAGGTATCTGATCACCCTGGAACTGGAGTTACAGATGGTTGTGAAGTGCCTGACCTGGGAATAGAACTCAGGTCTCCTGCAGGAGCAGTACATGCCCTTAAGCCCCAAGATATTTCTCTGGCCTGATTACTATATTTTCCCAAACAATATAATTTCAAAAATTAGTATTTTATAACTTTCAATGTATTCTCAATGTTTATTTTGGTGAGTTTCACAGTTGTTTTATTTATTATCCCATTTTTTACTAGTCTTATTCACGTGAGGTCAGAACCTTATTTTTAATGCTCTGCCAGAACTACTAGCTTTGTGCCTAATGCCACCTAATAAATCTTAAATAAACAATGACTTCTATAATTTCTAGGAGATGAGCAATATCAAAACTCACATAAGAAATTTAACCTCTTCAAATCAGACAAGTTTAGAATTGTTTCACTATTACCGAGTGAGGGCTGGGGTGTGCAGGTGTGAGGGTGCGTGTGTGGAGACCAGAGAACAATGCTGTGGAGTTAGTTTCCTCTTTTTACCTGTATGTGGGTTCAGGGATTGAACTCACATCTCTAGCCTTGTGTGGCAAGAGCATTTACCCCTGACATCTCACCAGTCCAGGATCAGACTAGTTTGGTCCCCCCCAACCCCCACCTTGGTCTTTCCTCTTCCTTCTTTCTGAGGAGTAATGGCATTACCAAAAAACCAAAAAAAGCCTTTTTACCTGTCTAAACCACCAACCATCAGAAGCTGCTTAAATTGCTGAGGACTTTGAGGAAGAGAATAAAACTTTCCAGGTTCCCTAGATGGTACTAAAAATTCCTTGGCACCCTTTCAAAGAGAGAGAGAGATGGCAGAGGGAGAGAAAGAGAGACGTTATTGAAAAATAAACAAAAAAAACCCAAGCCAGGTATGGCAAATGCCTGCAATTCCAGCAGCACCCAGGAGGCTGAGGCAGAGGAATAGTAAGTTCAAGGGCACTGACCCACATAGCAAGGCTCTGTCTCTATAAAACAAAACAAAAATCCTGAAATAAAATTAACAAAACAACTCACAGTGTCAGTGAGCAGTACAAGTTAATGCTTAAGCACACCAAGGAGCTTACAGAGCAAAGTTCCCAACGACAGACAGCTCTTATTTATCTTACAGTCTTATTTATCTTACAATTTTATTGTATTGTCATACAATAAAATTTATTTAGAGACAGAGTCTCACTATGAAGCTCTGGCTGACTGAACTCACGGAGACACACCTGCCCATCTCTTAAGTACTGGAATTTAGACAGTGCCACGCTCAGCAACAATAGACTTCACAGTTTTTACATGTGTGTGTGTTGTGGGGGAGTGTGGAGTACACACACATGCTGGAAGGGGCCATCAGAACCTCTGAAGTGGAGATGCCGGCTGTGAGAACGACTTGACTTGGGCACTGAAAACTGAATAAGGTCCTCTGAAGGAGTTAGCTGCTGAGCTGTCTCTGTAGCTCCCAAAATATGCCTTGAATACTGCTTGTAGCATGTACTGCTTGTGTGTGTGAACTAAATCTCAATTTTATAATTAGCACAACACAGTTTGTACATCATTTGTTATACAGGTCATTCTTAACTGCTTTTCTACATTAAACTGTAGGGATTTTTGTTTTGTTTAAGTCTACAGATTGAATAAAGTTATTAAGTATCAGGGCTGTGGTTTTTTTTTTTTAAAATCTCAGTTCTCTTTTTACCAGGATCTTATTATGTAGACACAGCTGGTCTGAAAGTTGTGATCCTCCTGCTTCAGCTTCCCAAATACTGGTCTTATAGGCATGCATCACCTCGCCTGGTCCTTTTTTTTTTTTTTTTTTTTTTAAATTATTTATTAATATAGCATTTGTTCTCCTTGTATCAAACCCCAAGCCAATCTGATTTCCTGAAAAAGCACAGGAAAAAGAATACATAGAATACATAGGGAAGAACCACAGTGGAGACAGCTCTTCCCTGATGGAGAGAAGGAGATGGAGCCATCCTTAGGCAAAAGGCCCTTCGGCTTCAAGGGGACCAAAGCCAGCTGGGCCAGCAGATGCATTGTTGCTCTAGAGTGGTTCCTGTCATAAGCACTGAGGCTCCAGAGTGGCAGTTCCACCCCTTGAGCCAGCCACCAACCATGCCAGTCCTAGCCTCAGTGAACACAGCCTCAGTGACGATATTCCTGGAACAGGTGCTTGCTAGAAAGTTGTGGCTAGGGAGAAACGAGGTGAGGGAGTCTGGAGCCACCATAAGCTAAATGTTTTCTGTTAGTGTCCCTGGTCTTTCTAGCACCTTCGCAGGCAGTGGTCAGCTTGACAGCGCAGAGAGAGGGTGGAATTGAACTTGGAGCAGGTTTAGGTTTTCAGAACGGAAGGGATTATAGTCGGACAGGTGCTCGCAGCACACACGGAAAGGGATGCCTAATCTGCCTTTTTAAAATTTTTATATTTTTTTAGTTCATACAGTTGTTTTTGTTTTTTCTTAAGATTTTATTTTCATCTTTTTGGTTGTGAGCCTTAGCTTTTAATGGCTGAGTTATCTCACCAGCCAAGGATTTTATTTTAATTATGTGTATATGTTTCTGTCAGTATGTGGGTATGTGTGTAGGAATGCAGTGTTTACAGGCCAGAAAAAGGTCTGATTTCCTTGAGCTCAAGTTTTAGTACACGCTTTTAACTCTGACCCATCCCTTCAGTCCAGTTCAGACAGTTCTTAATGAACAAGGTTTTAATTAAACATTAATGATTTGCATCTAGAAAACTCATGGGAAAGAAAACGCATGCAGAATAAAAACATTCTGATTCAAAATGCTGACTCACATAATTTTCTCAATTCTTAAAATAAGACCTTGAGGTAGTAATAAAAGTAAATAAAAAAGGGCCAAGTGAGTATAAAAGCAAAGTGGTTGCTTTTATCTCACAAGTAGGATATCAATAGTAAAATGATAAGTAATATACATACTCCTGGGGTCCTCTTAAACAACGTTGGAGTTTCTATATCCACAAACCCTAAAAAGAGAGAAAAATTAGTTAGTAATTAGGAATTTGCCACATATGATGTCAATAGTGAAATACAAATCAGAGGCTCCCTTTAATTAGGAAAACGTCTGAGGTAAGAAAGACAGATGTGCCGGGCAGTGGTGGCGCACGCCTTTAATCCCAGCACTTGGGAGGCAGAGGCAGGTGGATTTCTGAGTTCGAGGCCAGCCTGGTCTACAGAGTGAGTTCCAGGACAGCCAGGGCTACACAGAGAAACCCTGTCTCGAAAATCCAAAAAAAAAAAAAAAAAGACAGATGCAAGCTGGTTTCTACAAACCCAAGGTTAAGACTTACAAAATGTAGTTCTGCTCATAAAGCTGACATTCATGACAGGAAATGATCTGGAATATCTGACGCATTCCTGTCTACTGCAATGCTCTGGTGTTAGGAACATTCTACCAACACAGCAAGGATGGAATGAGAGCAAGCACCAAGGAGTGCTCTGTTTGACTCATGGGAAATTTCAGACCTCCCAACAAATGCTGTTGAAGAATGATAAAGAATTTTCTTTTCTTTTTTTTTTTTTCTCTGAGACAGGGTTTCTCTGTGTAGCCCTGGCTGTCCCGGAACTCACTCTGTAGACCAGGCTGGCCTCGAACTCAGAAATCCGCCTGCCTCTGCCTCCCAAGTGCTGGGATTAAAGGCGTGCGCCACCACTGCCCAGCAATGATAAAGAATTATGCAAATCTGGCTAGGCATGGTAGTCTACACCTGTAACCCCAGAATTCAAGAGGTGCAGGAGGGGGGGAAACTTATGACATAGAAATAACCAAAGACTGTCCTCAGTAGTGGTGAGAAATTGTAAATACTGTACTAGGCATTATTACCTTTAAAAGAATATGTCTGTACGGTCAGGCAGTGATGGCGCATATCTTTAATCCCAGCACTTGGGAGGCAGAGGCAGGCAGATTTCTGAGTTGAAGGCTACTCTAGTCTACAGAGTGACTTCCAGGACAGCCAGGGCTATACAGAAAAACCCTGTCTCAAAAACAAAAACAAAACCAAAAAGAATGTGTCTGTGACCCAGTAAGCGACCAGTCATTACAGTGATTGATTACAGACTTGGGAACATGTGACCCAGTGATGAAGGGAGTACACAATAAAACAGAATAAACACTCAGGCTTCCCTTACCGTGCAGATTACAGAGATATTCCCGCATTTTCATGACCATCTGTGACCTCAGCCGCAGGTTGTACTGCATTTGGAAGCTGCGCAGATCTAAGTACCGATACTGCAAACGAAGTGCCTCTGTTTTCTACACAAATTAAGATTTTTATGTTTACGTATTTTTGAACATTAAAAAGGTGGTTATCTTTAACTTTTCTTAATTTACATTGATTTATTGGTGGTGATGGGGTATGTGCAGGTGTGTGTCTGTGCACATGAGTGTACATGACCTCGGGCCCCTGGAGCTAGAGGCATCCTCAGGAGTTGGAATCAGAGGCAACTGTGAACAACCTGGTACATGTTATGGGAAACGAACTTAGGTCCTTTGTAAGAGCTGTGCACATTTGTACCACCGAGTCACCTCTCCAGCTCAGCTTTGTGTATTTTCAAGGCTGTAAATCCTTGTATTCATTTTTGTGTTTAGAACTTAAGAAAAAAGTCCTTTAATGTGGGTAGCTCAATTCTTTTATACCAGAAATTGAACTAGTAAGAAATGTCTATAACTTCTTTTTCTGAATGTTTACCTTAGAAAATTTATTTTCTTTTCCATAATAAGGTCAACTTTGTAATTATAATAATTTTTGCAATCAATGAACTTAAATATAGGCCTTAGTTGTCATGTAATTAAAAATCTAATAGGGCAAGGGAAATCACTCAGTTGGTGTTTAGTTCCACTTCCTGTCACTTTAGTAAAATAGGCTGACAGAAGCAATATAAGGGAGAAAGGGCAAATTTGGCTCCCAGTTCTAGGTTACAGCCCATCACTGCAGGAAAGTCAAGGCAGCGGGAACATTACACCCTCAGTCAAGAGCAGAGAGTAAGGAATTAATGCTGCACACCAGTGCTTAGCTTTCTCCCCTCACTCAGTCCAGAGCCCAGGTCATGAGATGTTACTACCTACATTCAGGGTTTGTTTTCTCACGTCAGTTAATTCTATTAAGAAAATTCCCCTCGCCAGGTGATGATGGCGCACACCTTTAGTCCCAGCACGTAGGAGGCAGAGGCAGGTGAATCTCTGCGAGTTCAAGGTCAGTCTGGTTTACAGATCAGGTTCCAGGACAGCCGAGGCTACACAGAAAAACCCTGCCTGGACCTAGGTGGAAAGCTGGCTGTGGCCGTGCACACTGATTCTAGCACAAGTAGGCACAGACTGGCAGATCCCTGGGGCTTTCTGGCTACCCAGACTGTTCTACTTGGTGAGTTTCAGGACAGTGAGAGACCCTGTTTCCAATAAAAGGTGGACAGTGCCTGAGGAATCACATTCAAGGTTCTTTTCTGGCTTCCACATGCACACATATATGCACATGAGTACACACAAATACCTTAATAGATTAAAAATTAGGTATATGTTCCAGGCATAGTGATGCATGCCTTTAATCCCAGCTCTTGGGAGGCAGAGGCTAGCAGAACTCTGAGTTTGAGGCTAGCCTGGTCTATAGAGTAAACTCTAGGACAGTCATAGCTACATAGTGAGACTTTATCTTAACAAAACAAAACAAACAAATTTAAAAAATTAGGTATATACAAGTCTGTGATTGTGACAAAGTTAAGAATTATCTGGGTATAGATTTTTCCTTTTACTTATCTTTAAATCTGGTTATACTTAATCAGTGCTGGCTACCTCCATCACGCTCTGAAACTTTTGGTTAAGATCTCCCTAAATCCATAATTCTACGATTGGTGAGTTAAGAACTGCACTAAGCACACATTTTATCACTGTAGAAGTTTCAACTTAGTAAGAAAAAGATTACCCTATGCAACTCTGCCATTTCCAAAACAAATTTCCTTTCAACACTTTAAACAAAAGCAATGGAAAAACATGAACAATAGAATACTTCAAATCTTAAAGCAGAATCCCATTTCAACCTGTCTGCACCACAGGAACACAATAAGCTATCAGTTCTATAGAATAACTGATTTTAAAATACTCATAGAAGGTAAGCTTTTACTTTAAACATTCTGGTAACTTTCGATCACTCTCTAGATAATGAATTTTGTTAACAAGACACCCTCACCTTCATAAAGTCTTTAATCTCAAAGGGCAGCTTTTTGCAGGCATTCAGGAGCTCAGCTGTTTTGACTTTGATTTCAATCTCACCTGTTGGCATTTTCTTACAAGAAAAAAAAGAGCTATTTTAGAAAGTTATTTTTCAGGACAGGTATGCAATACACATTTGTAAAACACATGCATTTGTATACATATGTAAAATGGTTCAAGCTACATTGTAGATTATAGATAATAAAAATCTATATAATCTTTACATTACTGTTCATATCTGTGGCTAATAAGATACTATATCAGCAAATATTATGTATTTGTCAAGGTTGACAGACGTCTTTTTGTGCACACTTAAATGGGTGTGGTGACATGTGTGAGTTCATTTGTGGAACTGAGGAACTTCAATGCTAAGTGTCCATAAGGGACTCAATCTATGTTGTTAATGTATACACAGACACTGTAATGTCTGTGGACATTACAAATGTACAAAGGAAATGTTCCATTCCCTACTGACTACTGACCGGATTCTCTTGTCCTGGAGGACGGGAGATTACTGTCCCAGATACTCTCACCACAGACTCCACAGGGGCTTCACACAAAATCCTCCTCACAGATGCAGCTGACTGCAAAATAAGGGGTGGGGAGCAGTTCCAAGAGTAAGTGAACTTACAGGAATCTTCAGTAAGCCTGCAGTTTATAAAAATGATATTCACAGCTTACGTGCTGTAATAATGGAGCTGTACTGATGTTATAACAAGAGTTGGTAAAACCTATTGCTATTTTAGCTCCATATAATACAGCCAGTAAGACCAAGAATCCCCCTCCCTCCTTTCTTTTGATAGGGCCTCACTATAGAGTCTACACTGTCCATGAACTCTCAGCCTTCCTGCCTCAACTTCCCAAGAACATGGATCATATGTACACACTACTATGTCTACCAGTTATTTTTAATTTTAATTAATTAATTTTTGAGGCAGGGTTTCACTAGGTAGGTCTGGCTGTCCTGGAACTCACTATGTAGACCACTCTGTCTAGCCTCAATCTCAGAGATCCACCTGTTTCCACCTAAATGCTGGGATTAAAGGCATATGCCATTATGCCCAGCTCACCAGCTACCTTTTATCTTGGTTTTATTTTGTGTGTGTGCGTGTGTGTGTGTATGCATGCCACAGCCTGCACACAATTATCTATGCACATGCCACAGCCTGCATATTGAGGACAACTAGTGGTGTTGATTCTCTCCTTCTACCACATGGGTTCAAGGTTGTCAGCTTGGTGGCAAGAACCTTTATCTACTATGCCACTTCCACAGCCCTAATCATATCTCTCCCTTTGGCATACTCTCACGTATGTGTGCATGCATATATGTATGTACATGTACACACACACACACACACACACACATGAATGATGAGGTCTCATGTAGTCCAGGCTGGCCTTGACTGGCTAGAATGCTGAAGTTGATCTTGAATTCTTGCATCTGCTTCCCACTGATGTGATCATAGGTATATGCTTCTAGGTCTGTCTTATATTTTTTTGGAAAGATTATTCTTAGGCTGTTTTTAATAAATTTCATCTTTACATTCTGAGTCTTTGATTTCTTTAGTGCTAATTTATTACACTTATTTTGTATGTGTGTGCATACACAGTCAACTCACATGAGTGTACCATGTGTAACATACGTGGTGGTCAGAAGACAACTCATGAGAGCTGGTTTTCTCCTTCTACTATGTCAGTTTCGAACTCAGGTTGTTAGGCTTGCTGACAGGCACCTTTAGCATACCCTCTGGCTCCACATCCCCTTTTTGTGTACATATTGTGTACATACTACAGGAATTAGCTCTTTGTCTATGGTATTAGCTATTTGCCTGACTGTATATGGGTATAATGCACACATGACTGGTACCCTTGGAAGCCAGTAAGAACACTGGATTCCCTGGAACTAGAGTTTCAGATGGCTGTGAGCTGCCATGTGAGTGCTGGGTCTTGAACCCTGGTCCTTACCAAGAGCAGCATGTGCTCTTAACTGCTCTAGCCATCTATCTAGTTCTTTAGTTTATCATGTATTAATGTTATACATAGTAGTTTTCAATTTTCATTAATAGCTAAGTCCTGAAACTAAAACTTCAAACACGTTGATCATACTACATAGCTTATACTGCTATCTTACCAAAGCAGCTTTTAGATAATGGTAGGAAACCTTGTATTACCTCATCCTGGGGAATGAGAACTTGAACAAGACCGTGGCAATCTCTTAGGACTAAGAAGGTGTTCTGCCTGAATAATGGGGGAAAAAAGACAGTATTTTACGATAAAGTCTCTCAGCTCAAAATTTAAGGACAAAAATCAGTGATTAAAAAAAAGATCTATGTAATTTTTCCATTTTTATGATCATGTACTCTTATAAGCTGCATTCGTGCACTTATCCTATGCCCTTCTTTTTCTTTCTTCTTTTCTTTTTTTTTTTTTTTTGTGAAAAGGTCTGGCCTTGTTGCCCAGGTTGTCCATGAACCTGACATCTTCTTGTTCAGCTTCTTAAGTAGCTGAGATTATAGGCCTGTATGGTCACACCTGGCCAAATTGATCTTTTCAACTTGGATTTCTATTAATTATTCACATAGCTACTAATTTACTATATGTGACTCCTTAATGACAAAGTAGATTTAACTTTTCCCTTTCTTTTTTTGAGACAAGGTTTCATTGTTTAGTTGTGGCTGGTCTGGAATTTATGCCTCAAACTCACAGAGACCTGTTTGTCTCTGCCATGTCAGTACTGGGATTAAAGATGGGCACCACCATGTGGTTGTTGTCAATATCTTTTTGAAGTGTCAGGGAAGCATGCAATCACTTGTTTGCCAAGAAATTCCTAAAGGAGCTGCTCAGACCTGTGCTCCAGGCTCTTGAAGCACTATCAGTAGCGGGTTGAGAAAGCAGTAAAGGTCTCTATTGAACTAGAAGCTGGAATCATGACAAAGAAAAACATGAAGACTACTTATCTTTAAAGCTTCATTCTAGTTTCAGGTATGTGTCTGTGTGTGTGTGGTATATGCATGTGACTGCAGGGTTCCTGGAAGGCCAGTGGCACGAAATGCACCAGGAGCTGGAGTTACAGATAGCTGTGCGCGTGATCTAGATGTTGGGAACCCAATCCTGGGTCCTCTGCAAGAGTAGTTAGTGTTCATCCTTAACTCCAGAGCCATCTCTCCAGCCTCTGAAAACGTTTCTTGATCTTGCCTGCCACCTTGAGAATCAATTTCTCATAAAAGGGAATTGAAGACTATGGATTTTGTCAACTAAGGCTATGAAACAGTCATGAGATTTGATAGGTTCTGCAGAAGAGTTTTATTTCTTCCTGATGCCTTTCTTCCTACTTGTAGAAGATGATAAGCTATCTTTCTCATTTGCAACATCATCTTATGGGAACTCAATGCGCTAAAATCAAATAAATCTTGGGATTATGGCTGTAATACATGGTCTGGAATCAGTTTTAACTATACCCTGTGTGCAAACAATGATTTACTAATTAATTATGATGGTTAGGGCTCCCTGACTTCTTAATTTTTGCTGCAAAAGACACCAGCTACACTGGCCTGGGGCCACTGTCCTTGAAAGCAGTTGGCTATGAAGTCTTTTCTCTGAGGGAACTAATGTTCCAAGAAGGAATCCGGGCACAATGGTTTCAGTCAACCTAGGAGCACAGTTTCACCTATGTGTAATAACTAGATATGCAGACACACGTCTTTAATCCCAGTACTCAGGCAGCAGAGGCAGGTAGACTTCTGTGGGTTCTAGGCCAGCCTGGTCTACACAGTAAGTTTCAGGCCAAACACTGTAAGACTCTGTCTCAAAACAAAAGGCTGCCGTTGTATGGAGTATGTTGGGAAGAGTCTAAATTACAAGGTTTCAAACCAAGTCAGTGAACTACATTAATCAGCTCGACATAAAAAAGGAGCAAAACCAGGGCTGGAGACATGGCTCAGGGTTAAGAGCACTGACTGCTCCAGAGATCCTGGATTCAATTCCCAGCAACCACAAGGTAGCTCACAACCATCTGTAATGGGATCTGATGCCCTCTTCTGGTGTGTCTGAAGACATATTTATTTATATGGTGTACTCATATAAATAAAATAAATAAATCTTTAAAATTAAAGATAAAGAGCAAAAGCTGCATTGGGCTGAACGGGAGCAAGCACTTACTTTATTTTTATTTGTCTGTCCTTTCCTATAAGTCTATAACCACAAAAACGGAATACACTCAACCAGTAAGTTATTATTATTTAAGAAAATAAAAATATTTTTCACTGGCTTAAATCCTCACAAGACAATTTTGTTAACTTTATAAACTTTTCTTTCACAAATTAAAATCCAAAGATAATATTTTAGAGATTTGATTGGGCATTTTCTCCCCTAAATAGAAAGAGATAATATAACATTTTCCTTCTTTATTTTAAATAGTTTATTTATAAGGGAAAACAATGGCTGGAAAGAAGCCCAGAGTGCTACCTGCTCTTCCAGAGGTCCCAGCTTTGATTCCCAGCACCCAGATGGCAACTCACAACTATCTGTAACTCTAATTTCATGGAATTAGACACTCTTTTCAGGCCTCCATAGGCATCAGGCATGCATACAACAAAATATACATATAAGCAAAGTACCCATCCATACATATAAGATAAAAATAAATAAAATCTCGAAAAAGAAAGAAAGGCAAAGCAAGGGAACAGCTATCTTCCAGTAATTCATCAAAAAGCAAATACAAAAGGAAAGAGAAGAGACAACCAATGTGTATTCTCTAGGCCTTTGGAAAGCACGGAGGTATTCCTTTGTCTATATACATGTAACTCTACAAGGGTGACATTGCAGACATCAAGGGAAAGAATACAGTTTTAAAAAAATGCTCCAAGAATGTTATATGACAAAGCTGTAAGAGTCTACACTGTCACTCAGCAGTGTTGACAGTTACATACAAGCAGGTTAAGAACAAGATTCTTGCCAAGAAAATTAATGTTTGCATTGAGTGCACTGAACACTCTAAGAGCCAAGGTAACTTCTTTCATGGGACAGACATCTACCCACATTTTGAACTTCTTCAAAGAGCTAATGTGCTAATATGCTTCAGAGCATAAGAGATGAGCAACAACAAACACAACAAACGGGCTTTGAGCCTAAGGAGTCGATGCTCATGTTTTAAGCTTCTTCTTTACTTAATAAAGTAAGCTTGTTCTCTTACGCCATGGCTGCTTCACAGCTGGCTTACAGAATTCTAGTACCACTTACTGGTTAGAAGAGCTTTTTAAAGTTAGCTCAGGATTATTTCAGTCCTCAGGTGGGTCAGGTTTTATCATTATACCCTTTAACCAATGATATTAATATTTATTGAGAATGACACTATTAGACTTTTTAAAAACAAAACAGAAAATGCAGTGACTTCTGAGAAATTACAAAAGTGGCAAATATAATTCTCTGAATGGATAAAAATTACTGAAGGTTGAACTTGTCTGGGAAAACAACCTCCATGTATTTCTAAACCATTTTCTTCAGTTTACCTTCGGTACTGAATCCATCCACAGAGAGTGACTTCTTGACCTAAGTGGGAAGAACGCAGTTCTCCACATGTGTTGGTCCGAGCAACAAAGCTACTGAATTCTTTAAAAAGAGAAGAAAAAAGCAATTTAAAAGGCAACAGTAAGAATATTTGTAGTTTCTTTAAAAATACTCTCTATTCATGATATATTAGCTGTTTCAGGTCAGTGGGTGAAGTTAATAAAAATTCTAAATTACATTTGTGTGTGTTTGTGTTTATGTGTGTGTACCTACAGGTGTGGGGTCCCACATGCCATGGTGCCCCTGTGGAAGTCAGAGGACAACTTGCTGGATTCTGTTCTCTTCTCCCATTCACAATGTAGGTCTTGGGAATGAACTCTGGTACTCAGGCTTGGCAGTAAGTGCCTGAAGCCACTGAGCCATCTTGCTGGCCTGATGAGGTTTATAAAATAGCCTAGATTATACAATATCCCTATTGTGTTTACCAGCAAAAGTGTCAAGGCCCAAGCAAATAACTGCCCCAAAGTAAAATTTTGCATTCTGCTTAGAAATCTAAACCTTTTACATGACCTAGCACTTGAATGGATGTAAAATCACAACTGTCCACTTTACTAAGTGAAATACAATTTTAGAAATTATGTTTGATAGTGCAGTAACTATTTAGCTTTAGTACAAATATAGTTTATAACAATCATTTGTATATCAATAAATTATTAAAAGTATGATAAAGATTTTATTTAGATTATTATTTTAGTTTTTCTATTAATAGTATACACTAAACAGACTGTCCTAGAATCAAGGCGAAAAAAACCTTGATTACAAGTAATCAAGAGAATGAATGTACTGCTATTAAAACGCACTTAGGATCGGGGAAACAAGCTTTCAAAAACAGGCAGAAGCTCTTAGCTGCCTTCACCTGGAATTCTTTGTGAATTCAACGCCAGATTTCTGGAAAGAGAATCCCAGACTGGCTGCACGGTCTTTCCGATGGGTCTGGATAAACCCCTGCATAGACGATTCAACCAAGAACCAAGATACATGTTGAAGTCCCGGGATCCTGAGGGACAATCACGAATCCCACGCTGCAGGTGTGGTGGTGCTCAAAACTGTTTTCGGAATACCAGGGAACCCTTAAAATTCTAGTTTCCACGCAAATGCATCAGACCCTCCTCCGCAGAACGTTCAAGTATTTACAAAGTAGATTGACCTGCAAGGTCTCTAGAGCCCTTCGGTGAGTGGGTAGGGGAAAACCTTCTCTTCCTTCAGTGCATCAGTTCCCACTTTAATTAAACAAAGCTGCGCCCGATACCAAAAGATCCCAAACAGCAGAGCCAGCGCCAGAGCGACCCCAGCCGGTACGTCCTCCCTTTATTCCCACGTTTCTCGAAGGTGACCAGGGCATAAGCAGAAACATAAGGGGGTACAGCCTCCTGTTTCAACTCTCCCAAACCTGGCGGCCCATCTTGAACGTTTCTGAAAGATGAAGGCGAGCAAATCCAAAGGGCTCTGAGGTTCGAACCCAGATACAAATCACCTCCAGAAGCCAGTCCCTCTGACGCCCTACGAGCGCCAAAGTTACGCAAGGATTTCGGCCAATCAGAGCGAGAGCGCCTCCGCCTTGTTTATTGTGGGCGGAAGTGTGCGAGAAAGTTTCGCACCGGTTGGAAAACAGAAGAGCAACGCGGCGCAATAGGGAATTTGAGGCTATTGATTGAAGCCTCCAAGCCATGCCCTTAGTTAAAATGGCGACTTCAGTTGCTAATTTACGGGAAATCGGCGGGCCACCGGAGAGGCTTTCCGCGCCGCAGGGCAAGTCGGGAAATAATTTTAAACTGGAGGGCGTGGCGAGTGTGGAGCTGCGCCTTCGCGAACGGAGGTTTCAAGTCTACCTTTGATCACTGGGAGCTCAGGAGAAGAAGAGTCTTTGAGCATTTCTGTCTTTCGTGGGCCAACGCCAGCTTCCGAAGAGTGAGAGTCGCAGAGCCTGGCTGCTTGGGAAGCGGAACTGTCCTCCCAGGGTGAAGTCGCAAGTGTTGCTCACGCCTGAGGGAAGCTAGGTTCCCTTCAGGGCTCCTGATGTCTCTTCTGAACTCACCGGGGATTGCTTCGGTTCTCTCTTAGCAGTCATTTTGGCCGCATTCTTTTTCTTAACAAAAACAAAAACAAAAAAACCTTTCGACTAGACGTAGTCTTGGAGCCAGACTTGAAGAATGATTCGTGAATCCGGAATGGACGACAGTGTCATTACGACATAATTTTGGTAAGAGCTTTTGGGTCCTCGACTGGCCCTGTACTGCATTTATTTCTGTTGGGTGGCTGTTGTTTTTGCAATGCTTTTGTGTATTTAGATGGGTACAAAAGAAAGTTAACGTTCAAGTGAGCGCTGGTATGGAGGCAGTGACTTTTGTGACAATATTGCAGTGATTAACACAGGGACTTTCTTCATGGACTAACCACAAGAAAAACTACTGAGTTTTAGGTGGGTGATAGGAACTGAGTAGAAGAGAAATTTGACGAGAGATTTAGTTCTGTGGATACTAGAAAGCTGCTGATTGATATCCTTTGCCTCCGGCATAAGATTCAAAGGAGGTGCAGACTTGAGAAATACATAGAGCCTTTTCCTCCAAGCAATTGGCAACATAGTAGCATATAATATAGGGGTCGTTTGAGGAGTGAACAGTAGTACCAGATATGTCCCAGCACTAGGGAAGCTGAGGCAAGAGAATTACCGTGAGTTCTAGTTCAACCTGGGCTACACTGAGAGACTGTCATTTGATATAAACAAAATACCCCCAAACAAAAGGAGAATATTCGATAAAGGCTTAATATTTGTTAAGTAACATGCCTGGAAAGTAATGTATACTTAGCAATTATTGTACCAATTAGCATACTTCAAAGAAAAATTCTGTATAAACAGAACTGATGAAGACTCCTAACTAAGTAGTAAACAAGTAGGGGGAGAGTGGGAGGAGGTGGTGGCAGCGGGAAGATGCTACTTTCTGAAGTAAAGTTCAACTGATGGACGATTTTTAACGGAGGGGTTCAGATAAGTAGGACCTGCACGGCTGCTATGGACAAGAAGAACTTGTAAAGAGTCAAAACTAATAAAAAGACTAGGAGTTCTTCTACCAAACTCAGGACTGCTCTGATGAGAAGGCCAAGAGTATCTCTAAAGATAAAGAAGCCTTGCAGAAGTTGGCCTGGGACCTCCACAGTCATAAGACTCAAAGGAGCTCCAGTCCTTGGTTCATCCTGACCTCCACTGAAGGTCCCTCTGTAAGTCCTGGAAGCAGGCAGGACAAGAGGTGGTACTCTTAATCCAAACCACCTGAAAGCCACGAGAAAGGACAAGACAGGGCCATTAATCCAAACCCACTGAAGTGCACATTAGTGGGAGGCTCACCGGGAGTGTGGCCAAGACTCACATAATGCAAATACTTTATGCCTATGGGAAAATGAAAATTCTTATTTAAATGTTGCATCCCTGTCTATGGTGTTTTTTATTTTATTTTTTAATACTTCTATCTGTGTGTGTCCATGTACTGTGTGGCGTGGGTACAGTGGTCAAAGGAAAAGTTGAAGGAATCAGTTTTCTCCTGCTGTATGGATTCCAGGATTTGAACTCAGGTTGTCTAACTTGGCTGCAAATTCCTTTATTGGCTGAGCCATCTCACCAGTCCTGGAGTTTTGAGAATCCAGATAAAGCTAAGAAGGTGCCAAAGCCCACTGAGGAGGAATTAATGGCAGGAGATCACTGCTCCCCTAATATAGACAACTGGCTCTTCCAGGTTATTTACCCTCCATAGAGAATGTTGTCACCACCCTCCTGTGGCACACCACTCCTTCAGAGGAGGAAATGGCCATGCCCCCCTGAAGGGTGTGTGTGCGCGCGCGCGCGCACGCGCGCTCGTGTAAGCAGTCCAAGCATTTCCTCTGCTGGTTAAGTTCTGGTTACAGGATATTGCTGGTCTGGGCTTGTGTCTATAAAGATGCACTCCAGTTTTCAGACTAGAAATCTCATATCTTTCTGGCTACTGGGACTGTTAAATGGCAAAGCCAGCAGGGGTGAGCAGTGCTCCAACCTTGGAGCATGGTTTTCTTTTTCACTGGTGTTCTGGGCCAGTCTAGTGACTGGTCATTCTGTTGCTGTTGCTTTGCAGCCTACTTCAGGAAAGGGGGGTGTGGGAACAGGAACTGGGAAGTGGGAGGAAAGTGGAGATGGAGCCCACAAAGATGGTCAGGATGCTGGAGACCAGCATCAGAGTGCAGACCTAACCTTATTGTTTATTATATAAGCTTATCTATCGCTTTTTAGCCAATTAGGGTATATTTATGTATTCAAGGGCAAATTGGGGTGCAACCTGTATTGTTTAGCCAAATCTGACTACCCTGTCCATGAGTCTGTAGGGGAGGGGCAGCCTCCCACCCCCCATCCCCATGGAGATTTCTGTGAAGCCGGGAAGCAGTCACTGCCCTGGCCTCAGGTCCTGTGTGTTATCTCACCTGTGTGCTATGTCAGATCACACACTGTGTATAGGAGATCAGGACTCTTCAAGGAGTTGCAGGAGTTTGTGGTGCTTCTCTCTCCTCCCCACTTCTTCCTCCACCAGGTTTATCTCCACATCCCCCACGGGGGGTGGGGGGGGCTAACTGTGATGTAACTGCCTTTGCTCCCTTGATAGAGTCTTCCAACCTCCAAGGATCCTGGAAGAGAGCCATCCACCCACCATGCCAGTTGTCATAAATGCTCTGTCTTTCCATATGCTCACATAAAGTCATCTCATGTCTTTCCTCAGTTTTTTAAATTGATAAGCCAGATTAGAGACAGCTCTTTGGGGTCATTGTGAAGCCTCTGCTGTGCTCAGCCTTCATTGACCTCACAAGTTTCCTTTGCAACATGTTCTAGAGTTCATACTGAAAATTTTCTTATTTTGATATTTCTCTTCACAGTAATAGAAAGTGGCTAAGACAAACAAGAGGAAATAGAAAAGGTGGGGAGTGGGGAGGGAGGAGTAAGAATGTGCATGTCAGAGAACAATGCACATGAATTAACTTTTTAGAGATTAGAGTTCTAGTTACTTTTTTTTTTTTTTTTTTTAATGCAGACCATGGATCGTTATGATTCTCGAGGATCCACTTCTAGACGAAGGACTTCAAATCTTAAGGACTACTTTGTAGGTGCCACCCCTCTGCAGAAACAACTGGAATTGGTCAGGAGGCGGAGTTCATTTTTTCCCAGTCCATCTCGAAGGAAAATTCCCCAGTGTTCACAGTTGCAGGTATGATTCGTCTCCTTTTGTGTTGTTTTTAACAAAATCTCAATCATTCGATTTTACCAATGATGACTTGGGAGCCAGATGCTGAGGTGAGAGCCTGCTAGCTCAGAGAGGCAGAGAAAGCACCCGGCTGACCTTCCTCCACAGCCAGTGTCCCAGAAGCAAGTTCTCCTTCTCTATGCTGTCTCAAAAAACCCCCGCACACTGAATGTCCCTCTTCTGTTTCCTGTGTGTCTCTGTCTTCCAGCTTACTCTTGCTCTCCTGTTTGTTCTGCCTCTTGACCTATTATTGACTCTATTTTAATCCTGTTTACAATAACCAGAAAGCTCTTGGATCAAAGGTATGTGCTAGGGCTGAGCCACACCATAACTAGAAACAGGTTTTTTCCAGTAAACAGTACAATCTCAGGGTTCACAGCGTGATCAGTTCACTGTAACACCTTCGAGCTAATCAGTGATGGAGAGAATGTGAATAAGAACGTGTCGGCTTATATAACTAATACTCTTAGTATCATAATCTCTCAGTAGATAAATAAGGAAGAGCTAAGTAAATAATTTAACTTTAACCACAGTGTCTTTGGTTTTTCCTAATTTTCTTTAATCCCCATCACTTCCTCAATATTTTTCTTTTATGACATTGGTATTTTTGAGGAATACAGACTCACACTTTCCCCTGTTTGACTGCAATATTCCTCATTTTTGTATTTGTATGCTGTTTCTCAATGCTTGAAATTTGAATTCTTGTCTAGCAGATTACATGGGTTCTGTTGTGTTCTTTGGTACCTTCAGTGCAGCCTTCTCTTGTCTGTGGTATGTATCTAGAGCCTTTTAGGACAGGAGACAAGTTTACGTCTTATGAAGAATTGCTCATGCTGGCACTGGAATTAATATTCTTGGCCAGAAAGCTACTGGGGGTTTAGTACCTTGCATGTGTTAGCTTAGACCGACCACTCAACCACGTCCCCAACCTAGAGGACGTTAGTTATTTCCTTCTTCTTTCTTTCTTTCTCCTGAGAGCTGAGATGTGTGGGCACCTATATGATCTCCATGTGTATAGCGTCTGCCTGCATGTGTGCATGTGTGCCCCACGGATTCCCTAGAATTGGAGTGACAAGATTGTGAACCATCCTGTGGATGCTGAGAGCCAGACCCTGGTCCTCTGCTTTTTCTCCAAGCCCTCAGGACACTTTATGTAAAGATAGAATGTCTACTTCAGTGCTCTTTATTTTTACAATTTTCCTCTATATTTAATAAAAAGTATGTGAATGTTTTACTGACTGCTGTAGCTATAACACACAAACAAACATTGTTCTCATGTCTCTCTCTCTCTGTCTCTCTCACTCACACATGTGCGCGCGCGCGCGCACACACACACACACACACACACACACACACGCACTTTTGTTCTAAATGACAGAAAATGTGGACTTTAGAAATTCCGTGGGAGGAAGCCAGGCTTTTAGAGACTTAGTATTTTATACTGTTTTTAACCCCTTAGCTAATGAATAAATGAGGAATAGTTATTTCATTTTAATACTGTTATGGAGCCAATACAAATAAAGCTTTTTTTTTTTTTTTTCCTGCTTGTTCACTTTTGTTTTTGTTTCTTTGAGACAGAATATTGCTATACAAGCCTGTTAGCTTAGATCACTGTATAGACTGGGCCAGTTTGGCCTTGCACTTGTGGGCAGTCTCTCTGCTTGCCTTAGGAGAGCTGGGGTTACAGTCATATACTACCATGCCCAACTCACATTTATTTTAAATTAATTTTTAAGTGGACACACAAAAGGACTGGTTTCCCTGTGGCATGTTGCTATGTATGTCATGCTTCCTTGCTTCCTTCTCCAACCGGATGCTATCCCTCCTCCCAAGTGGTTTTCCTCCCTGCTTTCATCTCCCCCCTGCCCTTATGGGCTCTCCCTCTCTGCTCATGCTCCCTTTTCTGCTTCATGGCCATTCACGCATAGACACACATTTAAATTCTGAATATTAGAGAAAACATAAGGCACTTTTCTTTCTGAGTCTGGCTTACTTTACCTAACATCTAAGAGTCTATCCATTTTCTTGAAAATGTCACAGTTTCATTTTTCTTTGCAGCTTAAAAAAAATTCTATTGTGTATGTCTGCCATATTTTCTTTCTTTCTTTCTTTCTTCTTTTCTTTCTTTTTTTTTTTCTTTTCTTTTTTCTGAGACAGGGTCTCTTTATAGAGCATTGGCTGCCTTGGAACTCACTATGTAGACCAGGCTGGCTTTGAACTCACAGAAATCCACCAGCCTCTGCCACTTGAGTGCTGGGATTGAGTGGGCACATTTTCTTTATTTAATATGCACATGAGTTGAGCATGTATCTTTATGGTATGTTTCAGAGTCCTGTGGATAATAATAGTCTCACTGGGTCATATTTTTAGTGTTCTAGGTAACCTCCGCATGGAGTTTATAGTGTGCACTGCTTTACATGTCTACCCAAGGGTTCTGTTGTTGATGATACTTGTGACTCTAACAGAGTGTAGACAAACATTTCCAAGCCCTTTTATTTAGTATGCCGAATTAGGCTTTTGTCTTAGGGTATTGTTGCTGTGAACAGACACCATGACCAAGACAACTCTTGTAAGGACAACATTTAATTGGGTCTGGCTTACAGGTTCAGAGGTTCAGTCCATTATCCTCAAGGCTGGAGCATGGCAGCATAAAGGCAGGCATGGTGCAGGAGGAGCTGAGAGTTCTACATCTTCATCTGAAGGCTGCTAGAAGACTTGGTCCCGCAGGGTTAGGAGGAGGGTCTTAAAGTCCAGGCCCACAGTGACATACTTCCTCTAACAAGGCCACACCTCTAAATAGTGTCTCTCCCTGGGCCAAGCATTTACAAACTATCACAGCATTTGTTCCATAAAATCGACTTCTTGTTAAAATATTTTAAAAAATTACTTAAGGCAGATCAAGCTAGATCCTTAAGAAATACTTTGGTGTGTGTAGTACAAACCCAAGGCTGTTTCCCTGCTAGGCAACCACTCTGCCATTAAGTGCCAGCACCACTATTTGCAAGATATTATATGTAAAGTAAAACATAAATGTTCACCTATGAAATGTTAATGAAATCCCATGAAATGCCATTGTTTATGTTCTAACAGAATAAATGAAATAGACAAAGCTCTGTCCCCAGCAGGCTTCTACTCTGATTGGAAAGGGAGACAAGAAAAGTAAGACATGCGCATTCAGATCATAGTAAGTGCTATGAAGAAAAATAAAGGGCTAGGAGATAGTGACAGACTGGGGTGACACATTTTCTTTAGAGTGGCCTCTTGGATAAGAACTAAGGACAGATCTGAATAAAACAGAGAGCTCTTGTGTGAACATCCAAGGGAAAAGCTTCCTACTCGGGAAGGGAGGGCAAAGGCAGAGGACCTTTTAATGACATGTAAACTCCATTTGAGATTAGTCTTAGGAACACAAGATCATGTACCAAGTAGTAGATTTATATTAAATATGTGAATTGCTATGATTAAATTCTTATCTATGCTTTTTACTTTTGAAATCTTTGTCTTGATTTTTCGTTTGTTTTAGGAAGATATCGATCCTCAGAAGGTTGCATTTCTCCTCCACAAACAGTGGGCTGTGTATAGTTTAACTCCCCTGTATAAATTCTCCTATTCTAATCTCAAAGACTATTCTAGACTTCTAAGTGCATTTATTGCTGCCGAAAAGCAAAAAGGACTTGCTGTGGAAGTGGGAGAAGACTTCAACATCAAAGTGATTTTCTCCACTCTACTTGGAGTGAAAGGGACACAAAGGGACCCTGAAGCATTTCTTGTCCAGGTATAGTATACATCCCTTTGCTTCCTAGAGGGAAAAAAAAAAATCTGTTTTGTTGGCTTGGAATGGAAATTATAGTATTTTCTTACTTGCTTCTCTTTTTTTTTTTTTAAACTTAAAGACATTTTTGATTACATTTATGTATTTGTTTATTTAAATGTGTGTGTGTGTCTGTGTGCCTGTGTGTCTGTGTGTGCCACTGTGCCCTTGTGGAATTTGGAGAACCTACTGGAATTGGTTCTCTCTAATGTAGGATCCTGGGGATCAAAGTCATGTTGTTAGTCATGGCACCAATGCTTTAATTTGCTGAGCTATCTTCCTGGCCCAAAGCTTGTGGGTTTTTGTTTTGTTTTTTATTTTACTATTTGTTTATTTGTTTGTTTGTTTTTTGTCAAGATAGGATTTCTCTGTATAGTTCTGGCTATTCTGGAACTTATTCTGTAGACCAGACTGGTCTCAAACTCACAGAGATCTGCTTGCGTCTGCCTCCCAAGTGCTATGATTAAAAGCAAGCACCACCAACAGACCAGCTCTTATTTGATGTTATAATAGTTAGGTATGGTCAACTTAGTTTTTATTTCCTACATGTGTAGGGAATTTTTTTGTGGATGTAATATGGTGTTGATTTTAGAAAACACACAGAAGTATGAATGTGCTGGCAAGATGGCTCAGCAGGTCAGGGCACTTGGGCAAGCCTGGTGGTCTGAATTTGATACCTGGAACCGAAGGCGGGAGGGAAGAACCGATTGCACAGAGATCTTCTCTAACGTTACACTCCACTCTAGCACACGTCCCCAATCATGCACTCACATGCACACAATAATAATTTCTTAGAAATCAGAATTGAATGCTTTGCTCTCTTCAGAAGAGGGCATCGGATCCCATTATAGATGATTGTGACCCACCGTGTGGCTGCTGGGAATTGAACTCAGGACCTCTGGAAAAGCAGTCAGCGCTCTTAGCCACTGAGCCATCTCTCTAACCCCAGAATTGAAGATTTTGATATACATCTATTTGTTTATCTGAATCAGTGTAGTCTTTAAATTGAGATCTCACTGTCCATACTTTGCATTCCAGTATTTTGGCTAGTCAGTGTTGTAGATAATGCTCACAGTCAAGAATTCTACACTCTTGTCGTTATAGCTCTGTGTTCTAGCTTATTTCCTATTGTGATAAAACACTGACCAAAAGCAACTTGGAGAGGAAAGAGTTTATAAATTGGCTTATACTTACATATTATAGTCCATGAGGGAAGCCAGGCAGGAACTCTAGTGGAGACCAGAATGAACACTGCTTACAGGCATTCTCCCTGTGGCTTATTCAGTTGCTTTCTTACATCCAGGCCCACCTGCCCAGGGTGGCATTACCTATAGTGAGCTGGGCTCTCCCATATCAATCAATGATCAAGAAAATGCCCTACAGACCTGTCTGTGAGTCCAGTCAGGTATCGAAATTCCTCAATTGATGGTCCCTCTTCCTGGATGACTGTAGCTGTGTTATGGTAACTAAAAACTAACCAATACACGATAATTCAGTGTATATTTTTTAGGTTTTAGTTTCTAGAAGCAGAATTTTAGTAAAATCTTGTGAACTATATTATTCCATGTGCTGCATGATGCCATGTTACTCTCAGGAATGCAGTTTTTTTTTTATTTCTTCTAATAAGTAGTGCATAAAGGTAGCAAGTCTATCTTTCAATTGGTTAAGAGATTAACTTTTGTTGTTTGAGACGGTCTCACCATGTAGCTCTGGCTAGCTGATCTGGAACTTGCTCTGTTGACTAGAAGGGCCTTGAACTCATTAATATCCTCCTACCTGTGCTTCTTGAGTATAGATGTAAGTGTGTGCTGCCACACTCTGTTATATTAATTAATACTTTTTCCCCTTGTTTTTTTTTTTTTTTTTTTTTTGTTGTTGTTGTTGTTGTTGTTCTTTCTTTCTTTTCTTGATACAGGGTCTTACTGTGTAGCCCTGGATGGCCTAGAACTCACAGAGATCTGACTTATCTGCCTTCCAATTGCTAGGATTAAAAGCTTGTGCCAGTTCGGATTAGTTAATCTTAACTTTGAAAAAAGGAAATTAAATCCTCAAGCTGTAGGAAAAGACTGGATTCATTTGTATAACTTAGAGGTCAGCAAACTAATGTGTAGATTGACACTCTCTTTCTTTCCCCTCTCCCCCAAAGACAGTCTTGTTGTATAGCCCTGGTTGACCTGAATCTCCGACTGGGGGCAATCCTGCGTCAACTTTTTCCTTTTGTTTTTTTTTTTTTTTTTATACTTTATTTACATTTCAAATGTTTCCTCCTTTCCAGGTCTCCCCTTAGGAAACCCCCTATCCCATTCCCCTTCCCCTGCCTCTATGAGGGTGCTCCCCCAATCCCCACTCCTGTCTTCCCTTCCTAGCATTCCCCTACACTGGGGCATCGAACACCCTCAGGCCCAAGGGCCTCTCCCCCTTCCCCCCGATGACCAACAAGACCCTCCTCTGCCACATATGTGGCCCGCACCGTGGGTCCCTCCATGTGTATTCTTTGGTTGGTGTTCCAGTCTCCTGGAGTATAGAGGGGTCAGGCCAGTTGCCATTGTTGCTCCCTCCATGGGGCTGCCAACTCGCTCAGCTCCTTCAGTCCCTTTTCCAACTCCTCCATCTGGGACCTCACACTCTGCCCTACTGTTGCTGTGAAGTGACTCTTGGGTATTCTGAACTTTTGGGCTAATAACCACTTATCAGTGAGTACTTACCATGTTCATTCTTTTGTGACTGCGTTACCTCGCTCAGGATGATATTTTCAAGTTCCATCCATTTGTCTGCGAATTTCATGAAGTCTTGTTTTTAATAGCTGAGTGGTATTCCATTGTTTCTGTATCCATTCCTCTGTGGAGGGACATCTGGGTTGTTTCCAGCTTCTGGCTATTATAAATATGGCTGCTATGAACATAGTGGAACATGTGTCTTTATTACATGTTGGAGCATCTTCTGGCTATATGCCCAGGAGTGGTATAGCTGGGTCCTCAGGTAGTATTATGTTCATTTTTCTGAGGGTCTGCCAAACTGATTTCCAGAGAGGTTGTATCAGCTTGCAATCCCACCAGCACTGGAGGAGTGTTCCTCTTTCTCCACATCCTCGCCAACATCTGCTGTCACCTGAGTTTTTGATCTTAGCCATTCTGACTGGTGTAAGGTGAAATCTCAGGGTTGTTTTGCATTTCCCTGATGACTAAGGATGTTGAACATTTCTTTAAGTGCTTCTCAGCCATTCGAGTTTCCTCAGTTGAGAATTCTCTGTTTAGCTCTCTTCCCCATTTTTTGATAGGGTTATTTGGATCTCTGGAGTCTAGCTTCTTGAGTTCTTTGTATACATTGGATATTTTTCTTGGAATACAGCCTATCATTTGCTTCAATATTGTCTATAGCCACCTTTGGGCTGTAACGGGAGTTAAGTAGTTAGTTGTCACAGAGACCATATATCCTTCAAAAGTAAAAATATTTAAAATCTGACTCTCCCACCTGTTCTTTGTTTGGTTTTGGTTTTTGAGATAAGGTCTCCTGAAGCATGGGATGACCTTGGACTCACAGTGATTTTTAGCCATGCTGAGTTGGCTTTGATCCTTCTGCCTTCACCTCTCAGATGCTAGGATTACAGTACACCACCACACCTGTCACTATTTGGCTTGTTAAGAAAAAGTCCACTTGTGCAGGATAGGGCTCTAGAGGGATGTCTAAAGGGACATGGCTGTTTCACCATTACCTCCAGATGGTAATGCCATATAGTTCACAGATTTTTCAAGTTATTAGACAAGCTCAAAATGATTCTGACCCCAAATACCTGAGAGACTGCCAAGAGAAAAATTTTTTTAAAAAAGTTAAAGTGCAGTGAAGATGATACAGGCCAAGAGGATGATTACCGAAGGCAGTCTGCAGCTCAAGGAGTTAGAAGAAAACTCAGAATAAAATTTTAACCAGAGCATTAGTCTAAGGGTTTTCTTTTTCTTTTTTCTTTTTTTGTTTTTTCAAAACAGGGTTTCTCTGTATAGCCCTGGCTGTCCTGGAACTCATTCTGTAGACCAGGCTGGCCTCGAACTCAGAAATCCACCTGCCTCTGCCTCCCAAGTGCTGATTTAGTCTAAGGGTTTTCAAACCTCCATTTGTTTTGCTGAATTTAGCTTATAAGCATAACACAAAGCTATCCTCACACAACTGCTAGTGAGTACATGAAAAAAATTATTTTTCCCATTAGTACAAATCAAAGCATGACCACTATGATATGGGCTGGAGAGATGACTCAGTAGTTAAGAGCACTGACTGCTCTTCCAGAGGTTCTGAGTTCAATTCCCAGCAACCACATGATGGCTCACAACCATCTGTAATGGGATCTGATGCCCTCTTCTGGTATGTCTGAAGGTTGGACAGTGTACTCACACACATTAAATAAATTTATTTTTTTAAAAAGTAATAATACAGCTGGGAATGGTGGTGCATGCCTTTAGTCCCAGCACTTGAGTGGCAGAGTCAAGCTGATGAATCTCTGTGAGTTTGAGGCCAGCATAGGCCACATAGGGACTTCTAGGATAGCCATGGCTATGCAGAGAGACCTTGTCTTTAAAATAATAATAACAACAACAACAACAACAACAATAAATGTGGCTGAAGGTCTGGAGAACTTGGAATCTTTGTGCATTGTTAGTGAGAACATAAAATTCCATCAGCCACTTTAGAAAGGAATGGGTTTCAAAATACCAGTTCTTGATAAACTTTCAGGACTCTTGGGTCATGACAGTGTGATACATAGAGTATATTTGGTCTTAGAGATGGTTCAATCCCTCATAATCTCTTAAATAAAAAGATATAAGAAACTGTTTAAATGATCCTTTATTAAGAAATATGGGGCAATGATTTAAATGTTACCCTGGTCAGTACTTTAACAAAAACTATTATGAGTGTTTGAAAGTGTGTTTATTTTTTAATTCACACTGGGAAATTTGAGGGGTTGGTTGTGGGGGTATAATCGTCTTGAACAGATGAGCACAATGGGACAAATTGGGAGACTTTTAAACTTTAGTAGAAGTTTACTGCCTTGATCCAGGTTGAGAGGAGATTTATATTTTACATATAATAGCAAAGATGAAGTATTAGGCTTTTAAATCTTTTTTTAAAATTAGATTTGTTCATTTTATTTTACGTGTGTTTTACCAGTATGCATGTCTTACTACGTGTGTGCTTGGTGTCCTTGGAGGTCAGAAGAGAGCATCAGATCATCTGGAACTGGAGCTATGGATGGTTCTGAACCATCTTATGGGTGCTGGGAATTGAACCCATGTCCTCTGAAAGAGCAACAAGTGTTTTTCTCTGCTGAGCCATCTTTTCAGCCCTGGGTGTTTTGTGTTTTGTTTTGTTTTTTAAAAAATATATGAGGCTATTAACTAAAAATCTAAGGTCTGTAATATGAGAGTATACTAATGGTACATTCCAGGTCAAAGATAAGCTAGTCAGACTGTTTTCTAACCTAGAGCCTTGTGTACATACAGTCTGCACTTTGCCACTGAGTTAGATTCTTAGGCCCTGGTCATTAACCTTTTTCTGAAGTGAGTGTGTTCACCTTTGGATGTTCTTGGAGAAGAGAAGCTGTGAGTGTGTGTCCTAGGAGGAATGGTTTGAAGACACTGGAGATGCCGAAGTTGACTGTGTGTATTATGGGTCAGCAGGTGTCAGAAGGGCTTTCCTGTAGGTGAGAGAGTGGATCTTACTAGCTTTACACACTGATAATGAAGAAGAGAGGCAGTGTATGGGAACTGTGTGTAACATGTGGAAGAGCTTCTAAAGTGATGCAAAGAGCTGCAGTGGGAAATGTTCGTGTTCAGATCTTAGAGATCTGCTGTCAGCCCTTCTAAAGTTGAGATTGTTTTCTTCCCCAGGATACTGTATACTGGGTGTGCCATTATTTTTAATGAAGTGAAGTTGGAGTTTATTAAGAATGAGTTTTAATACATATTTAATTACAGATATTAGGGGAAAGTGAGGTGTAAGAAAAGGACAGTCTTTAAAAACAAACAAAGCAAACAAAAGAAGCTGGTCATGGTTGCTAGCTTACACATGTAAGCTAGCACTTTATTTTGGGCTTTTGTTTTGTGTTCTTTTTTAAAATGTGTTTTTATTCGGATTGATAAGTTACTCGTAGTAGTGGATTTCATATGTGTACATGATGTATTTTGGTCATTACCCCACGCCCCTCCCCCACACCTGTCCCCACGCCCCTCCCACACCCCTCCCACTCTTGCTAAGCTCCTCCTTATCCAACTAGCTCCCTTATATTTTCCTGGCTGCTTCTTTTTTTTTCTTTCTTTTTGTGACCCAGTGAGTTTAATTAGGGCTGTTTACAGGAGCATGGGCAGGGGTTATTTAGGCAACTTAAAGAAAATGTGTCCTTCAGTAGTCATTGACTGCCTGTATATCCTCAGGGATGGATGGGCCTTTGTGAATTTCTCCGTCTTTCAAGTGAGAATGGTGACAGAACCCAATCTTCTGCAGGAATTAACTGCCGAGAGTTGAGTACAATTGCCAGGTCATGCCAGAAGACAGCATCTCATAATACTTCCAGCTCGTCCTCTGGCTCTCTTCTTTCTATCTATTCTTCCATGAATGCTGTTCCCTAAGCACTAGAGGGAGATCTCTTTAACCCCCTCTTAACTCTCAGCACTGGCCAGTTGTAGGTTTCTGTGGTAACTGTGGCCCACAGCAAAAAGAAATGCCCCTGCCCAAAGCTGACAGCAGTATTCATCCATGAGCACTACATAATATTTTTAGAAAGCAATTTGAAGCCGGCAGTGGTGGCACACGCCTTTAATCCCAGCACTTGGGAGGCAGAGGCAGGCGGATTTCTGAGTTCGAGGCCAGCCTGGTCTACAGAGTGAGTTCCAGGACAGGCAGGGCTACACAGAGAAACCCTGTCTTGAAAAACCAAATAAATAAATAAATAAATAAATAAATAAATAAAAGCAATTTGAAAGGGACATTATGTCCACTTAGCAATAAAGCAGCAGTACCTTGCCCACTAGAACCTAGGTTTATAGTTCTAGACATGAATTCCTTCCTGTATAGCAGGCCTCAAATTTAATAAGAAAATGGTTATGCCACCATTGCAGCACATTTATCAGTCTGTCCGACTGTCTGTGCATCCATCCATTTATTATTTGAGGTGGTATCTCATAGACTAGGCTAGCTTCAAACTTGCTTTGCAGCCAAAGCTCACCTTGAACTCCTTGCCTTCCTGATTCAGCCTGGGTTTTTGAGCATGTGCCACCATGCTCGGTCTTTTAATATACTCATTAATTTTTTTTTTTTTTTTCGTGGCAGGGTTTCTCTGTATAGCCCTGGCTGTCTCACTCTGTAGACCAGGCTGGCTTCGAACTCAGAAATCCGCCTGCCTCTGCCTCCTGAGTGCTGGGATTAAAGGCGTGCGCCACCACTGCCCAGCCATACTCATTAGTTTTGAGAAGATAAAATTTAGAAGTAAATGGTCTTTCAAATTTAATGAACATGTTTTTATTTTTCCTTGTAGATTCTCTCAAAATCTCAGTCGTCACGTGAACACAGAGAAGATAAAGTGTTGTGGACTGGTTGGTTCTGTTGTGTATTTGGAGAGAGTCTTCAGGAGACTGTTTCAGAAGACTTCACCTGTTTACCCTTATTCCTTGCAAATGGAGCGGAGTCCAATACATCCTTAATCGGAGGCTGGTTTCAGAAAACCTTTGACTGTTGCTTCCGTCCTTTAGCAATCAGTGCGTTTAACCTTTCCTGGATGGCTGCTATGTGGACTGCATGCAAAATGGACCATTACATGGCTACTACTGAATTTTTTTGGTCTGTGCCCTGTAGCCCACAGAGCTTAGATATTTCTTATGCAATACATCCAGAGGATGCAAAAGCTTTATGGGACAGTGTCCACAAAACACCTGGGGAGATTACCCAGGAGGAAGTTGACTTATTTATGAACTGCCTCTATTCACATTTCCATAGGCATTTCAAAATTCACTTATCAGCCACGAGATTAGTTCGTGTCTCAACGTCTGTAGCTTCAGCACACACTGATGGGAAAATAAAGGTTAGTTTAAACATATCTAATTAAATTTTTTTTCTTGTCATGTTTTCCAAATGTGTGGTAATTATGATTTTACATGGAGAAACATACTTGAATGCATAGTAGTTCAAGGCAAGAGAAAGACTTATTTTATGCTTTATAAATGACCTACCAATGTCTTTAGCCCCTAGAGCAGGTTTTAAAGTGAAAAGCCACTATGTATTGTGTACTGTAAAGCTGAGTAATATGAATTACCCCCTAGCAACTGAAATGTTCAAAATTGCCAAATTTTGAAATAATTATTATAATAACAGCATTTTTTGTATGGGATAAAATTATAGCCAGCAGCAGAATAAGATGTCATTTTTGCCCACAAGTACCTTTCTGTTGCTATTAGAAAGGAAGACACAGAGATAAGGTTTTTATGTTCTATTAAGAAACAAATAAATCCCAGTACTTGGGAGGCAGAGGTAGGCGGATTTCTGAGTTCGAGGCCAGACTGGTCTACAGAATGAGTTCCAGGATGGCCAGGGCTACACACAGAAACCCTGTCTCAAAAAACAAAAAAAAAAAAAGAAAAAAATAGTTGGCTCCTAAGACATATTTTATGTATATGGGTGTTTTGCCTGCATGTATGTCCATGCACTATGTGTGTACTATGTCTGGTGTCCATGGATGCCAGAAGAGGGAACCTTTGGATCCAATGAAACCGGAGTTTGGTTGTGAGATGTCATTTGGGTACTGAGAATTGAACCTGGTTCTTCTGGAAGAGCAGCCAGTGCTCTTAGCCACTAAGCCATCTCTCTAGTCCCCTTACAGAATATTTAAATACATATCCATATATGTGTGTGTGTGTGTGTGTGTGTGTGTTTGTGTGTGTTTGTGTGCAGTGAATGCTTATTATTTTGCCATTGTTAAGACTCTTAAAAGAGATTAATTCTACTTTTTCTATTTCTAAAATTTCCTGTGTATTTGTCCTTTTCTGTATGTGGTGGGAATTCAACATACTGCCCGTACACACTAGGCAAGTACTTGGCCACTGAGCTATACTTTTTCTGTCCTATTTGTACATACTTATGGGCATAGTATGACTCAAGAAAGGCCAAATTACAGTAATTAGTATTTCCATCTCTATCTTTCAGATTCAGATAATAAATTGTAGATTCTAGTCACACAATTGTGCTATAAAAGCGTTCAAATTAATTTCTCCTATCTGGTTGTATTTTATTACCCATTATGTAACCTCTTTCTATCTCTTAGCTGTTGGTGACCTTTATTTTCTTCTATGAGATTTGTTTTGAGGAAGGGACTCATGTAGCTCAGGCTAGCCTTGAACACATTATGTAGCTGAAGATGATGTTGAATTCCCAACCCTCTTGTCTCCCTTCCAGAGTAGTGAGATTATAGATGTGCACCATTACTCATAGATTCATTTGGCAAGATTGATGTTTTTAGCACTCACAATTGAATGAGCATATGCCATATTTGCCTCTCTGTGCCTGGTAGATATTAATTCTAATTTTTAGAACAACACTGCATTTTTATCTATATTTTATTTTAAAAGAAGAAAATCAAGGCCAGAATAAATTTAAGTGATACATTCAAGATAGCACATGAAGAAAAAGGATGTAAGGTGTGGCAAGCTGGCTCAGTGGGCAAGGACACTTGCTGCCAAGCAGGATGGGCTGAATTTGACTCCTGAATCCCACATGGTGCAAGAAGAGAACTAAGCTATCCTCTGACTTCCATGCGTGTACTGTGGCATGCACATGCATGCATAAAGACACAAAGTAAATCATTTTTTATAAAAAGAAAAGGAGTGAATATTTGAGCTAAGTCTTCAGTTCCATGAGTACTGTAGAAAACACATTTTCAAAATGAAATAATAGGCTGGAGCATAATATTGATGGGAAGCACTAGGCATTAGAAACAAAAGGCACTTGGGAGGTAGAGGCAGGAGGATCAGTAGTCCAAAGTCATCCCTGGCAACAAGGAGTTCAAAGCCAGCATGGGCTACCCGAAATCCTGGCTCAAACAAAAACAAAAACAAACAAGAACTGGAGAGAGGGATGGTTTAGTAATCAATAGCACTTACTCCTCTTGCAGAGAACCTGGGAGTCCAGTTCCTAGTGCCCATACCAGGCAGGTCACAACCACTGTAGCATCAGTTCCAGAGGATCAACACCCTCTTCTGGCCTTTTAAATTTGCTTTAAACAGGCTCAGCTGGTTGAGAATGGCATTGCTCTTGCAGGGGATCTGATTTGGGTTTCCAGCACCCACATCAGGCAGTTCACAACTTCCTGTTACTCTAGCTCCAAGTGATCAGATGTCTCTGGCCTCTTTGGGCACCTGCATTCATGTGCATATACTTACACACACAACTACATAATTAAAAATAAAGGAAGTAAAATCAACCAAAAACCATGGTAAAACCCACAAATATCAAATTGCTTGTCATAATAGTACTGCCTTAATATTAAATTCACATTTTTTTTTCTTTTACAGATTCTGTGTCATAAATACCTTATTGGTGTGTTGGCATATATGACGGAACTGGCAATTTTTCAAATTGAATGAATTCTTGTATGGACTAAGTGAAGCATTATAAACGCTTTTGATCACTTGCTGAATTGCTATGCCAAGTGGGACAGTGGAAGAAATGGAGCACTTGTTTTCTCAGGGTGCCTTTGGAGTTGCCCAGGTGGATCTAGAAAACAGTAGTGGTAGTGGGTGAGCCGTGTTCATGGGCTTGTGTACCCAGCATATCACTGTGGCTGTGTCATGTTATAAAAGATGCTGAATTGCTAATATAAAAGGATCCAATTTAGTCAAATTTATGTAAAATCTGGTATTTCTCATTTAGGGTATTTTCTTCTGTTGGTGAGGCTTGCCTCTGAAGTTCGAGTTCCTTGATTTTTCACCTCCAGATTTCCCTCAGTTTGGTTTTTTGATTCTCTTTCCACTTTCATGTCTTGAACTGTTCTATTCATTTCCTTTTCCTATGTGTTTGTGTTTTTTGTAGATTTCTTTAAGGATTTATTTCCCTTTTAAAGACCTCTACCATATTCATAAAGGCTATTTTAAAGTCTTTGTTTTGTGTTTCAGCTATGTTGTAATTCTCAGGGCTCCCGTGGAGACATATTGTCCTGGCTGTTACTGATTACATTTTTACCATGGCATCTGGGTTTGGGAAGATGGTAATTCATGATGTTGATATTCATAATGCTGGTCTTGTCTTTGTTGGGTAGATGTTTTGCTCCTTAGTTTCTGTTGCCCTCTCTGGTTCTTGAGAGAGAGCGGTGGCTGTCTGGGGCAAGGAAGGAAAATCTGGGATCTTGATAGGTGTGGCCCCTGGGAGCTCAAGGTAATGAATACACAACATTCCCAAACTTATGGGACCCAAGGAAGTTGGTTCTAAGAGACAAGTTTATAGTACTGAGTGTATATATTAAGAAAGGGTTTTCTTTGGGGGGGAGGGGCTCTCGTACTAGCAACTTAACAACACACCTGAAAACTCTAGAACAATAAGTATTGTTCCAGCCAAAAGGAGTAGACAGCAAGAAATAAACTCAGGGCTGAAATCAACAAAATAGAAACAAAAACCCCATAAATAATCAACGAAACAGAGTTGGTTCTTGAGAAAATCAGTAACAATAACTAAATGGCAAAGAGAAAAAAATCCAAGTTAACAAAATTAGAAATGAAAAGGGGGACATAACAATAGGCATTGAGAAAATCCAGAGTTATGAGGACATACTTTAAAAACCTTTCCTCACCAAATTGTAAAGTCTAAAAGACACAGACAATTTTCTTGATATATACCACTTACAAGAGTTAAGATCAGATAAGCAATTTAAACAGGCCTATAACAGGGCTGGAGAGATAGCTCAGCAGTTAAGAACTGACCAGATGTCCTGAGTTCAATTCCCAGCAACCACATGGTGGTTCACCTGTAATGGGATGTGATAACCCTCTTCTGGTATGTCTGAAGACAGCTACAGTGTACTCACATACATAAATAATACTTTAAAAAACAACATCAACAACAAGAAAACAACAAAAAAACAGACCTATAACAAGAATGAAATAGAAGCAGTCATTAAAAGTCTCCCAACCAAAAAATGCTCAGGACCAGATGGGTTCAGCACAGAATTCTAGACTTCCAAAGAGAAGTTAATGCCAACACTCCTCAAATTATTCCCCAAAATAGAAACAAGGAACACTGTCCAGTTCATTTTGTGAGACCACAGTTGCCCTGATACTCAAAGCTCATAAAAACCCAATAAAAAGAGTTAACAGCAAATCCCAGTAACCACATGATGCCTCACAACCATCTGTAATGAGATCTTATGCCCTCTTCTGGGGTGTCTGAGGACAGCTACAGCGAGCGGGGCCAGAGTGAGAAGAAAAAGTGTCTGAAGACAGCTACAGTGTACTTACATATAATAAATATTTAACAAACAAACAAACAAACAAAAAACAAGAAGAAAATGCCACAAGGAAACATTATTTTAGAAGCATATTTAAAAAAAAAAAGAAAAAGAATTACAGATTGTGGTGGTTTAAATAGGAATAGCCCCCCATAGATTTGAATGCTTGATCCTAGAGAGATTAGCGATACAAAGGACATATCTCAACATAATAAAAGCAATTTACAGCAAACCCATAGTCCACATCAACTTTAGAAAAACTCAAAACAATTCCACTAAACTCAGAAACAAGACAAGGTTGTCTATGCTCTCCATACCTATTCAATACAGTACATGAAGTCTTAAGTAGATCATTTTAAGATACCTAAAGATGAAGGGGATACAAACATGTTTTCCAGGCAGAGTTTCTCTGTATAGCTGTGGCTGTCCTGGAACTTGTTTTGTAGACCAGGCTGGCCTCTGACTCCTGAGTGCTGGGACTAGAGGTGATACAAATTGGAAAGGAAAAAGTAAAAGTATCGTTCTTTACAGATGATATGATAGTATATATAAGTGATCCTGAAATTCCACTGGGGAAATTCCTACAGCTGATAAACATTTTCAGCAAAGTAGTTGGATATAAAATTAACTCACAAATATCAGTAGCCCTCTTACATCCAAGTGACAAATGGACTGAGAAACCAAGGAGATAACACCTTTCACAATAGCCTCAAACAATATAAAATATCTCAATGCAACTCTTAACTAAGCAAGTAAAAGAAGATTTGTATGGTAAAAACTTTAAGACATTGAAGAAAGGAACTGAAGAAAATATTGTAAGATGGGAAGGAAGATCTCCCATGCTCATGGATGGGGAGGATTAACAGAAAAAATGGCCATCCTACCAAAAGCAATATACAGATTCAATGCAATCCCATCCAAATTTTAACACAATTCTTTATAGGTCTTGGAAGGAAATTTTCAGCTTTACATGGAAGCAAGCCCAGGATAGCTAAAACAATCCTGAATAATAAAAGAACTGCAGGAAGTATCACCATCTCCTATTTCAAGTTGTACTACAGAGCAATTGCAATAAGAACAGCATAGTATTGGCATAAAACCCAGACATGTTGATTAATGGAATGGAATTGGGGACCCAGATATAAATCTGCACACCTATGGGCATCTGATTTTTTAAATAAAGAAGTCAGAAATACACACTGAAAATAGCATGGTGCTGGTCAAACTGGACTGCGGCATGTAGAAGAATCCAGACAGATCCATCCTTATCATCCTGCACAAAATTCAACTCTAAAACCTTCACATAAAACCAGATATACTGAAACTGATAGAAGAGAAAGTGGAGCCAGGCAGTGGTGGCACACACCTTTAATCCCAGCACTTGGGAGGCAGAGGCAGGTGGATTTCTGAGTTTGAGGCCAGTCTGGTCTACAGAGTGAGTTCCAGGACAGCCACAGCTATACAGAGAAACCCTGTCTTGAAAAACCAAAAAAAAAAAAAAAAAGACGAAGAAGAAGAGGAGGAGGAGGAGAAAGTGGGGGATAGCCTTGAACAAATTGACACAGGAGACAACAACTTTCTGAATAGAACACCTTTACTGTTAGCTCAGGCATTAAGATCAACAAATGGGACTTCATGAAACTGAAGAGCTTCTGCATGGCAAATGACACTGTCATTTGGACAAGTGACAGGCTACAGAATGGGAAAAGATTTTTTACCAACTACACATCTAATGGAGGGGTAATATCCAAAATATTTAAGGAACTCAAAGGACTAGATATCAAGAAAGCAACTCAATTTAAAAGTGGGGAAAGATCTACATAGAGAATTCTCAAAAGAGGAAGCTCAAATGCTGAAAAACACTTAAAGAAATGTTCAATATCTTTAGCACCAGGGAAGTACAAATTAAAACTACTTTGAGATTTCATCTTAACACTTGTCAGGATGGCTAAGATCAAACATGATAAGTCAAATACACACTGAAGAGACAGCATCTTCAACAAATGGCAGTGGTCGAACTAGACAACTGCAAGTAGATGAATCATGCTGGCAAGGATGTGGAGGAAGGGGAACAGTTCTCCATTGCTGGTGAGAGTGCAAACTTGCACAGCCACTATGAAAATAGTGTGGCAGGTCCCCAGGAAGGTTGGAATTGATCTACCTCAAGATCCAGCTATACCACTCTTGGGCATATACCCAAAGGACACTTCATCCTACCACAGAGACTTGATCAACCCTGTTTATTGCTACTCTATTTGTAATAGCCAGAAGTTAGAAACAACCTAGATGTCTCTCAACAGAAGAATGGATAAAGACAATGTGGTACATTACACAATAGAGTATTACCAAGCATTAAAATATGACATAATGAAATTTGTAAGCAAACAGATTGAACTAGAAAATAGACTAACATGTATTCACTTATATGTGAATATTAGCTATTAAACCAATTTTAACCATACTATCATCTATAGAACCACAGAGGTTAGGTTAGTAAGGGACTGGGGGGACAAGTAGGTCTCTTTAGGGAAAGAAAATAGATGGTTATGACTGAATTGTGGGGAGCCTGGAATGGGCTTCCAAGTGGTCATGTAGAGGAAAAGGGGAAACCAGGGAACACAAGGAGAGACAGCTAAAATTAAGGTTCATTTGAGTTACAGTATAGAAAAAACACAGTAATGGCTTCTTAACACATATACCTATATGACAGCGATCTAGCTGAAATTGCAAAATAATGGGGAGACAGAGCCCGAGTTGATCATCTGTCACCAGATGAAGTTTCCAGTCTTGGAATTAGGTTACATCTAGTTGAGCTGTTGGCCAAAGGGGTCAACAAATCTAGAAATCCCCCCAAATCTAGGCTGTTGTCAAGACTAAAGGTTTCTCTCCACAAAATGGTGGCAAGGCCCCACTGCTGAAGATGACACCTACACAATTTCATTGAACATGGAGAAATTGATCTGGTGCCTACACAGAGCCTTCACCCCTACATCCTAATGTTTTGGTACAGGACAGTATTCTGTATGCTTCTAAAAGAGAAACACAAACTCAGTCACAAATCCTTGAAGCAACAATGGTGTCCTGCCTGCAAGATATGCTATAGTGTGATAGTGGCAGAGGGCTTGTGGTAGTAACCGACCAATGGCCGATTTGACTTTATGCCCGCTCCAGATGGTAAGCCATACCTGACACTGCTTGGATGACCAAAACCTAAGACTAGATAGTCCAGGGACCTAGGCTAAAACCAAATAATACTGTTCACCAAAAAAAAAAAAAAAAAAAAAGCAGCAATAAAATTGACTCATAATGACATTCTGCTATAGTCATAGATCAGTGTCTTGCTCAGTCATCATCAGGAGGAGAAGTCACAAAGGAGAAGCTTTCTCCTGGAGCAGGTGGCAACAAATACAGAGATCCACAGCCAACTATTACACAGAGAATGGGAAACCTTGAACACTTAGCTCTAAATGGGATGGCTCTCTCCATCAAGGTTCTTTCCTACCTCCACCCATAGGGCTCAGGAATCCTTTTGAAGAGGAGAAGAGTGTTAAGAGCCAGAGGGGATGGAGGATCTAAGAAAACTAGACCCTCTAAATCAATGGTTCTCAACCTGTGGATCTTGACCCTTTTGGAGTTTGAAGGATTCTTTAACAGGGGTTGCCTAAGACCATCAGAAAACACAGATATTACAATTCACAACAGGAGCAAGATTAGTTATAAAGTAGCAATGTTACCACAACATGAGGGAACTATATTAAAGGATCACAGCATTAGGAAGTTTGAAGCTCACGACCTAAGTCAATATGATCAAAGCTCATACGAACACACAGCAGCATGTGCAGGCCTTACAATCAGTTACTTACAATCTGTGAGAGAGAATAAGCATGCATCCACAAAACAAACAAACAAACAAAAACCCTAAAAACAGAAACCACAATAAAGACTTACTTTCATTCAAAGTTTCTTTAGTGGCAGCAAGGATAGACCCAGCATTGCCGTGAAGAGTTTACTTCCTGGGTTTTAGCAGCAGAAGGAATGGATAGGGAAATGTGACCATAGCGTAATGTAGGCAGCATGACGTCAAAGTCGGACCAAAGAATAGTGGGTAGGCTGGCCTCTGGCCAAGTATGACAATAAGAAACTATAATTCAATAACTGATGACAGAATTATCAACATCATTTTAAAAAGCTGACAGCATTATGTAATAAAAATAAAGAAAAAAAGCTCTTTGTATTGAGTGCATATTTAATATAGAAATTACTAATAAGCTGAAAACATTGCCACAATCTGACTTCCTTTATGAAATCCCAGTACTGAGAAGGGGAATTGGGCACAAAGTCTC
>JADRCH010000010.1:9238167-9273361 GCA_019843965.1 Rhynchomys soricoides | reverse complement strand
AAAAAATGGGGAAGAGAGCTAAACAGAGAATTCCCAACTGAGGAAACTCGAATGGCCGAGAAGCACTTAAAGAAATGTTCAACATCCTTAATCATCAGGGAAATGCAAAACAACCCTTAGATTTCACCTCACACCAGTCAGAATGGCTAAGATCAAAAACGCAGGTGACAGCAGATGTTGGCGAGGATGTGGAGAAAGAGGAACACTCCTCCAGTGCTGGTGGGAATGCAAGTTGATACAACCTCTCTGGAAATCAGTTTGGCGGACCCTCAGAAAAATGAACATAATACTACTTGAGGACCCAGCTATTCCACTCCTGGGCATATACCCAGAAGATGCTTCAACATGTAATAAAGACACATGTTCCACTATGTTCATAGCAGCCATATTTATAATAGCCAGAAGCTGGAAACAACCCAGATGTCCCTCCACAGAGGACTGGATACAGAAAATGTGGTACATTTACACAATAGAATACTACTCAGCTATTAAAAACAATGACTTCATGAAATTCGCAGACAAATGGATGGAACTTAATTTTTATTTTTTATTATTAGTGTTATCTGTGTGCACGAGCACACACACACTGAACATTCATGTTTGAGAATCAGGGATAACGTTCTAAAGCTGGTTTTCTCCTTCCACAGTGGATTCTGGGGAATAAACTTAGATCATCAGGCTTGAGTGTCAAATCCATACCTGCTAAATCATCTTGCCAGCACACACATTTCAATATTATCTCTTTGTTTTCGAAACAGAGTTAAGGTTTTATTATCTTTAAAAAGGTTATTTCAGTTTATATATAAGAAGCAATTTTTATCTTATGACCTAGAAATGGAGGTGTGAGCCTGGTAGATAAACAGTAGTTTAAATAACTGACAAATAATTAGAATTTCACAATCATTATATTGTGAACACACAGAGAAAGAGAATCTATGTCTATCAGTTATACAGTACACAAAGCTTTTTGCTGTGAACTGAAGAAAATTCAAATGTGCATCAAGAAGCAACTGAAGAACTTAATTATTTAGAGTGGAAATGCATGAATAACCAGAAAGAGGGCAAACAAGCTGGGGTTGGTAGGTTTGTGCTGTTTCCCAGCACTTAGAAGACTAATGTAGCAAAGGGTTTGAGGCCAACTCAGTGACACAGTAGATCTGATTTCAAAACAAACAATCTGAACCAAGCAAGCAAAAACTCCAAACCAAAAACATTCAACATTCATCAACAAAACAAACACAACTCCAGCAAGACGGGAAAAGGAAAGGAATAAACCCAAATAAAAATGTGGCCCAGACAAAAGCACTTTAGTTTAATAAACTATTATTTTATTATTTGTTTTCTGAGGGATAAGGCAAATGCTCTCCCATAAACTACATTTAAGACAAAGTACCTTTTGGAGGTGCTGGACATATGTAGTGTGGTGATGGTAACGCAGGTGTGGTGGCTGAAATCTCCGCTCACCTAAGAGACAAGCCTTCAGGCCCCTCTGTGAATGATTACCTAGACTAGGTTAACTATGGTGGGAAGACCCCTCTTAAAGGTGGGCAATGCCAGTGTCTGGGCTGGGGTCCTGAGTGAATTAAAAGGAAAAGAAAGCGGGGGATCAGTGTTCCTCACGCTATGCCTGACTGAATGCAATGTGACCAGCTTTCTCAAGTTCTTCTTTCCATGACTCCCTTGCCTTGGTGATAAATGAGCCAAATAACCTCCTTAGATTGTGTTCACAGGGATTTTGTCATATCATCAAAGAAACTAATTGGTGTGTTCATATGTCCAAACCCATCAAAAGGTATACGTTAAATATGTGGAATGTTTGTATGTAATATATCAATAAATCTTATAGTTTTCAAAGGCAAAATATTGAAGTATTTGTTTCCCATCACCCATAGAGGTTTGGATGTGATAGATATAAACTATTTAATTACTTTAAGGATTTGTTTTGCTGTATAATAGGGACATTACACTGGGGTTTCCTATAACTTAAGTGAATTAAATCCCTCCATTTCTTTTCTGACACTATATGCACTTAGCTGTTCTTTGGTATTCCAAAGGTATTGTGCTACTTAAAAAAGGGGGTGGGGAACGAGAGATGGCTCAGCAGGTAAGAGTATGCATTGCTTTTCTAGAGGACCCGAGTAAAGTTCCCAGCACCCATACCACGAAGCTCACAACTACCAGCAATTCCAGCTCCAGGGAAGTCATACCTCTGGCCTCTGAGGGCACCCTCATTAATGTGCACACACCTACACATGGACACACACAAATACTTAATTTTAAAAAGGTGGAGATAGGTGATTTGAGCGTTCTGTTCATTGGGTTAGCCCTATTCAAGTCTCTTTCAGACACCAATTATCTGTGACTGTACTGAGATAGTCTATTATCTGGTCTGAGAAAGATAGTCTAGCTATCAGTTTCCTTCCCACAAAGCTGTAGTGCTGCTACAGCTATAGTTTAATAAAGCACAGAAGGTCATAAGAGTCTCCTGGAAGGAGAGGAAACAGACAGGACATTCTAGGAGGCAGAAAGTGCAATCCATGACTGCACAACACTGAAAGCATAGAACATGGTTCTTTCTTTCTCCAATAGCAACTTATTGTTAAAATTATATAACTTTTCATCTCAATCTTAATATTTTTGGTTGGCCTCAGACCATAGGTGATTCAATACAAACTGTTCATAAGTTCCAACTTCTGGTAGAAGCAACATTGTACATGCCTGACAACTTAAAAACTGATACTTAAAGCTGAGTGGTTTAAGTACATCAAGAAAGGAATCTTGATGTACCACGGTGGGGGGGATGTGAGGCATAGAGGTGGTGGGGGAGGCTGCCCTCTCAGAGGGGAAGGGGATGGGAATGAGGGAAGGAACTCTTCAAAGGAGGGCCAGTAGGGGGACAGACAGCATTTGGGATACAAATAAATAAATAAACAAACAATTTAATAATAAAAACAGATAACATGGCAACATAGTAGTAGATTCAGAAATTAAACTCTGTTCTCCATTTTAATTTTAATTATAGGTACCCTAATACTCCAAGGCCAGACATAGTGTGCCACCACATGGCTATATTCTAGGATGAATTAAGTCAAGTGATTCTCATGATCCCAAACAGTTTGCAATTTACAAAATCTTGTGAAGCTATATTATTATATCAACTCTTTTCTATCTGTATATAGTATATGTCACTAATATTTTGTGTTAACTCTTTTTTTAATCACTATCTAGAAAATGTGTTTTTTCAGATGGACTCAAACATCATACAGTCCATCTCTGTGCCCTAATATAAAAAAATGTATGGTTAATAAGCAGAGACTTTAAAATAGGTCCTTATGATTCTTTAAATTTCATTTTTACATATTGTAATATTTTCCTTTTGTTTCTAATTCCAATTATTTGAGTCTTCTATTTGCTTCTTTTATTAATTTGGTTTATTAATTAAGATTGGTTTGTCAGTCTTCCTAGGATATAAAATGATTCCTAATGATACTCTGCTATAATCATAGATTGGTGCCTAGCCCAACTGTAATCAGAGAGGCTTAATAAAGCACTTGATAGAAACAGATGCAGAAACCCACAGCCAAACATCAGGCAGAGCCTTAGTTCTGCGGAATCCTGTGGAAAAGGGGGAAGAAAGATTGCAGGAGCCATAAGGGTCAAGGTAACCACAAGAACATGCCCAGACTCAACTAAGCAGGGCTCACAGATCTCACTGAGACTGAACCAACAACCAGGGAGCCTGCCTGGGACTGACCTAGGCCCTCTGCACATGTTAGTTATGTAGTTTAGTCTTCTTGTGAGACTTCTAATAGTGGGAGAAGGGGCTGTCTCTAACTCTTTTGCTTGCTTTTGGGACCCTTTTCCTCCCACTGGGTCACCCTGTCCAGCCTCAATATGAGGGGAGGTGCCCAGTCTTACTGCAACTTGATATGCCATGGTTGGTTGATTCCACAGGAGGCATACCCTTTTCTGAGGAGAAATGGAGGGGGAGTGGATGGAGGGGATACAGAAGGGAAGTGGGAGAGGGGCTGGGAGGAGAGGAGGGAGGGGAAAGTGTGGTAGAAATGTAAAAAAAGAAAGAAATATTTGTCAATCTTGTTTATCATAAAACACTAGGGAGGATCAGAGAAGATCTGGGAGAGAAGAAAGAAAATGATCAACCTACACTGTATGTCAAGTAGCATACAAAGTAAACAGATTATATTTACAAATATGTATGAATATACATATACATGTTCATATACGTATATGCATACAATAACAGTTAGTGAAAAAGGCCAGGAACCTGAAGAGAAGCAGGGAGGGCTTGGAGAGAGGAACGGTAAGGAAAATATTATATTACTAGGAAAAAATGTTGTATAAGAAGTAAAAAGCTTCCCAGCACCGCACAGTGGCTAACAGCCATCTGTGATGGGATCCGGTGCCCTCTTCTGGTGTGGCTGAGGACAGCCACAGTGGACGCACATCCATGAAAGAAATAAATCTAAAAAAAAAAAAAAAAAAAAACAGTCAAAAGCTCAAGGAAATGAATAAAATAAAGATCTAGTTCTTTGCATCATTTTTTAAAAAAAGGATAATCTCACCACTCATATAAACCATTAAGGAAGCCTCTAAAATATTTATTTATTTAATGTATATGGGTGTTTGGCCTACATGTATGCCTAGTACCTGCAGAGACCAGAAGGACTCAGATACCCTGGAACTGAAGAAAAAGGAAGCTCTGAGCTGCCATGCGGTTACTGAGAACCAATCTCTGGACCTAAGGAAGAGCAACCAGTGCTCTTAACCACTGAGTATCCCTAGTAGTCCTCAACTGCCTTGTGTGTAGAAGATGATGGAAGAATAAATGACACGGTTAACACTGGTTCAAAGCAAGCTTCGAAAAGAAAAAACAAAATCAATCTTAAAGAAGGAGGACTAACTAGAAAATTCCCATACTACTGATATTAAATGTTGAAACCAAAGTTTCAATTTTAATTATGTAAAATTAAGATCAAATTAATTAAATAAGATAGTATTGTTCAACAATTAAGTGTATTTTTATTTCATCTAGGCATAATGTAGATAAGCCGATTTTTGCATAACTACTTTGTTCTATTAAAATATAGCATTAAGTAAGGTGTGGTGGTGCACGCCTGTAATTGCAGCACCGGAGAGGATAAGGGGAGAGCCTGCGGTACATAGCAAGGCCCAGTCAACAAAATATACAACACTTGCCACTGCCTACCATAACATTATATATACAAACACATACACTTTGTGTTCTGAGCCCCTTTTCCTGTATGTTTTACGTTTTCTTAGGTGCCTGTGATGAGAAATTAGAAGAGACCTGGAAATGGAACATGTTTATGCTCATTTATGCCCATGGCTTCTTTGTCTGGTGGGATAAATATTCTGAGAGGTAAGGCGGCTCACTGGAGAGTAATGAGGTGTAGAGCTAAAATACACGGGTCTTAGGAGGAGGGAAGAGTTTCCTTTGGAGGTAATTTGCCTATCACTTGTGGGCAGTCAAGAGGAGAGGTAACATCACGGGAGGAAGGATAAGGATAAAGTATTCGCTGCATAGAATGATGGCGCAATGATGAGGATTTACAGAACTATTGTTGACTGACACTGCCAGCTAACTGACATTAGATATCACGAACGTAGTAGCACAGACTCTGTGGCTGGTTGTATTTGACAATACTTACTATACTAGAGCAGAGAATATAAATTCCTGGATTAATTTAGACTTCGGAAAAATATCAGAGCAAAATAGTCCCAAGACCCACGACTGAACTAACAGTATCAATTATGTAATCATTTTCTGCAAATGGCTAATTAAAAAAAATAATTACAATAAAAACGTTAGAAAGCAATACCTTTCACTCGAAAACATTTATAATCAAAGGTCTGTGGAGTGGAATGCTGTCTTAGCCGTGTGTACCTCTCCTTCTATACCTTTGCCTTGCAGGGTAAGGCTCTGGGTTCAATCCCCAATACTTCACTTTTTTTTTTTAAATTTGGAAATCAACAACTTGCACTTTAAGATTTGTTTGAGCTGACATTCACTTACAGTTATAAATACATTTGAAAACACATCTGAATAGAGATTTGAATAAACAAATTCTCAGAGCATAAATAACTAAATAAATAAAATCTCACAGTATTGGCTCTGCATAACAGGACACCTACTAAACACTCGATTTCATATCTAATTCCAGAAAGCCTGTCTTCCTGTTTTAAAAGATTTGTTTTTATTATGTTTAATTAGGCCTTCTGGTGTATGTGTGGGTGCATGTGCACAAACATGCAGGTGCCTACAGAGGCCATGGAATCAGATTCTCTTGGTGCTGATGTTACAGGTGCTTGGAGCTGCTTGATTTGGGTGCTGGGAACCAAACTTGGGTTCTCCTCAGTCCTCTACATACAGAGCAGGAGGTAACTGCCAAGCCACCTGTGCAGCCCCTGCCTGTCTTTTAAATTAGAACCAGGTTGTGAAGGTTTTAACTCCAAGACATCTATCACTGCTTACTGGATAAAAGTAGCCATGCAAGCAAACTGCCCTCCCTGTAAGACAGGATAGAAAACAGCTCTAGAGGATCCGCAACACTTTGTCCTAACATTTCATTAGAAGAAACCAGGGCAACAAAGCAATCTCCAAGTGAAAATAAGACTAAGAAATGAAGCACAATATCCAACTTTCTTGTGTTCCAGAAAGGGCAGAAGAGGTGTCTGTGAGCAAGACGTTGTACAGCACATGCATGCCACACTTGGACCAGTCTACTCAAGTAAATCTATCTGCTACTAAGCACGCACTTCAGACTTGCTAGAATAAACATGAAGCTGCAGCTAAAGCCCTACTTGTTTTAAAATGTTTACTTGTTTTCCCTTTAGGCCTCACGCAACCCCACATACCCAGGGTTCGGCCCTTGCTACTTTCCCTTTTATTCCCTCATTCACACTCACAGCTTGAAGAACCTTCTGCATATTGGTTGACTCATGATTTATTACGTTTCAGCATAAATCTCTTTTCTCTTCAGGTGCAGGCCTCATCTCAATCCTTCCGGGAATGTACCCTCTTTTCCTATCAATTCAGACTTACAGAAGCATCCGTTTGTTTTGAGATGGGCCTTTGAGAGATATTCCTGATTCAAACTGTATCAGTCTTACTGTATTTATTGTAGGCTGTGTTTCCGATAACTCTAGTGGTAGTCTGGCATAAAAAAAGAAAGAGTGGGACTTCGGTAAAATGATATGTATACCAGTTCTATTATTAAGTATGTAGGCAGACTTCCTTGGTATTTATACGTAGGCGATTGTATTAAATGGGTTTGGACTAGATGATTAGTCCTTTCAATCCAAAACTGTAAGACTCTTACACAGGAGAAAATACGTTTACAGATTGGGTCATATAAGATACTAGTGAGACGTCTTAATTGTATCACTGTCAGGATGAAGCACTTTAACTTTTTATACAAATAAGACACAAAAACAAAAGATCCACATAATCAGTAGAGTTAGAAGTACCAAAGAGCAGTAACTAGGACTGGAGAGATGGCTTAGAGGGAAAGGCACTTGCTGCTAAGCTTGATGAGCTGAGTTTGATTGCGGGAATCCACATGATGGAAGGAGAGGACCGACTCCTGCAAGTTGTCCTCTGGTGCTGTGGCATGCTCCATACTACTCCTTACACACACACACACACACACACACACACACAATGTAAAAAACAACAACACAAAAACTTTAACAATGAAAACATTTTTATGGTAAATACTACCTTTATTTTAAAAAGTTATACATGCTAGAAAAAAGCATAAATGATACATGTAAACAATTGTTTACCAAATACGTCTTTTTTTTCCTTGAAAAAGGTGCAAATGATGTTTAAATGTAAACACAAAGGGTGCCAGGGGAGAGGGAGAAGGAAAAGGTTATTCCTTTTGGGTGTGGCTAAAGTCTCATTCAAAGGTTTTCCTGCAAAATACATTGAAAGAAAAAAAAGTCAGTTTATGACTATAATGGGGGAGAACCTTAGGCACTAAAATTTTCATTTATGTCCTTAAAAATTTTAACCTTTCATCAGAAAGTGCAACTTAAGAGACAGAGTAACAGTGGCCTTATGAGATGAAAAGGTGATAATCAGAGTAAGGGCCTAGCTCTCTTTACATGCTTCGCTGGCTTGGCATGCCTTCATATGTACTGCTAACAAGAAGATCATTCCTTCAGTGTTATTACGGGTCACCTCAGAGTCACCAGGCCGGAACATCCAGTGTAAAGTGAAGAACAGAATTCACTGCTGGAGGAAGGTCACTGCTCCTTGGTGGCAAAGAGGAGACAGGGAAGAAAGCTGCAGGCGGTAGCAGTCAGCACAACTCTTTTTTTTTTTTTTTTTTTTAATTTTATTTATTTATTTGTTTATTTATTTTGGTTTTTCGAGACAGGGTTTCTCTATGTAGCCCTGGCTATCCTGGAACTCACTCTGTAGACCAGGCTGGCCTCGAACTCAGAAATCCACCTGCCTCTGCCTCCCGAGTGCTGGGATTAAAGGCGTGTGCCACCACTGCCCAGCAGTACAACTCTTACACAGCCCCACTTGCTTTCACTGGAATTCTCAAGATGACAACCAATGAGTCTCACACTGTTTTTATAAGAGGCCCGGAGCAGAGACATAGGTACATGTGGCAGAAACTCTATGAAAATATTACAGGGCAAAGAAGGGAAATGGGGCAGAAAGTTCAGCTAGACAGATGTAAACGCCCACCAAGGAGTGCAAACCGTAGCATCCGAGTCCTGCTTTTATGGACTTGATATTCCTTCCTAATTGTCCTGTTTGTGAGATGTCTTCTTATTCTGATTTTCTTCTACATTTAAAAGAAATTTCATTTTTAATTACTTATATTTGGTGGGTATATTTGTGTTTGTATGTATACGAATGCACAGGAATACAGGTACCTACAGAGGACAAAAGAGAGCCCTAGATAAGCAAGCTCAGCAGCTTGCGACCTCTGTGGCTCATGACCTCTTGGGGGGGGTGTTGAAGGAGCCTTTCACATAGTTCACATATCAGATATCCTGCAATCAGATGTTTACATCATGATGATTCATAACAATAGCAAAATTACTGTTGTGAAGTAGCAACAAAAATAATTTTATGGCCGGGGGTCACCACAACATAAGGAACTGTATTAAAGGGTTGCAGCATCAGGAAGGTTGAGAAGCACTGATCTAGATGGAGGTACACATAGTTGGGAGCTGCCAGATATAAGTGCTGGGAACTGAACTTGGGTCCTCTGAAAAGCAGCACACTGAACCGTCTCAGGCCCCCTTTACATTTGGAGTGCTCTAATATTTAGTGCAAAATGGTAACGAGCACATACACTAGCATTTTACCTTCATCACTGGCAATCTCTGTGATGGACAGTGTCTAAGATCAGGTCTTCTGACCATAGCCCTTCTGCCCTTATCAGTATTTTTAAAACCAACCCAAAACCTACAAAGCAAAGAAAATTTTGCAGCTTGGAACTTTTGTCTCTTTTTTCCTCCTTTTTTTCCTCCCCCATGGTAGGAAGGATAAGTAAAAAAAAAAAAAAAAAATCTTAAAAACAAAAACCCAAAGGTCCCAAACCTACAGAACAAAACCAAAAACCCCCATCAAAACTCCATGATAAATTAAAGCCAGAAATAAATACTCTTCTGCACAGAGCGGAAAGGCATCGTGCAAAGGTGGCATTTTGCAGGTGAGTTCCGTTGTTAGACTGGTATTTCGAATGTTGAGGCACCAGCAAAGAATAAAATTTGTTCTATTGTTTTCTCGAGCTGTACAAAGCTTCGAAGTCAAGGTTCTTCCAAATAGAAAGGAGCGTAAGCAAGATCCGTTTCTGTGTTCACCATATATGTGATTCACAATGTGTCATTTTAATAACTCCTACACCACCTCCTAGCCGACGGTAATTCATCCCTCCGTATAACCTGCAAAGAGAAAACCAAAGGCATATTTTCTAACTGGAAAAAGCACCAGTCACGGCATTGTGAGCTTCATGTGACTCTTCTATAATCAGAAGCAAATGAATACAGGCAAGTAGCAGAAGGAAGTCACACTATGACTGAAAAACTCAGGTGAAGGAGGCTGGCCCACCCTTGTACACTAGAGCTTTGTACCTAGCCTGGCTTCTAAAACACAAAACATTATGTTCCACATTTTTGTGTCTAATTTTATGCTGGCTATCTATTTTCCCAGACATATTTTCTCCTTGCCTAAAACTTACTCAATTATTAATTAATGCCTTATTTCTATTGCTATGCTCTTCCCAGGCCCATGGCTGTGGAAGTGCTGGTATTATAGGTATGCACCACTGCACTTGCCTTCATTACTTTGATTTTTGAGCTGTTCTCACTCCAGCTTCAACTCCTGGTTGCTTCAAATTCATGGCAATCCTCCTGCCTCAGTTTCCAAAGGGCTGGGATTATAGGTATGAGCACCAAGCCAAGCTGCTCAATTTCTCCTTCCATTCCTCTCCCCTCTCCCTCTCTCCCTCTCTTGCTCCCTCTCTCTTTCCTTTCTTTTTTGTGTATCTATATATTGTGTGCAGGTACACGTATGACTGGAGACCAGAGGTCATCTTAGATGTTATTCATCAGAAGACATCCATTTTGTTTGTTTTTTGAGACAGGGTCTTTTGGTGGCCTGGAACTCATCAAGTAGGCTTGGCTGACTGGTTAGGAAGCCGGGGGAGCTGCTTTGTCTCTGCCTGCCCAGCTTTGCTATTACAGATGCATGCCACTGTGTTTGGCTGTTTATGTGGCTTCTGTGGATTAAAATCAAGTCTTTGTGCTTACAGAAGCAAGGGCTTTACCAACTGCTCTTTCTTCCTAGCCCACCAGTTATTCGTTTTTATTCTATATAATATCATTTAAATAGTATCATCTATATAGTAACATTTAGTTTGTGATATGTGAACAAGATCATCTTCAAAGACTTTCAGGGAAAAAAATACTAGCTCCTCATTCAGCAATGAAATAAAATTGATTTCGGATCTACACCAGGTACAGTAATACTAATACCTATAATCACCAAATATGGAAGGATGAGGCAAAATGATTATCTCAGCCTAAAACTAGCCTTGACCTACATAGTTCTAGGCCAACCTGGGCTACTTTCTTAAAAAGCAAAACAAACAACTAAAAATCAAACAACAACAACAACAACAAAAAACACCACCACCAATAACAACAACAAAATCCCAGCCAAGCATGGTTACCCACGCTTGCAATCCCAGCACTCAGGAGACTGAGTAGGAGCATTCTGTGAGCCCAAGGGCAGTAAATTCAAGGTTAGTTTGGCAGATAGTGAAACCCTGCTTTAAAAAGCCAAAAACAAAAACAAAAACAAAATTAATAAGTTTGGGCTGAGCATAGAGCATACACTTTTAACTCAGTACTCATGAGGCAGAGGCAGGCGGATTTCTGAGTGTGAGGCCAGCTTGGTCTACAGAGTGAGTTCCGGGACAGCCAGGGCTATACAGAGAAACCCTGTCTCAAAAAATGAAACAAAATTAACAAACAAAACCCCAAACCAACAAAATAGATCTGTTTTTAGATTATAGATGTACATATATATTGCAGATTACATTATATAATCTATAGATGATTTTTAAAACCTTCATGAACATTATTCACCACACATTGCTAATTTTAATGACAGTTACTGACAAAAGTCCATACATAAATTATAGTGATTATGAGACAGAAGTAGTTGTAGCTATTTCTTTAATTATGCTTACTCTAAATTCCTACCAAAAAGAAAAAAGAAAAAGAAACTGTATGAAGAAGTAAACCTTCCATGAGTGGGAGGCTTTTCTTTGTGCAAACCTGCCCTTCTCTGTCCTTTACTCATGTGACCACTCTACAGACAGGCACGCCTTCCTGTCCTCCTCAGCCCTTCTTTGTTTGCTAACCACATAGCACTTCCACCTAGCTTAATTCTACAGTGCCAACAATGGGACTACAAAGAATCTGTCTTCATTTTTGTTTCCTCAGGGAACAAGAACACTCAGGAAATCATTGTCATGAAAAATGTAATGCTGGAGCAAAAAGCACTATGTTAATTGACTTTAGTATTGTGATTACTCAGCTATACACAGAATCCCAAGACAGTCATTTCAATCTCTGTCAGAGGAACTGTAGGGGGTGCTGGTCTAGCATCTGATGCCCTAGATCTTGGGATGTGGGAACTGCGAGAGGTTGAGCCCAGGCTCTCATCCAGCTAGGCATGCACTCTGTACATGTACACTCTGCCCAACCCTGTCCCTGAGGACTTAAAAACAACTAAAATTAAATCTATAAAATGAAGTTTAATATACTTAACCTCTCAAAAATAAGATGTAGATTTCTATCTGAAAATGAACTTCAAAATAGGGCAGATTTCAAACCAGAAGAGTCTATATTAATACACTTTTAAAAGCTAAAGGAGGAATAGGTTTCAAAATAGTGTTTTGAAAGTAACTACATTTTACTCCCTACAAAGAAGGCTTCTCAAAAAACAAGAACCTGTATACCCAGACTGAGACTCAGGCCCTGGCTCTGAGCCTAATAATGGCACTAGCTTATTTATGCACATTTTTATTTTCTTGGTGCGTTGGTTTCCCCAGCAGGATATGACGGGAATAGAAAGGATATTCATTGTTTTTCTCACCTCTACTTATATAAAATGAGATGGTTATTAGAAAAACTTAGGAATATTTTTCTCAGATACTTTAGAACAACCAAGTTAAAATGCATCACCATATCTGGGTTACTTTAGCTCCCTTCAAGAAACCACATGAGGATGTCAGTACATTGGCCACCCACTTTTGGTGGTCATGATCTTTTTCAAGCCCATGACTTCAAGTTAGGAATGAGAAGACTTAGAAAAGTCTATAGGTTACCTCCACGTATTGGCATCTGGGTCAAAAACTTCAATGGTCTTCAAGTATGTTGTGCCATCAAAACCCCCTACTGCCATGAGCTGTCCATTGACCACGGCCAGGCCAACCTGTAAGAGCAAAGCACAGTGGCTGCTGGAGAACTGAGAAAAGCACTGGGAAATTCATACTGTTTCTAGGTAGACTACTCAAATCTCTTATATTCTAGTTTCCATGACGTCAGGAAGAAAAAGGAGCAGTAATCTATGAATGATGGGAACCATTAATTATGTATTTTATTAATATATGTACACAAGAAGAGTCAGATGCACTTGTAAAATGTAGAACACCATTCACTTGGTATGAACAAGAACCACCAAGCTGCTCTTACTTCTGGTTTGCTCATTCTAATCCACTTTCTAAATTGCTACTAAAATATTATTAAAAACACAAACATACACATATCGCTCCTGTTCAGAAACTTCTAAGTTTCCATTCTGCCTAAGACAGGCTTTAGGTCTGAAATGTTCCTCAGGTTTTCAGAAATCTGGCCTTACCCCCTCTCCTAATGTACTCTACGCTCTCATGATACTGGAGAGGCTGTTGGTCTCTGAGACAGTACACAGGCTTGAGTAATTCATGTGCATCAAGCCCATTCTCCCATGTCCTTCCATCACATACAGCACTCCGCTGCACATCTTTACTGTGGACACTGTAAACATTTCAGTCTCCATACACCAGGCTGAGAGCTCCATGATGAGAATCCTGTAGACATTTTGCCTTCTAAATGAGTGAAAATGTAATCAAGTGGACAGTGAGAAAAACGAATATATCTGAAAGCCTGTTAGTTCCCGGTAATAAACTGAGACACATAAGTGACTCTTACACTTGATGGTGCCTTTCAGTGAGACCCCTTGATGTATGCAAACCAGAATTTGCTCCTTTTTATTCTCAGATTAGGGAGTCTCTAGGTGCAGATTGCTTCTCTTTCCTCTTGAGTATGTGTCCTACACTGATGGACTCCTGCCACAATCACTGCTTACTGGGTGAGGTTTTATTGAGACAAACATTCCCCAAGGTGAATTTTATGTTCCATTTTGGACATCTCTTAGTGACCGGTCATTCATTTGTAGTTGAGACCATGACAACAGGTCAGCCAGATGTGGCCTACATTATAGATGGGGCAGACCCAAACCACCTTTGGAAGATTTGTAGAAGGGCCAGATGTTTTACTGTTTGTATTAGTATACAAACTCTACTTAAAAAAATTAGCTAGAAATATCACATAGGAATAGTTAGTGCTATTATACAGAAGTTAAATAGGGGATGATATAGGAAAGATACTATCCAGAGAAGTAGCTGGTAAAAGATAAATTTAAAAAAATAGCTTATACAATTATATATATGAATGGATAGAAAATATTTAGCTACTGGAGTTAAAAGCAATCAAAAGAAATACAAGCTTTTTGGGTTTTGGCTTTTTCCTCCTGTTTTGCCTAAAAGAGTCTTGACAGCTGAGACATTGCAAATACAGCACATGGATATCAGCACTTCACCTGGCAGTGTCCTAGCGCAGCTTACAGTTTAGAGAATTCCTTTTGCACCCCCTCGCAGTGCTTGCTTGCAAGGCTCAAGGCTCCCAGTAACTGGCACTTACTCCACTCCTGCGGGATGTCATGGCCACCACGGGAGACCATTGGTTAGTTCTGGGGTTGTATCTCTCAGCACTGCTAAGCTCTGTAGTGTCGTCTCTCCCTCCCACAGCATAGATCATGTCCTGGTACACTGCACAACCTAAGTGTTTCCTTCGGGTCCCCATAGGTGCTATGGTGTGCCATCTGTTTTCCTGAGGATTATAGCGCTCCACTGCAGTGAAAAGAAAGATCAGTAAGTGAGCACGTACCTGCTTCCTTCTTCATAGCCACTCAAACTGCCATGACATTTATTTTCAGTAAATAATCTGATCAGAAACCAGTTTCTTACAGTCGTCTTCTGAGGAAAGGGCATGTGTTACCTTCTAGTTGTAGCTACATAACTAATTATGGGCTCTCTCTTTATCTTCTAACAGGTGGGACATCATTATGACTTAAAAGAACAGCTTAGTACTAAATGTTTACTGTTATAATTGGACAGCTTTTGCACTTTTATTTTCCTCATATAATTTATTTGATTATTTATTAATGCTTTTCTCTTATTTAGATGGAGTCTTGCTCTGTGGTGCTCGCCTAGAACTTACTGTGTAGCACCACCTCAAACTCAAGATCCTCCTGTCCCTGTCTCCCAAGTGCTAGGATTATCGGCATGCTCTCCCATGCCTAGTTTGCCTAGTGTCTTCTGAGCCACTGAAGATACATGACAATGAATCTCATTGTCCTTAGATAAAAATACCTATGATGTCTAGACCAGTGATTCTCAACCTGCGGATCATGACCCCTTTGGGGGGGTCACATATTTACAGTAGGATTCATAACAGTTATGAAATAGTAATTAATTAACTTTATGGTTGGGGGTCACCACAACATGAGGAATTGTATTAAAGGATTTCTGTATTAGGAAGTTTGAGAATTACTGGTCTAGATAGAACAGGCAAAGAAGCTTGCAGTTCTAAGGTCTTACTTATTCTTATACTAAAAGAATTCTTTTTTACTGAGGGGAGGTGGTGATTATGGGAGGTTGGGAACTTTTAGAAAGTAGAGTTTTGTTTTTTAAATTGTGGCCCTGTTTGTCTGCCTGCCTGCCTGCCTGCCTGCCTATCTATCTATCTATCTATCTATCTATCTATCTACTTATCTATATACCTACCTACCTATCTATCTAATGTCTAAGTGTCTTGCCCTCATGTATGTATATGCACTGTGTGCATGCTTGTGTCTTCAGTAGCACCCCTGGGACTGGAGTTACAGATGGTTGTAAGTCACCATGTGGGTACTAGAAACTGAACTTGGGTCTTCTACAAGAAGAAGCATTCATAACCAAGTGTTCTCAGTGGTTAACTGAGTCATCTCTGCATCCTGAGGCTTTTTAATAATTCACTATAAGTTTCTAGCAGCTTATAAAGTATGTAGAGAAAGAAAACATTGGGGGGAACATATTAGAAGTTATGAGTTACATTTTCCTAGAAAGAGAATTAAAATATTTTCTTTAAAAAATATAGAATACATTTTATGATATATGAGCAGCACAAATTAGATTCAGTAGGTTACTAAAAAAGAAAAAAAAAAAGAAAGAAAAAGAAGACAAATGAAGTTGGGACCAGATGGGGGTGGATCTGAGAGGAGTGGGAGGATGAATATAATAAAATATATTGCATGAAATTCCTCAGGAATTAATAAAGATGTCATAACCTAAGCTTTTAATACTTAGTATAGAGGACTCCCCTGGGAAGATGTGCTGTTTGGAACTCAGACTGCTGCTGAGGGACTGACCTGTGTTGAGTGGAGACGTTCCATCAGAGCCCCCTACAGCGTATAAGGACCCTCCCAACACGGCCACAGCCACTCCTAGCCTTCTAGTGCTCATAGAAGCCACCCGGGTCCACTTGTTCTCCTTTGGATCATACCTGCAGGGAGGGAAAGCACATTCCTACTGCCCAAGCAGTGTCTACAGGTCTGAAATCACAAGAGATAAAACGGATGCACACATTTGCCATAGCTTTAAAAAAGTATACTCACACAGAGTCACACACAAAGTCATACACATCTACTATTCAGCTTTTTAAAACGCCACAAATTTGTCATTTGTGACAGTAAGATGAAAGTGGGGGACATTTTGTTAAGTGAAACAAATCAGACACATGAAGAAAATACCATTAGTCTAATTTATAGAAGCAAACAGAGGATTCCACTCTCAGTGGGCTGGGTGAGGGGTTGGCAGGATCAGAGAGATACTGGCCAAAAATATGTTCAGGAAATCTAAAGTACAACACAGTGAGTAGTTATTACATCATGCATTTGAAAATTTGGTGAAAACTGTTTTCATCAAAACTCTCAAAGTATGTATGGCAATACATCAGCTAATTAGTTTGCCTTAGCCATTCTATGTGGTTTAAATAGTTAAATACATCATGTTCACCACAAATGTATTTTTATCAATTAAAGAATAGATGGGGGTCTCTAAAATAGTAGAAGGAGAGAACCAATCCCATAAAGTCATCTTCTGACCCCTCCCCCTCTCACTGTAAGTTCTAGGCCATTTAGGGCTACATAAAAAAGCAAAAAGAACTCCATATGTCCATTAAAAAGAATTGAAAATTACTTTGATTAAAAAGAAATCACCTCTCAACTATATTGAGGCAAGAGACACCATCCTGTCCACCCACAGCATAGAGAAAACCTCCAAGGACTGCCACGCCAACGCTTGTCCTGCAGGTGCTTGTAGGGGCCACATCACTGCTCCATTGGTTTGTTTTGGGGTCATATCTGTAAAGAACACAAACAATTTGTTTTGTGTTACATGGAAGACCCTGGCTGTGCTTATGATATTTCAAACATACAAGCACATATTTCTATTTAAGGACTGTTCTTTTCCTCAAACATAGGTTGATTAACAATCAAAGCATATGAAAGGGGATTGAACTGAGGGACTGTATGCTAGTAACTGTGCTGCTACAGACCTACATCCTGCCTAATTTATCCTTTATAATTTATTTTTAGTGTTTATTTTGAATATATTTTTCCCTTTAAAAAAATCAGAATGCTACAGAACCCCACTTCAATTCTAGTCTCTTCCCATTTGGATTGGACATATATCCCTTAAGCTTTTGCAATAAAATGTTATTCACATCTGCATTTATTTAAATGAAAAATGTTTTATTTACATAAATAATAGCACATGCTACAGTTTTCTCCTTTCATGTATTTTTGAGATCTCTTTTTTGTTAATATAACTGTAGATTTTTTTCCTTTGAGCTATTTTGTTATATTGTAATGTACCATGGACTGCTTGATCTTATTTTTTTTAATGATTTATTTTTATGTGTATGGATATGTATATCTTTGTGTATGTGCTTATAAGTGCAGCTTCGGAGGTCAGGAGAGGGTGCTGGAGCTCCTGAACCTGCAGTTAGAGGTCTTTGTGAGGGTGAGAGTTCTTAGCAAGAAACGAACTCAGTTCCTCTGGAAGGGCAACAGTGTTCTTAACCACTGAGCGGCATCATTTCAGTCCCTTAACCATATTTTTACGGATATATTCTTAGGTTGTTTCTGACACTTTGATAATTAGAAACAGGAATTACAAGGCTGAGCATATAGCTCACAGTAGAGTGCTTATCTAGCATGTGCAAAATCCTTTAACCACTGAAAAACCAAAAACCAAAAGACAACCAGGTTGTCCCCCCCTTTGTAACTAGATCCATTTTTACTTTTTAAATTTTCATTACTTTTTCTTTCATCCTCGTTTTTTCCTGTTTTTCTAGATTTTTGTTGCTCTTTATAACTTCTTGATTTAAATGCACAATTTTCTTTCTTTCTTTTTCTCTTTGAGGCAGGGTCTCACAATGTAGCCTGGAATGGCCTCAACCTCGTGACCCTCTGCTCTCCTGCTTCAGCCTCCCAAGTGCTGGGATCACAGGTGTGTACACCTCACCCACCTCTCTTACTTTCTCTTTTCTTATTTTCAAATGCATCTAGCATTGCTTGTTCATACGTTTGCCTCTATGTACCACCTGAGCTACATTTTAGATATTTTGATATGTACTGACTTAATTGTTAAGCTGCAAAGATTTAGTCATTTGTACTCTGATTTATTTAGCACACTGATTTATGTCTAGGTGCCATTCTCCCTGTCGTTCCTCCTTCCACAGTCTATAGAGCCAACCCTTCTGTTTTTGTTTATCTGGTTTTGTTTTTTTCACCTATGCCATATCTAGAACCAATGTCCAGAACTGGATATACAACTTTTTACAGATATGTTATGGAACTATGATAAATCACTACAGATCAACACAGCTTAACGAAAGAGATTGTGTGGCAACAAGAAACTATAAAGAAAAAAAGATCTCTTGCTGTAACTTCCAGTGTGCCAGGAACCTCACCGATTGCATAGTACGGTATACACAGCATGCTTAAAATACTTATGAAGGAGTAGAGGGACAAGTAACTCATCTGTGGTCAGAGAGGGTTTTACGCAGGAAGTAATGTTTGAAATCTTGTAAGCCTTAAAGGGGCACAGATATTGCAGGGTGGGATGAGCAGCATGCGTACGTGCAGGGGCAGGAGAAGACAGCATGCCCAAGGAGCTGCAGGCAGTTTGCTGTATCTGTAGTAGCATGCTTAGAGAGTGACTGTGTCCAGTGGGGAAGAGACCAGAAAAATTGATAAAGATCAGATCATAAAGGTCTTATAAGTCATGCTAAGGAGTCTAGACTGTTAATTGGTGTCAAAGATGTACCTCTAAATTAGTAAGTCACATGTTTCTTAATACCTCAAACATAGGGACAAGAGGGATTTTTTCAAATTAACCTTACCTTTCAACACTATTGAGATATGAGGATCCATCATGGCCACCTACTGCATATAACAGGTCATCAAGAACACTGACTCCAACTCCACATCGCCTTTTACTCATTGAAGCTACCATTCGCCACTCATTGGTCTGAGGATCATAGCGTTCAACACTGGAAATGGCATCTCCACTGCACCAACCACCAACTAGGAGCAACAGAAATGATTAAGAGAACACCTGTCCTGAAGCAGACTGCTAACCTCACTATGACTTTATGCTCTGACTAACCAAGCACATGCAGAAGCAGGTCAAGGGCAAGTTATAGTCACAAAAGTCAGCAATAAATAGTCACTGAGCTGTACCGTGATCTTGGATCCCAGTCTCCAGAACTAAGAGAAAATGCATTTCTTTGGTCTGAACTACCCAGTCTACAGTATTGTGTTATGGCAGCTTGGGTAGGTTAATACAGAGAGTAAGATTTAGAATAAATGCCAAGCCAAGTCAATCACCCTTTCCTAAATGACCACTGGGGGAAAATATGTGGTAATGGCAGATAATGCTAAATCTGTTTTTCTTTCAAATCATGTCCACTTCAATATAAGTAAGAGTCACTCTAAAGCTTAAGACAACAACAACAAAAACCCCCAAGGTTATTTTAAACTTAAAACACGCTGAAACTACTAGTTTCTACATGGTGTCAAATGATTCCTGAGCCACATTAAAAGCAGAAAAGTATTAACTATCTTCTAGGCAGACCTAAACATTCACTTTCTTTATTTCAAATCTCAATGTGATATAATTTTACTTTATTATTGTTTCATTTAAATCAGAAGAGTCACCTGGTACTAGACCACAGCAAAGGTGTGTATAGTAATTTGCTTAAGTGTGAATTCTATAATAGGGCATATACAAGGAACTTCAATATCAGAGAAATCACCTTAAATTCTAAAATGGCCCTAGGCTGGGGCAACGGTAGCAGTAAAACAATATGTCAGGTTATCTTGAGCTCAACCAACTTCATAAGAGCCAGGAAAGCCTTTTAACGTAAGATAATATTTTTGGCAACTCCATGTAATTCTGAAATGACTTGCTATATAGGTTTATATAACCTATATAGTGATTAGCTAAACAGGTTAATGCATGCTACAGACACACATTGTGTGATGTTTTTAGATGGGATTTTCAGAGTACTATTTTGAAGAATAGCACTGTTGAGTTACTATGTGACTCTTATGATAACAAGTATCACAGCTATCTAAATGATTATTCAAATAGTAAGAAGATATTTGGTTTAATCACAATATACTAAAATTCAAGCCTATATAGGACATGAGGTATACTACACCTAAAATTCTAGTGCTAGAAAGCTGAAGTGAGAGGATTATGAGTTTGAGGCCAGCCTACACTACATAGAAAATTCCTAGACGGTCTGGGCTATACAATGAAATTCTATCTCAAAAAACCAAAAACAAACAAACACACAAAAAACCAACCAACCAACCAACCAAAATCTAAATCAAACAAGTAAGAAAGGCTGAAACCTGCAAAGAGCACTTCCCCACACCGGATAGGTTTCCGTGGTCTTGTCCTTGGTCCTTGCATTAGTGGTCGTTCTTGAGGCAACAGGAGGTAGTTTTTAGCCTCATCTACCAAGTCTCTGTAGAAAAGAAATGTAGTACTTAGTCCAAATGGCTGAAAACATTGCAGTCCCTATATGGTGTAAGAAAGCAAACGCTGGCAAAAGGAAACGAGCCCAAAACAAACCAAACCCTTGATGCCAGTCAGTACAAAAACTGGCACAAACATGAAAACCGGGACACAAATCACACTGTGAATTCTGAGTTTACTGGCATTTCTACCCGAATCTCATATCCGAGTGCAAATTTTAAGCTCAACAATCTTAGAGCAGACAATATCTTAACCCCCACCCCAAGAGTTCTAAATTGATTACTGGCTTGTACAGTCACTATTTTCTAGTGAGTTTTATTAGGTTCTATAAGATATCAAGAAAGGTAGGTATCTGGACCAAATAATACTTGAGATCACTGATACTGAGGTACTATCTCATATCATATGAATAGCTTAATGTAACTAGTCTACCGACATGAACAAAAAATTTTCCAGTGTTCCTTTAAGAGAATAGCCTAGAGATTGTACATGGTATAGTACTTTGGTGAAAATCTTTTTGGTGAGTCAGTGCCTGATTATTGTACGTTATATTACTCTGTTATATTTCAATTGCAAATGTGCACTCAACGGCTCTAATTTCTCACTATTTATACTACACTGAGTAATTTATTCATATTGATTGGTGCTAAGCATAACCCCAAAATGTATTTTTCTCCTAATTTATTTACCCTACTAACAACATTTGGAATATACTAGTTGATGGGAAGGTCATTAAAATGCCAAGAGGTTTCAGATTTGAAAACATATCTTAGTTGGGCAGTGGTGGCATTTGCCTTTAATCTCAGAAAGAAAAGAGTACATCAGCCAGGTTTTCTTCTTAAGACTTCTTTGGAAATGATTTGTTTAGCTCTATCAATGACCTTCCCAAAGCTCCTGTGGGAAAGGCAGGGCTTTAACTCTGCCTACAATCTTCAAAATAAAACTATGCTATTCCTCAGTGAGACACTCTGTATCAATGAGAAAGGCTTCTGGACAGACACACAGCATTATTTAATTTATTTCAAGAAAAATAATCGTAGCGAATTGATACTGCAAAGGGAAACTTACATCAAAACTTAGAAATCTACTTTATGCCATTTCTCCAATAACCACCATACATTAAAAAATAACCAGGAAGACTCCTAATAGAACAAAATACTGGGAATTCGGTCCTCTCTTTCTCCTTTTGACCCTAGCCCACAAGAATACCCTGGTTTTGGCATAAGAAATACAGTATTTTAGAAGCAATACCAGTAAGCAGAGTAGTGGAACTCAGGAACGCTTAGTTGCTGGTTTTCTCACCCCCTCATACCTGCATTCTTCATCACTTTTAATGAGGGGGTCAGAGCCTACGGTGCCCACCAGGAACTTGGGACTAAGCAAAGGCAGGCGAACATGTTGCAGCACCTACGAGATAATAAATACAATCAAGGCATGAGCTCGCATTACAACTTCCTGGGAGAGTAATGACTCATGCTTCCTGACCTGTGGAGCCAAGTGTTTTGGGATCTAACTGGACATAATAAGTAAAGAAAGGTGGAAAGCATAAAGAGTAAATCTGAAACGTATTCTATCAACTCCATAATGTAGACTAGTTACAAAACTAAAGCATGCTCCTATCACTTTAAAACACTTCTTTTAGCTTACAACGTCATGAGCTCTTCTATAATTGGACTCAAGTTCATTAACTAGTATATCCTGTTAGATTGCTAAAGAATATACTTTGCAGAGCTAGAGAGATGGCTTAGCAGTTAAAAGTACCTGTTGGTCATGCAGAGGACTGGTCATAACTCCCATCATCCATATGACTCACAACTGCCTATAACTCCAATCCTAGGGGAGCCAAAGCCCTATTCTGTCCTTTATGGGCACCAGGCACATACATACATGCAGGCAAACATTCATACATAGAAAATAATAAATAAATATAAACAAAATACTTCCCCCTTATTTCCAATTTTGCTTTTTGTGTTGTCAGTTATTGGTCATCAACTTTAGTCAGACAATAATAAATGAAAATTTTCAGAAATAAAAATAAGTAAGTTTTAAGTAACATTTACTATAGTATAGTACTATACTCAACTTATAATTAATTACTGTTAATCATTACTGGGCATAATTTGTAAATAAAACTTTATCACAGAATATATATACTGCAAAAACATAATACATAGATGGTTTGAAGGTTTTAGGCATCTCTTAAGTATCTGGGAACACATCTCCTCTGGATAAGGAGATGATTTACAGTCACGATCAGAATGATCTTAAACATGTCACTCAGTGACCACTCGGCCTCAGCGCATCCATTTCTTGTCCAAAGTGTGGTAGGACTTCCAAGCTATGGGAGCAGATGCTCTCTTGTTTTCTTTTGTGATCTTACATAATTTCTGAATTGTGTAACAGTTCAAACAGAGGAAGTTCACAATAATAGGCAATCCCATTAAGTCAAAGGCTTATAAAGAGAGTCATGACTTGTTCTGTTTCTGCAAGACAGTGCATGATTTTCCTTCTAGTAGAAAGCAGTTTCTTAGAGAAGCATTTGGCCTCTTACCTGGGGTAACTGAGGACGTCTTTCCTGAATACTGTATTTGACCCAGGCCATCACAGCATTGAACACCTGTTCTTCACTCCGAACATTGAGCTCATCGCTAGATATTATATCAATGAGTTGGTTGGCCGGAAGTAACATGAATTCTTCACTCTCCATTACCTGCTCAGATTTAGGTAACAAAAAAGGAGGCAAACCTATAAGCACAATTTTTGCCTCTATATGTGTTTTTTTGGGGGGTTGGGGGGTTCATGGGGCAACATTATGTACCACAATAGAGTTGGTGCTTAAAACAAGGAGAAAAAGAATAGTTTCAAGGGAAACAAAGAATAGAAAATACAAAACAGCTTTCAAAACTAATCATTATTTAGTTTAAATGTTTTTCCCTTTAAGAGATTAATGAATAAAATAAAATTCATATTCAAAATAAGCTGAATGACCATACAAAATTAAAGTTTCAGAATAATAAGAGACATCTAAAATGCCAGGAAAAGCTTCCAGCAGAAGGTTAGCTGCTAAAAGGGCTGAAACATCTTGGTCTCAGCTTCCAAAAAAGAATGAAGATACACCAATTCTGCAAGCATGAATATAATGAAGAAAGAATTAGACCAAGTGAAACTTTTAAGGACCAAATCACTATGATAATATTCTAGTGAGAAATTACAAATACACCATGCTTACTTTTACCCAAGTCTAGAGAACTGTCAGAATGGAGATGACATGGCAACTAGGCTATTTCCTTATAGTTAAAGTTAAGGTCTTGAAGTCGGTTTGTCATGATGTAACAGGCAGGGAGAAAGCAGCTATTGTTGCCCTCTAGGTGGTTTTCCTATTACACAACATGTGATGTCTGATAGCACAGGCAGGCTATTGTTAAAAGTACAGACTCTGTGGTGTTGCCTTTAATAAGCATGATGAATTATTTTTTTGGGGGGACAGGGCTATTTTTCTTATTCATCAAAAAGCAGGATATGATAGGGTTTAATATTTTAAATATTTGATTAAGAATGTTTTCCTAAAAAACATCAGGGAAAATACAAATCACAAAATTAAGCAGAGGCTGTAGTTATTTATTACCTTTTCATAACACAAAGATTTAAATTATCTGACTTTCTAGGGTCCAGTATAGTCAAAGGTAACCTTTACACTTAGTTACACTTAGTAACTAGTTAGCCAGATAACTAGTAATGAACATGGTTGCATTGCATTTCACTTTCCATGGCAGGGTTGCCAGATTTTTTGGGGGGGGGGGGGTACCTCATAAGCCAGGACCTATCTACACATCAAATAATGTGCTATGGAATTTATATGTAACTGGGAGCAATGTGTTTTATGTGGGTGCTGTGGTTCCACAATGTCTAGAAGCAACATTCTGGCCTAGTTCTAACAAGAGTTCTGGCCTTCATGGCTACAACACTTCAGGGATGGTTGTATCTGACTGTCTACTTATGTAGTTCCCAACTTCATCATTTAAGTAGAATGTTGGCATTGTGTATCTTTAAGTAGGCCTTAACATTCTTTCAAAATTTCATCACAAGATAACTTTTCCCCCTCTAGTACATAGATTAAAAACCAAATGTTACCAGGCTGGAGGATATAGCCTGTAGTAAAGGCCTTGCTTATCATTGCAAGGATATTATCATATCATAGTTCTATGCCCAGCACTACAAACCACCAGAGAGTCCACACTGAGATTTTTCTCTTGCCACAGTCAGAATGGCTATCATGAAGAAAACAAGCAAAATTAAATGCTGGAAAAAATGAGGGTAGGAAAGACCTCTTATGCACGGCTACTAAGAACGCACACTAACTTTTCTGCTATGGAAACTGGTATGCAAGTTCTCAGCAATAAAGAGAACGATCTGCTGCATGACTTAGATACATAAGCAAAGGAATCAGTCAGGAGACAGCAACACCTCCACACTCATTTTCACTGCAGTGCTACTCAGAGCAGCCAAGTTAGTGACTCAGTGTGGGTGTCCATCAATGGACAAATGAAGAGAATATGGTATACACAATGGAATATTTTTTCGTTACAAAGTACAAAACTAGCTGCTCATAGTGGCTTATGCCAGGAATCTCAGCACTTGGGAGGCTGAAGCAGGATTGCTGTCAGTTCACTTTCAACTTGGTTTCCTTACTAATCTGATTCTTTTCTAGTTCCAAAATGCTTGTATTTACTTAAGGCCAAAGACCTTAATATTAATTTTTAGAAACTTCCTGGTCATATGATATACATATATGTAGTGAATATATGCAATATATGTTAAGCCTTCTTTTGAAAAGTCTATGAGTGTGTTTTGCCTGCATGCATGTGTATATCAAGTGCATGCCTGGTGTCCACAGAGGTCGGGGGTTGGAGGGTGTCAGATCCCAGCGGCTGGAATTATAAATAGGTGTGAGCTGCCGTGTAAGTGCTGGGAATTGTACCCAAGTCTTCTACCAGAGCAACCAGTGCTCTTAAGTGCTAACCCAATGCTCCAGCTTTCTGAAAGTCTTCTTAAAAGAAACTCTTTGCACTTCAAACTCAGTGTCCTTTGCTGGTGGCTCCTTTGTAACCACCCTTCAGTCCAGGGAGGCTGCAAGACTCTTCCTTTGCACTTTGGGGGCTTTCACTGGTATAGATTATTTGACCATATTTAATAAACTATTTTAAATATTAAAAAGTTTCAAATATTTAAGAAGCTGAATCTACCATTTTCTTCCTTTATGGGTTTTAGGTTATATCTCACTTATAAGGGACTAGACCACAGCTTATTTACATTGTTGAATTAAATTTTAATCTCAGCCTAACCTCAAGGAGTAGAGATCCATAGAGAGAGTTGCCTGTTCAATATTGAACACAGGACTCCAACATATGTTCTCAAATTCTTCTACTGTCCACTCTGTGCAATATAAATCGCAGAGAATACTGAGTTTAAAAGTGGATGTAAGGAGTCATTTTGAAGCCAGGAGATGGTGGCACATACCTTTAATCCCAGTACTCAGGAGGAAGAGATGGGCAGATCTTTATGAGTTCGAAGCCACCAAAAAACCACCAACAACAAAAAAAGCAAAAGCAAAAACCAAAACCAAAAGTAATTTTGATAGAGCCTGTTAAATTTCCCCATGCTATTCACACCAGCAATGTGCCTATGTGTCCACAGCCTCACCAGAGGGTGTATGACTACATTTAAGGATGTATGTAACCTGGAAGTGGTTCTTTGACCAGATATAGTGCATGCATGCACAATCCTAGCATTTCAGAGGCTGAGGGTCGATCGTGTTGAGTTCAAGGTCAGCCCGGGCTAAAAGTAAGACACTATCTCAAAAAACAAAGCTGGAGGAAAGAAGTACTTTAGTGTAATTTTAATTTGTCTTTCTGTTATTTTGAACGAACAAGTAGTCTTTCAGATATTGAAGAGCAATTTGAATTTCTCTATGTGTGTGTATTGTCCAGTTTTCTGCTACTCAAGGGTAGGATCTACTTTTACTCTTGATGTATTAAGTACATTAATCTTTTGATAGTGATACAAACTGCAAATATTTCCCTCCATTTATATTTGGCTTTTGTCTTAGTTCTACAGAAAAATTCTGTATGTGATAAAATTAGTAGATTTTAATGTTTAGCCTTTCTAGATTAGTCACTTAGAAATGCTTCTTCATTTCAAGGCCATAAAGGAATTGTCTAATGTTACTATCTCATGTCATGTTGAATAAGTGAAAAATAGTGAATTTAATGAAAATTCTTTTGGTACTATCTAAACTTGTTGTTGTTGTTGTTTTTAACTATTAACTCACCAAGTAGTATGGTGCATAACTTATCCTGTTAAATAATTCATCTAATCAGGAGGAAAATGCTGTAGGAAATCACTTCTATGGTGCACACGTCCTATCATGCCTAAATAAATCATGTTTTGGCTTAATTATCAGCTCTTCATGAAGATGATTTGAAAAAAACAACTTTTGCTGGCAGCTATAAAATTGGCCTTTAAAACTCACTAACAGGCTTAGAATTTATAGCAACCTATTTATTTGATATAAGACAGGTGTTAGGAGAATGTAAATTCATATGATTCTATTAAATTAAAAAGCATTTACTACTACTACTGCTGCTGCTGTATGTGTGAACACGCTGTGACGTAAGTGTAGAGGTCAGAGGACAATGCTCTGGGGATGGAACTCAGGTTTACCAACTGAACTACATTATTGTCTACTGTTCTTTTTTTTTTTTTTTTTTTTTCGGTTTTTCGAGACAGGGTTTCTCTGTGTAGCCCTGGCTGTCCTGGAACTCACTCTGTAGACCAGGCTGGCCTCGAACTCAGAAATCCGCCTGCCTCTGCCTCCCAAGTGCTGGGATTAAAGGCGTGCGCCACCACTGCCCAGTTTCTGTCTACTGTTCTTATACCAAATAAGTTATGAATATATTCAAACCACTTAGTACAACTTGTTTATGTGTGCACGCACACAAATGTATGTGGTACACTTTCCCGATGCGTGTTTGTGTAGAGGCCAAAGGTCAATGTTGGGCTTCTTCTTCTAACACTCTTGACCTTTTCTTTTTAAAGACAAAGCTTTTTATTAAGCCTGAAACTGTCTCAGGTCAGCAAGCCCCAGTATCTATCTGTCTTTGCTGGGATTACAGATGCCCCCTGCCATGCCAGGCTCCTATAATTGGTTGGCAGGAGCTGAACTCAGGTCTCTGTGCTTGAATGACAAGTACTTTACCCAATGAGATATCTCCCTAGCCCACGACTCACCTCTTGAAAGTTATGTTGGGTGAACTTGTCGGCAATCCTTAGCAACTCACGGCAAGAATGTGTGTCAGCGAAAGCCCGAATGCCCAGACAATTAGAAGGATCTAATTGTCTCTTTAAGAATTCACAGCAAGCTTCCTGTATTTCTGCCAGCTGGAGGAGGCAAGCAGCAGGCAAGAGGGTCTGAACATTGCCTTCTTCCACAGTTATCTGGGAGGTATATGCAAAGTCAATCAGTAGCTCCATAGCCCTCTCATCTATGTCTCGGATCACTACTTCTGTCTGCCGGCTTTCTGCCAGCTCTCCCGTAAACATTGCTCGGAAGTAGGGGCTGCAGGCTGACAGAATGACGCGGTGGGCATATATCTTCTTAGCGCCCACAACTAGCACCACATCACATAGCTCCCGGTGCTTTCTCAGAAGGTTGATCACTTCCAAGGTTTGCCGAGGGTGCTTGTCTGAGATATAGGGCATGCGAGCAGGTTGGGGAACCCCTTCTGGCAGTTTGTTGGGGTCTCCAAGGGTGCAGCGGCTTGTTACATCCATTCCAGTCTCTCCTGGTCGAATGTTGGTACACCTACAAGAATGAGAGGATGAAGAAAAATGGAAATGTTATTATTACTTCTTTTCTTGCTCTAAAGCGTTCATAAGAGGTAAGAAAACATGAAATTACCCGGAGGTTCTGGGAGGGTTCCTGGTGCTTTGTGGCCTGATTTATGGGAATGGAAATTTCTTTACAGAATGTTGGGAATTCTGGCTCCATGTCCAAATAGAGGAAGACCTTATGTTTTGAGTTGTGTCTAGCCAGCCCATCTGACTTTGAGTTCATTTACCTTCTTACCTCTTGTGGCATTAGGACTCAGTTTCTTCCATGGGGCACTCTCACTGAAAGTTCTCTCTCATATGAACCCATGATTTTAAATGTCAGAGCTTATTTCCAAATATTGTGTTCTTTCTGAAGAAAGTTTATACTTAAGTTTACAGCAAAAGTGGTAGTGAATGACAGAGGTTCGTGTAGGGAAACAGTCTGAGGACTACTAGTAATGAAAAACTCAACATCATCTCAAGAGCTAAATTCTGGGGCCAAACTAGGAGGTTAGCTGGAAACACTTGTTCCTTTGCTGGATTATCGAATTTTCCTTCTTTTGTCCTAAGTAGAGGAATTAAGCTATAAATCTGGATTATTAAGGCACCTTAACAACTTTGATACCAACTACATGAGGATGACACTGCCTCTTTGAAGTTGAATAGCTGCCTGTGGGTACTATCTTTTATGATTTCAATGTGCTTTATTTTTTCAAGACAAGGTTTCTCTGTGTAGCTGTCCTAGAACTCACTCTGTAGATCAGTTTGGCTTTGAACTCAGACAGCTACCTGCCTCTGCCTCCCAAGTGCTGAGATAAAGGTATGTACCACTGGCATCTTGTTTTTCATGTTTTAAAGTGAGTTTGCTCTTCTGTATTTGTTACTAACTGTGTGTGTTTTAAAAAGACATGCATGGTATATATTCACTAACCAGTGGATATTAACCAAAAAAAAAAAAAAAAAAAAATACAGAATACCTAGGATACAATCCATAGAACTCAAGAAGGTAAACAAGCTGAAGGGCCCAAATGAGGATGCTTCAGTCCCACTTGGGAGGGAGAAGAAAATAATCATGGGAGGCAGTGGGAGGGAAAGACCTGGTTGGGAGAGGGGAGGGACAGGAGAAAAGGGGAACATGATCAGATATGGGGATGGAGAGACAGGAGCGAAGCCCTGAGGGTCAGCAGAATGAATAGAAATATGCAACCTCAGGGGGTGGAAGATGGGGGGACCCTTTAGAATGTACCAGAGACCTGGGAAGTGAAAGACTCTCAGGACTCAAAGGGAGGAACTTTAGAAGAAATGACCAAAGGTGGGGGAGAGGGTACTCATAGAGTCCACCCCCAGTAGAAAGACAGGGCATCAAGTGGAGGGATGGGATTGCCATTCCATAGTCAAAAACTCTGACCCAGAATTGTTCCTGTCTAAAAGAACTACAGGGACAAAGAGACTGAGGGAAAGGCAGTCCAGTGACCAGCCCCACTTGGGATCCAGTTCAAGGGGAGGCTCCAAGGCCGGTTACTATTACTGATGCTATGGTGTGCTTACAGACAGGAGACTAGCATAGCTGTCCTCTGAGGCCCAACAAGCAGCTGACTGAGAAAGACTCAGATACTTACATCCAACCATTGGACTGAAGTTGAGGACCCCTGTGGTTGAATTAGGGAAAGGCTGGAAGAAGCTGAGGAGGAGGGCAACCCCATAGGAAGAGCAGCAGTCTCAACTAACCTGGACCCCTGAGATCTCTCAACCAGGCAGCATACATGAGCTGGTCTAAGGCACCTGACACATATACAGCAGAGGACTACTTGGTCTGGCCTCAGTGGGAGAAGACACACTTAACCCTAGAGAGACTTGAGCCCAGGGAGTGGGGAGGCTGGGGGTTGGGGGGAGACATCCCCCTGGAGATGGGGTTGGGGGGAGGAGGAATGGGATGAGGAACTGTTGGAGGGCGGAACTGGAGGGGGATAATGACTAGACTGTAAAATAATAATAATAATAATAATAATAATAATAATAGGACTTCTCAAACTTATAAAATTCTAACAGGTAATTTTTAAAAATAAGTTTTAAATATAAAATAAATAAAATTTAAAATTCATGAGAAGCATTTAAAATTATTCTCTCTACAAAAAAACCCCAAACACTCCCCCAACAAAACAAATTAGACCTATATATAAAACTGTTTGAAAACTTTAATTTTATTTATTTCCTTTTTAATTCTTTACACTTATTTGTTCAGTGTGTTTTTGTGTACACATGCATGTGTGGATGCACATATATGCCATGGCACATGTATGGAGGTAAGAGAACAATTTGTGTGAGGTGGTTCTCTCACTATGTGGGTCCTGGGAATTAAACTCAGATCATCAGGCTTGGCAGCAAGTGCCTTTAAGCACTGAGCCATTCAATTCTGCTGGGCCCAAATTTAAACAAATACGTGCACACACACACACATTTTTTAAAAAAAAAAATTCTCTCTACATAGCCCTGGCTGTCCTAGAACTCATAATGTAGACCAGGCTGGTCTCTAACTCACAAAGATCTGCCTGTTTCTCCCTCCAAGTCCTGGGATTAGAGGCATGCATTACCTTGCCTGGCCCCAAAATTTTAATTCTTAAGCTTAGTTTGATTCAAATCTTGATACTTTTGACTTTCCTAAAGTAGCTGGTGTTTATTTCTCCTTTTCATTTGGGTGCTGCTTTTATGTTTCGGCATGAAGTCTGTAACATAGAGTTTATGCTACATGAATAGACAGGAAGAAGACAGCTAACAACCTCCAAAATTAAACTTACATGTAACAATTTCTTTGATTCTAACTTTCAAGGGATGACAAATTACTCCAAATGACATGTAATTCATTTTAAGAAGTGTTATCAGTCAGGCATGGCAAGGAATGCTTGTAATCCTAACTTAAGAGGCTGAGTTAAGAGGATCAAGGACATTTTTGGCTACACAGCAAACTCTTGTCTCAAAGATAGTTTTATTTAATCTAATAAAGTATGTGTCCAAAATATACAGTCAATTATAGTGGTTCCAAAGACCTTTAAAAAACCAGCACATATCTGCCCACATACACACCCGAAATCACAAAATCAAAAGCATGAGTTCTACAAAGAACAGCATGGCGCCCTGATGCTGGGAACTGCTGGGAACCACATACCATTCAGAGGATTCTGCAATCACTAAATGAAAGGAAAGCTTAAAATCAAACTTTGACTAACAATGAAAAGTAAATGTTAATTTTAATAAGTGCTAGGTTTTCTCTAGTAAGAAAAGCTGTCAGTAACTTTAATATAGCACTTACATTTCTAACGTTATTAAATCAACATATCTTATGAACAGGGAGATGGTAAATAAACTAGTGTAGTTTGCTCATCAAAAGTGAAAGAATCAACTGAATATCTGAGTACACACAGTCACAGAGAGAGATGAACAGTGTAAAGCATTAAAATTCCTTTCCCTGCATAAATCTGGATGGAGAAACCATTAATATTATATTTTACTGTATCTTAAGATTTCTTTTCTCTCCTCATCAAGTGCAATACTTGAGCACTAAGGCTATTCTGCTATAAATTTCCTATTTATCTAAATGTTTTAGCTATAGTTAATCATTTTAGCCATTTTGTTCTGTCTTGAAACTGGGTTATTGAAACTGGGTTTCTATATCCAAGACTGGTCTGGAAGTCACTCTACAACTCAGGCTGGCCTAGAACTCATGATATAGTCCAAGCTAGCCTTGAACCCCTGGTAATCCTCCTGCTCCAACCTACCAAGAACAGGGATTACAGACATGAGGCACCATACCAGGCTTCTAGTTTCTTTAACTCTAAAATGGGTATCCATGTTACAAAGATAGATAAGATGATGCACATAAAACCTTTCCATCTAGTATTTGTTACACACTTGCAGTTTTAAATTAGAAATATTACTGTAATATAACCATCTAAATTTCTTTTAAATAAGTTAGTTATACTTATTCATATTAAAAATTAAATTTCTAGTTGGATGTGGTGATTTGAATAAAATGGCCCCCACAGGCCAATAGGAAGTGGCACTATTAGGAGGTGTGGTCTTGTTGGAGTAGGTGTGGCCTTGTTGGAGTAGGCGTGGTCTTGTTGGAGAAAGTTTGTCTACTGGAGGTGGGCTTTGAGGTCTCATATGCTCAAGCCAGGCCTCATGTAGCAATGTCTCTTCCTGCTGCCTGCTGATCCAGATGTAGATCTCTCAGCAACCTCTCCAGCACCATGTCTGTATGCCACCATGCAGATTAATGGTGGACAATTTGCCTAGGAAGTTCTGGGTTCAATTCTCCAGCAATGCCTTCCCCCCTAATCAAATTACACAAAAAGTTTGTAATCATGAGCAGGTGTATAATCCTAGCACAAGGAACATGGAAGCAAGAAGATCAAAGTTCAAGATCTTGTCTCAAAAAATACCAACGTCTCTCAAAGAGAGAGAGAGAGAGAGACTCAAATGTTCTTTTTTTTCCACACTTTATTTACATTTCAAATGTTTCCCCCTTTCCAGATCTCCCCTTTGGAACCTCCCCATTCCCTCCCCCCTTCCCCTGTGAGACTCAAATTTTCAAAACATATTTACTTATTGTTATTTTATGTGTATATGTGTGTACCTGAGTGCATGCTTTATGAACCATGTATGTGTGGGCACTCATGAAATCCATAACAGGGCATCAGATCTTCTGGAACTGGAGTTGCAGGTGATTATGATCTGCCCAAATGTGGGTGCTAAGAATGGAACCACTCTTAAAAGCTTCTAGGCTAACATTAGATTAGATTACTTTGGGTCCAGGAATTCTAAATATTATAATCCTTATTTAAAAGCACCACATGTGTCAGACCAATTTGACTCAGCCAGGGTTTATTATGATTATAGAAAAAAATATGTTGGTCCACAGGCATTCTTTATTTTATACATAATCTTCTGAAAGTTTAATTTTACATCAGCTATGTGGAGGTCTGGATTTTTCTATAACAAGAGTGTTATGCACAGGATTAGATTTAATTGTAAAATGCAGAGTGCCTCACAAGCAGCTAAAAAAAACCAAAACAATGACAAGAAAAGAGTTATATCTATTCTGCTTAGTCAAAAATGTAGGCACAAAGAGAGGGTAAAGGAGACCTCTTTTAAAAGTTACTCTGCAACCTGTTGCTATTGGTTCTGGTCAAGTAAATATGTTGGGATGGGGTGACAGTGGACCTTGGGAACTGTACTTGTACATAAATAACCACTGTTGAAGTCTGTAAGCTGGGTGTTTCCTGTATATTAAGTATGTGTGGTCCAAGCTGTAATTCAATGGCATCTGACATGCTCTTCTGACTCTGAGGATATACTACACACACAGTGCATATAGAAGCAAAGTACCCATACACATAAAATAAAAATAAATAAATCTTAAGAAGAAACAGACAAGCTCCAGGCTACGAAAATTACTTTTAAGATCTGAAAAGCAAAAACAAAACAACAAAAGCCCAACCCAAATCCTATTACCTAAGTGGAGTGGTTCAAATATTTCAACATTTGAAATAAAATACATCATAGGCTCACCTAGAATGATACCCTCCTTCTACAGATAAAGAAGCCACTTTGATTAACGGTGATTTTCTCAAAAACCCCGATTCTTTCTGAGGTCTCCTGCTGCTTTGAAACAAAGCATAGTTCCCTCCTGGAGTCAGTCTATGAGAGTAGGGAACAGTCTGTAGGGTTATTTTGCAATTCAAAATAAAGGCATCGTTATTTGTTATGCAGATTTCGGTACCACTCTCTTTAAAGGCCCAGGAAACTGTACCAAATATAGATTGCTTTGATTCAATCATGGAGACCTTCACTAGTAAAATATGGGAAGAGTCAAGTAACTTGGAGAAAGAGGCCTACAAAATGGATTTTAGACTCAGTAAAACAAAACTGAACTTAAGCTCCCCTTTTCCAGCTAAAAGTAAGTGAAATGATGTAAGATGATTTTTTAAAATTTTTATTTATTTATTTTTAATTTATTTTTCATACTTTATTTACATTTCAAATGTTTCCCCCTTTCCAGAGATCTCCCCTTTGGAACCTCCCCATTTCCTCCCCCCTCCCCTGCCACTATGGGGGTATTCTCCCACCCACCCACCCACCCACCCACTTTCATCTTCCCTCCTTGGCATTCTCCTCTACTGGGGGATCTAACACCCTCACGCCCAAGGGCCTCTCCTCCCCCTGATTTCTAGCAAGACTCTCCTCTGCCGCATATGTGGCCAGCACCATGGGTCCCTCCATGTGTATTCTTTGGTTGGTGGATCAGTCTCCAGGAGTATTGGGGGGGGGGGGGG
>JADRCH010000010.1:9185670-9222695 GCA_019843965.1 Rhynchomys soricoides | reverse complement strand
TAAAGCATTTGGGAACATTTACTAATGCTGTATCATGGACATATACACCAGCAAAGTTAACAGGACAAGAGAAAGTAGAACAGTTCAAAGCCAGTTGATGTATCAATAACAAATCTGAAAAAGGACATAGATTCTCACTCTTTATTTGAACTTGATCTTGGGATCTTGCTGCCTCTGCCTGTAAGGTGCTGGGGATTTACAGGCTTGCATGGCCATGTCCAGCTCTTCTCCTAGTCCTAAGTCCTGTCCTTATGATGGAATGCCTCTTTTTTATAGGGGTCTCTGTGTTATCTTTGATGTTAAGTAACAGATGACAAAATAGAGTTTGATAACCATAATACAAGTTTAAACAATGGGTAAATAGAATTGACTTGTTTCAATAAAGATTCTAGTACAATTTCTTAGACAGATTAAGAAAAGGCGTCTAGAGGAAGAGAGCCTGGAACTACATGCTTTCTCATACTTCTATTTTTCTACATCTATTTTAGTCCTTAATCTTCACTGTAATGCAGCTATTCTAGTAAACATATTATTGAACACCAGTAAAAATAATCAAACCATAACTCGGAATGCAGTATAGTGTCTTACAAATATTACTTTTCTTTGGCAACAGAATCATCTATACTGTACAGAGTATTAAATTTATAGTAAGCCCACAAAGTATCATAGTACACTTAATGGTTATGTGTAACCAAAAATTACTATGCAAAAAGTCAGATTTAAATATTAAGAACCAGAAAATCCAAACTCTTTAGAAATCTATCTCCTACATTCCATTATAAAGCTGTGGAGTATGGTGGCGTACACCTTTAATTCAGCGCTTGGGAGACAGAGGCAGGTGGATCTCTGTGAGTTCTAGGACAGCTTGCTCTACAAAGCATGTTCCAAGACAGTTAGGACTACATAATAAGTTCTTGTTTCAAAACAAAAACAACCAAATAAAAGAAGTTGCTAATTTCTGACATTACTAGTTTTGATTTATTTGAAACAATACTTAATTCCAAGCAGAATTTGTTAAGGTTTGTGAATAAATAATTTTAAACGACGCTAAATTTCAATCACTGAAGTCAACGTTTCTTATTCTTAAAAGGCTTACCTGCGCATTGGCTTTCCTTCCATGCACCATGAAAAGTCTCCTTCACCGTATTCTAAAGCCGTACCTTCAACAAGAGAAAAGTAGTAGCTTACTAAAAACTTGTATAACCATTTCACTCATTTCGACTGTAATCAGGAATCTTACATCCTAATATAATTTTTGCATAGAAGCACAATCATAATGTAATGCCTTTAAGATGACTATCATTAACTAAAGATGCTAAGGTGATAGATTATATGTGAATGTGAGGGTTAGTGGGAAGTAGGATCAAAGTAGTCATGATCGCTAGTCAGTGTTGTCTATTCAAGGTGTACTTGGGAGTTTCTGTTTGTTTTTTAACTTCACCATCAAGTATATTTGCAGAGTAATCATTTGATACCCACAGCAGTACTCGGAGAGGAAACGCATTGTTTTAGCATTGGATCTGAACATATTCTGATGTGACAAGCAGGCCGGAGGCGTTTGCCTTTAAAAACAACTTCACTTCCGACCAGCCCGGACAGCTTGAACAAGGGCGGGGAAAGTAGTTCTAGACTACAACTCTCTCGTCGTAGTCGCTGAAATATTGTTCACCACCAGGATCTTGCTGGCTCCCAAAGGTAAAATGAGAGGCATAGTGCTCGCTTCCTTAGAATTCCAAATGAAGCTGTCCAGGATGCGGAGCCCTAGCGTTCTCAGAAAGCATGGAACAGACTTCCCCCGGCTTCAAGACACTTCGGCCGGCCAGCAGTAGCGCAGTCTGGAGCCCTGCAAGGCCAGACCAAGGAACCCCACGGTCTCTTTGAGGCACTGACTGACAGGCAACCTAGAAAGCACTGCCCTGACCCCACTGGGCAGTTCGGCAAGTTGAGATCATAGATCTGCAAAGCGAGACCTGGGGCTCTGCTCTCCATCCCGTGCTCTAAGGCTCTGACTTACTGGCTTTGACACTTTTTTCTCTGCGGCACCCTTCTCTGCCTTCTCCGCCCTCTCTGCCTCCACCTCCGGGGCCGCTAGCGCAGGCAGGATGCGGCTCCCGCAGCTATTTCCTTTCCCTGCACCCGCCCCTATCCAGAAACAGGAAACGGTACTATCGCTAAATCCTTCCCACAGAACTGCACATGTTCGGGCAAGTGGTTCCTGCTTGGCTCCGGAAGTAGCTGTGCCTTTCGCTGAGCGTTTCCCAGGACTGGTACCATTAGTCTATCTGACTTTTACAATATATTTAGAAAGCAGCCAAATGAAATATATATAAGGAGAGGGTTTCATTTTTGAATAAGTAAAAGTCTGTTGCTGATTAATTGAAAATTATACTAGGCTTATCATTAACCAAAATTTCTTTAGCTAAACTTTACTTGACGTCTATAGACTCTGTGCAGTTGTTTCTGATAGGAAATATACCTCTTATAAATAAGCTTGTAGTGGGTGATGATTGGTCTTTAAATCCAATTTCTAATTCTAGTTCTATGATAAACTTTGTCATTTGGCCAAGTTTTTTTCTTCATATTTACCTAGGATGTGTAAGTGAATAATATATGTACTAGCAACAGCTATGGATATGCCATTTATTATCAAATACTTAATATATAATATTGTGTATTAGTTTATCAGTTCCAATATCTCACCTATTGAAGGATTTATTACCATTTTTCCAAGTGGTGGTAACAAAGCATTATATTTCAGATAGTACCATTCCAGCTGGTACCAAAGCGTTCTGTAACTTACAAAAGGGCAAGAGGACCTGCGGAGCACCTTTTTAGGATGCTAGCATGTAAGAGTTAGAGCCACAACCTGATGCCATGTACAATGGTTCTAGATTCTGGCCACAATTATGAAGTGTCTTCCTCCAGAAAGGTTCAAGGATTCTTGTTGGTCCATATTATTGGTACTTTCAACTTTAATTTTTTGCCAATCTGATGGATATAAAATGGTTTAGATGTACATTTCTCTAATCCATTAAAATGACATCTCATATGTGTACCTTTCAGGTTTCTTTTGTATGGGTTATCTAAAAGTCATCTTCAAAGTGATTCAGATTCTTCCAAAATATGAGTAATGATTTTAATTCTTTGTAGCTATACATTTCAATAACAAGGGAGTTATAAAAACATTGAGGAATGCTAGTAACTAAAGATGGGCTTTTAAGCCTATAGCCAAGATAAAATTAATTATTTCCTATTCTTATCAACTATTGATTCATTCTTAACCTACTACCTACTGTAATATGGCTTGTGCTTCAACTATTCTATTTCTTTTTAAAGGGGAGGAGTTCAATGTGAATCAGTTCTCCATATTTACATCAAGACCTATCAAAGTATACATAAAAATAAACACATGGAAAACCTGGCATTTCCAATTATTATAGAACTCCTACAATCCCATAAAGTCTTCATCTTAGGGGATTCTGAATTTCTAGTTGAAAATATACTTAGAATTGCTTTTATAATATGTGAGACTGGGGCAATAAACAATACTCTAAGGGCCAATGAGCTTAACTTTTCAATTAGAAATAGTGTCTTGTTTGTCATGTATAAAACACATAGAATCCAAGGTTTAGTTGTAAACAAGATCCATGAGACTCTTTTTGTTTTGTCAAATCTTCATTCTTGAGGACTAGATATTATAAAATTAAAAGTATAAATCACATGGTTGCTTAATTACAATATCAGTATAACTGAAAGTGATGTACAGGACTAGCATTAAGAAAATATGTAGCAGGGAACCCATATCTGGTCTCAGTGATCGGGGAAAGTATGGTTGGCAGCACTTAAGATATCCCTCAGTGTTCTTTGTCCCCAGTGATTGGCGCCTTATGCATGTACCCATCTCCTCGTCTGCCATTGTGATGTATTATAACGCATTAAGAGGATGGGGTATGGTTTTCCAACATGAGATGCTATGTTGTTTGGACATTCCAGTCACCAGAATGAGATCAACAAACTTCTTTTCTTTATAAAGTGTATAGTCATAGCTATTTTGTTATAACAACACATAAATCTCTATGACGGAGAAACAGAAGATCTTTGTCCTCGTGCTAACTTCATGGTCTCAAGCAAATGTTTATTCTAACTTCAGTTTTCTTATCTATACATTGACATTTCACTTTTTACAACTTTCTGAGTCAAGAGTTATTTGTAGAGGTGGGGGATATAACTGTTTTTAAAATGCTCATCTTGTATGTGTGGAGCCCTGGTTTCAATCCCCAGCAAAGTCCTATTGTAAGTTCTGAGGTTGTGTTGTGTAACAGAACTTTTCCTGAGCAGACGTAACACACATTATCTTAATACTCTAGATAGGGTACCCACAACAGACCATAATAAGGGTACCACCCAAAGTCCAACTTGGTGAACCAATGAATTTTATTGGGATTACTTTCAGGAATATGGGTAAGGGGTTACTCACAGGAGCAGAAATGACAGCTGCGCCACCAAGATCTACACCAGTGTGTAGTGCATGAGTGACATCTCACAAGTTTGGGAACCTAGAATACACTGCACAACCTGCTGGCAGCTCAACAGGTTGGAGAATATCCTTTCCTAGGTGCTTCAGTTAATCAAAACCTTTTCCAGGCATCTGGGTTGGTTTCCACTTCTTCCAGACTGGTGTCTAGTACTGTCCTGGTAGCTGTCAGCCTCTCTTATGCAGTCTATTGGAATGCTGGATGTAAACCAAGCAGGTTGTTCCTAGGTTCTCTAGGAAAGCAGAAAGCCAAGGCAGCATATTATTTTGTCTTGAATTAGCTGAACACCTAAATCCTTCATGCCATCAATCTCTGAGAACTTCAGATAGAACTCCACAATGAAGATCCAATGACCCTCAAAGCCTAATGTCAAACAAGAATCTATCAGGTGTACACAGATCTCCTGAGTGATGGTCTCTCGCTTGCTAGCATCAGATTGACCAAAAAAATTCCCTTCAATTGAATTTGTAGATAGTGCACTTATTTTACCAGTGTGGTGGTTTGAATATGCTTGGCCCAGGGAGTGGCACTATTAAGAGCTGTGGCCTTGTTAGAGGAGGTGTGTCACTGTGAGAATGGGCTTTGATTACCTTCCTTCTATCTGCCTGGGGGACAGTCTTCTTCTGTTGGCCTTCAGATCAAGATGTAGAACTCTCAGCTCCTCTAGCACCATGCCTGCTTGGATGCTGCCATGCTTCCTGCCATGATGATAATGGACCAAACCTAAGAACTTGTAAGCCATCCCCAATTAGATGCTCTCCTTTATAAGAATTTCCTTGGTCATGGTATCTCTTCACAGAGATCGAAACTCTAAGACAACCAGCAATAATCCAAATTCCACACCCAAGCCTAGAGGACTCTCAAATGCATGGATCTTCCCTCTGCCACAAAAGCATGGCAGTAGTGATGTTCAGTTTGTTTCAGCAACTCCCTGTTTGTTTCTGATTTTTGAGCTTTGTGCTTCTGGGCTCCCAACTTACCCCAAAAAATGGTCTTGGTGCCTCATCCAGCTGTCTGTACTCCTTTGCTCACTGGCTTCTCAGTCTTGTTTCTGATAAATTAAATGATTATACGTATATTAGTACCTTCTTATCACCTATCAAATAGGCAAGCATCTGGAATCGGGCAACTTGCTTTGCTGACATAACTGTGGGGAAGGGCTGGTGAGTGTGCGTGTGTTTGTGTGTGTGTGTGTGCGTGCACACACACATGGACAAAAATTGTAAAATTTTTATGGAGACTTAACAACTTCTAGCAAAATTACATTTGCTTCCCTTTTGGTCTCATGATTCTGTTACACCACGGAATTAGTTGCAGAAAGAAAAGAAAAGGTAAATGTGAAAAAGAAGTGAGAATAAAAGGCTAGGTACAAGGTTATTCACTGTAGGACTCTAAGAAATAGCAAAAATAGCAGAAACAGCAAAAATGAGCAGCCTCTCAATAGACTGATTAAATAAACTGTGAGATTTCCCTATAATGGTCATGTGCCATAAAATAAGAAATGAGAAAGATCTATTAATACTCTTCAGGTGTATTGTGAAAACCAAATACCTCCATGCTCAATTAACCTAATTTTGGAGCCTGGGGTGAGGAAGCCTATCATGGTGGGAGCAAGTGCTAGTATGATACTTATCACCTCATGGCTTGGAAACAATTGGCGAGTCTGAGCAGGCAGAATATCCCCTTCAGGAGTATGACCCCATGACCTAATCATCCCCATTATAATTAGTAAGCTCAGCCCTGTAGCTGCATCTCCAAGTATCTAGCTGGTCTAAAGAAGAGCCACCACTGAGTTTATCAGTGATTCTGGTACCACTCTCAATGTGGCCTTGCTATTTTGGTAAAGGGACCACCATATAGAATGTGGTTGTCTCGTTAGTGTCCTGCTTGCATAGTACACTAGCTCTAGCATACATTTTTGAGCCTTTAAATGCTTTCTTCTACTTCTGTACTAACCCTGGCACCTACCTGTACGCTATTCACAAGTCATCACCTTCTCATGCTTACAGAAGCAATCCTAGTGGCACATTTGCATTGTGGTTTGATCCCACATCCCAAGAGAATGCCTCCAGAGTAATTAAATTACTTCTCCAATTTTATATTCTGTTCCTCTTAATTCAGCGCCCCTGTAATGTATAATCTTCTAGATCTTTGGCTTCTCTGGGGAGCAATCTTATTATGAATTGAATTGTATCCCTACAACTCAACAATCTCTATTGACATCTTAGCTTTGAGTACCTCAGGATTATGTTTGCAGGCAGGCCCTGAAGTTGTGTGACTGCTGTCCTGACTTGCAGAGGGATTCTGAACAAAGATATAGACATAGAGGTGATATGCAGACAATGGAAGATGATGGCCATCTAGGCACCCAGGATGAATCCTTCCCTCAGAGCCTTTAGCTTGCTAGCACTTTTTTCTGCTACTTGCTATTAATTTGGCTTTTACTTTTTAATTAATTCTTTTACTTTGGCTTGCTACATTTTTTAATAAACCCACTTATTGAAAACTCAGGATTTGATTTATTTGTTGTGGATCATTTTCTGTATGGAACAAAGTATCAATAAATAGAATGTTGCCCCAGGTCTAGTTTGCAGAGGATCCACTAGATACATTTTCCAATACCATTCCCCCCATCCCTGACTTTATAATAGGAATAAACATACTTCAGCATTTGGTGTGAGCCTTACACTGGTTCCTTAGACAGCGAGCTAAGAATGATCAGTGTTGGGAAGGCCAAGCGGAATTCCTTCCCATAGCACAGGAGTAAAACAAAAGCAATATTACATCCAGGAAAGGGGGGAAATGATAGAAATTTATGTCACTTAAAGACCCAATGGATACACGGGTCCTATAGTCTCATCTTACCTGCTGGGTTTACTATCCAGACCTGACAGTAGGCAAATGGATCCTGGAAGATGTATATGTACTATGCAAACTCATCCATGCAGTAAGCTCTTATGACAAAGTAGTACTCTGTTGTAGGATATGAGCACAATCCTAGGAACATGGCATGCAGCTATCATCAGAGAACTATTTCTTCACTGGAGAAAGACCAGAACACTTTACATTATTTTGAAATGGACAAGCACAAGTCTTTTCAGTCTTACAACCCCTGACACAACATAATTTGAATAAATCTGAACCAGCTAGAAATTCCACAAAGTATCACACTGATTCATTCTGTCACTGACATAGTACTAATAAGACTCCAAAAAGTAAGATGTGAATGATATATTGATGTATTCATCATAGAAGTATGCTTCAGAAGGTAAGTTAAGCCTGTGGATACTCAGAGGACCCCCTACATCTATATAATTTTAGGGTCTGGCTGTCTGGAGCATGTTAAGACATCCCATATATAGGACAGGACAACTTTTATACCTTCCACAATACCTGGCATGCCTTTTCATCTAGGAAGCTGCTTCTACTCATTTGTGGGTGACTTAAAGACTGAACTGTAAAAAAATAGATTAAAGAATAAAAAAAAAATAAATAAAATAAACCAAAAAAACCTTTTTTTTTTTTAAGTTCAACACAGAACAGAAAGAGGTGTTGAGGTACCATATGATCTAAGACCTCCTTCTGTAATAGAAGGATGCCAGTGGTGGGTGCTGCAGAGACATCCCATTGGATAAAGTGCTTGTGCATTGCAAGGACCTATTTATAGATCTCTACTACCCACAGAAAAAGCTAGACATGGTGGAGTTTACCTACAGTTTCAACGCTGGGAAATAGAGGAGAATCCTGAAGGCTTGTTAGGCATTCAGTCTAGTCAGCCATTGATCTCTAGGTTCAGTGAGAGATGCTGTCTGAAGAAATAAAGTCATGGCAACCACTGACAGAGATGCAGACATGAAGTACTGGTAAATCTGCTTGCTTTTCTGAGTTCTAACCCAAAAGCACAATTTTCACCCCTTTATTCTAACCATGCTTTCTTTACTCCTCTGGGTCTTTCTTTGCAGCTCCCCAACTTCCACCACACCACACCACAGTCTTTGCAACCTCTGTTGCTGAATTTTCCAGCTTTTAAATTTTTCTAAAAATTAAATTTTATGTGTGTAAGTGTTTTGCCTGCATGTATGTCTGTGTACCCTGTGTGTGCAGTGCCTCTGAGACCAAAAGAGGGCGTCAGGTCACCCAAAACTGGAGTTGAAGATGGTTATGAGCTGCCATGTGGGTACTGGGCATCAAACCCGGGTCTTCTGAAGTCACTGCTCTTAACTGCTGAGCCATTGTTCCATCCTTGAGTTTGTTGGCTTTTTTGAACTCTAGTTCAAAAGAGCATAACTTTCTTGGCCCTCCTCGTCTCCCTTTTCTCAGCAGTGTTCCTATCCTGTTGTTTATCTCGTAAACGCTAATAAAGCTATCCTGGGGCTTAAAGAAAGGATCTGGGGTGGGTACAATGGAGGAAGGCATCTTATGCCAAGCTCTGGCCTCTGTTTGAGCATGGATGAATGCAAGCATCACACACACACACACAGCAGTAATGATAGGGATGAATGCATGCATCACACACACACACACACACACACACACACACACACCAATGAATGCATGCATCACACACACACACACACCAGTAATGATAGGGACAATGGAGGAAGGCATCTTATGCCAAGCTCTGGCCTCTACTTGAACATGGATGAATGCAAGCATCACACACACACACACCAGTAATGATAGGGATCATACACACACACACCAGTAATGATAGGGATCACACACACACCAGTAATGATAGGGATATCTCTGTGGAAAATTTGTCATAGTCTAATGGGTAACATATTATAGATCCTTTTATTAATTAGCAACTATGTTACATTGGGAGTATCTTTCTGGATCCAGCTCATCAGGAACCAACACTGTACAAAGAAATGAGTCCTAGATTGTAAACTATAGAAACACAATCTTCATAAAGAATAGTTTAATTGATATTTGGAGGATATCTTCCTGAGGGTGAAAAAAATTAATTTCTGCCAGTTAGGAAACTCTTTCCCACCATAATTGTGGAGCTGATACAGTTTCTGGAGTTGTGAGTGGTGTTCATATTGTCTGTTCTTCAGCCTTCACTGTCTTGGCTGAATCTCCATCCTTAGTAACCACATTGTTGCTGAGTTGTCTATTGTACATGTGTTTTAGGTCCTCTCAGAGCTAGTGGCTCCTTCTAGACACTGTCATGTCAAGCTCAGGAGAATGCGGCTTGAGGATGGGGGGATTGTGAATGTTTTATCCAGACTCTTCATCACTATGCCAAAATTCCCAAGAAAGGCAATTTAAGGGAAGAAAAAATATTTTGGTTTCTAGTTTTTAAGGTTTCTATGTCTGTCTTTCTCTGGACCTGAGCAAGGCAGGTTGTCATAGCAGTGTACTGAAAGAGGTTGTGCATCTAATGGCAGTCAAGGAGCAGAGAGATAGACAGGAAGGAGCTATGAACAACATAAACCCTTCCAGGGTGCCCCTCCCCCCAGTGACCTACTTCCTTCATCTCTGTTCCACTTTCTGTTCACACACCTCCATCAATGACATCAGATGACGAGTCCATTGAGGGTCAGAGCTCCCAACAATCAGCCATTTTTTTACTGTTTTGTTCCACCAGCCTCGGACCAAGTCTTTAACATTTGGGCTTTTTGGGTAAAACTATATGGGAGTGAGTCTGCTGTGCCCCGGCCAGCCATACCTGAGCCACGAATCTCCTTCATAATCCATCTCTAACCCTGTCCGCCTAAATGCACTACAAAATTGCTACTGACATGAGCTCAACCAGAGACCAGGATCTGGTTACTTTATGTTTCTCAAGTCTATTAGTTTCTGGTCTCCTATATAGTACCAGCATTCAGAGCATTAAAAACAATCTTTGAGAAACTGGGGCTGGAGAGATTGCTCTGCATAAACTGCATTGGAAGACGATCTGAGTTGTGCCCCCAGCACCTATTGCACAACTGCCAATAACTCCAGCTGCAAGGGATCCGACACCCTCTTCTGGCCTCAGATGGTATCTGCACCCATATACACATACCCCACCCCTCACTCCCAGACACCAAATTAAAATTAAAAATAAATCTTAAAAAAAAAATCTATTTAGAGCCAACTGTACATCTGTCATCCCAGGTGATCAAAGCAAGATTACTGCCCTTTTGATGCCCGGCTAGGTTTTCATAGTGAGTTCTAGGCATAGTCTGGGCTAGATAGCAAGAGCCTGCTTCAAAAACCAAAACCAGGGCTAGCAAGGTGACTCATCAGGTAAAAAGTGCACTTGCTGCAAAGCCTGATGACCGAAGTCTGACCCTTGTCACCAGCATGGTGGAGAGAACCTGTTCTGCAGGCTATCATGTGACCTTCACATGTTGTGGCAGGAGGATGCCCCCTGCTCCAATAAATGTGTAAAAAAAAAACCCAACCAACTAACCAACCAAAAAATTCGAAGCAAACAGCAACAGTGAAAAACTCTGGCTTTTACTTAGCTCTACTTAAAGCTTTTAAGAAATATTTATACTTGCAAATTCTTTGCAGCCTTTAAAAAATTAATTAAAAATAAAATTGCATATGATTATGTATTATGCCATCTTTTATCCATATTTTAAAAACCAACAGATCTCCCTCAGAAAAAGACTACATTGAGAGCAGAACTTATTAAAATGATGTGTTCAAACCTAAGATATATCTGGCTTCTCACTACCAACTTCTGTAGGAATCGGTCTTTAGTCATCAGATCTTCTAAGTGGTGGCTATAGGAATGAGCCTACAGCCTACAAAGCATCTGGCTTGCATCTTTGTCACATTCTAAAATTCTGTCCACTACACCTTTGTTGAATTAAAAAACCCCTTCACATTTAAAAATTAAGATTTCAGCTTGGTGATGGTGGTACATGCCTTTAAACTCAAGCACTTGAGAGACAGAAACAGATGGACTTCTGTGACTTTGAGGCCAGCCTGGTCTCAGGATAGCCAAGGCTCTACAGACCATCTTGAAGAATAAACCAAAAAGAAATTTGGGATTTCATCTTTTTTACATTATGGAACTTCAGCTTGGTAGTGGTTGATATTTTGTCCGGGCCTTAAGTCATGCATTCATTTTTATTTTTACTTTATTTGGTTTATTTTTGAGACAGACTATCACTGTGTAGCCCTGGCTAGCCTCAAACTCACAAAGATCTCTGTCTTTACCTCTGCTTCCCCAGTGCTGAATTAAAATTCTGTGCTACTATATCCTGAAAACATTTATTTTTGTTTTTAAAGACATGACTGAGTTCATTGAGTATCATGCCTTTTATTTACTTATTTTATTTTTTTTATAATTATTTTTGTGTATGTGCCTGCATGTGTATATGTATATTGCTTGCCTAAGAAGGCCAGAGAGTGTGGGTTCCCTGAAACTGGAGTCTGAGGCAGTTGTAAGTTGCCTGCTGCAGTGCTGGACTGAAACTGTAAGAATATGTACTCTTAGCACCTAAGCTGTTACCCTAGGCTTCAGACATTGATTTTTAAACAGGTGTTCATCTTCAGCACAAATGCTGAGCCCTTCAGAAAGACTGCCTCCTTTTTAACGATTTCATTGTAGAAACGCGTGATATTTCCCTTCACACTTGACTTCAGAACAAAACTTCCTGGTTTTCTTTCTGCCAAACCATGGGAACACGTATATTGCTTAACAAGTAAGGTGGTACTTCTCTGATGGTTTTTCTCCAGTCTTCCCCTCGTCCTACCCACCCCCAAGCTGTTTTGGGTTTTACATTTCCGAATAAAAAAAGAATCTAACACGTAGAATTCCCAAGTTCCTTCTGCCCCTGCCTAGTTGGCATTTGTGAGTTGTCAGGAACAGTCTAGGTGACACCAAGTTTAACTATATGAGTTCCTCCAAATAACTAGAAAATTAAGCAAGATGTTTAGTCGCATTTTTTTATATAGAATTCACCCTCATATGTTCACACACACAAACACACACATCATTGAAAGGCAAAATAAGAGACCACCAAGGAAGGGGCACAGTTCATGTTTCATTAGAGTTTTAAAGTAGTTAAATTCAGACCTATTACAGACATCTTTATAAAATAAAACACCTTCATATTAAATTCAGGCCTATTACAGACATCTTTATAAAATAAAACACCTTCATATTAAATTCAGAACATTGAGTTTTGTTGCTTGGCGAATTCCTCTAGCTTTTCACGTCCAGTGCCTTGACATCCCTGACCTTCCCTCCCAGCCAGAACCTGGGCGCTGGGTGAGGCGCGACTGCGCGAAGTGCGCCGTCGCCATGGTAACCGCGGTAGCCTGAGCCCTGGGTGAGGTGAGTAGGAGTGCTGGAGCTGAGGTCCTGGGTGGGCGATGGGGGGGTGGGGGGTGGGTGGGGGTGTGATGGGGCAGAATAAACCCTCATCATCCCTACGGGATGCTGGCGGCAGGGGCTGCTGCGGTGGGCGTCATCAAAGGTATCCTCCGTCTTTGTGTGTCGGGTGGGTTTTGCGCACCCTACCACGGCTTTGATCATCCCGCCGCAGCAAAAGGGCAACGCAGAAGGGCAAGGGCGATTCCGGTGGAAGGGAGAACTCTCAAGCCCCTCAAGAATCTGCCATGCTCTTTCCACGTGACCCGGTTAGCACAGAAACGCAGGCACACCGTGTGAGAGGGTCACCAGGCCTTCGCTCTTCGTTGAATTCTGGGTGCTTAGTGACTTTGCCGGGTGAGGATCCGGCCCCTCTGTGAAATGGGACTTAAAAAATCCTTAAGAACCATTTATTATATTTTCTTTTTTTTTCTTTTTGAAGAAAGAATTCAACTGGCAAAAAGAGCCTTTGGGGTCGACTCCACTACAACTTTGGGAAGCTTCCTCTGAGTCATTGCTCTTTGTTTATAGGATTTCAATACCATCACCATTATGTCTCCTTCTACCCTGTTACTTAAGTGTTTCCCCTCTCGGAAAGCCCTTCTGGGACCTTCTACTCCCAATTTGCTGCCGCTGCGCTTCCTCTGTATAAGCTCAGCCTATAGCCCTTGCATTCTTTATCCCTGAGGTTGCTGATGATTAGACTGTGGGTTGGCAACCAGGCCTTTGTAATTTGCTATTTTTGGTACTTAATGCAGCCTCAAAATGTCCCCACCGTGTAGTCGGGAAGTTTCTAGACCTCCCGTAACCATTAAGTAAGTCAGAGCAGGTTATATCCTCATTTCAGAAGATTAAATTAAATAAAGAGGATTAAATCACTGACATTCTGCCTTCATAAGTTCAGGTTCCCCCCTTCCCATGCTTGTGCAGTCTATGAAGCTATGTTTCATATTAGTTATGCATGTGGGCATAGAAAACATAATCTGGTTTGTGTCAAGAATAGGATTGGAAAGCTATAACCTGGGGGTTGCTAATCAGCTATCCATTTTACAGATATTTTAGCCACAGACATACCTATTTATTTGTGTGATGCCTGTGACTACTCTCCTGCTACAGAGGGAGTAATCATGTGATAAACAGTAGGCCCCTCAAGCCTACAAGTGTGCCTTTTGGTATATACTATTTTCCTAAGGCCTTCATTAGTCTCGGCCTCTGCAGTCCTGTGCCAGCATCTTCTCCTTCTCCCTTCTATTTTAAGTGTTTCCCCCTCCTCTTTCCTTCCCTGTTGTTTCCTAATACATCAAGTTTGTTACCACATCACAATCTAAAATGGCCTCATTTCTTTGTTTCTTATGCCCATATCCATGAGCACCATGATTGGAGGGAACCGTGTACTGGAAGAAAGTCAGTAGGCACTGACTTCAGTGAGTGAATATCACAGCCCTTGCTCTTGTTGTCTGAACTTCTGCTGTACTGGTACAATCGGTCATTCTCTTTTGCCTCTCCTCTCTGATTTGTGGACTGAGTATCTAGGCTTGTTGGATCAATTATATTGAAATCATCCAGTTCCCAGATATTCCTTATTGTCCAGTACTTCTGGTAAACATCTTGAGCAATCTGGATTTGCTTCTCTTTCCTTCCAAGCCCCTCCCTCCTCCTCTTCCTCTTCCTTTTCTCCCTTTTCTTATTTCTCCTCCTCCTCTTCCTCCCCAGTCCTCTTCTTCCTTCTTCTCCTTCTTTTTGAGACATAATAATAATAAAGAGGATTTAGTCAATGACATCCTGCCTTCAGAGGTTCAATCTCATCTCCCCTCTCTCTGCATAATCTGCCTGCATAATCTGTGAAATTTGTGCTTCATATTATTATGTATATGGGCAAAGAAAACAATTTGTTTTGTCTCAACAATAGGACCGGAAGGCTATGAAAAGGGGTCTTTATCTGTTTGCAAATATTTCATTTGTAAAAGTAAAGTCTTATTGTCTAACCCAGATTAGCCTTGATTTTGCAGTCCTCATTCCCACCCTCTCAAACCCTGGGATTACAGGTGTGGTCCACCAAACCTGGGGTCTCCGTCTTTAAAAAAGTGTATTTCTCAGTCACTTTTCTATAGCTATGCTAAGTCACCATGACCAAGGCAACTAATAGAAGAAAGAACTTATTTGGAGCTTCCAGTTTCAGAGTCTATGATTACCATGGCAGGGAGCATTGCAGCAGGCAGGCAGGAATGACACAGAGCAGTAGCTGAGATCTCACATTTTGAGAAACAAGCATGAAGCAGAGTGAGCTAATTGGGAGTGGCATGGGTTTTTGCAACCTCAAAGCCCCAGTGACCCACCTCCTCCAATAAGGCCACACTTCTTGATCCTTCCTAAACAGTACCACCAAGTATTCAAATATACGAGCCTATGGGGGACATTCTCATCTAAACCACCACTGAGTGCAACTGTATCCATTTGCATGTTTAGAAAGTCACTTTAACTTTGTTTTTAACTTGACAGAGATATTCCCTGTCTCTATGTGCCATTGAATTTGCCTTTTCCACAACATATTGCTGAGTCATACACATTGTAGTTTTAGCTGAGTCATACACATTGTTGTAGTGTTAGTTATTTAATGTTAAGTAACAAATTAGCCAAGCTTGGTATGTTTCAAACCACACATAGATTATCTCATAGTTTCTGTGTGTCAGGAATCTGGGTACGGCTTAACTGGATCCTATAATTGTCTCTCAGAGGGCTGCAGGCCAGGCAAGCTTCACCTAAGTGAGGGCTGCTTACAGGTCCATTAAATGTTTGGGTTTTTTTTGACAGACTTAAAGACCCCTCATAGGCTGCTGGGATGAGGGCCTCTTCTCTTACCAGCTGTTGCCACAGTCTGCTCTCATTTTCTTGAAAGGTGGCTCTCTCTCCACTGTGAGAGGAGAGTCAGGTTGAAAAGATAAGCCACAGTCTATTGAAGTCCAATTATGGAAGCATCAAACCATTAGCATACCATTCTTGCTGCTGTGTTGCTTCATTAGAAGCAAGTCACTAAGTGGAGCCCATGCTGATGGTGATCGAGTTAACAACGGCATGGGTATCAGAGGCAAGGTGGGGTGTTGTGAGCCAGAGCAGAAGCATCGTATCACGTGGTATATCACCGTAATCCATTCCATTCAACTGCCATCTATAATTCTTTTCCTTTAAAAATAGTGGTTTTATTTATATGTGTGTATGTGAGCCTGCATAAGTTTCTATATACCAGATGCATGCAGAAGCCCAAGGCAGCCAGAAGAATGTTTTGGATTCTGGGAACTGGAATTTTAGGTAATTGTGAGCTGCTGTGTAGGTGCTGAGAATCAAACCTGGGGCCTCTGCAATCAGTGAGCACTCCTGACTTCTGAGTCATCTCTTCTGTCCCTGAGCATGGTTTTTCTCTTAAGGATTTTGCTGTTGTGAGCACATAGTGATGTCATAACATTTGGTGTGTGTGTGGGGGGGTGGGGACTATTGTGCTCTTCCCCGAGTCATTCTTTATTTGATATGTATTCCATCAGAGTGAGCACTGGAAAGACTTCCTTAATTGACTATAATTAATTTTGCCTTTCTAAACTCCCATAGAATTTTTTATGTTCAAGTACTCACCACATGTCACTTTTTATTACATATACTTTGTGTATCTCATATTTTCTCCTGTCGAGGATATGGTTGAGAGAAGAAGATAAAGCTGTTAGTTTAAGCTAGGCACAGTAGCTCACACCTTAATCCCAGCACTAGAGCTGTGGAGGCAGGAGGATCACTGGAAATTCAAGGCCAGTCTGGTCTACACAGCAAGTTTCAGGCCAGCCAGGGCTACTTAGCAAGATTCATTCTCAAAACAAAACCCCCCAAAAATATGTGTTTGTAATTTATATAAACATTTAAATAACACACTAATAATCCTTTAATAAACAACAATATATTCTGTTTGAATCGATTCTGTTTAAAAACTAGTACCTAAATTTTAAAGTCTTCATAATTTTGCGCCAGTGAGCTAACTATATTTCTTAATTCTCCCCAACAAGAATCATTTTTATTTTTGGTTGTGAGCCTAGCCTTTAATGGCTGAGCCATCTCTCAAGCCCACAAGAATCATTTATAGGCAAATAGATTCTCTTTTGATTCTTTCCTAATGAATTTAGTTCACTTTGATCTCTTGTCTGTCCCTATTGAGTATACTATTCATATTATATATTTATTATTTTATCATATACTGAGGCCATTCAAGTACATATTTTTATTTCTTTCGTATTGTCAGTGTGTGGACTGAAGATATATAAGTTGCCTGGTGTGGTGGTGCTTGCCTCCTTTAATCTCAGCACTTGGGAAACAAAGGCAGGTAGATCTCAGTGAGGTCAGAGGCAGAAGTAGGTGGATCTTGATGAATTCAAAGCCAGCTGGCTTATACAGCAAGTCAGGTCAGCCAGAACTAAATAGTGAGGCTCCATCTCAAAAAATAAACAAGTGTCAGGAGCCATCTAAGATAGGCTAAGGCCACCAGGTGACCCTCCTGGAGGTGGCCCACCATTTTTTGCATGGTTGCAATGGGTGAGCTCTATAAGGCAAGGTCCCAAGAGACTTCATCTCAGAATTGATTCTTGCAGCTCATATATGCCTTTTGTGTCACTATTCAGTTAATATAATAATCACTGGGCATTAGCCCACCGTATTGCACAGATTTCCTGTAGATCAACATAAAGTTGGACTTTCATGAGTTAATGCTGTTTAGATGGATTAATGATTTTATAGGATTCTTGATTTGATTCCAATAATCTTAGAAGAAAATCTTAAGAAATGGTTTTAGTTGTTTTACTAGAAAGATCCAATACTGTTATCCATTCATCCATTCATCCTTCCAAATGTATATATGTATATGTCTGATATATATATATGAAAACATGCATGAATACTTGTGGAGTTGAGACAAATGGTCGGGCCCAGCCAGACCATGGGTGTATGAATGTATATGTGTCTGTGCAAATTCGCCTGTGTAAAGGATCTTAATTCTTTTCCTTTCCTTCCTCTCTGGTTCACAAAGAGTTAACCAGCCCAGCCAGTGAAAGGCTTTTAGCTGCCTGGCCAGAAAAGGGAGCATTAACAATAAATCCTTACTTACCTCCCCTCCCCATTAAGCAAAAGTTGATAATTCCTCTGAAGCCATTGGCATCTGGCTCCAGTATAACTAAGAATCAAAGAGAGTAAATATTATTAATACTAAACAACCTTTAAACTCAACAAAACAAAACAAAAAAACCCCAAGTTTCCCCACCCCCATTCCCCATACTCTGCCCAATTGGCTACCTTTCAGAAAGGACCCAGCCCAGGGCAGGCTTCCAGCAAACATGTAAATGAATAACCGTTAATATGTTTGAAAAAAAATTTTTTTTTTTTTTGCTTTGGTGTTAGGTATTTTTGGGAGTTAATGGAGCCAGAAGAAACTCTAGAATCAGAGAGTTCAGAACAGTCACTATTTTCCTCACAGCAAGAATATGAAGAATCCCAAGAAGCAGATAAAGCAGGCTCCAAGAACCCCCTTCTGCAGCCTGCTCTCACAGGGGATATAGAAGGTTTGCAGAAGATTTTTGAGGATCCTGAACATCCTCACCATGAGCACGCTGTACAGCTGCTTTTGGAAGAAGACATCGTTGGGAGAAATCTGTTGTATGCAGCTTGCATGGCTGGCAAAAGTGATGTAATTAGAGCCTTGGCAAAGTATGGGGTGAATCTGAACGAGAAAACTGCCAGAGGTAATCCATCTTCTTTCTGTATTACTTGTGACCACCTAAAGATGCCCCCCGCTGTCTTTATGACTGGATAACTTTGATGTCCTGCTTTATACTTTACACAACCATTTCAAAAAGATTTAACTTTTAAATTAAAACAGTTAAACTCATTTTCCTCAAGGCCAAACTTATCATTCAACGGTGCTTATGCCATGACTGATATGTGGTTATAATATTAGAAAAGACTCGTGTAATTCCCTATACTAAAAGATTAAGCAAGCAGTGTTGGGATGTAGCTCAGTTGGTACAACTTGTACAAGGCCCTGGGTGTGAGCCCAGAGCTGCCTAAGGCAGATGTGGTAGGTGCTACATGCCTATAATTACAGTAAAAAGGAGGGAAGGCAAGAGGATCAGAAGTTCAAGGTCGTTGGCTAAGCTACTTAGGGAGTCGGGGCCAGCCTGGACTTCATGAGAACTTGTCTCAAAAAAAAAAAAAAAATTAAGTAAGCAAAATGTGATCATGTTAATGAATGTAGAAAGGTCGCTCATAGAGGGAGGGGGATGGGATGAGGGGGTTTCCAAAGGGGAGACCTGGAAAGGGGAAAATATTTGAAATGTAAATAAAGTATCAAAAAATAAAAATAAAAAAATAAATGTAAAAAGGTCATTTGAAAGAAATTCATGATGTAAATTTTTAGGGAGATAGGAATATAATAAATCTTTTTAAAGGCTATCTATCAAAAATAGGTTTTAAAATTATTGAGTGGCTTTCAGTCAACATTTTATTTTTGGAACTTTTATTTATTCATTCTTTCATTTATTTATTTAGAGACAAGATCTATGTAGCTCTGGTTGTCCTGAAACTCATGATACAGACCAGATCACTTTGGATTTTTTATTAACGTTTCGTTGTCCCTTCTGGTCATGATGATGTTGCTGAGGTAGGCTCAGGGCTGTGACACTGTGGTGGGTAGGGAGCTTAGAGGTTTCTAGAGCAAGTAGAGATGTATTGTGTCTTCTTTTTTCCTAGCTCAGCCAGAGACTAGCACATAGGCGTTTCTTTTCATCATGACCTCTTTATAGAAACATATCCAAGTTTTACTCTTACTCTGGCTACATACAACCAGTGTGACCTTGGGAAAGGTATGGACGCGCTGATCTTCACTTTTTATTATATACTGTAACGAGGCTAATACCTTTCTCCTAGGGCTATTGTAGTAATTAAATAAAGGACACACAAAGTCCTGGTACATAATAGTTTCAACATGGTAATTCTTGCTCAGTTCTTTTTTGTCTCTTTGGATGTTTAAGGGAGTCATAAGTACCCATAGTTCTTAGGGGAACATGTAGTGAATTATTACAATTTATATTGACTCAACATCTCTTTAAATTTCTCATACTGAAAGCATGGCTCATTCATCTTTGATACCAGGTCTACACCACATCCAAATGGCCTACGCTTGAGCAGCATCTCTTCTGCCAGCAGTGTGTGTGTGTGTGTGTATGCTTACATGAATGTATGCATGTGCATATGTGTGTGCATGTGTGCACACATGTGAGCATGAGTGCATGTGTTTTCTTACTGTTTTGGGGCATTTGGGAATTTGCCACAAATTTAAAGTTACAATCTATTTTCCAGTATATGCCACTAGTTGCCACACTTTTTCCTTTGAGTGACCTGGGAACAAAGGAGTGACTCACACTTTCCTTCAGCCAGGATCTAGAAGTTTAATCATTTCCCCGTTAATGTACAGGAGTCTTGAATCTGCAGCTTCTAGCTGACAGACCAGAGGCTACCTAAAGCCAGGGTTTTCCTGGAAGCATCGAGAAAGCAAGGTTTGGTTCTTAAGACAGGTAAACACTGGATATGAGTCAGATGAGAGCCCCCAGATCACCTCTCATGTGCATGTTTCCTATGTGAGGGACTTTCTGGTTGTGCATTGGGCAAGGCATGGGACTTGTGAAAGGCACACGATGAGCCCCACTCCTAAGGTCTTCTGGTAAGGGCTGCTAGAATCTTTGGTGTTGGAACCCCATTTTAGATCATTTTAATTGCTTTCTTGAACCCAGGACCTTGTACGTGTTAGGCAGGAGCTATGCATGGAACTGTGTCCTCAGCCCTGGCTCCCCAGTTTAACTGAGGCCTCTCCAAACAATAAAACTATGATCTTTGATTTTTATAAAACTCTGTGTGAAAAACTCTTGACAATGCATCCCATGTTTCCGCCTCCACAGTTACATCTCAGGAAGTCTAAGAAATGACTTTATAATGTGGTAAGTCATACTTGAGCTTTAATTCAAAACATTAATTTCCAAACCAAATCATACACAGCTATAGTAATTTTGAAGATTGTGTTAACAATAGAGGCAGGGTAATGAGAGCTTGATGAAAAATTCCTTAAAACCACAGGCTGATTTTTCCGAAGTGCAGCTTGCCATCATTCTTAGCAGACTTGGAGGGGCTCGGGAGTCAGGCTGCCTGTGTTGGTATCTTGCATCCATTATTACTGGCTGTGTCCCTTGAGCCAAGTTTCTTTACATCTCTGAGTTTTAGTTTCCTTGTCTGTAAGATGAGGATTATAATAATTCTGATGCTATAGGGTTTGTAAAATTCAATGAGTTTACTAGGTAGAACACTGAGTGCCTGGCTCTTAGCACTCATTCAGTACTTGTGTTTATGATCCACTACATAAAATGGTCTGGAATAACACATGGATGTACCTTGACTTGTGATGAAGTGATGACCCCATAGACCCATTATAAAGTACTGTAAGTGGAAGCATGCATTTAACATAGCTAGTCTATTCCATCATAGCTTAGCAGCACTGTACATCAGGGAGCATGCCTGGGAGCGGATTATTCCTGTGGTTATGTGGGTGCCTGAGAGCTGTTGCCCACTGTTGCTATTCAGCATCATGACAGAGTATTGGAACACATATTACTAGCCTTGGGAGACTGAGCATCAAAGTTTCAAGTGAGTTTTAAAACTCCTGTCAAGGCATCCCAAGTCTGTTTGACCTGGCCGTCTTTACTCTCTTTGTCAGGGTACACGCTCTTACATTGTGCTGCAGCCTGGGGCCGTCTGGAAACTTTGAAGGCCCTGGTGGAACTAGACGTTGATATAGAGGCTTTGAACTTCCGGGGAGAGAGAGCTCGAGACGTTGCTGCTCGCTATTCCCAGATTGAATGTGTTCATTTTCTGGACTGGGCAGGTAAGGAACACACATAGTATGAAGATGATCAAAGCCATGCAATGATGTGACAGTTCCACCTTCCAGCTAGATGGTGTATTTTTTTATTGTCAATAGTACATGAAGATTGCCTTCATTTTTTTCTTTTCTCTTTTACTTTGCTATTGACCAAAAAGCATTGCTCTTAATTGTAAATCTCTGTCTCTGTCTCTTTCTCTGTCTGTCTGTCTGTCTGTCTCTCTGTCTGTATACGTGTGTGTGTGTTGTGTTGTGTATGTGTGTATATATGTATCTTGTTGATTTACCAATTTCTAACAATTTAAACAACAAATTTCCATGGGACTCTATATATAATATATGTTCAAGGTTGTTTTCTGAAAGACCCAAGCAAAGTACACTATTCCTTACATGTTTAAATATTAGCATATTTCAGTAATATATTTAATCCCCCAGAAAAAAAATTTGTTGTTGAAAATTAAAAATATTTTCCTAGGAAAAGTTAACCTATGGTATTAGTAACCCAAATCATAATTACCCTATAGCTTGGCAGGACTGCTGGGACCTGTCATTTTTCTCCCAATTTGGCTGCTTGTTACATGGGTATTTTATTTATGAAAGTTCATTGAGATGTATGTACACTTAAAAGTTTTCATGTCTTTTATGGATATTCTATTTCAATGGAATCCAAAAAAATATATGTGCTACCTTGAATTTTGTTAACATTTTGCTCTCATTCCCCAGAGCCAGAGTCTTGAAGAGACTTTAGGAATATGTAACTGTGTAACTTGCTGTGTGTGCTTATAGGATTTAAAATTAAACCATTTCGTATGGCTATCTGCATTGCTGTGCTTAACAGACTTTTATGGAATGTCCACCACTAAGCATGCTAACATTATTGCAGGCATGGCATGCAGCAATGGTTGTTTCTTCCTTCTGAACATTTGTTTAGGAGAAGTAATCATCTAGAAATCAGTTGGTAATTATCTAAAAGTATCAGAAAGATGTATTAAGAGAAAGGGTGAAGGTAATCATTAGCAGAAAAGGCAGTTCATGCCCTGGGATAGTCAGAACAGGAAGAAAGCTTATCGGGGTTCACCTGAGCCTTGTAAAATGAACAGGGTTTGAATTCATAGTAGCAGAGCAAACAGCATAAGCAAAACATTAGATCTGAGAATGAAAGGGAATGTTAGGGGCGGTGACAAGATCCTCTTATTGGAACCCATGCTGTAGCTTCCATAAGGGATTAGCACAGGGTCTCTGGAGGATGCCTGGGTTTGAATACTATATAAGCTTCAATTCTTTGTACCCTGGTCTCCTTTTCTGATAGGAGGGGCCAATAATAGCTCCTTCCTCTTGAGACTTGTGAAAAACGATACAGTGCAAAGCACATAGCAACTACCCGTCATGAAGTCAGGCTTTAAAAAATGCTGTTGCTATAATTACCACCAAAGTATACCCTGAAGTGCCAGTTAAGGTGTTTTCAGTTTATTCTGGGAGCCACATTAGTAAGTGTGGATTCTTTTTCAGTTGAACGGAAACCCAGACTCGTCTGAAAAATTTTCAGTAATGATTGTGGCAAAAAAAAAAAAAAAGAAAAGAAAAAAAAAAAAAGAAAAAAAGAAAAGAAAAAAAGAAAAGCAAGCCCCCAAAGAAACCTTTGTATCCTCAGATAGTCCTCGCGCAGATTTTGTTTGAACCCTCCACACTTGACCAAGCTACATTTGCATGTGCTTAGGGTTAGTAGTATTCTTTTGCTCCTCTCTTTTACTCTTCTTCCTCCTTAATTTACGCTGTTGCTTAACTTTCTTAATGGAAGAATGGTGAGACACCTGCTTCAGGAACTTGGTCATCATTGATGTTGTGGCCAGTAGTCTGCAGAGTATTTGTTCAATGTCATAGATGGATGGGCTCAGGTCACAGTCATTAGCATGTTTCTCTAAAGAGGCTTGCTTTTTCAGCTGAAAGAGCAAAACAAATGATTAAACTTACATTCTGGATAAGCAAACTTAAACGCCACCAAGATGTACACATCGCATATTTATGCAAAAAAGGGAGCTTACTATAGAAGGCCCATGTGCAGAAGAGATGCTCTTCTTTTTTTTTTTCCTCTTCGCTCCCGCCCCACTTGCTCCCACCCAAAGATTTATTTATTTACTATATGTAAGTACACTGTAGCTGTCTTCAGACACACCAGAAGAGGGCATCAGATCTCATTACAAATGGTTGTGAGCCACCATGTGGTTGCTGGGAATTGTATTCAGGATCTCTGGAAGAGCAGTCAGTGCTCTTAACTGCTGAACCATCTCTCCAGCCCCCAAGATGCTCTTCTTTAATGTACAACACAAGACTAGACTGGATCATTGTCACCACCAGCAAACATTGGTTAGTGGCGTTGTCTAAGGTTAGAGAGCATTTTGCTAAGAGAACTTAGGGTGTAAACAAAACGTTTTCCTTTAGGATGTGGAGAAATTGAATCAGTATGGACAGATGGCATCCTCCCTGCTGGCTCGCTCTCACAGTATTAAAGAGTGCTGCCCTGGTCCTACTGAGCTGTGAACCCAGTGAACTGCAGTAATGACTAGCATGGTAAAATGTATCCATGGGTACAATCATGGCATGAACATCACAAAGGTAACCAACTGCTTTCTGATTGGATTTAAGACATGCTCCACAAGGGGAACACATGCTTGGTAGTGCAGATCTGGCCAAGAACTAATGGTTAGGGAGCTCACAGGTCTCATTGGTAAACCTACTGATGTTATTTTGCTAAATGGGCATAATGTCAAACTGCCCTCTAAATTTGTGTCTCTCTATAAGATTAGTTCAATTCTCTGATCTCATCAGAGAAGTCTCTTTGTATAGTGGATGTTGGTTCATGCAGAAATTTGCACCTAGTCAAAGTGCAGAGATTATGGTATGCCCAGACATAAATGGGACATCTGTATCACACCACCTCCCCTCAGGCATCATGGAAGACAGGTCAAGGAATCTGAAAAAGCCAGAGGTCAGAGAAGACCAGAACAAAAAATAATATCTTCTGATCATGACAGGAATTCTGTACTCATGAACTTAACACTTGTGATTGCCTGTACACAATCTGTACAAGATCAAGCCAGTTTCATGCTAGCATGGAATGGGGAGGGGTTCATAAGCCCTTACCACTAAATGAGTAGTTTTGCACAGTTGACAACTTTGGGGAGAGAGGAAGCTAATTTTCTGTAAGTGTGTGGTTCCTGGCAGATTAACCTGAATAAAAGAACTCAGCAGTACCCGGAGCATAAAATGAGCCCTAAGACTGTGGTTAGGGGTTGGGGATATAGCTCAACTTGTGAGCTATATATGGCTATATGGGGATATAGTTCTCAACTTGTTGAGAACTTGCCTAGAATGTAGGAGGCCCTGGGTTTTATTCCCAGAACCAAATAAATAGAATTTTTCCCTTACCAAACAACATCACTGTATAATAAGTACATATTTTAAAAACAAGAAAACTTATATATCTAGGTTACTCTGATGGTCAAGGAGGTGTGTGCTCATGTGTTTAGCAGAGTTCTTAATTGTTTCAAATTATAGCACTGTCTATTGGGAAAATTTGGAATTAAGTGCCCTGTTTCCCACTAAATCCTAACATTTAAAAATCAGTTTAAAACCTGCTTGGGAAGCTCATGCCAACTTTTGTAGTAAGCCTTGATAGACTCGCAGGTTCTCCAAGAGACCCCTTGTTTTAGATCATTTTATGGGAAGGCTGAGAAAGAGCACACGACTTACCTCACTCCTATAAGCCTACCTACTTCATCTTAATGTTTTGTCGTGTTTTGTAACTTGAAGTAGGAGTTGGAGGAGATGATTTTAAGGACCTTCTGGTTAAACATTCATCTGTGGAACTCTTAACAGTGTGCATGTCTTGGCTAGATGATGGTGGTGGGGTGGGTGGGGAGCAGGGAAGGCAAAGGAGAGGGACAACTTCAAAGATCTGGATAACCTTGGGCTGTGCTCTCTCTGAGGTTCTATAAATCCTCCTGTTTGCATCACGCATTCACCTTTTGTTGGTGTCTTGTCCATTTCATCCATAGGTAATGCACAGATAAAACAACCAGGATTAAGAAGAGAGCTTGTACTAAGATATAAGTGAGGTGTAAGGAACTCTGTAACAGGTCCATGTTAGCAAAGTTGCAGCAGAGTTTGTCCAGAGGGTAGGGTAGGCAGTGGGACGGGGGAACCTTCACTTTCAGGTAGTGTACTTCCTCTGGAAATATCTCCCATCCGACCTTTGTCCACGTTGTTCCGTCACAAATGGAGAAACTCTCTCTGAAGAAGCAGAAGAACAGGAGGGGAGAAAGCACAGATAGTCTTTGGTTAGACATCTTTTTTTGTCTTAACTGAGAAGAAAATCTTGAGCTAAAAATTTGGTCAGACAGAGCAAAAGATGCCTCAAGCACTAAAGTGGTGCTCCCGTCAAAAGCCTTTCAGATAATCCTGCTACTCAGCCCCTCACACCCAGCAAAATACACAATGATGGTCATTGTTACATCGGCAGCCATAGTGACACAGGAGTAAGTTCAGTGACATCATTAAAAATGCACTGGGATGAGAAGGTGTACCCAGCTAATCACCCTGGGTTTCTTGAAAAATGAACTATTTGCTATTTGGCCAGAGAGTGTTTGACAGTAGGTATGCAATCATAATAATGAAACCTCATGAAAAAAAATAACCTAAATGAAACAAACGCCAAAGGTAGTGGTGTCTTGCAGTGGGACTGCAGACAAATTGGCTGTTTTGGACCCTGCTGTCCAAAAAGCAGACTCAGGCAGAGAACTTGGATACTTGGATGACATTTCCAAGAAAAATGTTGAAGGCTTAGTTGGTCTTTTTCTTGCTGTCTCTAGTGAAATGGGAAAGGTAAGGGATACACCGAGGGAAAGTGCTTTATCACATCTAGTGTAATTTGGGACTAATCTACAATTTCCAGCATTCAGTTGTTCCAGGAATACGGTAAGCCCTTACATTTATTTCAGGTCTTTATTTCTCTCAGCAAAGTGTACTTTTAAGCAACCATCTGGGGTGTGTGTGTATGCATGTGTGTTTGAAAGCTCAAGAAAAGAAAAGCACATGACAATGTGCCCTCTGGAAATATTTCTCTGTTGTGCCTGTTTTCCCCAGAGTGAACATTTTGACAGATGTGGTTGATGCGATCTGGTGTCATGTTTTGTATTTCTTTGGTTCTTCAAAAATTCTATGGTAAGTCTAGGAACACACTGGGCATGCTGAAGGGATGTGTCCCAGAGTGTTGGGAAATCCTGCTAGTTAAGATGTCCTGATAGCTCCTCTGAGCTCACCACAAAATGGAGGGCTCCCTTTTCCGGCAGGGCTTCATCTTCTCTGCCTGACCTTGTCTGGGAAGTCTGACCCCAACATCTTCTACCCGAGGAAGGTCCTGTAGTCCTTGGAAAACCTACAGGTTCACCTTCCTCTTTTCCCATTAAGAATCTGCCCAGCAAGTGCCTGGGACTCCTGGAATGCCTCTCCATGCAAATGAAGCATTCCCAATATGTTAAGCCCCAGCCAATGACTTACCTTCGCCCTGAAAACTCCTTTCCACTCTCCAAGGCTTGAATATAGCCCTTGCCTACCCTGAATAAAGTGTACCTGCCCAAGATGTTTCACTGAAGATCATCTAAGAGAGCTGTTTCACTTAGTGCCGTCTAAAGGAGCTGTAACACTACCATCCTTGGAGAAGGCCTTCTTCCCCCCACCCCCCCCTCAGTTGGACTGGGATCCTGCAGACTCCACACATTCCAGGCCGGTGCCTGGATACCCTGAATGAGGAAGCAGAACTCGGAACCACACCTGAGTGCTGTTTTTCTGAGTTCCTCAGACATTGACAGTGAACCTTCTACACAAACCTCGTCAAGTTCTGGCTGTGTGGTGGGCTCCACAAGCAGGTTGGCTTGCCCTTTGTTTTTGTCTTATTTCCTGTCCTACCCTTTCAGATGCAAGGCTGATTCTGAAAAAAATTATTACAAAGTCCTCCCTCATCATTACTGACCCAGAAAAGGGACCAGGGAAACTCCTCAAGGAAGACAAGGTACTGTGTTGTAATAATCCCCTGCCCTGATGATCCAGAGGTAGATGGTTCTCCTTTCTCCTTCCTTTTCCTCACCCTCGCTTCTTTAGTAAGCTTCTGATAAGAGATAAAATGATAAAAAGTAAATGATGTGGATGTTCAAAATATCACACCTCACCAAGTAGCTGAAAGTCAGAAATGTCATGTTGAGTGAAAATTTGGAAAAACAAACAAAACCCAAGCCTGTAAGGATTTTTATAAAGCCAACCCTCCCAAGGCATATAGTCAGATACCTGCTTTAGCAGTAAAACTACAAAGGGAGAAGCATGGGTCATGGATCTGTCCCTGGAGCAGGTTCTGAGAGGTGAGGAGGGATCAGGAGCTGTTAGCTTTCTATTCTTCTGTTGGCATACTGTGCTTCTCTGATATTCAATTATATATTTTCCTTCACACCTCAAAACATACATGATACATTTTAGTATGTATGCATTTGTGTGTACTACACAGATATGCACAGTATACTTTAGTATATATGCTTGTGTATGTATTACATGTACAAATCTTCCATAATGAAAAGTAAAAAAATTGTAAAGTTAAGAAAATTGATTGGATATACATTAAAATTGTGCCCATTAAGCTGGGCATAGTAGTATTCGCCTGTGTCCCAGCATTTGGGAAGCTGAGTCAGGAGGATTACCTTTAGTTCTAGGTAAGTTTGGCTACACGCTGAGAACCAGGCCAGCCAGGGCTACATAACATGACCCTGTGTCTAAAAACTAAATATGTTCCAGGTATTAGATATGTGCATTGACTTTAAATTGCTCTCTGTGTTGCCGTGTAGGATCCCTGAGAATTTATTCTGATGTTATTTGATGAAGTACAGTTAGCTGCTCCTTAAAGGGCACCAGCAAATCTCACCAAGGTACACATTGAACTAGTACCTTCATCTATGACCTTACAAAAGTTCTTGTGAAAGAAAATACAGAATGCATTCAATTAGAGCAGGCACTAAGGCTGTTGGACCTGCAATTTACAGGGTTCTCACCATGAAGGAGCAGTGCTTTGTCAACTGATACTAGAAAGGTCTTTAAATATCAATAAAAAATGTAATAGGCACACACCATTAATTAGAAGAAAATGAAAACATCTAGAACCAACTTAATGCCCCTTTCACTTTTGGTCTTATTACCGTGGAGTTCTGATAACAGTATTGAGATTTCACCATCAGTATTGAGATTTATCTTTAGTATTGAGAAGTCATCATCAGTATTGAGATTTATCTTCAGTATTGAGATATCATCAGTATTGAGATTTTATCCCCTTTTACTTATGTAAATACAGATATAGGTTTGTCAGGGAGATCTTTTTACTATAAAAATTATATAGATTCTATAAAATCTATATAGAATCTACTATATAGATTACTATTATTATTAACTTGCCTTTTCCCTCCCCTGGCATCTGATGGACATGTCCATGAATCTGTTTTTTTTCACACATATCTGTATGTACGGCTTATTATTCAGCACTATGGAAAGAACACATCAGCAGGTTGTTAGTGTTCATTCTTATAAACCTTACCAAACATCTTTTTCTTTTCTATATTAAAATGTTTTTGGTTGACACATTCTGTCTGTATGTATAAAGTGCATGTGAGAACTATCTTTAAGGAGACATCAGGTATGTGCTGCCATTGTAATCATGGGGATCTTTTGGAACTTCCTCCTCCAGACCACCATTAAAAGGAAGTAAATACCATTCTTATTGAGTCTCCTGTAGCTCATATCATATACCATTTTTCTAAAGCTTTTTATTTTTTTTTTCTTTTGGCTTTTCGATACAGGGTTTCTCTGTGTAGCCCTGGTTGGCCTGGAACTCACTCTGTAGAGCAGGCTGGCCTTGAACTCAGAAATCCGCCTGCCTCTGCCTCCTGAGTGCTGGGATTAAAGGTGTGTGCCACCACTGCCTGGCCTTATTTGTTTTTATTGTATGTGCATGAGTGTTTGTCAGCATGTATGTGTGTATACCATGTGTGTGCAGTACCTGTAGAGGCCAAAAGAGGGCATAAGATCTCCTGGAACTGAAGTTACAGATGGTTGTGAACTGCCATGTGAGTTCTAGACGTGAACTTGGGTTCTCTACAAGAACAAGTGCTTATAACTGCTGAGCATCTCTCCAGACCTACTCGCCACCTATTCTTTTTCAAGTTTTGTAAACACTTCTCTCATCAAGAGGGCTCAATAAAAAACAGAGAATCAGGGAGAAAGAATAGACTGGTTTAAGGCTTCTTGAGTCCCAGTGATGAGTTTCATGACCTTCCCTTCTACCACTGTTAGATGGTTGAATAGCCAGAAGGCATATTCTTTTTCAAATTTAGTTATCTAAAATTAAATATAATTTAAAATTTAGTTCTTCAGTCACATTAGCCAGACGCCAGATACTCAAGAGCTAAATATACCTAAGGATCATTGTATTGGATGAGCTTCTATCAGATATTGTAGCCTTAGAGACACTCCAGTTTTAAAACAATGTGACATTTACTTATTTTGTATGTTTGTGTGACTGTGTGAGTGTGTGTGTGTGCGTGCTCGCATACATGTGCACACATATGCTTGTATGTGAATGCCAAGCATTCACATGTGTTGAGGTCAGAGGACAGCTTGGGTGAATCTCTTCTCCCCTTACACCATGTGGGTTCCAGGTAACAAACTCTGATTGTCAGCTTTGATGAAAGCACCTTTAGCCACTAAGCTTTCCTTCTGATCCTAGAGATTCTACAGTCTTATTTTTCAATCAATACATGGAAGTAAATTCATAATTTCTGTCCCCAGAATGCCATCCTCAATGCATGCCGAGTGAAAAGTGAGTGGTTGGAAAGCCATCCGGAAGCTTCCATCAGTGAGCTTTTTGAGCAGAAACAACAATTGGAAGAGACCGTGTCCCCCATCCTAGCAAAAATGTCTACACCACGTAAGTTTTGCACTTGCATGTCAGGAAATATAATAATTCAGTTCAGTATTGTTTTTTCTGATACACTATGATTTTAACTATCTTCACTAATAATAACTGAATTCTTTTCATAAGATATGCCTGATTCTAGTCTTGATATTACATTATCAGTTGTTAAAGTATGTGCTTATAATTTCTTTTTTAAAGATTATTTATTTTATTCTATGAGTGTTTTTCCTGCGTGCACATATGTTCACCCTCATGCACGCCTAACGCCCCGGGAAGTCAGAGGGTGTCAGATCCCTCAGAACTGGAATTACAGATGGTTCTGTGCTGGGAACTGATCCCAGGTCCTGTGCAAAAGCATCTAGTCCTCTTAGTGCTGAATGATTTCCCCATGCCTGCCTTTGAGGATTTTTGAAATTGAGTCTTGTACCAGTTGCCTGTGTCCTCTGAATACTTGGGCTACTGGTACCATCTTGCCTGGCTTTATGCTTTTTTTTTTTTTTTTTTTTTTCTTTTTGACCAGAGATTGTCACCCAGGAAAGGATGTTCTTCCTGGGTGGCAGAGTCTGGAAAAGATTTTCAGTATTGTAATTCTGGGTTTGGTTGGGGGAAAACTACTGTGGAAATAATGTCCTGAGACCAGAGGTGCAGGCCTCAGAACCTCGGGGCAGGCGTACCTAAGAAATAATACCCTGAGACCAGAGGTGCAGGCCTCAGAACCTCGGGGCAGGCGCACCTAGGAAATAATACCCTGAGACCAGAGGTGCAGGCCTCAGAACCTCGGGGCAGGCGTGCCTAAGATTCTAAAAATGTCCGCCTTATTCGAAATTCACCCCAAAGGCCCCAGTCAGTTTTAGCAAAACACAGCGTTGTATAATTGTAAATTTCTAATGTTAGGTCGTTTTGCTGCCTCATAAAGAGGCCCTACTTATCCACAGGCACTTTCTACCCCCAGCCCCCAAGCCCTGGCAATCAGTACTTTACTTTCTGTCCTTATGGGTTGGTTGGTTGTTTGTTTGAGTCAGGGTCTTGCTACATAGTCCTGCATGGACTAGGGCTTGTTGTGTAGGCAGGCTCGCCTCAAGTTTGCTGTGATCCTCCTGCCTCAGCCTGTTGAGTACTAGGGTTACAGATGTGCGATATCATGCCTGGCTTGGGTCCGGCTGCTCTGCACTCTTCATAAACAGAGTCATAGCATACACACTGCCTTTTGTGATTGGGTTCTATCCCTCAGCATGATGCTTATCTTGTTCTTTTATTCTGCAACATGTGTTGCCACTTAATAAGGATGAATAACATTCCATTGTATGGCTACAAATGTAATCCATTCATCGGCCAGAGCACATGTTTGTTTTCACTCTTGGGCGGGTATACACAGTGCTGATGTGGGCTGATATGTATATTTCCATATGCTTTCTTTTTCTTTGCTAGGTAAGCAGGAGAGGAATCGCTGTGTAGTAGGTAACTCTATGTCGAGCCTCCTGGGAAGCTGTTAAAGCTGTTTCCCATTTTCATCAATGGTATCTGAAGAGTCCAGTTTCTCCATGCCTTTATTGATGTTTATTATTGCCTTTTAATTACCTTAGTGAATGTGAGGTGACATTGTGCTCTGATTTGAATTTCCCTGATCACTAATAATTATAAGCATCTTTTCATGTGTTTATGGATCATTTGTGTAATTACTCTGGAAAGCTTCTCATTTTGATTATTTAGAATTTTAAATTTGAAGTGTCTTTTAACTCTCTCATTATAAAATTCTTTATATAGTCTGGATACAAGTCTATTATTAAAAATATGACTCTGAGCTGGACATGGTGTCAAGTGCCTACAGTTTCAGCACTGGGAAGGCTGAGGCAGGAGGAACATGAATTTGAGGTTACCTTAGGCTATTCACGATCCATTGCTGACAGCACACTTCATTTCTATGTTCTCTGGGAGATGAAGGAAGAACGGGGTTGAAAGATGGGCTGGGATGGGGAGTACAAAGAAGGGATTCATCTTGTCAGTTTCCCATTTAAGTTGATCATCAGAGAGATAATGTTTTAAATGCCCAAAGAGACTTCGAAGAAGTTTCCAGACTTTTCCAGAGACCTACTTCAATAGGCCAGAATAATCAAGATAAAGGGCAAGTTGGCTAACTGCCCTCATCTGGCAGAGTATTCCTTGAGGAAGCAAATGGCTCTAACTGGAACTAGAATTTCCCACCCTATGAAAGAAGGAAGAACTTAGCCTTACATGGGAAGCACATCCGAATTGCAGCTAAAGATAAGAAGGACATTATAAGTCTAATCTGGAGCCCTCCCCCCACCCCCAGATGTGGATGGCACTTGTCTGTGTTATGGCTCAGTCAATGAACAGCTTTGCCATAGCACTGAACCAATGATACTCTGTCCACTTAGAATAATGTGTGTGGTGCTGTGCGGTAACAGAGCCCAAGATTTTGCAGACAGCTTTCCAGTCCTTTTTTGGCTATTAATCAATGTGTCTGAGATGGCACTGTCTGGTTGCATGAGTCTGCCTTCATTTTCTTGGCTAGATCTTTGGTTAGCTGTGAGTGTCGTTGCTGAGATGGAGAAACATCGGCAATGGAGATACAATGAAGGTTACCAAGATGTAGCCTGTTTTTCACTGAGTTGTATAGCTTTTGCTCTTGCATTTTGTCCTGTAAAATAGTTTGAGTTACTTTTTTTGTATGTGATGTGACATGGGGTTCAACTTCACTTTGTGTGTGTGTGTGTTATTTATTACCTAAACTTTTTATGTTTGTCAAGAGGGGTCGTGTGTTTTAAGAGGTAGAGACGATCATGCTAATATAGGTAGTATGAGAGGCCATCCCTTGTGGTCTATGTAACTCACATCTACTGATCAGATAGGTGGCACCCTTCTGGGTATCTTGAGGAGTAACAGTCTTTAGAGTGCCCCACCTTAAGCAGCTCCTCGTGTAGATTGTGAGTAAAGTAAAAGGTAAACTAAGTTTAGAGAAGCCAATAGGAAAAAAGAGAGAGCACAAAGCAGAGGGATTGTCACCATGAAGCCAGGGTAGGGCTGGATAGTTTCAGAGTGAAAGTACAGGCTACAGGTGAGAGGTCCAAATGAGGGACAGAGGAAGTGGAGGGCTCACCTTTGCTGACTGTAGTTGTCCTGTAGAGGAAGGCTAGGAAACAAGGCTGCAAAGTTAGCTTGTGATCATTTTATTAAAAGTACTGAAAAATAGTCTGACAGCTTTAAGCTTTATGGGCACCATTACAGAGCTTTTAGGTCTGGAGAGAGCTGAGCCAGTAAAATGCTTGCCTCACAAATGTGAGAACCTGAGTGTGATCCCTCGAAGCCACTAATGTAGATGAGCGAGATGCCATATGCTTGTAATTCCACTGTTGGGGTGGTGAAGGCAGGCAGAAGGCTGGGGCAAACTGGCAGGCCAGCCTTACTCCATCAGCAAGCCCAGGCCAATGAGAGACTCTGTCTCAGAAAACACTGTGGGCATGTCCTGGAGCAGGACACTTGAGGTTGTCCTCTAACTTCCAAAGGCATGTGGATCCACATGTTCACACTCAGGTTCACTTGTACACCAGACCCCCCCCACCCCCCCACCCCACACACACAAGGTCTTTGGTGATGTGTGCCTGTAATCCCAGAATTTGGAAGGCTGGAGCAAGAGGATCATGAGTTTGAGGCTAGCCTGGGCTGCATAGCAAGACTCTGTGTCAAACACACAAAGAAACAAGCCTTTAAGGCTGTAGAGAAGTGGGCTTAAACAGAAGAGAATAATCTGGCTTTCTATATGAAATGGTTTGGAGGGAGAGGAAATTAGTCAAAGTCAAGCCCTGCAGTCCAGAAGTGAGATATTAGACTTTAATTACTGGTTAGACAGTCCATTTTCCACTCATTCCTTCACTACCACTGAGCTGACCCAACAGCCCTCCCTCCTCCCCCCCCACCTCTGCAGAGGAATTGCCTCTCTCCTCAGGTCCCTTACATTCCAGCCTTATAGGATTCTTCACATCATAAGATGCTATGCTGGCTCTTGATGGAACCTCTGAAATGATCTTTCACTTAACAACAAAGAAATGAAGACGGGAGATTCAGCATCTTAATGAGAATTCCTCTTGGCCATGGTCCAACAAGTACCAGGAACAGCTAGCGTGTGGGAAGTGTGTCCTCTCAGCTTGCATACTCCAGGAAAGGCAGAGGCTATTGGAACCTACCTATCCAAGTGTCAGGTTTTAATTAATGGCTGACTCAGGCTAGGATATATTGGTGTATTCTATGCCCATTGTTTGAAAAACTGGCTACATTGTGTTTCATATCTCAAGCTAACTAAATGTCATTTTAAAATCTGCTTCTTTCAGGTCAAGTGAAAAGTGCCAAATCAGTAACCTAAGCCGTGGTCAGCAGAGAAGTCAAGGATGTGCCTTCTACAGATGCCACATGGTGTAGAAGGCAGTATTATGTTTCAGTATTAAATAAGACAAACCCGTTCCTGCCAAATTCAAGAAATAGATCCAGGGTTTTGTAGAAATGTCTGGGTACACATTCAGTTGTCTGACTTTGTGTTAGACTGTTCGGAATACTCACATGTGGCTCGGACTGGGCCTCTGCTCCTCCAGGCACAGCTTCCTGGAGAGTCCTCCATGCTCGGTTCCTCCTGAGTCCTTCAGGCACAGCTCTTCGTGAGTTCCCGTGTTCCTTCAGAAGAGCTGAGGGAGGCCTTAAACACCACACAGAGAAGCAAATAGTTTTCTATGTAACTGAGGCAAGAAATTTCCACTTGACCAGGGAATTCCATTTTTTAAAGATGTGTTAAGCTGTCTGTAAAAGAGCAAATACTAAGCATTGTTTGGGGTGGGGTCCTCTGGTTTTAGCTATCTGAATTAAAATTCACCTGGAAAGTGGGATATAGTTTCTGAGAAAAGCCCACAAATCTGTGGTTTCCCCTCTCAGGGTTTGGTAATAGACTGTAACTGCCACCATGCCACTTCCCTCCGGTTTCTTATACATTGCCTATGTTTTCAAGGTCATGGCTACAGAAAGGGTCTTCAGAAAGTTCTTCTGCTAGTCAAGTCAAGCAGGACCCTGAACTTCCTATTACTTTGCGACTTTCTGGGGAAGTTTTTATTAAAAATAATATATATATATATTTTAGAAAGGAGAGAATCATTTTACCACTTTCTCCTCTTTGTCTTGCTATGCAAACTATTTTTTCACTTTAGAGGAGAAAGAAAACAAGAGAGCCATTCAATCATACTTGTCAGACGATATTCTCTTGGTCACACTATTGAGGTCATCTTGTTTTAAATGTTTCCCCAAGTTTCTACCTTGAGACACTTATATGAGCAATTGCCATTTGGCTTCGTTCAGCAGGAACACGAACACTAGCCTGTCTCTGTGACACCCAGAGTATTCACTGCTCATGGTAGGCAGAGATCTGTGCTTGGCCTTTTAGGACAATCTTTCAAGATACTTGGTGCACATCAGCTCTGAGATCATTAGGAAGAAGAGCCTAGGTGCCATTGGGGAGGGGTTTGTCATTTTTATTCTAAGCCACGTTTTTTGAGCCTTGATCATGAACACAACAGTGGTTTCTAGGTCTATGTTCCTTGTAAGTACAAAGGGAGTCTGAAAACTCACTTTCATTCCCAGGTAAGACAGACGCATTTTTTAAATTATTTATTTTTTATGTATGAGTGCACTGTTGCTGTCTTCAGACACACCAGAAGAAGGCATCGGATCCCATTACAGATGGTTGTGAACCACCATGTGGTTGTGGGGAATTGAACTCAGGACCTCTGGAAGAGCAGTTGGTGCTCTTAACCGCTGAGCCATCTCTCCAACCCCAACAGAAGTATTTTTAACAATCTACTAGAACAACTTCTTTCTTCCTCTTTGCCTCACAGTCTTTGTCCTCAGATATTTTATAGCCTTTGATACCCTTGCTGACACAGTATTTGTACAGTTCTTTGAATTGGCACCTTTACAACTTTCTTATGATCTCCTTTTCTAACTCCCCACCAGCTTCTCTTCTTGACCCTCGTTGTCAGATCCTCTCAGGATTCAATTCGGACTCTTTGTGGGACAATGGTTCTTCATCACCCCATGACCATCCCCATCTCCAATATTACAAAGATCTAACCTTTCCTTCTTTGGGGCATTTACAGTGCCAGAAGCCTCATTCTGTGTCCTGTGTAGTGAAGCCTCCCTCGTTCTGTGTCCTGTGTA
>JADRCH010000010.1:9164649-9185660 GCA_019843965.1 Rhynchomys soricoides | reverse complement strand
TTCTGTGTCCTGTGTAGTGAAGCCTCCCTCGTTCTGTGTCCTGTGTAATGAAGCCCCCCTCATTCTGTGTCCTGTGAAATTGCTCACATGCTTCTCTCTCCATGTGAATGAATATGGATCTTTATGAAAGGAAGACCTTTTACTTGGAGCCTTCCTCATACCTAAAGAGCTTATAAAATAGTAAGTTGGTAATAAAAGTTGAATTGATTCACTTAGTACTACCTTACTCCCAGTACCTAACATTGCTTAGTACTACTTAGTGCTCATGGAACTCATCCCTTCCTCATTCATTTGTAGAGCTTGATTGCCATTATAGAAATGCTCGCAACCTTGGCGCATGCCTTGCCTAGGTCAGTGTACCGCTGCAATACCCAGTCCTCCAACAGACAAGCCGTACACACAGCAAACATTGTGGCTCTCTGTCTGCCCTCTCCCAACTGTGTAGTGCTTAAACTTTGATCTTGAATGTCATGGGCCTGGTGGTTCCCATGGGATTCTTGGATCTTATTTCAGAGACTCCTTTGATGCGGGATTTGAACACTTATATCTGTGTATGTGTAGCTTCTGTTTTGCAAGAGATGATATCAACCATTACCTATTGTTGCACTGACTTATAGGTAGATCAGTAGGAGATTTAGACGCCTTATGCTGTGAGTTTGATGTGATTTCATTAGCTGCATGGTGTTTTCTGACCTTGCATAGACTAATTACTCTTTAAAAGTACATTCCTAACAGTCCAGGGATGCCTCCACGGTATTTAAAAAGGGAGGCAATTCAATGCTATGATCAGTTCTACAGGTAGTTCTTTAGGCTTTGTGTTCCATTAGTCATAAAAATATAAGACTATAAAGGTATGGTATTAATGTATCATTATTAAAATAACTGTTGCCGCCTGTTATCACTGTCGTGTAACAAAAGACATTTCAATTCTAAAAAGTAGGGCTCCATGATGACAGTGTGACCTGAATAAATTAAGCTTCGTTATCAAACTTTATGTTAGGCATACTTTTTTCATTTTGCCTCATGATAGAACTTTTATCCTACATCAGAACTGACCTAGTGTCTAACTCTTGCCACCTACTGCTTTAGATGTCAAACTGACATTTGTTTTAACATTAAACATTGTAAAAGTCTGACAGTTACTCTAGTGTCCATCTAATATGCAGTAGATTGTTGTACAGGCTAGCCTAATCTCCCATGTCACACACTCCTTACTGTGTGGTCCGATTATTTCTAATGCAGCAATATGTGTTTCTGGTCTCTCTCAAATCCAGGGATCCATAACTAGAGTTGAAAATGTTTCTGTGTCATTTCCAGTGCCAGGTTATAAGAGGTTGATTTGGACTCAGCCTCAGCCTCTTAAGATACTGCCCTAGAGGCCAGTCTGTGGGGAAGACCAAGGAAAGGAACTGAGGCTCAAGCCTGCAGCTCTGACTGTGCTCCCTTCATCTAGCCATTGCTCTCAGCCTGCCCAGACCATGAAGGAGTCATCCTGGAAATGGATTCTCCAATCAAGTCCCTGTTTGAAGCTTTATGGAGTGGAGAGACACTTTCTTTGCGGAGTCCTACTAAAATCATGAACTTCTGAGATAAATGTTTTTGTTTTAAGCTATGCAGTTTTGTATTTATTGGTTATACACACACAAAAAATAACATATGCATGTTAGAACTCAGAAATATGAAGTGGCACAACAGAGCCCAGAATATGTGGCTTTGTTCTGAAACTGGCTGGTGGATCGAAGCTGCGAAGGTCTAGTGGGGAATGTGAGTGATGCCTCCCAGGCCTCAAGTACAGCTGAGCAGAAGCCTTTAGATCCTCTAAGAGGCTATTAGTGGGGGGAGGGAAGTGTCCCTGCAAGCTAGAGAAAAGGATTGTTAAGCGGTCCCAGGAGGTTTTCCATGATGTTTAAGTAATAAACCCAATGATTCAGTGAGTGTGTCCCAGCATTGCCCTAGTGCCGCATAGCCTTTCTGAAGTGTGAAAGGAAGAAAGGAACTGAGCTGAAGAAAGGAACACACCAACTTTCTAGTAAAATTGGAAAGAAACACAAATGTGTCAGTAGTTTTAAATTGAAGTGTCTCTTCATTTCCCAGCCTTTGTAGATGACAAAAGTTACTAATCCAAGAAATGACTTCCAGGAAAAGATAAAACCAAGGAGAAAACCACTGGGGGGGGGGGGAGGGATCTGTTAAGAAATCAGAAACATTGGGCTAGAATGATGGCTCAGAGGTTAAGAGCACTGGCTGCTCTTCTAGAGGTCCTGAGTTCAATTCCCAGCAACCACATGGTGGCTCACAACCATCCCTAATGGGATCTGATGCCCTCTTCTGGTGTGTCTGAAGACAGCTACAGTGAGCAGGGCCAGAGCAAGCAGGGCCAAAGTGAGAAGAAAAAAGTGTCTGAAGACAGTTACAGTGTACTTACATATAACAATTAAATAAATCTTTAAAAAAATAAAAATAAAAAAGGCTTGAGGAAAAGAGGCTCCCAATTTAAAAAAGAAAGAAAAGAAAGAAAACACAGAAACATTTAAGATGACACTCATTTAAAAGGCACTGGGACTCTCAGTTACTCAGGCGTTTTTCATGTGACTGTGTAGACGGTTTCTGCACCCTGATGACAACAAAACTACCACATCTTCCTCTCACAGCAGCAGCACACGTCAGCATGAGGAACTGTCTGGTACACCTTTCTTAGGTCTAATGTCCACTCTTGACCAAATCAGCATATTGGGAGATGGACAATTTTGACTAACTCACCTGTCTTACATGCCTGTCTCAGTTGCATAGTGTAGTCTACCACCAGAAGACAGGATTTGGGCAAAGTACACTTGAGCCTCTCAGTTCCCCACGGCTATCAGTGATTCGTTCTGCTGGCTTTGCTCAAAATGGTGAAACAAACTTGTTGCTGCTTTAACGGAAGATCTCCACAGGACAGGCTGAAATGACTTGTCATCCTTGCAGCTTAGTTAGGCACTGTCTCTGGCTTTCAGGACCACATCTAAGCCAGAGCTGAGTATACATTTTGTCCAGGTTTTCCTGAGGTATGTAGACTTGGCAAACCTGAATCTTGAAACTTAAAACTACAAGAGTCGTACTCAGAAGGTTTGGTGGCACCAAAAGAGCTTGAAAGGATAACAGTGGGACAGGAGCAGAACACAGCGGGGAAAGGCATCGTTTGGGTGATCAGAGGCAGTGCTGCTGAGAAATCAATGTGACAACTGGAGGTCTAATGTGAAAGTGCAGGTGAAAGAAAGCCTCGTAGACCTAGCCGGGCAGTGGTGGCGCACGCCATTAATCCCAGCACTCGGGAGGCAGAGGCAGGTGGATTTCTGAGTTCGAGGCCAGCCTGGTCTACAATGTGAGTTCCAGGACAGCCAGCGATACACAGAGGAAACCTGTCTCGAAAAAAGGAAAAAAAAAAAAAAAGAAAGAAAGAAAAGAAAAGAAAGAAAGCCTCGTGAGCTAGGTATCATGTGAGGTAAACCAAAGCAGCAGAGTGAAAGTTCTTTGGTCCTGGGGTTTAAAAGAACTGCACATCTATGCAAATGAAGTTGCAGACAATATTTTAGAGTGACATGTAGATGTATACAGAACTTTTGATTGAAATTCAGTCTAGGAACTGAGACATGCTTTGGAGTTTCTTTAACACGTATGCAACACAGAAGATGATAGTTTCCCTCAGCTTCTTGCTGTGATGTTCCCCTTGGTGCCCTATGACAGAGCACATGCAGCAACATGCTGCACGAGCAGCATACAGCATAGGAAGAGTAAAATTCCCTACACACAACATAACTCAGCCAATGCAGCACACTATAAACTGATGATTAGTGTTCACTGAAGAAATAGTATTTGTTTCTAGTAATTAGATTGGATCCCCCAAATCACATGCTAGGCATCAAGAATTAGTTGATGACTGTGTCCTGAGGAGAGTGGGTGACATCGTACCTTCAAGCAAAGAACTAAAACTTCATGATGAGTTGAATGGAGGAAAATGAGGACCTTCAATATTGAAGTGGAGGAGGAGGAGGAGGAGGAGGAGGAGGAGGAAATGGAAAATCAGGAATCAGGGAAGAAGTCTAAAGGGACTGAAAGGGTAATGGGTGGGTGTGTACTGGCTGGTTGTGTGTGTCAACTTGACACAGGCTGGAGTTACCACAGAGAAAGGAGCCTCCCTTGAGGAAATGCCTCCATGAGATCCAGCTGTAAGTCATTTTCTCAATTAGTGATCTGGGGGGGGGGGCATTGTGATGGTGCCATCCCTGGACTGGTAGTCTTGGGTTCTATAAGAAAGCAAGCTGAGCAAGCCAGGGAAAGCAAGCCAGTAAGTAACATTCCTTCATGGCCTCTGCATCAGCTCCTGCTTCCTGACCTGCTTGAGTTCCAGTCCTGATGTCCTGTGCTGATGAGCAACAATGTGGAAATGTAAGCTGAATAAACCCTTTCCTCCCCAACTTGCTTCTTGGTCATGATGTTTGTGCAGGAACAGAAACCCTGACTAAGATGGTGGGTAAGATATAGAACATGAAAGCAAAAGGAAGGGGCGTGGAGGGCTGGTGGAAGGCATGAATGTGACCAACTATAATATACGTGTATAAGATGTTATAGTTAAACCTATTATTTTGTATGGCAACTAAAATTTAATTAAAAAAAAAAAACCAAACAAATCAGTGTTAAGGGAGTTAGGGCTGAACTGGATAGAACTGGCATAAGAAAGACATCATGTATGGTTTTTAAAACCCCAAGGGTTCTGTCTATGTGAATAATCTTTGACCCTTTCATGTGTTACATCAGGCAAAGGAAATCAGTTAAAAACAGTTGTAGGCATAGGCAGAGTGTTACCATTAAAAAATACATGTTTCTCTGCAGCTCAATAACTCCTTTTGGATTGGAGGTGGGAATAATGAGTGCAGCCAATCAGAACAAAAGCAGGTTGGCAAGAAACCAATGGGAAGTCAGTATGGAAACAGCTTTTGCTTTGGTATCAGTTGGTGGTACTGACCCTGGCAAACAGCGCAGCTCAGCACAACTGAGCCCTGTTCTTTGGGATTTTGAAAGGCTGCATTTTGATTTCAACTCTGAGCCAGTTTAGGCTTGGAAGAACACACCTCTGGGAAGAACTTGGTTTTAAGGTCATTAACATGGGGACGAGGGCTTGGAGATAAAGATCCGAAGGGCTACTTGAGGATGGGGAGTAACTTGAAGACATAGTGGCCACCTCCTTGTTTCTGTTAGAATCTTTGCCACTGGTGGCAAAAAATATAAAACATGGGGGGGGGGAATAAAGTCTGTTCCTGAGGTTGCTTCAGGACCCTTTAGGAAGTCTTAGGTTAAGGCTAGCTACATAATTCAAGTCCTTCTCAGGAGTCCTTCTCAGGACCATCCCATACATTTATGTAGGTAATGTCTCACACAGGATACCAATTCACTGGGGGCATCAGGAATGAAATCCAGCCTGTTGTTGATATAACAAGCCGCCGCTAGTTGTCAGGCTCCATGGTCCTGAGGAAGAAGTCCTTTTTCCTAATTCAACCAAAGGCATCACACAATCAAACCTTAAATCTTTTCAAGTCTTAAAAAAAATATTGCTTACCCTTGTCCTGACGCCAAACCTTAACTGATATGACCCAAACCTTAACTGATATGATGCAACAATTTTCTTGTTGTTAAAACAAGAAATTTACCTTGTTCCTCATTCACAGTGAGAGGGAAAATTAATAAATTTTAAAGTCGGAGTAGTGAAGTGGAATCCCAGAGTGGTTTGTACTCATGGAAAATGAGGAGTGTGATGTTTGTTCGATCCTTTCCTCTTAAAGATTTCACCCCATCAAATGTGTACGATGCTCCTGTCTTGTGCCGCAGACTATGTTTACAACCTTGATGAAAATCAAAATCCCCGTCTCTGAGAGACTCGCTGCTCCCGGCAGGCACATGATTAGATCATCACAATAGCAGTACAGTCACCATCCACTCCTTCCCGTGTGTAGGTAGCACCATGACAATAAGATACCAACACTCGTGTCTCTGTAAATATTCTTGGAGCATGAGGGGGAATGAGTGGCGTTGATGTGCTCAGAACTGAGTGTGTTACCTACCTTAGGTAGGTGGGGTGTGGATGAACTGGATCCCAGCAAGCCTCATGGTCCCTTTGTTTTTCTTCTGTGTTACAACAGAACAGTCTACCTAGTGCAGGTTAGCCCTGGAAGAGCAATGTCAAACAGCAATCTTTCTTTCTGGGCAGCAAAAAATGACAACAAGCCTGACTTACTCTGTGGGAGGCCAGCGGATTACTTTGTGGTCCAGAAGCATTTCACAATTCTTATATGCGCCACTATTGTTTTGGGAGGTAAGTAGCTATGTGAGACTCCCCTCTGTCCTTAGAAACTTTTCTCATTGTAGGAGATCGCAGCTACATTAAAAGAGTAGTCCATGGAACCTCAAGATGTGAATGAATGCTGTCTGTACAGCTTCATTCAGATTTTAAGAAGCTCTTGCGTATATCCATTGTTTTATTCACTAACACTGGCTGAGCATGGGAGGGTGGCAGGTACGTTAAGAAGCATGAGACTATCTGCCGTCAGGGAGCCTCCTCATGGGGAAGGTAGGTAAACAAACAACCATGAGGCAATGTGCTAAGTGTACACATAGAGGTGATGTTAGAATTCTCTAGTAGTGAGAAGGAGGAGGGAGATTCTGATACTGCTTACAAGACCAGGCCTACCCTGATCCAGCTATCTGAGATAAGGGGAGACAAAGAACACATGCAATCCGCAGTTTGCATACTTGATGTCATTAATCTTGCTTATTATGGTTTCTTTAGATCTCATCCCTTAATGCCAGCATTTGGAAGTCAGAGGCAGGCAGATCTCTGAGTTTGAGGCCAGACAGAGTGAGTTCCAAGACACCCAGGGTTATATAGAAAAATCCTGTCTCAAAAAAAAAAAAAAAATCCCATTACATTATATGTATAGGAAGGTTTGCCTGTATATATGTCTGTGTGCCATGTGCATGCCATGCCCACAGTGCCAGAAGAGGCCAGTAGAGCCCCTAGAACTGTGTAGTTACGGCTGCTTCTGAGCTGCCATGAATGCTAGTGCTGGAGACTGAACCTGGATCCTCTGGAAAATCAGCAAGTATGCTTAACCATGGAGCCATCCCTCCAGCCAGCATTATGGCTTTTGATGGGATTTTTCTTTACTCCACCTACTTTGCCTGTCGAGAAAAAAAAAATCAGAGAGGGCTTTATAAATAAAGGCCTCCTGAATATCGGTTACAAATCCAGCAGGTGTATTGAATGGTATTCATAGAGATAAAGTAGCCAAGTCAATAATGTTCGTATGATGAGAGTTTCTAGGTCTCTGTAAACAAAATTTACTTGGGAAGAATACCAGCTGCTCCCAAAACTTTTCTGGACTCAGGAAGACTACCAAGGACCGAATAATGAAACAAATGCATGTAAAGGTTACCTTTATCTTAGTGTTCATCAGGGAGTGGAATTGTTTTGTCTGGGGGCTTTTAATACACTCACTAATGACTTTGGTTCCTTTCAGTACCCACAGTGATCGGATGACCATGAGCTTTGACTACTCTAGATATACCCTGAGGATGTAAAGAAAAGTGGCCAGGAGAAAAGAGCATTACCCAGACTTAAGCATAAGAAACATTCAATAATCAGTCTGGGAGGCAGGAAGTACCAAATCTAGGCCGCCAGTGAGTCTTGCTTTCTGCCATTGGTAGAAACCTATAGAGTGATCCTGATGTGTTCCTGGCTGAGCAACTATGAGGCTGGTGAAGCCTCAATATTTTCCATAGTCTTCTGTGAGGGATGCCAATTATATGTACCTTATACTTAACAAATTGCATTTGTGGGCCAGTGAGTTTCAGAAAGTAAAAGCACATGTCACACAAGCCTGTCTACATGAGTTCAATTCCCAGAACCCACGTAAGGTATGTGGAGCCCTTGAATTTCTACACACACACATACACACACACACAAACCCAAATCCAAATACATTTGTAATAATTATTAACTCTTCACACACACAAAAGTTGAAAATTATGTAACTAGGCTGAATATTAATGACTTTATTTTGAAAATATAGACATCTTTCTGTAAGGTATATATATATATATATACATATATGTATATGTATATACATATACACACACACACATACACATATGTAATGGGTTACAGTATAGTTGACACAGGCATACAATACAATGTATACTGATTGAATAGAGTAATTACCATTTTGAAACTATAAATTATATTTTTATTTTTTAGGGTTTTCAAGGATGGTTTTAAAGAATTCTGAGGTCTTTGTCTTGGTGATTCTCTCTCTGTCGGGATTTGTGACAGGGCGACTGGCTTACCATTTTGTTGAGGTACTGTGTGCATAATAAGTTTGAGAGTAAATCGATGGTCAAACACCTCAAAGAAGGTCCCACTCCTAATATGCAAGTTTTTCTTTTTCTTTAGTCCTGGGGATCAAACTCAGAACCACACACATGTCAGGCACTCTATTAATTGCAAACACCCCCAACCTTAAGGAAGTAAAAACATTTGAACCGATGTTAAAATAATTTCATACAGTGCTGAGCATTTTTGCAAAGAAAGACACATAGGAGATACAATAAGAGAGTCATAAGTTAGGAAAGTTTCCTTTGATGCAGTAATTTGGAAGTGAGACAATGGACCTGCATTGGCAGGTTCCTTGTCATTCTTCTCTGATCCTTACCCTTTCTGTCTTGTTACTCCTTCTGAGTTTGTACTCCTTTGTGGGTACATTGGTTTATTCCCTGATGTTCACTTTAAACACATAGAAACTTGATACAAAAGGCAGAACCTCTTTTCTTTTAAGATTTATTTTCCGTGTACGGGGTGTTTTGCCTTCATGTCTGTAAGTGCATTGTGTGCATTCCTAGTACCCATGGAAGCCAGAAGAGGGTGCCAGATCCCCTGGAACTGGAGTTTCAGACTCCAGTTAACACACAGCCTCTGTGTGGGCACAGGGAACTTCACTTGGTTCTCAGTAAGAGCAGCACATGCTCTAACTACTAGGCCATCCCCCAGCCCCTGTAGCAGTTATTTTCATGATAAAGCATGCTCTCTCTTTTCCCTCAGATTAAATATGAAACATGTACCACATACAACATAACCACAAGAAAATAATCCTTCATTGTCTCAACTTATTAATGCCTGGTCTTAACAGCAATGCAATGTGCATTAACAATTTGTCTCTGTTCAACGTTTCAGTTTTTTAAGATGGGAAATAATACCTATAGGATATTTATCTAGGGCTGTGACAGCCTATCCGCCCTCCCAAGTCTCACCACTCCCACTAGCTAGCATCATTTGAGTGTTTCTTATGTGCCACACACATTTTTTAAGTGCTCTGTACTTATGAATTTACTAACTCAATAACCCTTGGGTTGAGTCATTCATCTTGCAAGGATGTTATGATAGTAGTACTCACGAACCACTTTACAGATGAGGAACGGAGGCACTGAGAAGTTAGACAATGCAGTTGCTAAATTGGAATGTTCTAGAAACACTTTTAGAGGAGAATAGTTACAGCACTTCAACCACCACTGTGTTTTTCTATTACTTTATGTACACCGTTCACCATCCTTGCTCTATACAGACTATATCACCGTCTAAGCATTGTATTTCTCTACTTACTTACTGGGATTTTTTTCAATTTAAGCATATCTCTGCGAATCTACAAATATCTGTACAAGAATATATAATAGACATATTAAACTAAATATCTAATAGCCTAATTAAAATACTTTTCTGTGGATTGGATAGCATTATCTCAGGTGACACCAATGGTAAAGGATATCATTTCTATAAATACCAATTATAGGTTATAATATTATATGTATATAATATATATGCAATGTTCATGTAAAGTAACATCAGAGAAGATCAGTTTAAAGAGAAAAGAATGGTCTCCTGGGGTACCGAAGGCATGTAGTGCATGCATATGCACAAATGCAGCCATAACATTTGTACATATAAAGCTAAAAGAAAAATTCTTCAAAGGGAGAAAAGTTGTATTGGGCTCATGGTTTCATTCTTTTTAGTCTTGGTTGTTCTGCTCCGTGGCTGTGGTTTGTGGGGAGAGGGAGTATCACCATCATGGCACAGAATGGGGCAGAACAAGGCTGCTCACCTCATGACAGAGATAGTTAGAAAGAAAGGGGTCAGGACAAAATTTGCTCTAGAATGCCACCTTGATGACCTTCCATTCAGCACCCATATCCTAAAAGCTCAGCGATGGCATTTGCATTCTCACGATCCAAGCACCCCTCAACAGCGACACCTGCTGGAACCAAACCCTCAAACAAACCTTTTCAGGGGATTGAAGATCCTGTGTGGGCGCCGGTAGGGTGTGAGTGTGGGCCCACGCTTCTAAACCACCACAGTATCAGACTAATATTTCCTTGCATTTGTTACTTTAGGTGCACCAAATTGTCTACCCTCTTCTGAAAACACCAAGCTTTTCACTGTATTGTTATTTTTTACCTTTAATTGTATTTGTGGCTGCTTTGGATGTGGACTTTTATATAGTCAAGAACGTGTTCTGGCAGGTAAGAAAACATTTTACAACTGCTAACCATCTCTGCTCTGTAGAACTACTAATTTAAAAGAGTTGCAGGGTGGGGCAGAGTGGGGATGGGATTAACGTTTGCTGAAGCACCGCCAAGTTTAGGATCCAAGTAAATAATATCTCAGTTTTGCCTGTGAGCCACTAAAGCAGAGTTCACAAGAGGGCCGGTTATTACTTGGGTCTGGGTTCTGGTCTAATCCAATTTCCTCTCGACTTTGTCTTGTTTTTGTTGCCGGGATTGTTATTTATCGTTTCTCTTTTTCCTTAATTACACTTGTTGCCCTATTTCATTTCCGTTTTCAGAGAACATTTCCCCCATTTTGGTTTAACTCTGTTCTTTCTGGCATCTTGAATTAAAGTTAATTGAATTGTAGCATTTTAATGGTATTTTGAATATGCAGGGTGTAATTTTTTCCCCCTTTTACCTGACCTCAGGTTTTATCTTTTAGTGTTATAATTATTACTAAATTCTAATTTTTAAAAGCTTTTTGGGGGCGGGGACACATTCATTCCTTTTTAGTTTTGTAGCCTTGACTGGCCTGAACTTGATATGTAGACTGGGCTGGCCTTGAAAATACAAGGTTCTGCCTATTGGAATTAAAGGCATGCAGGGTACAGGTAGAGACATGCAAGTAACCTATGGTATGTTGATTTAGAGTCCTTTGGGTGCTTTGTATCCACAAGCCCTGTACAATTCTATGCCAGTTAAAACTAATAAAGTAATGGCAATAGACATAATCCAGTCGGTAAGACATTAGCTGCTCTTCTAGAGGACCTGGATTTGGTTCCCAGCACCCACACGGCAGTTCACAATCATCTGTAACTTCAGTTCCAGGGGACTTGATGCCCATTTCTGGCCTCCATAGGGACCAGGTATGCAGGTGGTATAACTGACACAGATATACATACAGGTAGAGTGCCCATTCTGTAACATAAAGGAAAAATAAACCAAAGTTAAACAGAATAAAATGGTGACTGTGACCAAAATACGTTGTGTATATGCATGAAGTTCTCAAAGAATAAATTAAAAATGTTATATTATTAAAGATAACATAGTAAAAGAAGTGCGTAATCCCAGATATGGATCTTTAATGTGAGTTAGCACAGTCAAGTTCTCTGTTCGCAGGTCTTGCTAACAGGAGTGATTAGTTTTGGCACAGCGTTCGCCATAATTTCATATGTGGTTCTGAAATTCAATGAGGACTCGTGGAATCTGCAGTGCTGCATGCTCTTCAGTATCACCCTGTGCATCATAGACCCTCTTCACTCGGTCAACTCGCTAAAGATGATCGGTACGCCAGGTCGCCTCTGCTCGCTCTGAAGATACGAGGACTGTTATTTCCTCTGGGTTATACTATCCTTGCATGGATTGTAGAATCAGCAGAGTAGGGCTTAGTGCTTTGCTTTCTCAAGGAGAATCAGATTCTGAGGAACCTGGTATTGAACCCTATCACTCAGAGGTCACGGGGAGGCAAAACTGGAATAAACAATTTCCCTTAAAACAAAAACTATAAATAACAATAGGAATAACAATAACAGTAATAGTGACAGTGATAATATCTCAACTGTGTACTTTCAATTATTATTGTTTCAAGATCCCAAGGTGAAAAAAGATTAGCCAGGTCCAGTTTTTTAATAATGATGATAATGATGATGATGTCACTTTAGTATGATCAGCTTGGGTTTCTTTTTCAATGGTTTATATTAAACAGTCTCACTTTATTCTTGAGATGGGGTTTCCCTATGTAGCTTTGGCTTACCTGAAGCTCACTTCATAGACTAGGCTAGCCTTGAACTCAGAGATCTATCTGCTTTTGCCTTCTGAATGTGGCCTAACAGTTGCTTTTAAAATTAGGGCTATGAAATCTTGTCAATTTGTGTTTGCATTAGGCTGCATAGTGTACTACCATAGGTCATAGCTTCTTAAGTTTGGGGTTCATGCGTCTAAGTGAAAAAAGCCTAGGGGTGGTAGGCACACCACAAACTCATCAAGGCTCACTCTCTAGAGTAACAGGAGTTACCTTCTGAAATAACTAAAAAACAAAAACAAAACTGGGCAGAGAACAAAATACAAGAAAAAGAGTTATTCAATAATGGATATCAGGCAGTGTAGGTCAGTGGGTCTGGAGAGATGGGGAGAGGGAGGAGAGAAGGAGAGAGGGGGAGGGAGGGAGGGAGGGAGAGACAGAGAGACAGAAACACACAGAGAGAAACAGAGACAGACAGAGAGACAGAATGGCTCTTGCTTTAGCTTCCCATCTGAGAGCCTTTTGGTCCTGGGATTGAGAGAGAAAACCTAAGGTGGAGCCTGGAGGTTTCCTGGAGTTGAGTATCTCCAGGGCTGGACATCTTAGAGGGCGCAGACAGCTAGAGTTCTCAGAAAAGTTGCTGCAGAGATGAAGGCTGTGTGAAGGAAGCAGGTGGGAAGAAAATGCATGAAAGAGTAGAAGAACTAATTCCCTTCAGATTCCTTACATTCTTTGTGGAAAACAATCTCATCGTTCATGGTACATTGGATAGATGCTCTGAATATTATTGCCTCAGTAGGCTGCAGTGCTGTGGGCCAAGCAGCCAGGTCTTCCTGAAACCCTGACTGGAAGGCCAGGGAATGATGATAGGACACACACACACACACACACACACACACACACACACACACACACACGTATACACATAACAAACCAGGATCAGGTGGGTGTTTTCTCAGCACAGGGGGAGGGGTTAGCTAGTCTTGGTAAGTGGTCTTTGGTAGGTAGCTGCAGTTGCTAGTCTTTGCACAAACTGATCAATCATTCATAAACACTTAAACTCTGACTTCCAAGGAAAGCTTTGCTGTGTCTCTTGAACCTGGTCTATATGAGTAAGCTTTGCCAATGTCCTTGACATGACTCAGCCCACATCACAGCACCCACACATTCACTGAGAACTTTAATCCCAGCACTCAGGAGGCAGAAGGGGATGGATCAAAGCTAAGCCTATTTACACAGCCAGTTTCTGACCAGCCAGGGTTCTCTAGTGAGTCCCTAGCTCCAAGTAATTTCTCTGGGTTATGGACCATTCTTGTGATGCTTGGGCAAAGAACGTGGCTACCTTATGTCCTTGTCGTTGACTTTATGAAATTAAACTGAACTTTTCTTTATTTTTTCTTTTCTTTCTTCTTCTTCCTCTGCTCTCTCTCTGTCTCTGTCTCTGTCTCTTGAGACAGGGTTTCTCTTTGTAGCTCTGGCTGCCCTGGAACTTGCTCTGTAGACCAGGCTGGCCCTCAATTCAGAGATCTGCCTGCCTCTGCCTCCCAAGTGCTGGGACTAAAGGAGTGCACCACCATGCCCCCTTCTCTGCCTGTCTGTCTTCTTCTCCTTGTCTCTGTCTCTGTCTGTCTGTCTCTCACTTAACTGAAAATAATTTTTTTACAAACAATATATTCTGATATTCTGTTCACAGTTTCTCCTCTCCCAAATCCTCTCAGATTCTCTCTACCTTCCTGTCCATCCTTTCTTTCTCTCTCATTAGAAAACAAACAGGAAAACAAAACAAAACAAAAACCCCCAGGACAAAACAAACAAGGGGAAAAAAAAAACAGAGCCAAAGGGGGAAAAACCACATACATTCATACAGAAATCTCATAAAAATGCAGAACCAGAAACCATGCCATATGATCAAAAGACTTGTATGGTTTAAAAAACAGCTACAAAAATATCACTGGCCTTATGTGTTAGTCATCTACTGTTGGGTATGGGGTCTGTCCTTAAGTGTGGTTTGTATACCCAGTGAGACTCTTTTGGAGAAAACAAAGTTTTTTCCTTTGAAAATAGTTGGAGATAGTTTTCAAAGGAAAGGCTTGGAGTGAGGGTTGTGTTTACTTCCCCTCTCAATTCTGGGGCTCCTTTTGGCTTAGACTGTGGTGGTCCTGTGAATGTCGCCACAGTCTCTGTGAGTCACAGGCATGCCAGCCTTGTTGTGTTCAGAAGGCATTGTTTCCGTGGTGGCTTCCATCCCTACTGACTCTTGCACTCTTTCTGCCTCTTCTTCCACAAAGTTCCCTGAAGCCAGAGGATTTGATGGAGATAGTCCATTTAGGACTGAGGTTTGGGCAGAGAGATTTCCAGACAGTCTAATATTGGCTCCGTCATATGGCCACCAATAATCATTCTTTCGAGGGCTTAAATGAAAGAGAACAAGAACAGAACAAAAAGAAATACAAAAATGTACAGTTTTGGGGAAGAAGCACTCGGAAACTAATCTTGGAAGCACTAATCTTGGAGCCAGGCTTGTGCTGGAGAGGCCTGATGAGAAAAGGGAGTGGAGACCTCAGGGTGAGACCCCCTCCCAGCTAATCCTGCAATGTGTGAAAATAAAAAGTCAGAGGGATTTCCTGGTCCTAAGAAGCAATGACAATCAAAGCTTATGCAGATGTAATCCAATGAGGAAGCCAGGCTCTATTCTAAGCAGGCAGCTGAACTTGGTAGTGTTGGCCATGTGCTTCTGACTTTAGAGCCATGAAGGATACATGAATAAATGGGTTCTGGAATCTTCCTCCAAGGTTAAGGAAAGCCACCGAGGACAGGCATGTGTCAAGAGACTCCCTGCTTGGAGACCCTGAGAGACCTGGGTTGTTGGAGTCCCCAAAATGTTAGAGGTGCCAGAGCTATGGGATACTTGCCAAGGAGAGCTGTATACAGCAAGTGGAACCAACCCAAGAGAGGCAGTATGTTGCAGTCAGCAGTGGTGGAGTCTTCTAAGCCCTTTGACATCAAGTGTGGAACTACCGGTTTGGGAGTTTGCCCTGCCAAGGTTTGATCTGAATTTGGTCCAGTATTTCCACACTATGCCTCCATTCTGCCCTTTTGGAATGGTAATATATCATCTGTGTCATTGTGTGTTAGAAGTACATAATTTGCATTTTTATTTTATAGGGGTTTACAATTAAGAGATTGCCTTGCATCTCATGTTGAGACTGCAAAAGACTGTGGGGACTTTTTTGAAGTTGGACCAAAAGCATTTTTTTTAGCTTGAGATGGCTGTAGTATATGGGGGCCAGGGAGTGGAATGTGGTGGTTTGAATGAAAAATGCCCCCTTAGGCTCATTTTTGAATACTTGGTCCTCAGTTAGTTGGACAGTTTGGGAAGGATTAGGAGGTATGGCCTTATTGCAAAAGGTGTCTCACTGAGAGGAGGGCTTGGGATTTCAAAAGCCCATGCTTTCCCCATTATCTCTCTGCCTGGGATCTGAGGGATAGGTGTAAGCTCTTAGTTCCTGCTCCAGCCCCATGCCTGCCTGCCTTCTGCCATGCTCCCTACCATGATGGTCATGGACTTTAACCCTCTGAAACTGTAAACTTGAGATAAACTCTTTTTTCTATAAATTGCCTTGGTCATGTTGTCTTATCACAGCAATAAAATAATAATGAAGATACAGACTGACTAAAAAGGGGGAAAGGAGAAGGCCAGTTGAACGTTAGCATTTATTTTTCTCTGCTTCTTGACTCAGAACAGGAAGCCCCATATAGCCCTGCTATGAGTTCCTCATTGTGATGGACACTATCCTCAAACCTTGAACCACATTAACCTTTCTTTCCTTGATTCTTTTCTTTCTTTCTTTTTTAAATATGTGTGCTGGAGTGTGTGAGTATGTGTATATGCAGCAACTGTGTACAAGTGCCCTAGGAAGCTAAGAGAAGGCCTCAGAAACCCTGAAACTGCAGATATAGGTAGTTGTGAGCTATCCAGTTTGGGTGCTGGGAAGCAAATCCAGAGTGTTACAGACAGTTGTGATCTGCCATGTGGGTCAATGCTCTTAACTGCTGAGCCATCTCTCCAGCCCCCTTAAGTTGTTTCTTGTCAGGTATTTTCTAACAACAATGAGAAAAGTAACTAATTAAATTAATTAAAAGTGCTCCATTGTCTGGCTCTGGGCTTATCCTGCCATCCCAAGGAACCTTATGGAAACCCAAGAGTGTCTTGCTTCCCTGTGAAGGCCTTTGGGGGGCACCAGGAAAACCCAGCTTGGAACCCACCCCCACCAATCTGTTGTCAGTTGGGTTGACCTGGGGCATAGCCAGCAGAGGTGAACTAAGTGCTACCTTCTCACTGCTATTGTTTGGACCATGCCTTCCTGATGGCACCAGGACCATCTAGCCAACACCAGGGTCAACCAGATGGCTACAGAACAGTATAAGAACGCAATCTACAAGAGCCAAGGTAATATGGCACCACCAGAGCCCAGCTGTCCTGCTATAGCAAGCCCTAGGTATACTAACACTGCCAAAGCACAAGAAGATGACCTTAAATCCAATCTTATAAAAATGATGAGACCTTTAATTAAGAAATACAGGAAAACACAATTGAACAGGTGAAGAAAATGAATAAAATTATCCAAGAACTGAAAATGGAAATAGAAACAATAAAGAAAACACAAACTGAGGGAATCCTGGAGATGGAAAACTTAGGAAAGATAAAAGGAACTACAGATACAAGCATCACCAATGGAATACAAGAGATGGAAAAGAGAATATCAGATATAGAAGATAGCATAGAAAAAAATGATACATTGGTCAAAGAAAATGAAAAATATAAAAAGTTCATGGCATAAAATATCCAGGAAAATTGGGACACTATGAAAAGGCAAAACCTAAGAATAATAGAAATAGAAGAAGGAGAAAATTCCCAGCTCAAAGGCCCAGAAAATATCTTTAACAAAAATCATAGAAAAAAATTTCCCTAACTTAAAGAAAGAGATGCCTAAACATAAAAGAAGCTCAGAGAACACCAAATAGATTGGACCAGAAAAGAAAATCCTCTAGCCACATAATAATCAAAACACTAAATGTACAGGACAAAGAAAGAATGTTAAAAGATGCACGGGGGAAAGGCCAAGCAACATATAAAGGCAGAGCTATTAGAATTACACCTAATTTCTCAGTAGAGACTCTAAAAGCCAGAAGAGCCTGAGCAGATGTCTTGTAGTCTCTTAAGAGACCACAGATGCCAGCTTAAACTAGTATGGACAGCAAAACTTTCAATTACTATAGACAGAAAAAAACAAGATATCCAGTGACAAAACTAAATTTAAACAATATCTTTCCACTGATCCAGTCTTACAGAGGATACTAGAAGGAAAACTCCAATAAAAGGAGGATAATCACACCCAAGAGAACACAAGAAATAGCTAAGTCTGCACCAGCAAAACCAACATTGGTCATGAATATCTCTCAACATCAGTGGATTTAATCTTCCAATAAAAAGACATAGGCTAACAGAGAGGATTCGTAAACAGGATCCATCAATCTGCTGCATACAAGAAACACATCTCAGCAACAAAGTTAGACATTTCCTCAGCGTAATGGACTGGAAAAAGGTTTTCCAAGCAAATGAACCCAAGAAACAATCTGGAGTAGCCATTATAATATCTAATAAAATAGACTTTCAGCTAAAATTAATCAAAAGAAATTCAGAAGGACACTTCATACTCATCAAAGAAAAAATCCACCTAGATGAACTCCCACTTCTGAGGATCTATGCCCCAAATGCAAGGGCACCCACATTCATCAAAGAAACATTACTAAAGCTTAAATCACACATTAATAGTGGGAGACTTCAACACCTTAGTCTCATCAAATGACAGGTCACTGAGATGGAAACTGGAGAAATCTCATACTAGCAACTTAACAGCACACCTGAAAGCTCTGGAACAAAAAGAAGGAAACACACCCAAGAGGAGTAGATGGCAGAAAATAATCAAACTCAGAGCTGGAATCAATAAATTAGAAACAAAGAGAACAATTCAAAGAATCAACAAAAATGAGAGTTGGCTCTTTGAGAAAATCAACAACATAGACAAACTCTAACTAAAAGGCAAACAGACCGTATCCAAATGAACAAAATCAGAAATGAAACATGGAACATAGTAACGAACACTGAGGAGATTCAAAGAATCATTATGTCTTACTTCAAAAGCCTGTACTCCACAAAATTGGAAAATCTAAATGAAATGGATGATTTTTCTAGACAGATACGACTTACCAAAGTTAAATTAAGATAAGATAAAGTAAATAGTCTCTAAGAAAATAGAAACAGTCATTAAAAGTCTCCCCCCAAAAGCTCAGGGCCAGGTGGTTTTAGCACAGAATTCTACCAGACTTGCAAAGAAGAGTTAACACTAATACTTCTCAACTATTCCACAAAAATAGAAACCAAAGGAATATTGCCAAACTCATCCTATGAGGTCACAGTCACCCTGATGTCTAAACCACATAAAAACTCAACAAAAAAGTAGAATTTCATACCAGTTTCCCTTATGAACATTGATGCAAACATAATAAAACATGCACAAACCGAATCCAAGAACTCATCAAAGACATCATCCACCATGATCAAGTAGGCTTCATCCTAGGGATACAGGGGTGGTTCAGTATAGGAAAATCTGTCAATGTAATCCACCACATAAACAAACTGAAAGGAAAAGTAAAGCTGAGCAAGCCAGGCAGTAAGAGCCTGCCTCCATGGCCTGTGCCTCAGGTCCTGCTTGAGTTCCTGACCTGACTTCCCTCCGTGATGGATTGTGACACTGAAATGTAAGGCAGAGGAACCCTCTTCTCCCCAAATTGCTTGTGACAGCAATAGAAATCAGACCTGGACAGTAGCTTTAAATCAGTGTGCTTACACATGGCAACCCCTGCAAATTAGGCTTTTTCTTTTTCTGCTTTTTTTTTTTTTTAAAAGAGGATCTAGAAACCTAGTCCTAACATAGGCCAGACACGAGCTCTATTGCTTAGCTACATCTTCAGCCCAGATGAGGTCCTTTTTCGTTTTGGAGAGCTGGTGTATTGATCTACCACTGGACATGGGGGAAACAAGAGGCTCAACACAAACTTTGAGAGATGTAAACCACAGGGTAAGTGGAGAAAAGATTACTGTGCAAAGAAATGGCCAAAGGGCTTGAAAACACAACAGTGGAAACTATCCAAAAGTAATGAGAGAAAGAGACTAGGGAAAACTGAGCTTTAGTAAGGTGTGGGACAAACACAGGGGACCCAATACATGAGTCCCTAAAGGTGGCAGACAGAACAAAAGGGATATATATTTGAATGAATATAAAATTCTAAATTTTGTAAAAACCCAAAGGTTTAAATATCTCAAAAAATTCCCAAGCCCCCCCAAAACAAAACTATACCACAGCAAATCAAAATAAAATCCTTTAAAATAATCTATCCAGTAAAAGCAAACAAAAACAAACCTCAATAGCATCCAGAGGAAATGGTTCAGATATTTACTAAGCAATGTGTTTATAATGATTAGAGAAAACTCTTTAGAAACATAAAGATGCAGCTCAGAAGGCAGCACAGCAACATGTTCTAGAGCATTAGAAGAAAAAACAACAAAACACAAACCTGTTAGGCTAGACTTGTACACTCAGAGTATCTTGAAGTGAAGATGAAATACAGGCTTTCTCAAAAACTTGGAAGCCAAATGGATTTCTCATTTGCTGACAAGTACCACGTAAAATCTTAAAAGAAGCCTCCAGGCAGAAAGACAGTTGTATCAGATGAAGTTTAGATGTGGAATTTGATCTACCAAAGCCCCTGGCAACCACTAATCTACTTTTGATATCTATGTCTGTGGGTTTGTCTGCTCTGGACATCACATAAGTCAAGCTATACAATGTGGTAGTAATTCTTTCTCCATAGTTGGATGCAAGACCTTCAGCACTTGTCTGAAACTTACACATAATCTGGAGTTCTAGATACACTGTTTTGTGTCATCTATCCACATTTATGATAAAACTTAATTTATAACTTAGCCTCATTAAGACGATAACAACAGTATCTAAAAGTATAGCAATATGTTATAATTAGTTATTTAAATCTTATGAGTTGTTTATTTCTGCAACTTTTCGTTTTCTACATTGGGACCACAGTTGGCCTCAGAAGACTAAACTGATAGAGAGTGGGGTCACAGATACCACAGGACAGTATACGTGCTTTTGTGTCTGGCATCTTCCACTTATAAGGTTCTCAAAGTTCATTGTGCTGTAATTGGAGCAGTGTTTAATTCCTTTCTGTAGGGGGATAGTGTCCTGCTACAGGGGAGTGACTTCCTACAATCATGTACTCATTAGCTGACAAGCAGTGAATTGTGAATAACTCTGAACATGCATGTACAAACATCCATGTACATATACTTAAAGGGGTTATATTTACCTCTCTCTCTCTCTCTCTCTCTCTCTCTCTCCATGTACATATACTTAAAGGGGTTATATTTACCTCTCTCTCTCTCTCTCTCTCTCTCTATCTCTCTCTCTCTCTCTCTCTCTCCTGATACGGTTTCTCTATGTATGCCTGATTATTCTGGAACTCACTATTTAGACCAGGCTGGCCTCAAACTCACAGAGATCAT
>JADRCH010000010.1:9144231-9164639 GCA_019843965.1 Rhynchomys soricoides | reverse complement strand
TCTGCCTCTGCCTCTGCCTCTGCCTCTGCCTCTGCCTCTGCCTCTGCTTCCCAGTTCTGGGATTAAAGGCATGCATTCCAGTGTCTGGCTATTTTGTACTTTTCTAAAATGAGCTTCTTCTGGACTCTGATGTTTATTCAGTTGCTCATTCAGAAGCTTTAAAATGTTTGTGGCAGGGTGGATAGATGGCTCCAGTTAAATTATCTGCATAAAGACAGTAGTTCTGATCCTCCAGCACCCACTTCAAAGCCAGGTAGCCGGGGTGGGTTACCTATAATTCTAGTGTGGGGGAAAGCAGAGACAAGGACTCCCTGGAGCAAGCTGACAATTCAGACTAACCCAAACAGAGAAGCTTCGGGATCAGTGAGGGACCTTGCCTTAATAAATGACAGGGAGGGTGACTGAGGAAGATAATGTCAACCTCAGGCCTCACACGTGTGAAGACATACAGGCAATCAGACACATGTATATGCAAACATAAAGTAAAAGAAAGGAACAAGCATCTGAGGCAGTGGGCATCAGAAGGTTGGCTTTAACTGCCAACTTGTCACAACCTAGAGTCACCTGAGAAGAGTCTCCATGAGAGACTCTTCCCTAGGCAGGGAATCTTGGACTGTGAAGTGTAGAGGAAGGGCTGAGTACAAGTAAGTCTGAATGCACAGATTTCTCTCTGCCTTTGATAATGTATGTGAAATGACTTGCTGTTCTAAATACCTGGGTGTCTTGACATCCTTGCTAGGATGGACTATAACCGGGAACTGGGAACTAAAGAAAACCCTTTGTCTTGTAAGTTGCTTTTGTCAGGATATTTTTAGCACAGCAGCAGAAACAAAACCAGGACCGGGCAGTACCAGGGTGCTTCTGTTATATCCTTTGCCACTGAAAAGTCAGAAGGCAGAGGAGGGAACTTAAACAGTGTTAGCTGGGATTGTCTCAGACCCATGCCAGTTACAGTGGCCTTCTTTCTTCCTTTTCCCTATCATGTTTTGTCTCTTCTGTGCTTTCGAAGCAAGAGCATCATTTCGGTGCACCACATTAAATTACATCCCATGTTTCCTATCCCAGGCATTTCTAAGATGTACACGGATATTATCAGAGGAGAGTCGCTGATCATTTGTAGTTTCACATGCATTTTCTTTGGAATTTTTCGAGGCCACACAAGTAACTCTTCCGTGTTCAAGGGTAAGATCGTTATGTTCTGTCTGTATATTTCCTAAGATTATTATTGAAATGAAAGTGCACTTGTCTCTGTATACAGTGCTCTTGGACCAATTAAAATAGTAAGTGAGGTAACAAGAAAGTGTAATGACCATATTTGCATTTTATCGGTCACTAAAATACAAAGGCAAGCCGGGATAGTTGGAAGGCTGGAAACAGGAAAGGGAAGAAGGAAATGATATAATTTTATAATCTCGAAAAATATAACAGAAATACAAAAAGACCCATCTCCTGTCCCTCAGCATGCATACACACATATACAATTGCATCGTCCGGCTCAGGTTGATCCTCGAGCTGGGATCAACATGTTTCTCAGTTGGTGGATGCTAGGGGTTGACTTGGTCTTAGATTTGAGGGTGAAAGCAGGCAATTAATGCAGTATTGTTAGAACAATCCTAAGAGTGACAACAGCCAGATTTGTGTGGCTAATGGTCCCTGGGATGTGGAATATGTTCCCCTGACAGGTTTCTAGATGTTTCATTAGTAGCTAGAGAAGAAAGGGGAAAATCAAGTTAGAGCATGAAGGGGAGCCGTGAGCTCCTGGTATGTGTTTGTGGTAGCTGAAAGGGGAGGGGGAGGAGGCCTGGAAGCAGATACAAGCGTTGGTGGAAATTGGGTAGATGGTTTTAAAAATAGGTTATTAGCACACATTCATTTGTAAAGGGCTTCATTGTGTTTTCGTGATGCATTTCGATTGTATCCAGCCCTGTTACTCTCTCCTGTCTCCTTTCCCATGCTCATTGACCCCCCCTTTTCAGCTAGCCCCTCCTATTTAATGTCTTTTTTGTGTGTGACCTAAGGAGTTTCATTGGGATTGTTTGCCCGAGTGGGGTTTGTTTACATCCCTGGAGAAATCTACATTAAGTAGATTTCTTTTTCAGACTCTCACTGGGAACTCTGCCTGCAGAAGAACAGGCTCCTTGTTTACAACCTCAGGAGCAAACCAAAGAGCAATCAGTAAAAAAAACAAACCAAACAAAGCAAGCCCAAACCCAGTTGGTTAACTCAAGTGTTTCTTTCTCCCTTTCTCTCCTTTCTTTTATGTTTAGAGTTACATGTAATCATCGGACTCAGCTTTGATATTTTTGGAAGCGCAATATGTGGATATTGGTGTACGAGAGTCATTCAGATTATATTGACCGACCTCTTTAGCAACACACTGACAAATGTTGTTCTCTGCTTTTCACTGGTGTACATGACTTTTTACCTTGGTAAGGCAAACAAACATAATATTGGAGAGCCTGGGGATCCTGGTTTGCTCTGTTCCTTTCTCTGGATACTTCATGTCTTCCTCCTCTTTGTAGCCTTGTGTTTGGTCACATCACCTCTCTGTCATCTCTAGTTCTCTTCTGGCCTCTCATTGTAACCCCATGACTCTCTTTGAGCTCCTACCTCTGGGTATTCTTACCCCTTTGTGCTCTATTCTCTAACCCTCTAGTAAGTTCCTGGCAGTGCCCTAGAAGTGGAATCAACATGGAGTTGCTTCTGTTTTGACTTTTGAGCAGCTCACCCATAAAATGGGAAGGGTTGGTGGAGAAGTTCCTGAGGGCTTTCCAAGCTCGTCAGCCTTCACTCACTAAACTAAAATGGCCTTTCAGATAGCAATTTTTTCTTGAATCTAGAAAGTGGGAAACGAGAGTGGGAAGATCAAGAATGCTTGTGTCTGAAGAGAAGCTGGGGGGGGGGGGTCGGGTAATTGCAGGAGTAACGGTACCCAGCCCCAGTGGGCCTTCTGTTCGTTCAGTTTTGTAAAATTGAGACTTGAGGTGTTAGAGTTCCCAGGAACCATATTAACTATGACCAAACTACTTTTGCTCCCACCTTATACAGTGGAGCAACTTCAACCAATGAAGACCTCAGCTCTCTTTTACACCACAAGTTACGCAAAAGCAGCTTTTTTTTTTTTTTTTTTAAATAGATGTAGCGCCACCTAGTGGTTGCTTACTGCTCTGAGCCAGTCAAACTAGAGAAAACATTCACGGAATGCTCATTTCCTTAAGCGTTATTTCTTTTCTCCTTTGTGAAAGTTTTGTGGATACCTTACTTCAGTTTTTCCACCTCCCTACCAGACTGTGAGCCTCTTGAGTGCGAGTGTCGCTCATAGTCAGTTCTTTACTCGATCAGTGTTCCTCTTTTCAGCTAAGCTTAGAGTTGGTCAAATGCCTGACAGCAATTTAATACGTGATGATCGAATGAACCAACATTCCTTCTCAAAGGGTTTTTGAGTAGGCAGAATCCAGATATATTCCATCAGTCAGCAACGTTGGGAAATACTCAGCCTCTCTAAGCTTGTCTCTTTTTCTATACAAACGGTCTAATAATACCCCATTTGTGTAAGGCACTGCAGGCATTAATGAAGTTTGCTGTGCTTGTGAACTGCAGGTACCCTAGAAGCTGGCAAAAGCTCCTTTTGAACACAGCTCCTCCCACCTCCTTCTGAGTGACAATAGTTCCTGGAGGGGGGCGTGTCTTTATGCCATGAGTATCAAGACTTTCTCCCCAATCGCAGACACTTGTTTTTGAGCCTTTGCCAGCTCACCACTGGGTTCAAGACTGGGTGGTTCATAAATGCTGGTTCATTTCTTCTTTCTTCTAGGAACGGAGGTGTTTGTAACCAATGCTTGGTGCCCCTTAGACATATTAAATGGATGTGGGCTGAGGGCAGAGGGACAACACTGGCTGGCAGAAAGCATTTTAGCCTCCTTTTCACATGAGAAGATTCCCAACCCAGACACACAAGTTTTCAAGTTGGGATGGGGTTATCACATAATTAACAATAAAAGTTCCTTATCTTCATTTATCACTATAACCAAAATGTTCTATCAGTTTGGCTCAAGTCATTGAAACACAAACATTTGGTAAAAATGTGTTTAAAACCCAGCAAGAATATATATGATATATAAATCAAGATCATATATATATATTCAGACAAAAATAAGAACTAGCATGTACTCATCATAAAAAGAAACTGGAAATAAGAGTTTGATTGTTGTCCCCTATCAAAACATTTGCAGGGCTATTAGCTTTACTTGACTTGATTGTTCAAGTTAAATTCGTTAGGTAAGTAGATATATAAAAAAAGTCCAAAGTGAAGTTAAGTGAATAAATAAATGAAAAGGATTACAAGATCTTCCTTCCTGAATATTAACAAGTATTGCTAAGCAGTAGACCGGTGGGTTAAAATCAATACTGTGGTCATAACAGTGGCCATCCATTGCCATGCAAATATGCCAAGTAATATAGCATCTAATGTTTGCAATAAGGATGTGAGATGCTATTTACCTCATTTAACACCTGCTTTGCAGATGCAGGGACATTAACGGAGGAAGGAGAGGTCACATCCAGTAAGCAGCTCCCTGTGCCCTGTTACAAAGCTTTCCACGCTTGCTTGGATGTTTTCTCTTCCTTTCTGTCTACTGTTACCCTGGGCTCTTTGGAGACTCTGTAGCCCTGCACCTTTAGCATTTTTGTGTTTGAGCATTCTCCCTAGACTATGTTTCAACATTTAGAGCCCAGTGAATTGCCACTTTAGTCAGGGAGGGAAGGGCAGAAGCTCCAGGAAGCAGTGAGTTCGAATGGTCAGTAACTCCCAGCCCATGCAGCACAGTGTCCCCGAGGTGCTGAGCAGAGATTACGTAATTTCTGTTCCCACTCGCCCTAGCCTCAGTGATGATGTAGGATTGGCAAACTGGGTCAAATCTACTCTGAGCTAAAAACAGCTTTATGAAAAGAGCAGAACAAAAGAGTAATATCTTATGGAGATAGGATTATGTGAAGTCTAAAGTCTGTAGTATTTTACTGGCTAGCCATTTGTTTGCATGTTATCTCCGGCTTCTTGCAGAATCATAGCCTTGAGGAGTAGCTGCAAAAGGTCCCATGGCTCAGAAAGGCTAGATATTTATTATACTACCCATTTCAGAAGAAGCATTGCTATTCCCTGAGCTACAGTATTAGGTTAATCTCTTGAAGCAACTTTTTTTTTCCTCTTTTTTTTTTTGGTTTTTCTGAGACAGGGTTTTTCTGTGTAGCCCTGGCTGTCCTGGAACTCACTTTGTAGACCAGGCTGGCCTTGAACTCAGAAATCCACCTGCCTCTGCCTCCTAAATGCTGGGATTAAAGGCATGCGCCACCACTGCCCGCTATGAAGCAACTTTCTAAATAAGAAATGCTACTTTCAACTTTCCTACTGATTCTTTCCTCAGAGCACATCAGTGTGCGGATTTAATTACATTTAAATTTAATTCACTTTCTTCTCTCCCCAGTGGAATATTTCGGAATGTCGGGCATTGTTGCTTTGGTGATGGTAGGCCTGAATTTGGATTCTTTAAGCTTTAAACCGAGGATGGAGTTCATAATTACTAAGTGAGTTTCCTGATGTGTATTCAGTATAGATTTCAGAGAATTTCAAGACTTGGCCAGTCTTGTCTTTGAGGAGGCTAGTACAATTCTATTTATTTACATATTTCTATCTTTAAATTTTCAATGTGATATCAGTGGTCAGCATTATTGATATTGTCATTGTGAAGAAAGAACCAGTGGTTGAGAGACAATAGTGCCTTCTCTGCGTCACACCGATAGACTTACACTATGAATTGTTGGGGTTTTGTTTCCCTTCACATTTACACTTTTGTGATACCATCGTAATGTGTGGAGGAAGGAAGAAGGAAGGAGGTGCATCACCAGCAAAACTCTTACCTGCCCTTCCGGCCTGGGGTTAAAAAGATGTCATGTGGATGGGTATGGGTGTTGGGGTGGGTGTGGGTGTGGGTGTGGGTGTTGGGGTGAGGTTGGGTGTTGGGGTGGGGGTAGGTGTGGGTGTTGGGTGTTGGGGTGGGTGTGGGTGTTGAGGTGGGTGTGGGTGTGGGTGTGGGGGGTCTTTTCAGACAAATGGCTTAGGACTTCTCTCAGAAACCATGCAAAATCACAGATACTAAGTCAAAATCTGCCAAAGAAATTCTCATCTCAAATGAAAGCAGATGTGGACAATAAGCCTTCACTGTCTTTTCCCATGAAAATGTGTTCAGTGTAAAGGTTCTTCTGAAATAATGTCCTTCCTATATTGTTTTAAGTGTTTAAATTATCCTGTATAAAAAATAAATACCGGTGATGGAGGACGGCACTATTTTTGGGGGGTGGGGTGGGGGGTGGGGGTTTGCAACATGAAACCAAATTGGCACCTACAACTTTTGTTCCTTTGATGTGTTTGTGAATGAAGCTTGGGACTAACTGGTTCGTAAGGCTTAGGGATTAGTGTAGCAACTGCACGTGGCTGTTGGTAGCCTACCTTTCGGTAATTACTCATTACTTACTGTCATTTCCCATTCCGAGGTTTGGTCTTTCACTTAAGTCTCTGTCTTTCCCTGCCTGCTATGGCCTGACAGTTGAATTCGAAGCTGGAGGCAAAAAGACATTTCCAAAACAAAACCAAAACCCAACAACAACGAAACCCCAAAGCGTGCTACTGTTAAATGGTATTCCTTTTTATATTAAAAAATCAAAAACAACCTAGTAAGTATTCTAAACTTATGTATTTTTTGGATCCTATTTGCACGGGGACTGTTAGACCCTATGGAGGTATTTTAAAAAGTCTTCAACTCAGTTATTCAATGACTGCTGAGAGGTAAAAGATGGAACCTCAGGGCCTCCGTTCCTATCTTTCTCCACAGGAGCTCTGAGTGGATTGAATCCGGAGATAGACATCACTTGGAGCATCACACCATGTGCTGATTATATCAGATAATGCTTTATCACAGCTAAAATGGGGCTTCGTAATGCTTCTTCCCTGGTGTAGATTTTGAGAGCCATTTTTGAGGAGACAGGCGTTGGGGCAGAACATCTTACTTCGCCAGCTTAAAGGGGAGAGGGGATCAAGAGGAGGCAGGACTTGAGATCTGCCTGTAGATGAAGGATCATGCAAGCCAGCATGTAGAACATCATAGATTTTCCCAGAAGCAATCCAAGAAAAATCTATTGCTTTCCCTTGCTTTACTGTGCTGGGGCAGCATTTCAGGGATACAGAAGAGGTCATGTCTAACCAGAGTGTGTCAGATAGAGAACACAGGAAAAGAACCGGGTTTCCAAGACTTGTAGGCATTCAGCAGGTCCGAAAGCAGACAAGAGAGACTTTCCAAAGGAGGAGCATGTGTAAGTCCCAGCAGGAGAAGTGGCAATGAAGCATTGGGTCATTATCACCCATCAGCAGAAGGGACCCAGGTGCCTCTTTGCAACCCACCCTTGCTCTGGGCTTTGCAGTGGCAGCTCCACTGGATAAACTGCTGGCTAATCCCAGAGAAATTGGTACATCACCAGCTTGGGGAGAGCTTTATTTCTCTGCTTTGCTCTTTCTGTTGTGTTGTCAGAGGCATCCCATGGGTTTTGGTATAATGAAGATAATGACCTGAGTATCTTAGCCTGATTTCATGTTGACTGTGACTGTTATGGAGGCCACAGTTTCCACTGTGATAACGGTGATAGGCATAAAAATGGGTGCTTTTATGTGAAAAAAGAATATATCTTAAAAGTGCATTGATTAAAATGTCTTTTCCTTTTCATCCTTCCTAGGTTCTTAATAATGTGTTCGTCTGTATATGAACACTTAATATATGCTTTCTTTGGCATTGTTATTGGCTGTGGAGAAATCAAATATTTCAGATTTCACTCCCTAGTGTTCACTGTGACTTTATTTGTAACAGTGAATTTTGTAAGGTAACAAGTATATTTTTTGTGTATATGTGCATGTATGTATTCAGTCCCCCAATTCTGTGTGTGTGTGTTTGTGCATGTTTGGATTTTATTTTGCTGAAGACTCATTTGTCTCAAATCATCTGAAACACAATATACCTATTCTGCAGTAAAGATCCCCTGAAGGTAGATTCTGAGGGGCTGGAGAGATGGCCTGGAGGTGTACAGCATTGGCTGCTCTTTCAGAGGACCTGGATTTATTTCCCAGCACCTTTAAGGCAACTCATAACAGACTGTAACTCCAATACCAGGGGGATCTAACACCTTCTTCTGGCTTCTGAAGTCGGTAGTAATGCACAGACATACATACAGGCAAAACATCCATACACATAATAAAATAATGAAAAAAAAAAGTTAAATTCTGTATTTTGCCATCCTATGGAATGTGATTCTATTGAAAAGTGACCTTAAAATAAGCAGAAACACATTGAAGTAAGTATAGAATTCTTTTCTGGTTCTCTTTCTCTCTCTCTGTAGTGCATTTATGTATGTATGTTTTTTATTGGGGGGGGTGTATGGGTGTGTGTGTGGGGGAAAGGCTAAGGTTGATTTTGAGACTCATCTCTGACCTTGCCCACTGAAGTAGAGTCTCTGAATGAAGGCCAGAGTTCACTGATACAGCTGTCCCCACAGCTTACCCTGGGAATTTCCTGTCCCTGCTTCCCGAGGCCCACCACACCCACCAGACATTTACTTGATTTTGGGGGATCTGAACTTCAGTCCTCACACTTATTTGGCAAGTAATTTCACCACTGAACCATTCCCCCAGACCTGTGTGTGATTCTTGTAGGAGCTAAAAAAAATTTTGTTTGGTTAAGTTTATTAACACATCTATAATAATTGTGGTTTTTTTTTCCTTTCTGATCAGCCCCTCTTCCAATTCCAGTCTCTTGGTCATTTTATTGTTTGACACAGAATAGATAAACTTGTCAATATACTTTGAAGAAATGTCCATACAGAAACTTACTCCCTAACAGTAAATTTCACACCATAATCTTGGCGGTAAATCCTTATGAGTGTGTAGATTCTTTCCCACTGTACATGTACTATAGTATACACGAAATCGAGGTTAGCCCTGGTGGCTCATTGATAACTATGCTGTTTTCTCATTCCTAAAGACTTTTCAGTGACATTTAGTGTTGAGTGCACAATTTTAACCAGGGATGATATTCCTGTATGAATTTTTTTGTTTGTACTGTTCCCCCCCCCCACAGGCTGCTTACTATCATTTTAGTGAGCCCCATTTTGATGCATTCAAGTTATGAGTATGACTGGCGTTGGGGATTCGTCATCGCGTGGTCTGGGATAAGAGGCGTTTTCAGCTTACTCTTGGCTCCCGATATTTACAATATTTCTGAATTTAAATTACCAGCGCCACATATGGTAGGGAAAATAATCATGCATTATGATTATTTTTATTTGCTCATTATTACTTACTTTGTAGCATACTGTACCCAAACTTAAAGTTAGATTTAAAAAAATGCATTCTTTTCATTGCAAAAAGACATTGTCAGAAAAATGTTTATGTTGACAGTGATGAAGGGCCAGTGTTCACATAGCAATTATTATTAGGGGGATCTTGGAGACTTGATTTTTCAACCCGGACTCCACCATTCACTGAGCCTCAGCTTCTAATTGAGGATTGAGACAATGCCCAGTAAGACAGCTGACCCCTAATAAATGCCCTGGGAGTTTTACTGAGCACACAAATGCCATTTCCCCCCAATAGCTTTCAGAAAGTGTGAAAATAAAATGCCCTCGTTTACGCCGGGCAGTGGTGGCGCACACCTTTAATCCCAGCACTTTGGAGGCAGAGATAGGCGGATTTCTGAGTTCGAGGCCAGCCTGGTCCAGTGAGTTCCAGGATAGCCAGGGCTATACAGAGAAACCCTGCCTCAAAAAGCACAAAACAAAAACAAAACAAAAATAAAACCCCTTGTTTAGAACATTCAAATCTCTGTGTAGCTGCTCGAACAAAACCTGAGGTGCTAGTTGAGTGTACCAAGGAAAGAGAGAGTCTATGAATGGCTGCATTAAGGACAGCTTTTAGTCTTCTGACTCGTTTCAAAATGTTTGACTGTAGCCAGAGAGAGTGACACACGCTTTTGATCCCAGCACTTGGAAATCAGGGTCAGGCAGATCTCTGTAAGTTCAGGGCTAGCCTGGTTTACATAGTAAGTTCCAAGACAGCCATAGCTTTGTAGAGAGACTGTCTCAAAACAAAAACAAAACAAAACAAAAAGTCTGGCTGAAGACTTTGTGATCTGCAGTGAAAAACAATACTTGGTTTCCTTTCTCTTTCTAAATCTTGGACAAGCTGGCCGGTCTAACAGTCACGTGATACATAGTGCTGTAGCAGACACCCTAGACACATGCGTGCTGGCAGCTTGAGGGGACATCATTATTTGTTCATTTGCTTCTGCAGTGCCGTGGCTCAAACCTAGGCCCTCATACATACTAAGCAAATATATTACTAGAACCCTAGTCTCTGGACCTCAGTATCTATGACAGTGTGGAATGAGATAGAAAAGTTTCTAGAATTCCACAAATACACTTTAGATTCTTTCTCGGAAGGAGCAAACCACCATGATAGTCTCTCTCTCTCTCTCTCTCTCTTTCTCTCTCTCTGAGATTAACTGTCAACCTTTTCATTTTGAATGTGGGGAAATCAAAGAAGGTGGAGAATTGTATTCTTCCCTAGGTCTTGTGCAAGACTTTGATCTGTGGCCTTGGTCTGCAGATTAATTTGGTGTTGAAGAAAGTCTGTGGTTTCACAAAGACATAATAACCAAGAACTTATCCTCCTGGATCATCTTCTGTGCAATGAACTGGCCTAAAGTGAACTGTTAACTAACATTTGGGTATCATTTTTTATAGTGTTTCCTATGTCTGCGTGATATTAGGAATCCCTGGGTTGCACTCCAGGCCCACAGTCATGATGTCTAGGGCTGAGAGTCAGAGTGTTTGGCAAATACCTCAGATGTTTCATTAGTTTGGAAAAATGTTTTGGAGGAGATATTGTTATTAACTTCATTTCCTAGTGAAAAGTCCTAAGCTATGCTCATAGGGATTATCTGGCTCCAAGGCTCACGGCTAATAGGTGACAAAGCTAAGCCAACAGATGTGTTTGCCTTTTTGTTTGCTGTGGCATTTTTCTCCACCATGCAGGTGGCCACAGTCTTGCTGACTAGTGTCCTTATTCTAGAATAGACATCATTTTTCTTTTTCATTTTCCTCATTCAAACAGAGAGCTAACTTCTGCCCTAGTGTACTATGACCAAACAGTGTCCACAAAACGACTCCTTTGCTTCAGCTGATTAGAAACAGAATTTAGAGATACAGATTGAGTTAGAATTTTGCATGTGTCTAAATGAACATTGTTCTCTCCTGGAAAGAGTATTTGACATTTTGGCTGTAATATCTGTATGTTTTGTTTTTAGTTTATATTCTATATACAAATGCTATCATTACTGACAAAAGGAATAAATTCGTATATGATGCTCCGGTCAGCCCATACCTTAGGTAAAGTATATGTATTATTCAGAGGTTTACTGGGAAGAAAATTAATGGAGGGTTGTGTAGACATTTCATAGAGACCTTGGAAATTGGCTTAGAATTGAGTTGTTTTCATTAATGGATTGCAGATAGATCATTCATTAATTGTAGTATTGGTTCATATAATTTAGTAGAAACAAAGTGAATAGAGCCTTTAAAAAAGGACAGGTCTTTTCCTTCTACCAAAACGTCTAGAATAATGGGGCGTGGGGACAAGAGGATAAGCAGCCTTTCTTGAAGGACACACCCATCGTGTCCATGCTTTTCTTTAAGGACACACCCATCGTGCCCATGCTTACTCCAGCGCTCAGAGCTTAATCACATGAGACACATGAGTGACAAAGTCTGGATGATTTTAGTTTTCCGGCCTGGCTGTGTTTTTAGTCAAAGTCAGGGATTCTATCGGCAGAAGAATAAGGGAGAGAATGGTACAGGGAGATACCTCACAAGTTCTGCTCTAACTGCCTAACTCCAAAAGAAATTGATCTGCAGACAAAAATATACAGAGTTAGAATAAAATTACAGATGGGAACATTTAATGATGTCTAAGGGGAATTTGAAACTATAATACAATACGTAAGAACAGTGACAATAAATAAATGTGTCAGGGAGAGAAATCCAGAGTAAGCTCATTGGTAGCACAGGGGTCAAGGGGAGGGGATGGAAGCCGAGGTGGGTATTCTGCTAAAGCCTTCATCATTATTATTTTTAAACCACAGGTTTGTGTGCTCTCTCCCTCCCACGACAAATGGCTGTCCACAATGCCATTGAACACATACAGGAGATTATACGGAATACAATAACTTTATTTAAGACAGAAAAAATTTTGACAAACGTTAACTGGAACGTAGTAGAAGAAAAAGCCAAGATCGAATACAATCCTGTGAGTTGACAGTCGCACGTTCCCTCTCTGGGTCTTCCTGTCTGTCATGACTCAATACTAAAAACATGATTCTGGGACTGGGGAGATAGCTCAGTGGGTAGAGTGCTTGTCACACAAGCATGGGGACCCGAGTTTGAATCTCAGAACATACATAGAAAAACCTGATGTGATGGTGCATGCTTGTAGTCCCAGTGCTCTGGGGTTCACAGGTCAGCCATCTAGCCTAGTCTGTGAGTCCCTGTTACATTGATAGACTCTGCCTCAAGAGTTGAATGTCTATAATTGTCAAAGAACAGATTTAATTAATAAAAATCCCCTTGAAAAGTGAAACATAAGCAAAAAACAAAAAGCAGGTGAATGGCTATTCTGAGGAAGGACATCTGAGGTTAACCTCTGACCTCCACACACATGTGCACACATGTAGACACACACACACAACCTACGTCTCTGCACATGCACAAACACACAATCCTGATTCTACTAACTGTTTGGTCTTGGACCCCGGGACAAGGGACTGAGGTGCATATTTTACATACCAAAGCAGACCTGGCTTCCAGGTTCTCCCAGCATCCCTCAGTCCCTACCCAGCATACCCTGTCCCCAACCTTGACCTTTCTAGCCTAGGGGCTGAGCTGCCTTTCCTCCAGGGCCTCTTCTCTACATAATCCAGACATTTTGGTCTCTTTCACTTTCTCTCTTCTCTCTCTGTGCATGAGCCCTTTCTCTCCCCTCTCCCCAACCCATCCTTATGATGACTCTCCTGACCTCAACCCTTGGGGCCAATGAACTCACCTGAGAGCAGCTTCCCAATAAACCTGCCTTTAATATAATCTAATCTGGTTTGAGCTGGTTCATTTCACCAGGGCATAGCAATAACCTATCAGTAACTAAATGCTGTAAAATATGTATTAGCTTCTCTGTCCTGGTGAAGCAACTTCAATTCTGTCCTAAAAAGAAAGTCTTTATGATTGGCCTTTCTGTCAGATCCAAGGAGAATGGACATTTCTTAAAATGAATTGCAAACAATGATCTTGGCCAAGATGATACTTCCAACAGGTTGAGATCCTGAGAGAACTTCCCTGTGTGTTATAAAAAGCAGAAAACACAGGCCGATGTACAGAATAGTGGAATATACATGGGCTTGGAGTGTAAGTGGATACTGACAGCAATAGTCTCTGAGAGAAGCATGTACCCAAGCTACACATCGCTCACCACCGCAGGCTCTGAGTCAGTTATGTATGTGTTTGCCCTGTCTTTACAAGTTTTACTTATTTTTGACGTTGTCTCTTCAGATTTTAAAACAGAGTCACACTGTTCAAGTTTCCCACACTCCCCTTGGTCCAAAAGAGGTGTCTCCAACCGATGAAGTTTTAATAGAAGAGGCCAGATTGCATGTAGCTATAATACAAATGGTTGGTATTAGTCAAACTATATTAATTATATTTTTTTGTCTTACACGCCTTAATCTTTACCGTTTTGAGGTGATTTGAAAACCCTTTTGTCTCCTTATATAGTCTATTGACACAATTAGTGTTTGAGCTACAGAAATTTATTTCTTTGATGTGTGTGCATGCATGTCTGCATATGTGAGTGTGTGTCTCTGTCTCTGTCTCTGTCTCTGTCTCTCTCTCTCTGTGTGTGTGTGTGTGTGTGTGTGTGTGTGTGTGTGTGTGTGAAGGCCGGAAGTTGATAATGGGTGTCTTTCTCAGTTGCTCTCCAACCTTACTTTTGGAGACGGTGTCGCGTACTGAATCTGAGCTCACTGTTTTGGCTACGATGAGAGCTGGCAAGCTAGCTATTCAGTGAGTATGGGCACTTGTCACCAAGCCGGGAGACCTGAGTTCTAGTCCCTGGCCCACTTAGTGGAAGGAGAGAACCAATTCCCACACATTGTCCTCTGACCTCCTTGTGCTCACACAAACAATAAATAAATGTAAAAGTAACTAGATAAAAATGTAGAAAGAAGCATTAAGTTATATGTATGCTTTGTTTTTTTCTTTTGAGGCATCCCAGGCAGGCCTGGAACTCACGACAATCCTCCTGCCTCTCAAGTGCTGGGATTACAGGTGTGAGCCACGGTTCTTGGCTATTCCATTTGTCTTGATCCTTTGTAATTCCTATTTAAATCTAAATATATAAGTATGTGTAACTATGTATAAATACGAAATGTTAAAATATAAAATCTGTTTCAGAGTAGCTTTGAGAAGCAATGTAACGATGGTGTCCTTGGAGTCGAGGCAGCTCGAATATTAATCGGTGCCACCAAAAGCTACTGCCCCATCCACGGAAAGTAAGTGAGACACTTCTTTAGTTGATATTTCCCAAATGGAATGAAGGTGTTGCTATGGACAAACTGAGAAACGAATGTCTGGATTAACGGATCTGTCATTTCCGCTCTCTGTCTCCTTCTGCTTGACCTTCTGTTCCCTGGTCCATTTATTCATCTATCCAATAGCAATTTTTCTTCTTCTCCTTTTCCTTCCACTCTTCCTTCTACCTTCCCTCCTTTACTTCCTCTGTCTATTTCTCTCTCCCTCCCTTTCTTTTTTATGCAGAGCCTAGAACTAAGGGCCTTGAGCTTGCAGGGTAAACTCTCACCACTGTCTGTATCCCTACCCTCCACTTGTCTTGTTTGAATGGCCTCTCTCCAGCCTGCCTCCTCTCTTCATTAGTTTTATAACTTTAGAGATGATTTGGGCTTAAGTAAGAGACAAGGGAATTAATTCATGGATGAGAGCCTACATAGCTTTGATTGCTCTTATAATTATTTTGCTCTTACATCATATTCACTTTATTGGAAAAGGTACCGAAGCCTGAATCTTGTTCATAGATTGCTCTCTGGGGATGGAGTGAGCTCTGGAGTACTTGGCCTAAATGATGCTATTGCTAGATACAGTGCAGGCTGGTGGGAAAGGTTCAGTGTCGTAGAGATGTATCAATATCTGGTCACCATCCTGACAAGCATTGGTGAATGGACACTCTGAGACAAACCTATGAGAGAGGCAGTGGTAGCAATACTAGCTGGGGGGCATTACTATTTCAACAGTCTGGTAATCTCTGAGGGAGACCTATCACTGGCCCAGGAATTGCATTTTGGAAAGTTGGGACATTCAGTTGCCTTTAGGGTTGGGCAACATGAAACAAAAAGAAACTTAATTCTAGAACTCCAAAGGGGACAGTCTGGAGAGGCTTTAATTAGGTCTCAGGTCAGGATTGATCTAGGAAAAAGGACACAGGAGTCTCAGGCTAAAAATGTCACTAAAATGTGACCATGGTGGACAGGTGAATAGGTGCAGGAGCCAAGGCTGAGTAAGCATCTTCAGGAAGCCCACATAAATTTGCATTTGTATAGCTTCTCCCCTTTTACAGTCCTAATGGAGACACTATTTTTAATAATACGTATGTGCATTTTTCTTAGATTCATGAGTATTTCTGATGTTTCAACTTATGTGAGAGCTAGAAGCTGGCTTATAAAGTTTAAAAACATGTTAACTTACTTGGAATATCACAAAGAAAGGGTACTTTTTACTGTACCTGGGTAAGTATTATGAACCTTTAATAGTGGTAGACACAGACTATCATCATTTCAACATTTTAGAGTAGATTGCCCCTCCCTTCAAACTAATTTTATATCAGATATTTACAGGTTAAGTGTTGACCGAACAGTGTGTTTACCTTTCTAGTCTGTCTTAGCAACTTCATTGATACCCTTGTTAAAGAAAATGATAGCATCTTAGGGCTGGCTAGCTTGTATACCATGTTGCTTGCAGTATAGGACTGAGCAAGGGTGAGTGAGCCACATCCATGATGGGCTAAATCTATCAGTGTAACTTCATTTGTGGAACAATATAGTCTGTTTTAATAATATAGTATTAATGTCTAAAATTAAGGAAACCTTAACGCTACCTTAAGAATGCCTGTCACTCACATACTGAGGTACCTTAATTTGTAAAATAAAGGCTAAAGCTGGTAATTGGGCGGGAGAGGGGGAGGTGGAGCTGAAAGTTTGGGAGAGAAAGAGGAGGGGAGAGGAGAGAATGATTGCCGGGGTGGAAGAAAAGTGGAGCAGAAGCACGTGGTCAGGAGAAATCGCAGGTTATAAGGGATCTCATTAATGGGGAAGATGTTAGTGTCATGGTAGATCTGCCCAATCTAGGCATGCAGCTTGTAGTCATATTAAAAAAAAAAAAAGAATGCCTGTCACTGATTTTTCCAAAATATTATAAAATATACATTTTGCTTAGCTTGGGTAGATTTTTTCCTTTTCTATGTTGACTGTGAACTTATATATATAATTTTTAGAGCAGGAAAACAACCTTTTCCCCCCAACAATAGATATCAAAACAAAAACATACCGGGAATAGTTTTGGATTTCTTCCATTGAATACATTGAAAGAGAACATAAAAAAATTAAACTCCTAGCATCCTGACGTAGCTTCAGGAGCACTGTCTCTTTTCTCATCTCTGTGATGGGATACTGGACATGAAGCAACTCAAGGAAGAATAATTTTGGCTCAAAGTTTGAGGAGGCATAGGTCACCATGTCTGAGAAGGGGAAGCATCGGGAGAGTGAGTCGGCTTGCTCAGACCTAGGCGGAGATGATTGCCTGCTCTCTCTCTCTCTCTCTCTCTCTCTTCCTCCCTTCTGCAGTCATACCTATTCTGTGTTTATGATTGCAATGGCCACATCATATCCTGAAGATAACTGCCCACCACATTCTTCTTTGTCCTTTGGTTCCCACAATCTTTGCACCCCTCTTCTAAGATGCTCCCTGGGCCTCAGAGATGGTGACATAAATGTCCTATTTGAGGCAGTGCCTTAATCTCATCATGGTGACCAGATATGAACGTTGCTCACTGTACAAGATGTTCCCCTGATGGAACCCCACTGTGCTAGTATATGGGTATACACTTATATATTTGGAAGGCAGGTTTATTGTCCATTTGACAAAACTTCAGCTGCAATCCCACCATAAGGATTGTGTGCTCCTTAGCCATGGGCTTTTGGCCCAGCACTACTGTGGCAGGCACATATTCCGTCAGAAGAGTGTGCCTCAAATCTCATTGAGATGTGGTTGTTTCTCTCAGAACATTCATGACGTTATTGAACCAGTGGGGCTATCTTGGCAGACAGTAGAACATTGAAAAACTCAAGGTCTACAGCTGACTGTTGATGGTGTGTCTCTGTTGACAACCTGTGTAGATAGCACCTTCCATCACTATGAATGTGAGCCAGCAGGGAGGAAGCTTCGAGTTTAGGCTCAGCTTCTTTCCTCTGTGTTCTGTACACAGCGATAAGGGCTTAGAATATCTAGTTCTACTGGGTTAGCAAGAGCAAAGGCCATAACTACCCGGGAAACAACTCATAAGGAGGGAATCCCACATTTCTTAGTCCAGTCAAGCGGGCCAAGTAAAACCGTTTTCATATCAGGGAGCTTCTTTTGCTCAGTTCTATTTTCAACGGATTAGAAAGTTGTAAGAAATGAACAAGCTAATTATTGAATATCTTTCCTATTTAAACATTTTAAATAAAAAATAAAAAAATAAAAATTTTGAACACTGCCGATGAATAACACACTCCCCTCTAAGTACGTCTCTTGCTTTTGTTTTATTTTATCATTAATGGTGTGTTCCTCTATTATAACCTCTCTATAAAGTATGCCTGTTGTTGTCAGTTATGACACAGGGTTTCTCTGTCTAGCCCTGGCTATCCCGTAACTCACAGTACAGACCAGGCAGGGCTCCAGCTCAGTGATCCTCGTGCCTCTGCCTCCTGAGCGCTAGGACTAAAGGCGTGTACTGCCATGAGTGCTAGGATTAAAGGCATATACTGCCATGCCCTGATGTATGTTTATCATTTTTACTTACCTTTTTAATATTATTCCTAGTTTAATTTGTCTGGACAGATGTTGGGCTTTCCTGCTTAATGGCTATACTTTAAATGATCTGATATTTTATTTGGTCTTTTTTTTTCCAGGAATAATAAATTTCTGATTTTTGTCTATCGCATTATAATTTCGGAAGAATTTGAATATGCAACACATGTTGTAACAGTAATGTACATTTTCCCTATGGTAATACATTTGTGGCCAATTGCAAGAGAGTTAAATGTATCTGCACTGACATCCATAAACTACTATTATATGTTTTTATATACACTAGAATCAGCACTGAAGGTACTGTGGAAAATAGAAATGTGTTGTAGAAAAACAACAGCACAGATATTTTGAATCCACTTTTGCTACTTTATTATACTTGATACAAGAAGCTGTTTGTTATTACAGCTGATGGGATCCAGGAGTGTTAACACCCTTAGTTTGAGCCTTAGACATCAACTAAGTATCATAAAAGTAGAGAGACTCCCAAGGATTAGGTGGGGGGAAAAAGTCTTGAAAATTTCAGATATAGATGCCTCCCTTAAATTCTTCCTGAAATAATGCAGAACATTCCCATAATTCATTGTATAAGCAAATACAAATGAACTGGCTTGAGAGCTACATCTCAGACCAGATAGCTCGGTGACCATAGTTTACCATGCTTCATTACTAAGAGTCTTACAGCAAACTTGTTTATTGCTTTTAAAATTTTGAATCACGTTCAATTTTTCAATGTGGAAAATTAATAGTTTAGGGGAATTCCAGACAGGTAGCTTAACTTCAGCTTTTAGAATACAAGTCATGGGGCTGGAGAGATGGCTCAGTGGTTAAGAATGGTCACTGCTCTTGCAGGGGTCCAGGTTCAGTTCCTAGAATCCACACTGAGTGGCTCACAATTACTCGTAACTGTAACTCCAGATCCAGAGCATCTGATGCTCTCTTCTGGACTCCCTGGGTACCTGCGTACATGTGATACACACACACACACACACACACACACACACACACGCACACACACACGCACACGCACACGCACACGCGCGCGCGTGCGCGCGCGCACACACACACACATACGCACACACACACACTAACATTTAGAAAATAACTCATTTCTACTTGACTTTAAATTTTAAGTCAATACATAGTTGTAAAAGAGTAATATATTCTATTTGATTTTTTAAAACAGATACTAATTTTAAAAAGGAAATATTTTCTTCAGAATTGGAATACTTTGGAATTTTTCATCATAGTCATCGGAATCGTTGATATATTGTGCATGTACTTTGTCAAGCTGAGACCAGACAGCTTGGTTCTCATCCAGTTTACAGTGGTGATAGGATATTTAAGAGTGATTAGGTTTTTCCCCATCTTCAAGGTAAGGCTTCTTATGCTAAAATGCTGTTTCTCTGAGTGGTTTGCTAAGCAATTTACTAAGTTTCACTGTTTTGAGAGACAAGAGAGAAGGGGAGTTGCTTTTTCCAGAATTTTCTATTTCCCCTCCTCTCTCTCTATCCTGCTGCCCCTCTTGTGGCACCCCCCTACCCCACACCAGCCCTTCTTTCTATTTTCATGTCCTGTGTGCTGCCCCTGCCTTGCTCAGCACCTTTTATTCCCTCTTGTGGTCGCCATCCTTGTTTTGTAGCCTGTACCCACACTCACCCTTATTTATGTGCATACACATTACCATCGTAAACTAGATCCTCATGAGAGAGAAAGCACTTAATGAAACGTATGATTTCCTTGCCCCCCATCACTCCAGATTATAATACCAATACTAATAAATATGGCAGACGTTCAGATCAAAAAGAGCCTCAGCTTGATGTACAGTATTACAAAAGGCTATGTCAAAAGTCAGGAAGATGCCAAGCTTTTGGTAAGGCAAATTTCTGGACGTGAATCAATCTATCAGGTAAGAAAACAGGCAGTGGCCATCTTTTGGAGGTGGTGGTGTGGATGGGAGTGACCTTACTTAAGTGTATTCATATCTTGTAAGATCAGCATGTCATGTATTTGACCAACAGACAGACTTCAATAGTCAAATGGATTCTAATATTTGTTATACAAGGTGCTTCAGAAAATGACCTGAACTCTCTCTCTCTCTCTCTCTCTCTCTCTCTCTCTCTCTCTCTCTCTCT